>CM061280.1:131533973-132133973 GCA_030848825.1 Tadarida brasiliensis | reverse complement strand
AGGGCTCATTCCTCCCAGGGCTTCTCCCCGTCCACAAGGAGCCATAGACAATAAAAAGTGGTGGCAACAAAGCAGAATGATTTGAGGTGATTTCCCTGTAAGAAGGGGCGCAGGAAAGCCTCTGGGAATTTCTGAGGACCCTGCGCAGATCTCAAAGCTGGTCGGAAGGGTGCGATCCTTGGGACACCTCATGCATCGTTCGGGGAATAGGAAGGAGTTGGTCATCTTTGCTTCAGTACCTGGCTTTCTTCCATGCGTCTGGGACTAGAGTGATTTGGTTAAATATCGCCCTACGCGAGACGTCATGATCTTAACCTGTGTTATTTTTCTCTCACACGCTCAGCTACCACCTCTAACTACGGGGTCTCACACACACGCAGATCTGCATGGCCTTAAGGATGATTTAAAAAAATATTCAGGCTTACAGTGAAGAATCCAAAAAATGTCCGAGTGGAGGAACAGTTACCGTATTCAGTCTCTGTGCCAACCCCTGCCTCTCCCCAGTGCACAGTACCTTATTGGAAGGGAACACTATTTTTTTTATCCTCACCCGAGGACATTTTTGCATTCATCTTCAGATAGAGCAGGAGGGAGACAGGGAGGAAGAGAGAGAGAGAAACATCGACGTGAGATAGTCACATCGAGTGGTCGCCACTCACACGACCCCAACCGGGGCCGGGGACAAACTGCAACCGAGGTACATGCCCTTAGCGGGAACCGAACCCGGGTCTCTCTGATCTGCAGGCCGACGCTCTAACCGCTGAGCCAAACTGGCCAGGGCTAGAAGGGAAGACTCTTAATGTGCTTATTTCTGGATATTTTTCTGGGCACTAATATGCACATATTTGCATATACACATGCACATGTGTGTATACGTATAAATACACGTATGTCTGTATATTCATGGAGATGTACACATTCAAGTATCTAATGTGCATATTTACATGTCCGAGGTTTATGTATTACCGGGCTTCAAATCTTGCTTTTTTGCTTCGCATTTAAATGGAAATTTTCTATAACGCAGACAGTAATTCACTCACTCATTCCCTCTTTGGAGACACATTTTAGAGCAATGCCCATGCGTGCCACCGACTCAATATTTGCGTCCGCTCAAAATGCATACGTTAAATCGAAACCCCAAATGCAATGCTGTTAGGAGACTGGGAACTTGGAAAACATTAGGTCATGAGGGTGCAGCCCCCATGAATGGGGTCAGGATCCTTATAAAAGAGACCCAGAGAGCCCCTCTCCTGCCATTCTGTGAGGACACGGAGGAGACCAGCGTCTGCAAAGCAGAAATCTAGAACTGGGAGAAATATAATAAATACCTGTTGTTTAAGCCAGCCAGGCTGTGGCGCTTTGAGTTCAGCAGCTCAGACTAAAACAATGCATCTTGGTGCTTACATATGCAGATCTCCCCGGGGAAGGACGGCTGGACGAAAAAGTGTGTCTGCGTTTACATTTTAATGAACGTCTGATTTCTTTCAACCCAGTCCATCCATGGTCCACCCACTAGCAAGGTGTGAAAATGCTCCTTTGACCACGCCCACAGGTAAAAAGCTTTTTGCCATTCAGCTATGCAAACGTGTAATAAAATCGAAAGCCAAATAAAGTAAAATGGACTTGTCTTTCGTTACATACGAATGACTTTGGGCATTTCTACTGACAAGTTTGAGACATGTTATTTCTTCCACAGGGGGGTTCCTTCATGGTTCTGACAAAGAGTCTCTATTTTTGGCGATTTTTATTATGTCCCTTTTATTCCCAATTTGCCATTCTGATGTACCCATGGTTGCCAAGACTACCCCACACCATCTCTCTGCCCACAATTCACAGCGGGCCAGGCCTGCGGCACCAGCCCAACGTCGAAAATGCAAGAAGGAAACGACACCCTTGGGATCCTGGCCAGAAAATGCCAAGGAAAGCAGTTTCATTTTCTCCGTGACATTCGTCACGCTGCATGCGTGGGGCGTTCTAAACGGCACCGCTGACCTTTTCAACAATAGCAGGAAATGCCACGGGAAAACGCACACCTCTTCATTTCCCGTCCGCGGCCCCTGCAGGAACCTCGGCTGGCACCTAGGACAGCGCCGTGCCTACCTGGAAGGACTCAGCCAGGTGTGCGTGGTGTCGTGCCCGGGGACGCATGGATGCCCCTGTGCGGGGTGCTTCTCCTCCTGCTTCTGTTCACCGTGGGGCCCCGCTGCTGCACGAGCAGGTCCCTGATAAAACCCCAATCATCTCTGAATACGCCGTGAGGTAGGGAAACCCCACAAAATCCCCTTTGCCATTCTCAGAACGGAATTACTGCCCATGATTGGGGCATTAAAGGGAGAGAGGGCTGTGTGAGTCTTTATTTATTTATTTTTCTCTTTATTGATTTGAGAGAGAGAAGGAGAGGCAGGGAGAGAGAGATAGAAACATCGGTGAGAGAGAACATCGATGGGTCGCCTCCTGCATGCCCCCCACTGGGGATCGGGCCCACAACCTGGGCATGTGCCCTGACCTGGAATCGAACCGGCGACCTCTTGGTGCAGGGTCGACGCTCCACCACTGAGCCACACCGGCGGGGCTCTGTAAGTCTTTAATCAACGTCCCTCAGGGTTTACAACTTGAAAGGAAGACATACACCACCACGATCTCCATCCAAATGCCGTACCTGCTACTGTATACTTAGCCGTTTCTGACCAAACTAACAACAGAGGTTGCTGGGTTTTGAAAATGTTCAGTGATGACATCAAAAAGTATAGATCATTCCAAATTCCCCTGGATGATTATTTTAAATGAATGAACCCATTTCTTCACGGATTTACGGGAGAACTCACCACGTACAAGGGGAAAAATGAGTAAGTGCTTATTAAAATTTGGTTCCACTTAATCAAAGTAAAATAATTCCACTTTAAGAGTTGTTGAGAATGAAGAAAGAATGAATTAAAATGAAGTATTCAAAACGGCCTCTCAATTGTTTGAACTGCTTTTTCATTTTTTAGCACAATAGATTTGTGGTTATATGTATTACTATTCAGATAATTGAATTTTTTTTTCCCCAAAGGTTTAAAAAATAAAATAGCATGGGTGTGAGATCTAAAAAGTGAATTTTCAGGTGAAGTGAAGAACAACCCATCTCTTTAAAATTCTTTGGTTTTCTTTGCAAAACAGACCTGGACAGTCATTTCTTTTCAAATACATATGTATTCAATATTTCATATATATATACACACACACACACACACACACACACACACACACACACACACACACACACCCCGTTTGGCAAAAGTAGGTTTACAGCTGTTCATATGGAAAATGATACAATAATGAATACGTAATAACAAGAATAAATGCTGTGTTTTGCATACTCGCAACTGTAAGCCTACTTTTGCTAACCTGTGATTAGACATTCAGCTCACAAAGCCACAGCATCTTGGAGGCCATGACATGTTGATTTGTGATAAAAATGACCACAAAATGCAACCATTTCAATAACTGGAGCAATTATAGAATCCATGCATTTGCGTTCTCTTCTGTGTTTGCAATTTCTCAGTAAAATGGGAGGGTTCACAAGGAATCCGAGAGATGAAAATGCTCAAAGAATTTAATCATCCCTGCCCTGGCCAGGTGGCTCAGTGGGTTGGAGGACCGTCCCGTCCTCCAACAAGGGTGGCAGGTTCAATTCCAGGACAGGGTACATACGTAGGTTTCAGATTTGATCCCAGGTCAGGGCGTGTGTGTGAGGCGGCCGATCAATGTTTCTCTCTCACATCAATCTCTCTCTTTCTCTCTTAATATATCCTCTGGTGAGGATTAAAAGAAAGAAAAAGAGCCCGGCTGGTGTGGCTCAATGGTTGAGCGTTGACCCTGCACCAAGGGGTCGCCGGTTCGAGTCCCGGTCAGGGCACATGCCCAGGTTGTGGGCCCGATCCCCAGTGGGGGGCATGCAGGAGGCGGCCAGTTGATGTTCTATCTCTCTCTCCCTCTCCCTTCCTCTCTCTCTCTAAAATCAATAAAGAAAAAGAAAAAGAAGGAAAAAGATCATCATTACTGCTCAAAATAAAAGAAAGAAAGACACAAGTCACTCTCTTGACCATTCCCAGGATGTCCATGCCTTAGGGCCTCTTTCAATATCAAATGAAGTCAGAGGTTTAAATTACGTTTTCCATGATGCACATACTAAAGAGAGATCACTTTATAAAATAAAAACAGGTTGCATCTAAAGGTACCGCTCCTTCATTTCCTCCCAGGAGCATTTCTTCAGGGAGGAAGGAATGATCACCGTAAGTCCACACAACCATCTTAAACCCGAGATGATGGCACTGCCTTCATCTCCCATCTCCCAAAGGAGGCGATGTCCCCTCACTGGACTGCCACCCTTCTCCCCGTTCCCCAAACACAGCCCATCCGCTCTATGTGCGTGTCCTTGCTTCTGTCCACTGAAGTCCTCTCTCCTCTGTTCACCAAAACGTGACTCGGCCCTCAAGTCTGGAAAGGCAGCGAATGACGTCCCCTGTCTGTCCCCACGGCTCTGGTGACAGGTGCGTCACTGTCCTCGGCTTCCGCGTGGCCTTGTCCGTTCCGGAACCAACCCCCTGCCCGACCCAGGGTCCGGTCCTCAGGACACATCACACATACGTCTGTTCTGCCGCCTTAATTTTCTCACCAGGCTCCGTCGTGGGGTTCACTGAAAATAAATTTACTACACCATCTTCGGGCGGTGATCAAAACTCTTTGCTTATATTATCGGTACAAAGTAAATAAATGATTTCTTCCACGAATAAAATGGAAGGAAGGGCTCCTTCCTGAGTGACAGGCCGTGTGTCAGATGAGACCGTGGTCCGTGTCATCAGGTTCCTGACGGAACCCATGGCAACGCCACGTACACATCCCAGGGCGGTCGTGACGCAGAGAGTGGCTGCTTAGCTGTCATGCGGCCAGCTCACTCCATCTCTCCCATCTCAATGAACAATGTGATTGATCTCTTCCATCTCAGTTCTGCTTTCACAGTTTCAAAGCTCACCCTTTAGTCGTTTTTGCTGTAATCTCAAAAATATCAGACCGCAGGAGTGAGACGTAGGCAACGAAAAGGATGCATGTTTCTGTAACATAGATTATCATTTCCTATTCAGTAATGTTACCTCCCCCAAATGCTCTATTTTATTATTTATTCCTATGATGAGAAACTTGCATGATGTATAGATCATATATTTGTGTTATTGATGGCAGGTGCACGGCTTATGTTAATAGCATCCTATTTAAATGAGTATCACTTGGGTCAAAATTAGCAATCAGAGAGGCTTTGCCGCGAGGAAGAGAGTATCTGACATCATCGCGAGCCAAGACCCCTAAATCACAAGCAGCTCTGCGATTTTCCCACGCACATTCATCACGCATGTCTGTGTGTTACAGACGTGCATGTTATCATTCATCGCGCTGACACCCATTGTCACGGGCGTTATCGTGTTATTCCTTGAGGGATATTTTGCATCCGGCATGAACTCTCAGAGGACATTTGCCATGGAGGCAATCGCTTCCCACCTCGTAAATCAGAGGGCTGCGTGGGGGGAAAGAGAACGCTTTTTATCATCACAGTGCAGGTGGCGGTTAGGAAATAAACAACTCTGTCCGTGGACCCGCACTGAGCGTCTTGCCACGGCCCACGGCTATTCATGTTCAGCGTTTCCCACGCTGGGGGTGTTCAATTGAGATTGCACCTGCCTTCCCATGTTCCTTCCCCACGTCGAAGTAAATCATTAACACCTCTCGGACTTCCTTCCCCAATCTCCCTCTTACGGCTCCGTCCACCTGTCTCCATCTCGGCTGTTCGTGCCCACGCTTCCTGCCTCTGTCTACTGGACACGGTGAGCTGCAGGCCAGACACCAAGACTTCCTTCCCATAGCTCCCACCCGGATGACTCTATCAAAATCACGACACGGTCCGTGACACAGCCCGACTTGCATCACCAGGACACCCTCCGACGGGTCCTTCTCGTTCCACGCCGCGCTTTCGTGTTTTATTTCTGCACAAACCACTGTGCCAGCCAAAGATGGAGAGTGAGAAGTTCTCCCACATTGGTCTTTACCTGCCTGACTGTGAAATACTCTCACCCCCTTCACCTCAATGTGCGCTCTGTCCTCTGAAAAACGCGCTCGGTTGGCTTGCTCCTCATCGCGACACAATTTTCCAACACGGTGGTGTTCGTGGTTTCTACTGATATATTCAGTTGGTTATTTATTTCACGACTGCTTGTCCCTGTATTCCTACTGTCAGTGAAGGCGGAATGGGTATCTGTCTCTCTTGATCACGTCTGCCGCAGAGCCGAAAGTCGATGGGTAACAACTTTGATGAGTAAATGAACAGAATAAAAACAATGTTTCCATTATGCAGGAAAGCTTTCCATGGGATGACGTAATACCTAGCATAACGATACATGAACTGCTCACAAAATCTCACAGTTGGGCAAGAAGTCAATTTCAACCACTGGATCCATTTTTCCATGGTGACCCAATTTTGTTACATGAGTGAATGACAGTGAGTGGTGCGTAGGCAATGTTCAATAAGTGTAGGAAGTTAAACATGAGTACCTGTTAGTGTTTACTGAAAAAAACAAAACAAAACAGCCCTGGCCAGTTTGGCTCAGCAGTTAGAGCATCGACCTGCGGTCCAGAGAGTCCTGGGTTCGGTTCCCGCTAAGGGCACGTGCCTCGGTTGCAGTTTGTCCCCGGCCCCAGTTGGGGTCATGCGGGTGGCGACCAGTCGATGTGTCTCTCTCACGTCGATGTTTCTCTCTCTCTCTTCCTCCCTCTCTCCCTCCCGCTCTATCTGAAGATAAATGCAAAAATGCCCTCGGGTGAGGATAAAAAAATGAATAAATAAATAGAATGAACACCTGCCCTCAACCCTTTGAGGCTGTTTCTGCCCATCACTCTACATTACCTGTTACGAGTTGGATGCATGGTGACCCCACCAGGGTAAACTATCTCTGAACACCCTAATTGCTATAATACAATAATGTCATACAGCACCTAGAATTTTTCCAAAAACATGGCAGGTGTTCCATAAATATGTGGTAAAGAGACACGGGAGTGCAGACAGTCTTACGTTAACTGACGCTGACATTACGTAAGGGGAAGGTGGACAACGGGTTCATTGTGTAAAAGTTTTCAGTGACAGTTGACAATGTTATTCTGTCTTGGTGTCAGATGGAGAGCACAGTCGTGAGGTCGTTAATGACTTAGTTTTCATGGCATAGAGGGATCTGTATTTGTGCTGGTAGCTGAGAAACGTACCCAGCACTGCATTGTACAGAAAAAAAAAAAGAACAAAAAAACATGTCATATTGGCTCTAATGCCAACAATTAGCAGTGTTTTTTTCCTAAGAGAAAAAGGATCCCTGAAAGAAAACAGCACCAAATCTCATCCACAAATCTACGTCCAAGAAAAAGTATAAACAGATGTCAGAGGAGGCACCGAATTTCGGAAACACTAATAGAGAAAAACAATCATGAAAAGGTTGTGTCTAAGAGTGACCTTTCTGTGAAGTTTTTCAGACACATTTGTTCATGTAAGAGCCGGTCTCTCCTTGTGATTAGACGCCAAGAGGAAACGAAAACGATAATTTCATCGTTTGAAAGCGTTGGGATCGAAAGTGCAGTGTACACGGCCCCTTGACAAAATGTTCCCTTTTCATGTGTCATCCTCAGAATTAACCTTTGCAATGAGCATCCTTTCAGACGGGAAATCACGGCACAGCATCTCAGCCCACCCGCCGAACGGACAATCCGCGGGTACTCAGTTCTCCCCAGGAATGCTCTGCGTCCCTGAGTGCACAAACGCCACTTGGGGAAGGGCGGGCAGCCACCTGCCATCGTGAGAGGAACTGAAGGTCAAAGATGTTCACTGGCGGACTGCCTCTGGGTGCCCAATGTTCAAATCCCACGGATGGGGGCAAGCACATATGGACGTGAGAGCATCCTGTTAGCACAGAAACCCAAAAGAAAACATTTCAAGAAGGCTTTTGGCCGGAACCCACCATTTCCGCCGCCAGCAAATGGTGGTTGCCTAATTAAGGTGTAAATAAATGCATCAGTGAAAGCATGGGGTGGACGCGTTAGGTGACGGCATCTCAAGGCCTCCTCGTGGTCTCCAGGTAGCTGGATCCCTGCAGGGGGTGGAAATGTTCTCTGTGAACACCGGGTCCGAGCTCAAAGTGCATGAGTTAGACTTTGACGGGTCACACCTGTCACGTTAACTCACCTGTCCAGGATGGACCAAAGCTATCATCTCATAGGAAGAGAATAACACCGTCGTGACCTGTGTGGGGTGCTCTGGTCCTACAAAAGTGTGAACCAAGTTGAGACGGCTCAATACATTTATAAAATGCTGGCCTGAAAGGCCATCGCCCTGGTAGACTAGGAAGGAGCCTAATTTGGGGAGATTTGAAAAGTATTTCAATTTTTTCAGGGGGGGGAAATATTGCTGGTTACATTCATGGTGGACCCTTCCTGTAGGTCCCTGGGCAGCAAACACTAGCACAGATTTTAAGATTTCTTTGTTTTCTTCAACAAAGGATGATTGTCTCAATAAGTTCAATTTAAAAAAAATGTTATCTATATTCTTTCCTGCTCCCAAAGGCGTCGACGATAAGCTAATGGTACGTACATAGAGATGAGTACACACTGACCCCACACACCTGCTCTACGGAGAAGGAGAAAAAAAGAGACTTAAGAAACAAAGGGTGGAGTTTCTCCTAGAACCACAGGTATATATGAGGGTGTCTCTTATTCTTCTGCAACGTAAGCCTCCGTCCCCCTCATAATTCCTATTTTATCTCTCTTAAAAATGTTCCTTTGAAGTTACTGGTTAAAATGTGGGAAGAAAGGTGTTAAGCAGGAAATAGGCGGAGGAAAAATAATAAAAGCTATAGAAAAGGTGGTCTCCATAGTATGAAGTTGGGAAAGTACAAAAAAATGATTACGAAAAAGCACATTGTAAAAAAGAAAATCCACACAAATAGGAGACGATTGACTTTGGTCATTTTGCTATAGAAAACAAAATAAGACAGGGTCAAATAATAAGTATTAAATATGAAATGATAACTGGGCATTCATATTGCAGAAAAGACAAGGGCAGTAATCATCTTAGGACATCCGTTTATTAAATCTTACATAATTTCCAGATATTAAAAAGTTGAAGATGTGTCATTAATTTAGTGTTGTATCTTCAACGAGAATATGATGATTCCTTGCAAATGTCTCAGAATTGTATTCCTGTTATGTGCATACCTTTTCATTTAAGATTAATTTTTTAATGGGCAAGATTTCTACACTAAAAATTATAAATAAAATATTTAAGAAGGTTCCAATAAATAGAAAGCTAAATTATGTTATGGATTGGAAGTATCAATAGCCTTAAATTGTCAATTCTTCTGAAATTATTTTAGTAAGAATCCCCATGTCTCCTGTCCTTGTTAAAAATGTACGCATTCTTTTTTAAAAAAATTTAGAATTATTATTATTTTTCCTTTATTGATTTTAGAGAGAGAGGAAGGGAGAGGGAGAGAGACAGAAACATCGATGAGAGAGAACATCGATTGGCTGCCTCCTGCATACCCCCCACTAGGGATTTGGCCCACAACCTGGGCAGGTGCCCTGACTGGGAATTGAACTGGCGACCTCTTGGTGCATGGGTCAACGCTCAACCACTGAGCCATACCGGCCGGGCAAAAATGTACACATTCTATAAGGTACACACAACATCTAAGTCATTCTTACCTAATCTATGCTTTTGGTTGCTGTTGTTAATGGTAGAGTTTAAATTTCTGTTTCTAACAATTACTTGTTGAATATTAGAATAAAAATTGGTGTGTACCTTGTATCCTAAGATCTGGCTAAAAATCATTTATGAGTTTTAGGAGTTTCTAAATGCCTCACATGTTTCTATATCAACAATCATGTCCTAGGTACAAAGAGATAGTTCTTCCTCTCCAAATCCCTGCACTTAATTCTTTGTTTACCCAAGCACACTGGAAAGACCTCCAATTCCTTGTTAGAGGTGGGCAAAACAGACTGCCTGGCCTTGTTCCAGATAGTAAGAGGGAAACAGTTAATAGTCTACGATTATGTTTTTGTGGGTTATTGTTTTGAAAATGCTTACAGTCTGATCCAAAATGTGACCAACAGGACAAGAAAAATCTTACCAGAGACTCTCCATGGTATAGCTGTGGTTACAGAAGAATGGGATTCGGGGGACCCCTCACCCCACGGCCCAGCCAGCTAGCTTCTTTCTATGACCCCAGAGCAAATCTACAGAACCCCAAATCTGACAGATATGACAAGATAGGGTGAGGTAGTGATAAGCTAAAAAAGAAGAGAAACAGAGTGAATCGTCAGCTCTTGCCAGAGTTATGTACCATGACCTTAATATATTCTAGAACAATGCCTCAATGATACATACGCCCACCTTTAAAAAACAATTCATGTCCACGTATTAATTCAGGAATTCACGCACGCAGACTAACTTATCACCTGCATGCAACTCGAATCAGTTCTAACTCAGACTTCCAAAAACATCAGAACTATTTGCTGATGCAACTTGAAGATTCAACGCCTCGCTCCTAAAATCAGTGAGGGACAAGGTCCGCTTATTTGCAGTCTAAGTTTAGAAAGAAAACGAAACGGAGAAGGAGAAGCTTCAGTGGTGAGGAATGAATAATTCTCACCTAAAACGTGGGAAGAAGACAAACCAATAAAAAATATATATATATATCAAGAAAAGCACAAGGTATTAGAAGAAGAATGGCATGCATTTCTGAATCATGAATCCAGCCCAGCCAAGGTTTGCTGACTGAACAGGAACTCTCTAGGGCAGGGACCACATTTTAGCTTCACTTGAATCCCTCAAGGTCCATCATTGGGTTGGATAAGAGTAAACAACAGCCCGGCCAGTGTGGCTCAGTGGTTGAGCGTGGACCCACGCACCAAGAGGTCACTGGTTCGATTCCCAGTCAGGGCACATGCCCAGGTTGTGGGCCTGATCCCCAGTGGGGGGCATGCAGGAGGCGGCCAGTCGATGTTCTCTCTCATCGATGTTTCTATCTCTCTCTCCCTCTCCCTTCCTCTCTCTCTAAAATCAATACAGAAAAATTATTTGTTTAAAAAAGAGTAAACAAAAGATGTTGAGGCACTGATTGAGTGTAATTACAGAAAAGCATCAAGAAGCACAGAGAAAAGGAGTCTTTGGAATCCTACGCATGCCGCACAGTACTAATGGCTGGTGATACACAGCAAGGATGCGCTCTCTGCCTCTATTTCCAATTCCCCTATTGTCTACTGCCCCCTTTGCCCTCGAGCCACACCTGTACCCTCAGATCCTAGATTGTTCCAGGCTCCCTCTGACCCCAGGACCTTTGAACATGGCAGTCCTTCTCCCCACAAACCTTCCCAATCTAATGACTCATCCCTATCTTGTTCTGATTATTAACGTGTATCCTGAAGGGAGCGTCACACGTATTCCACTTTTTCCTTATACTTGTGGGTGATTAGTTGATTATTTTTGCTCTGCCCTTACACCGGAGTTTGTCAGCCTCGGCCGTACCGAAATTGTGGGTTTGATCATCTCTGTTGTGGGGCTGGCTGGAAAATGGAAGGGTGTTCAGAAGCCTCCCTGGCCTCCACCCAATAGATGATGCCTAAAGTAGAACCCAAACTGTCTCCAGACCTTGCTAAATGCTCATTTAGGGCAAAATTATGTCCAACTGAGATCTACCGCCCTGGACTACAGACCCCATTAGAGCAGAAACCATGTCTGTGGGCTCAGGTCCTAGTCCCAGGATCCAGCACCATGGACAGCGCCCAGGAGGTGCTGGTGACGTTTTGGTGGATGGATGAATAACCCAACAGTAATGGGGTTCCTTGTAGATCTCGTTACAGCTGGAGCAATATTTGGGGATAGGGAGTTCAGATCAGCAGGTCTTATTTACCCATTTCTACGAAGCTTTGAGCAGTAAGTGGGTCTGAAGGGTATATACCAAGAAAGACTTACTGGTTTTATCATCACCACAACTGTCTGTCCTTCGGTACGTGGTACTTGGCACTGGCTCCAACCTATCTTCATTCACTCAAGTGTTTCCAATGCGTCTATCACCAGGCACTGGCCTTTCAAAGCTCAAGGGGGAGAAAATTCTACAGCTCACTATGACATCATCAAGAACGACTGATGTCATAATGTGTTGAGCAGAGCAAGGGCCTTGTCAGTATTTAGGGTGCTGGAGTGAATCACATAAATCACTATTAATTCATAGCTGAACATAAATGAAGGAAAAGATGCTGAAAAAGTCATCAGATGGCAATGTGATGGGGTCAACTAGAAGCCAATAGAGTCGTCTGCTTCCTTGTTGTCAACAAAATCCTCTCAGTTTGTTTTGCTCGTCTGTTAGGGAAGGTGGAAAGGGCTTCCTCCCCTGGTTCACTCGATGCTGCACAGAAGTAGAGGATGGTGTGAAGGCTGCGTGGAAAGCACGCCCTTTGGTTGAATGAAACACAAAGTCAGAGTCTTTAATCAATGGAGTCATATCATGTGGTAGAGCCGTTTGTTGATCGCAGAGTAAAATACCTAGATGGACATGAGGTCAATGGAAGTTCGCTGAGGGGACGTGCATCTCTACCCAGGAGTAGTGGCAAAGGCATCTTATAGAAGGAGCCATCTGCAGTCAGTCTAAACAGATGGGGAGTGCACAGATATTGGAAGCTCGGGATGGGGAATTATGGTCGAGAGGTATCAGCCATAACATAGCAACGGCAGTACGATCATCCATTTACTTATTCAATCATCCATCTCTCTCCACCATCTATCATCCATCCATGTGCCTCTATCAATCAACCATTCATCTATCTCTATTATCTATCTATCTATCTATCTATCTATCTATCTATCTATCTATCTATCATCTATCTATCTATACCTTTAATCTATAATGTATCTATATCTAGCTATCATTCATATATATATATATCTATCTATCTACGTATTTGTCATCTTTCTATATCTATCATCTGTCTATCTATCATCTATGCATCTCTGTCACACACACACACACCCCATCTCTGTCTCTGTCCCTCTCTTTCCCTGTTTCTTTGTCTCCCTCTCTCAGCTGAGATTGAAATTGAGATGCAAAAGAAACTTGGACCTAAGAACCTGAGAAAACGTCTACAGGAATACCGACAGGGCTTTTTCTCCCCAGTGATGTTTAGATCATGAGATTAGAGCTGGGGAAAGTGGACTCAGAGAGAGAGAGAGAATGAGTGAATGAGAATGGGAAGGAGAAGAGATGAGGGCATGGTGGAGAGTCTGGAGACACCCAGAGCCCCTGAAGTGAGGAGCGCATTAGATGACCAAGCCATGTCCGAGCATCAGATGACCAAGCCGTGCCCGAACATCCTCTCTCAGTCCCTGTACAGCTCCTGGGATACACCCTGTGAGTCCTCACCAGACACCTGTGAGCACCTGCATCGAGAACCAGGGAGAAGGACAACGTACCCGGTGATGGACACAGAAGACAACAAGCCCACACTCTGAGGTTGAACGAAACCTGCCTGGAGCGTGAATGCAACAGGGGAGGGACCCCGAGCCTTAGACATCTATGCTGCGTAAACGGGAACAATCACTTATACGGGGAGCAGTGGTTTCCTTTAACCAAATCAAATTAAATCAGACCATTGCACCATCGTTATTTTACAAATATTGGAAAGTGTGTCTCTCCCTTTCACAGCGAAGGGTGTGTGATCACACGACTCACCCCAGTGTTCTTTCTGTTTCAGCGGAAGTTTTAACAGAGTCGTCTGTGACTTGCTCTCTCTCGTCGGTGACCCTCAGCCCGTCTACCCCAAACAAGCTTCTGAAATGAATCAAGAACACGAGGCCCGTCTCAGTCATTTTCCCTGCCTTCCAACAAGCTCAAATCCATTCGCTGAATCTCCTTTTGTCAAAACAGCCTCTCAGGCAAGGATGGGTCACGTACCGATGGAGACACAGTGCACGGGTCACAGGTTGGGTAAGTACGTGCGTGGACCATGGTAATGCTTTTTAAAACATGTATTGGGTTGACATTGGTTAGTAAAAGTATACAGATCTCAGGTGTACAATCTCAAATACCTCCTCTGTATACTGTATTGTGTGTTCACCACCCCAAGCCAAGTCTCCTTCCATCACCATTTACCCCCCTTTGCCCTCTTCTACCTCCCTCGACTCCCCCGATCCCTCTGGTCATCACCACACTGTTGTTTGTGTCTATGAGGTGTGTTTTTTATCTTCTTGCTTAATCCCATCACCTTTTTCATGCAGCCCCTTGCCCCACCCTCTCTGACATCTGTCAGTCTGTTCTGTGTGTCTATATCCAGTTTCTATTTATTCATCGGTTTATTTTGTCCATTCGATTCCACATATCAGTGAGATCGTGGGGTACGTGTCTTCCTCTGACTGACTTATTTCACTCAGCATAATCGTCTCCGGGTCCATCCACGGTGTCACAAAAGGGAAGGTGTCCTTCTTTTTTCTGGCTGAGTAATATTCCATTGGGTAAACGTACTACAGCCCTTTTATCCACTCATCTATTCATGGGCCCTTGGGCTGCTCCCAAATCTTGGTTACTATAAATAGCACCTGCTATGAACACAGGGGTGCATGTAAAAAGTAAATAAGCCCTGGTCGGTTTGGCTCGGTGGTTAGAGCATCGGCCCGTGGACCAGGGAGTCCCGGGTTCGGTTCCCGCTAAGGGCACGTACCTCGGTTGCAGTTTGTCCCTGGCCCTGGTTGGGGTCATGTGGGTGGCAGCCAGTCGATGTGTCTCTCTCTCATATCGATGTTTCTTTCTCTCTCTTCCTCCCTCTCTCCCTCCCGCTCTATCTGAAGATAAATGCAAAAATGTCCTCAGGTGAGGATAAAAGTAAAAAGTAAATAAAATGTTTTGTGGAGCAATGTGATATTAACAATGGAGACAGATGTTCGTAATGCACTTTTTTTTTTTTCTGAAATCAAGTCACCACACAGAGAGATAAGACAGAGAATTACATTGAATAGTATTTTTTTAAAAGAGGGCTATTTGATGTTTTCATAACATCTGTCATAATGAAATATAACTTCCCCCGCACTGGTCTCATTCACCATTTAAAGGACGTATATATTTTACCTCCTTTAATCAGAGCTGGGTGTATGGATTGGTGAAAAAAAAATAAGTAAATGACATCCTTGCAGCAGATAAGTTATTCAATGGCTACCACACGAACTGTGTTAATAAATAAAGAATTATTTATGATTTAAAAAATAAATAAATGAAGAAGTCTGTGCATATTTTTTAATGATTTATACAGCTGCAGCCTAAATGTTTACATTACAGGGAAAATCCTGCTTTAGGGAGAGAAGGCCTCTGAAAAAGACCCAGTGGAAGTCATAAATCTATCATGGTAAAGGTTTCAGGTAGGAGAAACCTTACCGCGTATGAAAGCCGGGATTTGAGCGTGTGATACTCCAGTACGTTCAAAATGCTTTCCGTGGGGATTCTCCTAGGATTCTCCTAGGATGGAAATCTACTGTGTCTTGATTCATGGGGCTTCCCCGGTTCAGTTCAGGTCTCGGGGATTGTCATTCTGTCATTCCGTGAAGGACATGGGGACGCCTCCGAGGAAACCCATCCTGATATAAGACAGACACGCCCGCTCGTTGTGCCACAAACACCGCTGGCAGGCGCGACGGCCCGGATGGCTGTGCATTTGCTGACCCAGAAGTTAACAGGAACAAAGCCGCAGCGCGATGATGCCCGCAGATACGCTCCAGCCCAAAGCGGTTCCTTTTTACGACATCCCAAAACGGGTCCGTGTTATTTCAAAACCACACCAGGCGCAGAATGGTCCAGCCCATGTTCCTTCCTCGGCTTCTCCGATGCAACTGTGTACCTTTCCTGGCGTCCCCACAAAGCGTGAGGGACTCGAGGGCTGAAGGGCAGGTGAGTTCCTGCGTGGGTCGGCTGGGCCCCAGGCCCTCACCTGCAGAGCTCTCACCGTGAACCCCTCCACGCCATTCCCACCGTTCGGATTCTGAATCAGACACTGCGTGCAGACCACAGATCCGGGGCTCGTGGAGAATTCCGCTGGTTTCCCACCGGACTGGGGATTTTACGGCAATTTAAAAAAATGTCAGGCGGGCAAACACTGGAGCTTAAACGAGGGACCCCGTGGAGACCTCACCAGGGGCCTGCCTGTGATGAGAGGGGGGAGGGCGGGATGAAAGGTCCCCGGGCAGTTCTGGGACGGACCCCCTTCTCCCCGCTCTACGCCCAGAGGCATTAAACCGAGGGCTGGGCTTTTCCTAAACCCGTAGATGATAAATCACTTGCCAAGATTATCTGCCCGCTCCAGGAAAGAAATGATAAACTAATAGCAGAGACTCAGGAGCCAGCCAGGAGCACAACGTACTGAAAAGAAATGAAATAATCTATTTATTAGCCAGATGAATGATCTAAATGTATAAAATCTCCCCCGCTGGAGCGAGAGAGAAGGAGGGAGATACAGGGGCCATTGTGAGGGGGGAAATAACACTGTTTAGCACGAAAGCTCGAGTAATGGCCTGAAATGGGAGACATCAGCCCAAGATCGCAGAGACGGGCCCAGTGGGGGTCCTTTTCCCAAAAGGCATCTGGGGACCAAGGCGGCGGGGGAATTCCCTAAATGCCAAAATACAGAAGACGTCAATACAAATATCATGATTCATATATGAAAATATTCACAGAGGGAGAGAAACAGAGATTAAAAGCCTAAGAGGCACTTGATGGGAATTCCTAGGCGAGAATGTCCAAGGAATGAAAGAAAAAAAAAATGTAAGGCTTGTAATGGAAAGTACTCACTCATAACAGAATTATTTAAAACGTAAAGAAACAAACAGAAACACTTCTGGACTGATTATCACGATGTTTAAGAAGTTTAAATACACGCAAAACATGTTTAAATGTTCGGGGAGAAAAACGCAGGTGATTTGTGGAGGAGAGTTAGATTGGTAAGGGCTTTCCCACACAAACACAGGACAGAAGAAGCAATGCAGGACCCAAAGGGAATAGTCCTGTCCAGTTCAAGGGACGGGAAGCAAGCCTAGAATTTTCTATGCAGTTAAACTACCTTCTAAGTCAAACTGAAAAGGAAACACTGAAGATATTTTCAGGTGTTAAAAATCTTAAAAACACTTACGACATTAAACCCCCTTTGAAAAACACGTGGAATGACCTTTCACAAAGAAATACATAGCTACAGAACAATTAAATATAAAATCGTCAGCACAGCCCGGGCCAGGTAGCTCGGTTGCTTAGAAGGTTGTCCTTGTACCTTGAGGTTGAGGGCTCGATCCCTGGTCAGGGCACAGACAAGAAACAACGAACAAATGCTTAAATGAGTGGAACAAAAATCCACCTCTCTCTCTGTGTCTGAAATCAATCAATATATTTTTTTAAAAAGGTCAGCATAAAACATGCGACGTCTCAAAAAACTACCATCTAAAATTCGAAAATAATCTGGAGCCCAATGTCCCGTAAAGTTTGGTGCTGTGGCGGTGGCCGGGGAGAGACACAGACAGGTCAGCATGAGCTACGTTAACATACCTTGTCCTGGGGGAAATGATGGGCATTGAAAAGTACGGGGAATAATAATAAAAACAGATGTAGGTCTTCCACAAAAATATACGTACTATTTATGAAATGTTTGAGATAAAGGGTACGTAAGGAAAAATAATAAAAGATCAAAAGAGCACATTCTTGGGACTGATCGATTTAGGAGACAGAAAGTAATCAAGATACAGACTATTAGAGGAACGCGATCAGTGTCACCCGGTGCGTGTTCAGCGTTCAAGGACATAAGGTGTGCCTACAAAATACACCATTCACGACAGGCTCTTTAAGGGAGTATCGTCTCACAGTGATGGATTCTTTCACCATAATTCAAGAGGATTAGAAATCCAGAATCAAAAACCTGCCACAAAAAATATATATGCATCTATGCATGAGTGTGTGTGTGTGCATGTGTGTGTGCGCGCATGTGTGTGTGTTTGTGCGTGTGTGTGTGTGCATACACTTTTAAGCTAAAGAAAAAATACACAGAACAGTTGGATTCCAGGGATAATTTAGGCATCACAGGTGAGAATCTCACAGGTGGAAGGAGGTCTTCACAGGGATGATTATAATTTCAAACACATTTACCAGATAACGACTGGAAATAAATGAGCCACGGAGGCAACTCAAAGAGGCAGAATAATAGAAACAGAATAAATCCAAGTAAACAAGAAAATAACATATGATTAGGATAAGAGTAGGAATCTGTGAAATGAGCAACGAGAAACACGGCGGAGCTAATTACGAAAGCTCGTGCATTGAGCAGCTTAATAATATAAACAAACTCTGGCAAGGCTGAGCCAGAGAGACGGAGGGATGATGACAATGAATGGAAGGAGCTGGTAATCACCCTAAACAATCCCACATAAAATATAAAATAACATTTTCATCATAAGAGCACTGATGTTAAAAGAAATCTGGATTTAAATGAATATTTCAAAAAATAATAACAACGGAACACAAACAAACAGATTTAAATAAACCGGGTAAAAGAGTCATAAGAGGTCTCCCACATGAGAACTCACCAGCTAAGATAATTTTCAGGAAATGTTTACTCATTATTTTCATTGACATTTTGTTCAGAAAAAGTGGACAACGGAGAAAAGAACGTAATTGGGTAAGATTTACCTGGATAGCAAAAGCAAATGGGGACCATCGAAGGTCAGAAACCCACCTTTAGAAATCAAATAATTCACTTTAGCATGGGCATGTACACACCCTCCTTAAAATGTGAGCAAAGCAAACCTCAGAGAGTACAGGCAATTTCTTTTTTAAAGTTCCCATTATGATCAATTTTCCCCCAAAAAAATGCCCTCATAGAGAAAAAAGACCATTATGTGATTAAACCAGGTGAATTGAAAGACAGAAAGAGGGAGAATGAGAAAGCATGTCAGCAGCCTTAGAAATGCCAAAAATTATTTGGACCATATTCAATGCCTATTTACGACTTTCTTAAAAACTCGAAACTCAGAAAACTAGAAATTAAAGGTAATTTGTCTTATTTGATTATAGCTACCGGCTGAAAATCTCTAACCAACATCACATTTACTGAGCAGTGTCAGACTTTTTTTTTTCCCCATAGAATTAAGTACAGGGATGTCACTTTTCTCCAATACAGTTCAATACCGCATCGGCTGTGCCCGGTCAATATAACAAAAGGAGAGAAATCTGTAATAATGTCAACTATAAGTAAAAAATAGACACGAGAAGTCAAGGGAATGAAAAGTGTATATATTCAAAAAGCAAAAGGAAAACAGTTATTATGTGTAGATGCTACAATCATTTTTATGGAACCCATGTAATTCAATAGATAAGGTACTAGAAAAAACAATCCCTAAAGATGGCTCAGTGTAGAATTAATATACCAAAAAATCAGCACCTTCTTCTGTACCAGGACTAGGAAATGATGTGGGAAGTAGGGAACTATTTACCAAAAATTATAATAATGAACACAACTTTCACAAAGCTAAAGTTAGACGTCGATCAGCGGTGAACGACACCAGCTGAGGACCGTCACCATGCATTGGGGAAGGTATGTGCCCTTCCAGAACCCATCTCTGAGTTCAGCTCAGCTCCCAGCACGGATGGCACAAAGCTGAGGACTCTGACGGGCTCGTTCTGAATTGCACACAGAAGAAACCGTATCTACAAAGAGCGGAGAGAAGGCTGAAGAAGAAAAACACAGAGCAATGCATTCCCCTATTGCAGGAACACACTGATGCGTGAACAGGACCAAGGATAAAACCCATCGGTTGGCCTGTAATGTGTGTGGTGGACATTCGAAGACGGTTCGGGGTGAATTATGAGTGGGCGTCTTTCTGGTTCTTCTGCTGCCCCCAAGCCCATAGGGACTCGCCCTTACTTCTGACTCTCCCTGGGTTTCATCCAAGGGAGCAGTGTGAAGAGAGAAGGGAAAACAGCTGGTATACAGGACCTCAGTTCGCTCCCTGGCAGGTACGCCCAGGCCAACCCGGTTTCCTAAATCCCGGTCCCATCTTTTTGTTTTTGTTTTTATCCTCCCCCGAGGACATTTCTGCATTTATCTTCAGATCGAGCGGGAGGGAGAGAGGGAGGAAGAGAGAGAGAGAAACATTGATGCGGGAGAAACACATCGACTAGTTGCCACCCACACGACCCCAACCGGGGCCGGGGACAAACTGCAACCGAGCTAAGTGCCCTTAGCAGGAACCGAACCCGGGACTCTCTGGTCCGCAGGCTGACGCTCTAACCGCTGAGCAAAACCAGCCAGGGCCGTCCTGGTCCCATCTTTTAATATGCTCACCTGTGCGTGTGTGTCATCCTTCGCTACAGGGACCCTGGCAGACAGCACAAAGCATCGGGACAGGATACATTGTTTCCATTCTGCATTGAGTCCATGCGTTCACTCTTGACACAAAAGTAACACTGGATCCCTACCTCACACCGTCCGTAAGAAAATACACTGCAGATGAAAAACGCGTGGACGGAGTCTCACACTCATGGGGAAACACCGAGGAGACCATTGGTGTGATCTCTGAGGTGGTCAGACGTCTTCACTAGGTTCTAACCCAGAGCAAGACATAAGGCAGAAAAATGCGGAGGGACTTTTGCTACATCAAGACTATTGATTTCCATTTCGACAAAGGGCATGAGAACAGGACAGGACAGCAGGGAGAAAATATTGCAATGAGTAAAAGTGGAGATAGCTGACTGTTTCAACCACAGCACCATGCCCTCTTGGCTCTAGATGTGTTAGGGGTGCTGAGAGAACAGAGACATAGGTCTCGGGGAAGGATACCAGTGTCTGGAAGACATACAGCCCCTGGCTGGCTCCCGGGAGATGGGACTTACAAGAAAGAGCCTGCAAGTCCAATGGAAAATAGTATGGCTCAGATGTTTTTATATCCTCACGCACCCTGCCTCTGTCCCCCTATCGAGAAATATTACCTTATAATGCCATTGTAATGGCTGGTATCCCATGCTCGTATTCTGCGTGTAATTACGAAACAAATTGTAGACTATTAAACATCGTTGCACCCCCTTTTTTCTCGTTGCTACTATAAGTGGGCGATGATAAAAATCCCTGTGTGTGCACCCGTCCAATTACCGCCCGAGGATAAAATTCCTTGAAGTCGGTGTATTCCTGGCCTGGACATCAGGCATGTGCTACCATTTCCCCGGTTGATTGCCGGAAAGATACGGCCAGTTGCAAAGCCTCCGGCAATGCACGCGTGGGCATTCCACCCCACGCACGGCTAACGGGGTTGTAAGTAACAGTCGCTGTATGAGCCGAAGGAGAGAATGATGCTGTAACAGAGCACAGCTGCAGAGAACGCAGACGGCCTGCTTCCGGAGAGCACAAGAAAGCACGGGTCTCACACTGACGCTGAGACGCATGGAAATGTGAGTTATTGTCCGCGACACGTTGCCTGTCTCCGTGGTGAGCAATTCGCAAGACTCAGGGGGAGGAATACAAGTGTCACCTGTCTGGAGAACACTGTTTCTGGCGGATTTAGTAGTTGGCGTGTCACTGAAGGGATCAGGGAAGGATGAAGGTCAATGCCAGGGAGGATCGTCTACAGAGCAGACAGGAGGGCCCCTGAGGTCTGCGAGCAGGAGAGCACTTGGAAACAAGCTTAGTTGCACCCGTGCGTGGATGCTCAGTTTGCCTGTGTAGGTTGTAGGTTCATCAGCAAAGAGATATCCCTAATTCTTGTCTTTCCTCCAAAGCATTACGTCCACAGACACCGCACTGTTTTGTCTTAAATATGTTTTATGAATTTTTTTAGAGAGAGAGGAAGGGAGAGAGAGGAACATCGACGTGAGAGAGAAACATCATAGATCGGCCGCCTCCGGCACGCCCCCTATTGGGGATCGAGCCCGCAACCCGGGCCTGTGCCCTGACCGGGAATCAAACCGGGACCTCTCGGTCCACAGGACCACACTCCATTCACTGCCATCTTTTGAGCAAGGACTGGGCTTGTCCTTACCTCTTGCCCCTTTCTGTCTGTCTGTGACAAGGCTGCTAGCTTGGGTGATGGGACTTCCACACCACCAGGAAGACAGCCCCACTGAGTCCACAGCTCTCAGACGGGGTGGGAGACAAGGGGAGACCTCTGACCGCGCGGTGAGCACCTCTCGGCAAGAACTGTGACTTTCCACGATCCGGTGACAGAGTCTTTCCAAACACACAGAAATGCAAAGCGAAAACCTGACAAAATCATGTCCAAACACTCGAGCTGGGCAACTTTTTATACTGAAATATTAAAAACCACTGGTTACTCTTTCGTCATCAAACTCAGGGTTTTTCATTTCTGTGTCAATTATGGAAAGAAAAAAAAACCTACTGTTTAAAATATTCCCTGTGGCCCTGGCCGGTGGCTGACTTGGTTGGAGCATCATCCCCTACACCAAAATGTTGCCGGTTCGAGTCCCAGCCAGGGCACCTGCAGGAGGCAACGAACCAACGTTTCTCTCTCACATCATTGATGTGCCTCTGTCTCTCTCTTCTTTCTTCTCTCTAAAATCAATTTAAAAATTTTAAAATATGCCCTATGCCACACTTCTTTAAACTTTTTTTTCCTTTACTGATTTTAGAGAGAGAGGAAGGGAGAGGGAGAGAGAGATGGAAACATCGATGAGAGAGAACATGGATTGGCCGCCTCCTGCACGCCCCCCACTGGGGATCGGGCCCACAACCTGGGCATGTGCCCTGACCGGGAATCGAACCGGCGACCTCTTGGTGCAGGGTCGACGCTCAACCACTGAGCCACACCGGCCAGGCCACATTTCTTAAAATGACGATCTTAATTAAAGTTTTCCTCCTTCCATCACAGAACAATGTTACTATATTTAACCCCACGGACATTCTGCAAGAAACCTGAAATGGAGAAAAGTCCCCCATGTGTATATAATATTTTTGTTGTTGTTGTTTAAAAAAAAAGAACAAAAAGGTAGCCCTTAAAGCCAAAAGCTTGCCTGAAGGTACCCAGGCTTTGGATAACATGCCTACTTTTTCCTTTCCCTTTTCAAGATTTTCTGTTTATCTTCTCCCATTAAACTCTGCTGCTGGTGGAATTAATTCTGTTCCCTTCCCTCCTGATAAATCTCGGCAGCTGCATGGCCCGGGCTCCTCTGTGAGTCCCGCAACAAGGATGTTAATTGTGCATGAAAAATATATTAAAACTGTAAATCATCTCTATTTTCGAGCAGGACGGGAGAAACCAATTTCAAGTAACAAATCAAATGCTGTTTCTTTTGTCCGTCTTTGGCCAGAGGCCATTATATTAAAAGCACAAAATTACAGCCCCTTTGCATCAATTAGGCCTGATTCTTTGGTTTTTGAATCTAATCAAGAACACAGAAAATGCTTTCCCGGGGCCTCGTGGGTGACCCCTGACTAATCCTGTTAACAGCGCTGGACAGTTCTCTCGTCATGATGTATCCCTTACAGGACTGTGATATATGAATGTTTTTTTTCAATGGTATACAGAATAGCTCAAGTTTTTCTTTCTGATGTTTTTTTTCTAAGTGTCTCATAGCACAGAGGATGGAAATCACAGGGAAGGACCTGTCTGCTCCTAATAGCCACCGCAAAAACCTGCTTTATATTCGATGTCATGGGAAATGCATTCTTTTTTTTCCTACAAAAGATGAAAGATTGATCTTTCAATTATAGATGTACCTATGGAGATAGCCTTGTGGCATTGCTATACCATTCAGATTCAGGCAGCAATAAAGCATTGTTCATCCACGTTGTCACAAGGGGTAACGTTTCCTTTCTTGCAGCGAACAGTAGGGTGACAGCCAGGGGTTAGGGGACATAGAAGAGGGTGAAGGGGGTACATCGTGATGGATGGAGACTTGACTTGGGGTGGTGAACACACAACACACAGATGATATATCACAGAATCGTACACCAGAAACCTATATAGTTGAATTAACCAATGTCACCCCAATACCTTCAATAAAAAGGAAAAAACAAATAAACAAAAAAGAAGAGAAGTTGCTTTCATGCCCTCACTTAGGAAAGAGAAACCAACCACTCCCTCTCTTTCCCAATGGACTTCTTCATACCCAAATTAAAAATAAGTGGATAGGGTCAGAGGGTTCCTGTTTCGCTTCTAGGCCCTTCTCCCCTCCTCTGAATTATTGACAAGCTCATCAATAGATACACCAACGCCTTGGTTAACTCGTTCGATAATCATATCCATTCTCACTCCTTTGAAGGCTGTTGCAAATGGGATGCCGTAACCTAGACACAGACGTCGCTAGTGGTCAGAAATTCAGGCCGCGGGCCAAGGAAATGTAGGGGCAGATCACCTCTGCGGAATAAATCAAATTACACCCTCCGGATGTCGACACAGGCCAAGCTGAGCAAGTTAGCACGCGAAGGCAGCGTGGGTAATTAATCTCCAAACGCGGCTCAGAGCTTGTCATTTTGCTGCTTAAAAATGCTCCTTCCCGGGACGGAGGCTGTCAACAAGATCCCTGCCAAGCAGGATAAATGAGGTCATGCTTGCAAATTGCCCACGGTACTGTCCTACACTGTAGCAAGTGGTCAAGAAAGGCTGGACTGCCTCCCCTTCCCCGTCCCATTGGGTGGAACCAACTTGGTCCCCATCAGCTTCTGAGGACTTTGCATCATGTGTCCACACCCTCGTCCACCTTTGGCAGCTGGTCAGCAGACGGATGAATGGCCCCCCCCTGCACAGGACAGGCCCTCGCAACAGACATCACTGCCCTTTGGGGGATGCATGCATGTATCCATGGGACAGTCAGACTTGTTACAAGTATCAGACCTACGTACATACTCTGTATACTTTGTTACTGTTTTTAATCCTCACTTGAGGAGATGCTTTGTTACTGATTTTTAGACAGAGGAAGGGAGAGGGAGAGAAACATCCATGGGAGAGAGAACCATCGATCGGCTGCTGATTCTTACATGCGCCCCCACCAGGAATCGAACCTGAGACCTTTTCGGAGGATGGGATGATAACACGAACCAATGAGTCACACTGGTCAGGGCTGTATAGTTATTTTTGTTGTTATTGTTTATTTTGCCATAAGGATGCATTAAGAATACTCTCAAATTGCCCAGCCAGTGTGGCTCAATAGTTGAGCATTGACCCTGCACCAAGAGGTCGCCGGTTCGATTCCCGGTCAGGGCACATGTCCAGGTTGTGGGCCCAATCCCCAGTGGGGGGCATGCAGGAGGCAGCCAGTCGATGTTCTCTCTCATCGATGTTTCTCTCTCTCTCTCTCCCTGTCCCTTCCTTTCTCTCTCTAAAATCAATAAAAAAAATAAAAATAAAAATAAAAGAATACTCTCAAATCAAGCCCTGGCCATGTAGTTCAGTCAGCTGGACTGCCATCCGAATACACCAAGGCTGCAGATCCTGGTCAGGGAACATGTAAGAATCAACCAATGAATTCATGAAGAAGTGGAACAACACATCAATGTTTCCCTCGCTCTCCTTTCCTCTCTCTAAACACCAAGAAACTAAAAAACAAATACTTGCAAAGATGACAGATAACACTCTGTTCCAGAAAGAGCTGGGCGAGGTTATGCTGCGACTGTAGCTTGGGTTGTTCTCACGTTCATCTCCAGCCCCTTGCAGAGGGCGGTAGATAAAGTGAGGTCCACGCATCGATGCAGTCACATGTCACGTGGAGCGGCTGTTGACCCAGGTAGGAGACCGTGGACATCAAAGTGTCTAATTACCCTCAGAGCAACATTGTGTCCACTCACCAGCCCTCCAGCCTCTCTTCATTTAATCCCCTAAAGATACACTCAGCAACTCCCGGCTGGAGGTCACTGCAGAAAGGTGCCTTGGTCTAGCCTGGATGGACCAGTTTCCTTAATGGGTTTCATTATAGTTTTTTGTGCTATATTTTTAAAATTTTTTCTTTATTGACTTTAGAGAGAGAGAGGAAGGGAGAGGGAGAGAGAGATGGAAACATCGATGAGAGAGAACATCGACTGGCTGCCTCCTGCATGCCCCCCACTGGGGATCGGGCCCACGACCTGGGCATGTGCCCTGACCGGGGATCAAACCAGCGACCTCTTGGTGCAGGGTCAACGCTCAACCACTGAGCCACACCGGC
Source organism: Tadarida brasiliensis (assembly GCA_030848825.1). Taxonomy (NCBI): domain Eukaryota; kingdom Metazoa; phylum Chordata; class Mammalia; order Chiroptera; family Molossidae; genus Tadarida; species Tadarida brasiliensis. The sequence goes on along the minus strand of CM061280.1, from coordinate 132,107,748 downwards.
CGGGCTGTTTGTGCTACGTTTTTTCCTAGTGGCAGGAAGGAATTCTGGCTTATATCTGGTTTCAGATGTTTCCGACCCAACTTTCTGAAGTTCTGATGATGACGATCATTCATTCAGACACTGAGGCCGATCGTCAGTCCCAGCATTCGTATAAATGCCCATTAGTAAAACCGTGATGCTTCCTGTATTATTATAAATCTATCTTGTTTACAGCTACTGCGGTATATTAAAAAGTCTTGGTCTGCTTCATTTTTAGATAAACATGCAGATTCCTGGAGGGGAACCGTCCCTAGGACTGGGGAGTCAGGGACGGCCAGTCAAAGGAGCTGGAAAAGTCCCACTTCCTTTGAGAACAATGACTCCATGACCTAAACTCTGGACGGCGATTCACGTCTCTGTGTTCCAAAGGAGTTCACGAAGGTTTCCCTTGACATCCGGCAAACATGTTCTATTTCCTAAAAGACAAGGAAATGCCTGTTTGAGTCTCTTTTGCGGCTCTTCAAGTTTGTCCCTGTCACGGGAAAGTGGCCACAGGGGATCGGTGAATACACAGGTGGGGCTGGCTGCCGTGGGCCTTTCTGCAAAGGTGCACACAGCATGCTGAATCCAGCCCACGAGGCCCACGGTCCACTCCTGTGACACATCTCTCAGAGGAAGTGAGTCCTCCTTTGAGCGGACCACGTGTCCTGGTTGGGTTTCTCCATTTTGCTATGACTACATCCGCCCCTCGTCTCTGGGGCTCAGTTGATGACTGACATGGGACTAGGCGACCGCAAGCAGGGCCTGCGCTTTGGATGCCTGGCTCGGCAAAGACAGCAAAGCCACCCACTCAGCCTCCTAAATGATGCTCCACTAAGAAAATCAATAGGAACGTCAGCCTCTGGGCTCCATCCTTTCTTATTGAGTTTTTAAAGAAAGAGGAAGGGAGAGATAGAAACACTGATGTGAGAGAGAAACATCATCGGACGCCTCCTGCACGCCCCCTACTGGGGATCGAGCCTGCAACCTGGGCATGTGCCCTGACCGGGAATCGATCCAGGACCTCTCAGTCTGTGGACGACACTCAATCACTGAGCCACACGGGCCGGGCAAAGGGCTCCATCCTTGAATATGCTGCTCCCTCGGCCTGAGGTCCCCGCCCCGTTCAAGCAATTCATCCAGTTACTGCCCTTCAGCTGTCAGAGTGGCTCAGACCCTCTGAGCTGGAGCCCGTGTTTGTTGAGAGGTGCCCACCTCTCCCCCTTCCTCATGGTAGCACGGGTATGCCACAGGGTGACTCGAGTGAGCTGTCAATCGTGCCCTCTGTGGCCACCCCATTAGAACAAACTCACTAAATAGTCAACGAATGGGTGAATTAATTTACACACTATACTCTGGGTAACATCAGGGGCTCGTACAGAGAAACTCAAAGAACTGAGGGCATCCAGGTGATGCCCGCTTGCACGTACGGGCTGCACAAGAATAGAAGATGAGATCGTACCACGTCCCTGGGGACCCACCACCTCAAGGTCTCACAAAGAAGCTCCGTGAGCAGAAAGGTGCTGATGTCCCTTCCGGTGATTCCCGGAGACCTTTCTGGAGACACCCACATACCACCCTGCTCAGTGCCCAACCGCAACTCAAGGCCCACGCCACAATTCGCTCAAATTCAGTTTCACCTTCTCCAGCTCAACTCTCTCCACTGTCTGAGACTTCGGTCAACCTAACACCTTGAAAGAAATACTGGGCACAGATTACACTCTGTCCCAAATAGCTCCACCCACTTCCGGTCAAGTTATCGACCTCACGTCCTGGTGCCCGCGACTTGCCAGGAGCGGACGTAGTCCAGTCCCAGAAGTCTCTCTGGACGTCCAAATACCAAAGTTGTGATCTGGTCAGTGTACCATCCCTTTATCTCTACATATCGCTAACAGGCCCCGATGCTTACAAAACAGCAGCAGCCACCACTCCAAAGCAAGGTCCCCCATCTTCCAATTCTGAGGTTTTTCCTTTCAGCTGAAAGGCAAGGAAAATTCTAGGTGAGACTTTGCTACCTTGGGTCTTCTCCTAGTGCATGGAGCCTGACCCTTCCTTCTGGCTCGACGACCCTTCTCATCGGAGAGGTGATGATGGACGTCAATGGGTTTCGCTTGTTTGCATTCAATTCTCCTCTGGGGAGCTGCATTTTCTGCGTCTACCCAAAGCTAGTTCCTGCTGGGCTCGCCCAACCTTGTCTTTATCCACAAATGTGTACTAGAACCCAGAACACGCCAATCTAAGCAGCACTTTATCCCAGATACAGAAGTTGACTCAGAGTTGTCCTATGACTCAAACTGAGCCAATGAGTCATCATTTCCAAGTCCACCTGTTTCTCTGAGCTGTGGGAATGATGCTCCAGGGAAGTGCTGGTGACCACTTTTTGTCACTACATGGACACAGTCACACTGGGCAGACAGCCACCTGACAGGAAGAAAGATGGACCCACTGTGTCCTTAGGACAGTGATTCAGGTCTGAGAACATGGTTTCTGAAGCTGTGTCCCTGCTAGAATTGTCAGGACACTGAGTCAACAACTCCCTTGTTTCCCCCTTACGTGAATTGAACTTGAATTTCTTTCACTCGCCATCAAATAATTTCTCAATAAAAGCAGCTTTGTAAATCTCAGAACATATATTCCCCAACCAGAGACATGCTATGTCAATGGTACTTGAGTTCTACCTTGGCCAATGTCTAAAATCCATATATCCTGTGGCATTAGTGACTGAATGCTATAGAACAAATGGCCACACACTGAATGGCTTAAAATGGCATTTTATAGCAGTTTCTGTGTGTCAGGAATCTACGCACAGCTTACTTGGTTCTGTATCAGGGGCCCTTATGAGGTTTCAGTGAAGGTGTTGGCCAGAGCTGGGGTATCATTTAAAATCTCAGTGACTAGGGAAAATCCCCTTCATAGGCAGGACTGAATCCTCGTGGCTTGTCGGAGTGAATGCCTCCGTTCTTTGCTGGCTGTTGGTCAAGCGTAGCCCTCCGTTTCTTGCCATAGGGATGTTTTCAACGTGGCTGTTTGTTCCACCAAAGCATGCAAACCAAGAGGGCAACCGAAAGGCTCTGCTTGTACAAAGTAAGTTCCCAGCTTAAGTAGAGTGATCATGGAAGAGATGTCCAATCACCTCTATCATATTCCATTCACTGGGAGCAAGAGTAGGCAACCAATGAATGTAAAAATAAGTGAACAAAAAATCAATACCTCTCTCTCTCTCTCTCTCTCTCTCTCTCTAAAAAATCAATCAAGAAAAAAAGAACATGAATAAGAGAAAGGAGAAATCATGTAAGGCCTTGCTGGAGTCAGGCCAGCACACATGTCTACATGAAGGCTATGGTGGTAGTGCCTGAATCTTGCCAGAGAAAGACGGGGAGGATGCTTGGACCTACCAGATACAGATTCAGAGGTCTCCAAGAGAACAGTGAAGCGTAAAGTTCATTCTCAAAGAAGAGACAGAAGTAAGAGTGGGAAGGGTTGAATCTTTCTCAGGAACAAAGGTTCAGTAGAAGAATGTTGAATTGATTTGTGGTCCAAGGATGCATGGAGTCTTTCCATTGGAAAACCCCAGCCTTGGGGCACTGGAAACCAAGACCTTATTCTCCGGTGAGCAGAGGGACAGAAGATAGCCAGGAGACCTCAAGGGGGTCAGGAAGGCTTCCCCAAGGAGAAAGCAGCAGGTACAGACATAGGATTTGAAGAACTAAGAATAGAAATAATGCTGTTCTGCCTTCTTCCAGCCTAGACACGATGTGCAGACAGTATATACATAATCGGGGTGTTATTGCCACAAACGGGGCAGCCTCAAACAACAGGGATATATTGTCTCACCGTTCTGCAGGACAGACATCTGAAATGAAGGAGTCAACAGGGTTGGTTCCTTTTGTAGGCCCTGAGGAAGAATCTGTTTTCTGTCTCTCTTTTAGCTATTATTTTGTGGTGGTTTCCTGTCTTCCCTGACATTCCTTGGTTTGTAGTTGCACGACTCCAATCTCTAACCCTCTCTTCACATGGTGCTCTCTCCCTCTCTGTCGGGGTCTCTTCTTTATGGACACCAGTCACCTAGATTTAGGGTCTTTGTGGACACGGTATGACCTCATCTTTCTTTAATGACACCTGCAGGAAATCTAATTCCAAACAAGGGAGTATTCATAGGTAGCAGGGTTAGGGCTTGGACCTATCTTTCTGCAGCACACAATTCATCCCATAACACCCGCTGACTTAAAGCCTTTTGAGAACAGAAAAGTTAGAGGGATTAATAACCTTGCCATGTACATGGAGTCTGATGGACAAAACGAACTAACAAGCAGAATAGAGACAGACCCAGAGAGAAGAATAAAATCACGCCATTTGCAGCAACATGGATGGACCTGGAGGGTGTTATGCTCAGTATAAGTCCGTCAGAGAAAGACAAGTACTGTATGGTTTCATTTATATATGGAGTCTAAGAAAATAAAACAAACAAAACTCAGATAGACTGAAAGACATGGAGAACATACGGATGGGAGGGGGTGGGGGCTGGGTGATCAAGCTGAAGGAATTAAGTTCAGATAATAGCCCTGGCAGGTTTGGCTGAGCGGTTAGAGCATTGGCCTGAGAAATGAAGAGTCATGGGTTCGATTCCAGTCAAGGACACGGACCTCAGTTGCGGTTTGATCCCCAACCCTGGTCGGGGTCGTGTGGGAGGCAACCAGTAGATGTGTCTCTCTCATCTCTCTCTCTCTCTCTGTCTCTCTCCACCCCCCCTCCCATTCTCTCTGAAGATAAATGGGAAAATATCCTCAGGTGAGGATTAAATAAAAAAGAAGCACAGATGGAGTTACAGAATAGTCACGGGGATGGAAAGTACAACACAGGGAACACAGTCATTAATTTTCACAGTGACAGATGATTAATAGAATTAGTGGGGTGATCAGAGTTTAAGGTATAAAAATGTCAAGTCATTGTACTGTACACCTGAAACCAGTATAACCAATAGAAGACTGGATATCAACTATGCATAAACAAAATAAAAAGAGGAAGATAATCAATGGATGTCCCGCCCACTAGAGGCCAGGCAGGAAGGTGAGAGAGCCTGAAAGAGCACATGGCAGGAACATAGCTTGTCCTGGAAGGTTTTCAAAGCAATGGAGTGGGAGAAGAAGGAGACGCTCAGAATTGCTTCGTCCTCTGTTGGCGGACATGACAGATGACCAAATGGTCTACTTCTTCTAACAACGAAATGAACCTTATAGCATTGCAGAGGTCTCCGTGGACCAGGTTCACGTCCAGGGACCATCCACCCATTCATTTGCCCCAGGCACGCAAGTAGGCGATTGATTCAGGAAGTTTCCCAATACCCGCTGCCTTGAACAGGTTGGCAGTCTCCGAGGGTGCGTACTCTTGTAAAATAATGATGGCAATGCAACTCGGGAACACAGGGCAGAAAGTGTCATCTCTGCTGAGGACTTCCAAGGGTTCATGAACAGGGACACACTGCATTGGGGAAGATCTGGGTGAAAGACCCCTGAAGATCCTTCCACTACAAAACTTACACAATTCAGCAACTGAACTCCTACTTGATTCCATCACTCACTTCCAGGTAACACTGAGTATGACGTTCAACATATCAACTCTCCTTCCTTTAAAAAGATAAATGGAGTGCAAACACAACAGCCAAGCATGCCATGGTGGAATTTGATCTCATGACGACGTGATTTAAGTCCAGAAGGCAATCTGGAACCTGCGATTTATTTGTTTTAATCTTTCAATTTTCTTACGGAAAATGCCGCTTCCTAAGGTGTCTTCTCTTTTTAAAAAATTTTTAAATATGCAAATTTAATAGTGTAACTGGGTTCTACGTTAGTTATGTGAATGAATACATTACAAAATACAGTGATGAAACTATTTCAAGAGGCAAAAAAAAAAAAAATTGTGGGGAGCTGGAGAGACTTTAATGAATGATTTGTTTTTCAAAATTCCAGGCCCTAAAAAGCACATTTGAATTCGGTAAGAATGGAATCGCGTGTTTTTCCATTTAGCATTATTGCAGTCTGCTGAGAAGAAAAATATGCATGACGGTGCATTCGGATGGAGTTCCATTGATGAGTCCTCCAGTGTCAAAAACGTAACCACGCAAAAAATACCCGAGTGAGTACTCTGCATGTTAAATTACACTATCAAAGCTCCTTCGTAGAGTTCTGTATGGTTTTATCTCTCCCTCCTCCCCTATTCTGCACTTTTATGTCTTGGTCCATCTAGAAAAGCCATAAATACGGAACTTAGTTTTAGGGAACTTAGAAATCATTTCCTCATTGCTCAACAGATGTATATAGGCATCTTGGGATGGATGGAATCCTTTCCTTCATGGGATCTCAACAGAAAACATCAACTTTCAGATGCCCCTGCCTTTCTTCCTGGAACTCTAAAGCAGTCCTTGAATTCTTTGCACCTACAAATCTTTTTCTGAAAGGGGCCTATTGACCTTCCCAGCAACAGGCTTCTATTTCTTTCCATCACCACTGGGACTTGCTCAGTGCTTTGCACATAGGGTAAGTGTCAATGGTGATTTCTTTAGCCCACAGTTTATAAATAAATCCATGAAAAGGTTTCTAAAGGGAATAAGCAATGCAAGAGAGAAGAAGATACAGAGGAAAGCAAAGTTGGGATCAGGAGATCAATAAATTGGCTGGAGTCGGGGCTGAAGTCAGTACATAGCCCGTAAATGGGATGTTAGTCAAACTGGACGTTCACTTTTCGATGGAATGATTGATTACGTGCCCAAAGAGGCGAAATGATGTATCTCATAGCATCAATTAATAGCTGAGGTCACTAAATATGAAAACGATTGAGTGGCTTGCTCAGGACAATATGACAAATAAATAACTTTCCAAACTAAGGGTGTCACTTGAAGACAGACCAAGATAGAACATCTCCTGGTGGTGAAATTCTGCAGAAGTAAAGAATGACCTTGACACCTAGCTGGTCTTATTAACCAATGTCACCCCAATATGTTTTTTTTCTAAGTACACAATGACCAATAGACAAATATTCTAGCACACCCATTGCACCTGAAATTTCTACCCTGAACAGTTTTATGTAACGTTGCTTATGATGTGCACTATTTATCAAATCAGGTGTTTAATACATTCTAGGTGATTTGGACATGTTCTAATTGTTAAAAAAAATTTATAAATTATAAATAAAATCAAGTTAAAATGTATGTAGTAGGAAATGAGAAATTATATGGAAAAATTATCTTCTTTAGAGAAAGTTTTAAAAGTTTTCCTAAATTATCCAAACAGGTATAATTCATACTAACCAAATAGTATTCTTCTAAACATATATAATTCCTAAACCCTCAAATGAGATTATTACTCTATGTTTAAATATGTGAAATCTTTTCAGGCATGGTAGCAGAAATGCACTCTCGTTTAACCTGGTTCACAAAATACAAAATTATTTTCAATTACTCCCTGTGAGGGAGATATTTATTTAATAATCTTTCATAATTATCTTCATTTAAAAAACTACATGTACACTACGCAGCTGTAAGAAAGAGAGATCTCTCGTCCTTTGAGACGACATGGAGGGACCTGGAGAGCATTACGCTCAGTGAAATAAGTCACCCAGAGAAAGACAAATACCACATGATCTCACTTATCTGTGGAATCTAATGAACAAAATAAGCCGATGAACAAAATAGATGCAGAGACATGGAAGTAGGGAACAGAGTGATGTACCTCAGAGGGAAGGGGGGTAAGAGGGGACAGGAAGAGATAAACCAAAGAACTAATATGCACAGATGCACAACCAATGGGCACAGACAACAGTGTGGGGAAGATGGGGGACGGCAGTGGGAGGAGGGGAAAAGAGGGACACCCGTAATACTTTCAACAATAAAGAAAAGACAATTTAAAAAAAAACTACATGTACATGTCACACACCTAACTGACAGATGAAAACAGGAATCCTTTATTTATTTTCACACAGTTACAGGCAGATATGGATGTTCAAACACCTGTCTCGCTGTTCACTCAGCTAAATTTTAGCTCCTCATCCGTACGTTACCCCTATCTGCATGCCGCGGGATTATTTGTGAGTCGACGGGGAGAGAAAGGAAACTAATTTCTGCTTTATCTCACAAATAAAAGAGTACTCTTGCTTTCGGATGTTCTAGGGCATTCCTCCAAGAAACAAATGTAAATGCTCTGTCGATGATTAATTTCTGTAAGTCACGTACGATGCCGAAAATCCCCTTGACAGCTCGGGCTGAAAAAGACCAAGCTGTGCACTAAAGCCGGGAAGAGTCATCCTTGGCTCTTTTGAAAGAATGTTACTCCCTCTAAATTCCCTTTGACTAAAGGCATGCTAAGAGATGATGATCCATTGGTCCCGATTCCTTTTTTTTTTTTTAATTTTTTTTTCTTTCTTTATTGATTTTAGAGAGAGAGGAAGGGAGAGGGAGAGAGATAGGAACATCAATGAGAGAGAACATCGATGGGCCACCTCCTGCATGCCCCTCACTGGGGATTTGGCCTACAACCCGGGTATGTGCCCTGACCAGGAATCGAACCGGCGACCTCTTGGTGCATGGGTCGACGCTCAACCACTGAGCCACACCGGCTGGGCCTGCTCCCAATTCTTAAGCTGACCCTCCCACCACTACAGAAAAAGGTTATGCTGTAAACAATGTGCATTGATTACGGGCTGGTTTAATATACGTATTAGGCCCGATAGGCATGTACACGGTAGGAGATACATTCTGGTTATCTGGTCTACCACTAATATATGCATCCAACACCAGATTACAGAGAGGTTATACGTGCAGAGTAGACACTGATCTGAAATGGCCATACGGACGAATGCCTAAAGCTCCCAACCCACCTTCATTTCACGCACAGGAAACGGAGCAAGGTGCTCGGCTGGGAAGGGGACAGGCTGGGAGTTCTTGCCCATTCCTGAGAGCCGAGCAGGAAGAGTACAGCAAATGGATATTTGAAATGGAAGAGATATGTGCACCCCACCATCTGCTGTCTCAGTACTCACAACAGCCAAGACACGGAAGCACCCCAAGTGTCTATGGACAGAGGAGTGGATGAAGAAGATGGGATACAGAAGTCTTTTTGTAGACAGGTTGATGCATATATATATATATATATATATAGACAGATATATAGTAGATAGACAGGTAGGTAGGTAGGTAGATAGATAGATAGATAGATAGATAGATAGATAGATATAGGTAGATAGATAGATAGGTAGTTAGATAGATAGATAGATAGATAGATAGATAGATAGATAGATAGATAGACAGATAGAGAGATAGATAGGTAGATAGATAGATAGATAGATAGATAGATAGATAGATAGATAGATAGATAGATAGATAGACAGATAGAGAGATAGATAGGTAGATAGATGATAGATAGATAGATAGATAGATAGATAGATAGAGATATGTCGATGTAATAGAATATTTTTCAGTCATATAAAAGGAAGAATATCCCACTCTTTATAACAACATGGACAGACCTTGAGGTACTGAGCTAAGTGAAATAAGTCAGACAAAGGCAAGTACCATATGATTTCTCTCATGTGGAAAATCTAAAAAAAGAAGAGAAAAAAAAGATGGGAAGAGGCCACAGAGGAGCTACATGGTGACAGGAAAAAATAAATTAATTTTAAAAACAATAATAAATACATAAAAGACAAACAGGATCCAACACCATTGGAAACGAAAGCAAACTCACAGAAGAAAAATGAGATGGGTAGTTCCCAGAGCAGAGGTGAGGGGTAAGGGTTGAAGGGGTTGGGTGAAGCTGGACAGAGGCACACATTTCCAGCTGGAGGGTGACTAAGGACGACGGACATGATGTACAATATGACGACTGTGGTTGACCCCGCTCTGTGGTCCAGATGTTAACACAGTCCATCCCGGGCTCGCGTCACAAGGAAAATAACGATATTCTTGCCTCTCCTTTTTATTGTGTCTATACGAGATGATGGAGGTTAACTAAACTCGTTTCCGTAACTGTTTCACAACATATGTCGACCCCAGCATCGTGCTGGAAATCCTCAACTCATACCGTGATGTGCGTCAATGGTATCTCAATAAAACCAGAAAAGGGAAAGAATCCGCTGCCACTCTGTGGAGAAATAAGTTCCCCCAAGAATCTTTTTAAAGAGGGGAGAGTCGCTTTGCGCAGACAGATGAGATCTTTGAGGTCTAGAGGGAAGAAGCAGAGAGAGCAAAAGGTTTTTGTCACGGGGTGCTAAGTCGGACAGGAAGACATCTGAAGACACGGCCGCCATCATGAGTGAAATGTGGAGGAAAGACGCCAATTTGGATGTTTGGCTGTATGTTATTCAATGGCATCCACTCTGGAAATGTCCATTTTTCCCCTGTGTATAATCGGGTATCTTTTTGAATATGATATCCCACAGGACTTGTGACACTATTACTAACACAGCAAACAACAGACTGGGTACCTACCCTATAGAGCTGAACCCCCAAACACACCAAGTGTCTGCCCCCCAGTTGGAACTGACTATTTTTCCTCCTTGATAAGCAAGGCAGAAAGTAGCAATTTTTAAAAATATTTTTTCTTTATTGATTTTAGAGAGAGAGGGAGAGGGAAAGGGAGATGGAAACATTGATGAGAGAGAACATTGATGGCCCGCCTCCTGCATGCCCCCCCCACTGGGGATCGGGCCCACAACTTGGACATGTGCCCTGACCGGGAATCGAACCGGCGACCTCTTGGTGCATGGGTTGATGCTCAACCAGTGAGCCACACCGGCCAGGCAGAACGCAGAGAATTTTAACCATCCGGCGTTCAGGCAGAATTCTTGAGACTCTCAGAACGGGAACAGGGTCACCAAGCTCCAGCCCTTCTGCAATGGCTTGGTTTCCAAGAGGGGGTATACTTCACTATAAATTTCAAATAACACGAATGGGTGGACAGTATGAGTTTTCTCCTGCTGCTGTAACAAATGGCCAAAGATGCTTATAGTTCAACACAGAACACCGGTGTGACGTCAGGGTTCTGAAGGTCCAAGTTCCACAGGGCTAAACCCAAGGTGTGCTGACCTGGGCTGGGCCTTGTCTGGGGCCTCCAAGGGAGAATCCATTTCCTTGGTTTTTCCAGCCTCTAGAAGCTACCAAATTCCTGGACCCCTGGCTCCCCCCATCCCCAAAGCCCATGACGGCCAGCTGTCCATGGTTCCATGATTCTTCTCTGGCTTTCTTCTCTTCCTCTGCTCTCATCCACAATGAAGGCTCTTTGTTATTACATATGAAGCCCACCCCACTAATGCAGATGGTATTCCTCCTATTGGAAGGTCAACGGATGAGCACACACAATTTCAAGTACACATTGCATTCTATCTCCTTGGCCCTGGAAGGTGTGCACGGGTCCCGGACCTCAGGACGCGGTTCTCTTTGGCAAGTCATCCTTGTGCTGCAACAGAGACACACATTCCTGACTTTAAGAGACAGACACACATGGAACACCTGACGGGCACACAGCAGGACTCAGCATTATTTCTGGAAGCGAGCTGTTCCTGCTGTGACTCATACCCTCCCATCCATGCAGAAAGACGCACCTCAGAAAAGTGGGGATCGAAGTGACTCTGGGATTTTAAACATCCACCCCTACCGTGTGCACTGTTTTAAATGCACGGATATGAATTCAGATACACCCCAAGGAAAACCTCTGCAGGAATCAGTGTGACGCTGTAACGTTATCGTTCACTGCGAAAACGGGATTCATCCTTTCGTGAATCACCAATCATTGCATATCTGCACCTGTGCATTGATTCGTCCATCGGCGTAGGATTAAAAGACACAAGCAAACAAAAACCTCCCGATCCCATGGACTGTGATTTGCAGTTGGTGCAAACATAGATGTATCACTTCAGACCCTGACCAGCTACATTGCAAGGTTCAAATATCGTAGGGAGATCGACGCCACCTTTTCAGCCCCTACACCTGGTTCTCTTGTAGAGATCCTGTGAGCTGGTGTTTGCACACATTGTCTAAAGATGAATGAGGACAGAAAACAGCGTCCTTGGGTCTAAGCGTCTCATATTTTTATATCCCCAAATGCCTATTCCACAGCAAGCCACAATGGCAGAAACGGCCAATTGCTTATGGTTTCTATGCACACAATTCCACAACGAAAGCTCTGTAATCAAGGAAAGCATTGATTTTTCTTCCTGGGTGGTCTAATTTGGTCCAGCCTCCTCTGTTAAGAAGCATTCTGTCTGAAATGCGGGCGTTGTTCATGAGGTTCATGCTACCAAGTCACCGGCTCGGGCTCTGAGACCAACCAGGGGTGGGGAACGTCCAGCCCAAGTGCCGTAGGAGACCCACAAAATCAATACCAGCCAACCCCACACACCTCACCAAATCAGCCTCACCAAACACAGCAGACTATTGTTTTTCTTTTAATACTCACCCGAGAATATTTTTGCATTTATCTTCAGACAGAGTGGGAGGGAGAGAGGGAGGAAGAGAGAGAGAGAAACATCGATGTGACAGAGACACATCGAGTGGCTGCCACCCATATGACCCCAACCAGGGCCGGGGACAAACTGCAACCGAGGTACGTGCCCTTAGCAGGAACCGAACCCGGGCCTCTCCGGTCTGTGGGCCGATGCCCACCAGGACAGCAGGGTAATTTTAAGCTGATAATTTTGTGCAGCCCTCAAATGGTGTTATAAACACACACGGCCCGTGGCAGACAAAAGGCTCCCCACCCCTGGGGCGTCAAACAGGTTACAAAAGCTGTGTTCATCCTTTACCCTGTTTGCCGTCTCCCACTCCCCATCACGTCATTCCTTCTCTTTAAATGTCTGTTATCTGAATAGTCGGTCACAAGAAAGACAGTCAGCCAGACGGTGTGTGAAATGAGAGACCTCGTTCCAGGGGGGCTGTGGATGTCCACCTTCTCACACGGGCGCAAAGCAGCTACTGGGGGATGTCCCCCCACTAAGTCAACTCCAGAAACTGCAGCACGGAGTCCAAATGTCAGCATCACAGGGAGGCCCCCCGACCAGGAGATCAATGTGTGTGCTGTCGCCATGACGACAAGGGACACCCGCCTAAAGCTGGTCATATAATGAAGCACCTGTTCCCTGGTCCCAGAGGGGGGTGCTCTCTGTGATCCCCAGATCGACACCCGGCCGGTGTTTTCTCACACACCACCGCCTCGCAGCGTCGCCTCGGAGAAGGGACGATGAGGCAGACAGGACCTGGTGTGGGAGATCACTGAATTATGTGGTCGCTTTTCTCAGACCGGCATCCACATCTCCCTGGAGATGGTTTTCCAAGCATTAAAGGGGAAAGAAGACATTCCTGCATAAAAGTGACCAAGGACACAGTTTAGCTCCTATAGGAGGTGAGGTCTGTGCGTCTCGTCAATTATTTCTCTAATTCCGGTAGGATTTTTTTATGAGCCTTTCTTTCTCCTGCGTAAAAATCACACAGGCAAAGGGTGAAGGAGAAGCGTGATGTTGCCATAACCAACGTTAGTGGGGTTGGGTGTCGTAAAAATGTTTAACTGGAAATCTACATGGACAGGGGATCACCAGACGTCAGCAGCGTGGGATTCAGTGACCCTCCTGAACATCCCATTTCTAGACACTTTTCACTGTTGGGTGATTGAAAACAAAAGGGCCGATTTCGTCAGGCAGGTGCGTTATTTTCTGAGGTGACTAGAAACATGTGATGACACGCATTTGCCATGGGAATGTTGGAAGAAGAGGGAATCCAGATTTACGTTAAGAACATGGATCTCCAAGAATGAACTTCAACCAGTTTGTCAACTACCCCTTGTTTGTGTATTGAAAACACTCAGTGGTTGCTGTCAACACTCAAATCCAAAAAGAAACAAAACTGAAAAAAGCATGGTAAACTCCTAAAATATCAAAGCAAGTGGATCCGTTCTGAATCATTTTCAGTTGACTAAGTTGGGCACGGTCCTGTCCTCAATGCAATTATTTTTTATAGATTCAGGTACGCCAGGTAACACTAGATACTCACACACATTATCACCTGCAAATCAACACGACAAAACAAGGCTAAAAAGGCAAGGTGGGAAAAATGACTGAGTCCTTCATGAGAGGACTGACCGTCTCCCAGGTGTTCGGGGGACGCCGCGGAACGGACTGTATGTCACTACATTCAAAACAGGAGAAACAAGAAACAGGTTATAACAGAGCCTTTGCACAGGGCGAGAGAAAGCCGTCTGGGCCAATCTCGGAGACGAGTGAGCGGGTGGTGTTTTCTGTTTGAACCCGGTACTTACCATCTTCTGTGGGCACGTAGATGTTCAGGTAGAGGCAGTCCTCGTTCTGGTCTTGCACGTAGGTCATTAAAGTATCCAGATTGGCCGTAAACCAGATGGGGAGCATGTCATGCAACAGGGACCTCTCGTCCAGGTGCTGCGGACACACAGCGGCAAATTGGGTGGCGTTTCGAACGCCCGTCCACGAGGAGGGGGGCTCCGGGGGCTGAAACCGCCTCTCTCCGGTGGGCGGCGAGGCGTACGGGACCCCCAGGTATTGCTCCACGGGACCCAAAATCTCATTGGGCAGAGGTGTTCTTAGGCCGCGGATTTTGCCGTAATTCGTGTTGACGACGGGATACTGCGCCTGGCCGTCGACGAGCGTGAACTTGATGGCGAGGGCAGTCAACCACAGGGGGACGTTGTGGTTCACCATGACGCAGACCGGGGTGAAGAACAGAGGAAGCCATAACAGTCCCCCGGGTCTCGACATTGTTCACTGGTACATCCGCAGGCGCCTGGGACACGCAACTCCAAGGCCACGGAGCCGGGGAGCCAGCTCTCAGGGAGAAAGGGCTTTCCGGGGAGCCAAGGACCCAGGAAGGGCGGCGGGCTTGGGAGAAAGCCTCGCACCGGGGTCATAGACAGAGGTCAGTGTTCAGCACACACCCAGCAGGTTTCTGGGGAGCCCATTTCCAGGGAGCAGCCTTCTGTTAATCGCGGAGGCGAAGTCCAGCAGCGATGCGCACCTGCCAAGGGTGACGATTCCTTACGACAACTCCGGGGCCGAGCGGTCAGCCTGATGGGCAAGGAGAGCAGAGACAATGAGACGAAGAGCACAGCACCTGTGCCATCCACACCATCCCTCCACCCCACGCTAGGAGATTCTTATTCAGGGTTGACGTGGACAGTGATTACCCATGAGTAGGATCTCCACACAGGACAAGTAAATCACAATTCCTGCCGCGTGGACAATCGGCTGCAACCACGTCTCGCACGGGGAAACTCACCTTAAGTCTCTGTGGAAGGAACGAGCAAGTCCCCCAGGGTTATATACGTGATAACTGTAAAGTCTCCCAGGTCCACTATGATTGACAACATTGGCCCACGGATGGATGAGGACTCGAAAAGCACCATCTCTCAAATGTTCAAGGTCACTGTCTCATCTCCCTAAGCAGATATGAGTGGAGCTCTAAGTTTTTCGGGGCCAAGGAGAGGAAAGTAAGCTTCTGGGCACACGAATGGTATGATGCGTGGATAATGAGCAGATAACACTAAAGAAGTATCCCATCTGAAGTAGAGTGCAGCCAGATACTGATCCTTCTCAGGGGGCTCGATCACACATGTTCACTGTCTGCGAACATCACTGCCCGCAGCCCAGCTTCCTGGGGACAACTAAACGCAATGATGTGTTTCAAGTACAAGCTGGAGTGTGTGTCCTATCAAGACATCATTCATAATTAAAATGCTGCCTGGCCGGTGGGGCGCAGTGGTTGAGCGTCGTCCATAGACTGAGAGGTCCCGGTTCGATTCCCGGTCAGGGCACATGCCCGGGTTGTGGGCTCGATCCCCAGTGGGGGGCGTGCAGGAGGCAGCCGATGAATGTTTCTCTCTCACATCAAAGTTTCTATCTCTCTCTCCCTTCCTCTCTCTCTAAAAAAATCAACAAAAATTTAAAAAGCTTACGGTACAGGCCTGGCCAATTTGGTTCAGCTTACAGCGTCAGCCCGCAGACCGGAGAGGCCTAGGTTCGGTTCCCGCTAAGGGCACGTACCTCGGTTGCAGTTTGTCCCCGGCCCCGGTTGGGGTCGTGTGGGTAGTGACCAGTGGATGTGTCTCTCTCACATCGATGTTTCTCTCTCTCTCTTCCTCCCTCTCTCCCTCCCGCTCTATCTCAAGATAAATGCGAAAATGTCCTTGGGTGAGGATAAAATAATAAATAAATAAGTAAATAAATAAATAAAATAAAAGCTTACGGTACATTCGTTGAGTGTGTCCATTCTTGCCGAGGACTTAAATGGTCCCCTCCCCGCCACTGCTCAGTATGGATCCCAGCACCCTCCCCAGGTAAACCATGGCTCATCCGACCCTCGAGAACCTCGTGCGTGCTTGGAGGGGACTGTAAATGAGCCATGAGGGAAGGAAGCCATTTCATTAGGACTCCTTTATTTTTGCAGTCCTTTGAAAATGGTTTTTAATCACAGTTGACGCTCAGTATTATTTGGTATTAGTT
The DNA here is from genome assembly GCA_030848825.1 of Tadarida brasiliensis. Lineage (NCBI taxonomy): Eukaryota > Metazoa > Chordata > Mammalia > Chiroptera > Molossidae > Tadarida > Tadarida brasiliensis. The sequence goes on along the minus strand of CM061280.1, from coordinate 132,091,224 downwards.
GCAGGTATACTGCATAGGGGTTAGAGGTTTATATAGTTTGCAAAGTGATCCTCCAATAAACCTCGTACCCACGTGACACCACCATTAATACAATGTTATTATGTTCCCTGTGTTATACTTCACAGTCCCATGACTATTCTGTATCTGCACATCTCAATCCCTTCTTTTTTTTTTTTTTTATCCTCACCCAAGGACATTTTTGCATTTATCTTCAGGTAGAGGGGGAGGGAGAGAGGGGGGAAGAGAGAGAGAAACATCGTGAGGGAGACACATCAAGTGGCTGCCACCCACACGACCCCAACCGGGGCCGGGGACAAATTGAAACCGAGGTACGTGCCCTTAGTGGGAACCGAACCCGGGACTCTCTGGTCCACAGGTCGACGCTCTCACTGCTGAGCCAAACCGGCCAGGGCTCAGTCCCCTCGCTTTCAACCCAGTCCCCGAACCCCATCCCCTATGGCAAACACCAGTCTGCTCTCTGTGTCTATGAGGTTGCTGTTTTGTTTGCTCATTCATTTTATCTTTAGATTCCACATTTACGTGAAAACATACAGTGTTTCTCTGACATTTCACTGAGCATAACATGCTCTAGGTGGACCTATGTCGTTGCAAATGGTGAGATTCCGTTCTTTTTCATGGCCGAGTAATATTCCACCATGTTTCAACTCAAAACCAGACGGACTCATGTGTAAGGACACGGTGGATTTGGGGGAGTATTTCTGGACTGGAATGTATGCGTTTCATGGAAGTAACAGTTGAGCAGATTATTTCAAAGCGACTGTTACTGTTTCGATGCCCCTATCGGAGCCGGATGTATCCCGGGGCTGTAACACCTTTAGGGGAAATTGCACAGACCGTGACATCCTGGGTCAAGTTCATCAGAGCCGAATGGAAATGCTCTAAGGATCTGACACAACACTGAACTGAAAAGCAGCCCTGCACCCAGTGGCTGAATTACGTGTGTTGCCATCTTTGAATCCTGCCAGAGACATTGGATACCGGCCACGCTGTGATCCAATGTCGGAATAACTAGGAGACAGACGCGGGCAGGACAGAGGGGACAACACGTCCACAGTCTTCCGTCTTCCTGAAACCATCCCGCTCGGAGTCAGCATGAGCCCTTCCTTCCCTAGCCATGCACACGATAAGAGGAGACGCCACTAATTTGTAAGTCTGACGGATTCTGGTCCCCGAACGCTACCTGTGAGCTGAGGAAAGGGTTTCGACCTCCCTGGCTTAGGGACATGGCCTTATCCATGGGGCAGTGGTGAACAGAAAAGGAGGCACTATGCAGAAAAAAGAAAAAAATTCACACTCGATAGATGAACAAGGCTGGGATCCTGAACACACTCCTGTTCAAAGCGACCTTGGGTCCACGGGCAATGCCCACAAGCTCTGGGTTCAGCAGAGCATTGGCGCTGAGCAGGACTAGAGCAAGGGCTCGGAATTCACTGAGTCTCTCGTTCCTGATGCGTTTACGGACCAGCTGAGCCCCCCGACTCCACAGGGAGCACCCTCCACGACCCCCACAGGACGCCTGAAACCGCGGACAGTCCCACACCTTACAGACACTAGGCATTTCCCTGCACAGACACACCTGTCATAGAGTTCATTTATAGATTAGGCACAGAAAGGTGTTCACAATAACTAAAGATGAAAGAGAGAGACATTGTAACAATAGACGGTAATGAAAGTGCGGTGAATGTGGTCTCTCTCTCTCAAAATATGCTGCTACACTGTATCCATCCTTCTTGCGCTGCGGAAGCGAGCGGATACAATGACTCGTTCATGCAGAATGTCCACCTCTTCACGGAAAGGAAGCAGGCAATGGCTCGTCTTTAGCACCGACATCGCCAGCCTCACAACATCTGCGTTTTGGGGCGATTATGAAGTAAATGAAGACTGACACTAACGCAAACGCTGTTATAGACGGCAATCAATCTGACCACCCACAGGGAAACTAAGTGGCTAACAGGGGGGTTTGCAACGTGGAGATGCCCAAAAGAGGGAAAATTCAGGTCCCTGGTGGACGGAGCGGGACCCGAAATATTTCATCTCATTATTTAAATGCCGTGCAATTTAAAACGTATCCATTGTACACTTCCGGGATTTTCCATTTACTATTTTCGGACCATGGCTGACCCAGGGTGACTGTGACATGAAGGAGAAACCACGGAGAAAAGAGGGGCTACTGGAACGGTCTGGGGGTTCCACGCGAGAGTCTGCACAGAGCCTCCCGGTTCCTGGGAGGAGGAGTTCAGTGGCGACAGTTCTGTGGGCAGATTTGTGCCAGGGCTGACGCGTGAACACGGGAAGGAGTGGGGGCCACCCTCCGCTGTCCAACTCGGCGTGGATGCGAGGATCCCCCGATCACATATTCAAGGAGAACACACAAAAGCAGGAACAAAAAAGACAAATTCTCTCTTCTGCCATCGACCCCTCCCCCCAGTTCCCACCTTCTGATGGATTCTGGTCCCCGAATGCCACCTGTGAGCTGACGACTGTATGATCGAGTCTCCATCTGTCCAGGCCTCCCTCCCCCTGACATCTGAGGGCCAGACAGATCGTGGACCAGCAGGACCCGGGAGGAGAGGTCGGGGGCACCTCGTCTACGTCATGCATTCACAATCTTCCCAAGTTCAGAGCTGCCGGATGTCCTTGGTTTTCCTAAGTTCAGCTACTTTGCACACACACAAAAAAAAACACATGGTAAAGCCAGGATTTGTCAACCTCAGCATGGTCGGCTTTGAGGACCACATAATTCTTTGTGGGGGGCTGTCCTGCGCACTGTGGGGTGGGGAGCATCCCTGGTCTCCACCCATCCCATGCTGGAAGCATGGTCCCCCAGTTTTAAGAGTCAAAAATGTCTCCTGGCTTAATGACCCCTGGGGGCAAAATAACTCCAGAGTGAGAAGCACCCCATCACTGGATATGGGATGATTGATTATGAGGCCAGGCAGGTCTCTGTGGGCACACTTAAAGACTACAAGCAGTGACACAATGTGTGTGTGTGTGTGTGTGTGCATGGGTGTGTGTTGCATGTGTGTGCATGTGTGTGCATGTATGTATATGTGTGGGCATGCATGCATGTGTGTGTGTGTGTGTGTGTGCATGTAACTGCCTTCAAATACTTGGCAACTTTATGTATTTAATTTTTTTATCCTCCCCCGAGGATATTTTTTCCGTTGATTTTTAGACATAGTGGAAGGGAGGGAGGGAGAGAGAGAGAGAAACAGGGATGTGAGAGAGACACATCCATTGGCTGCCTCCCACAGGACCCTGACAGGTGCCGGGGATCGAACCTGCAACTCAAGTACATGCCCTTGACGGGAATCAAACCCTCAGTCGGTCGCTCTGTGCTCTAACCACTGAGCCACACTGGCCAGGGCTACTTGGCAACTTCAAGAGCATTCGAGGTAGTCAAGACTTAGGATATAAACCGATTCCCATGCATCCACATCATTGAAAAATCACCGTGTATTTACCCCACCCATATATTTGAGGACAAAAACAAATAAAAGATCTCCCGTGTAAACATCACACACTGAAAAGGATGTCACAAGGGGTGACATGTAGTTATATACACCTATATGTACATATTAATATACAGTACATAGATATTTCTATTTTTTTATTTATTTATTTTTTTATCCTCATCCGAGGACATTTTTACATTTATCTTCAGGTAGAGCAGGAGGGAGAGAGGGAGGAAGAGAGAGAGAGAGAAACATCGATGTGAGAGAGACACATCGACTGGTCGCCACCCACACGACCCCAAGCGGGGCCGGGGACAAACTGCAACTGAGGTACATGCCCTTAGCGGGAACCGAACCCGGGACTCTCTGGTCCGCGGGCTGACGCTCTAACCGCTGAGCCAAACCGGCCAGGACTCTATATTTTATCTTTATATATGTTAATTTTGTAAAAATAAAAACGAATGCTACAAAGCTAATCCCCTGAATCAGCAAGTTTAAAGAGCCCTGGTTGGTGTGGCTTCGTGATTAGAGCGCCAGCCAGCACACTGAAGGGTTGTGGGTTCATTTCCAGGGAAGAAGTCAAGGGCATGTACCTGGTTTGCAGATTAGATCCCGGGCCCTGGTCGGCGAGAGTGCAGGAGGCAACCAATCAGTGTGTCTGTGTGTCTGTCTGTCTCTCTTTCTCTCTCCTCACCCCCTTCCTCCCTCCCTCTTTTCAATTCTCTAAGTAAAATAAATCAATGGAAAAATATCCTCAGGTGAAGATTCACAAGAACAAAGCCTAATGAACAAAGGAAGGGCCATCACTGCCTTGAATACACACAGTCTAGGAGTGAAGGAAACCAGGAGAGCGCGTTTTCTCTGCAAAGGTTGCACAGACAGCAATATCTCCGAGTGGCATTTCCCCTGGATGTGCAGCTCGATCGGGTATTTCGGCACGCTGCCCTCCAGGGCCCTCGCTCTGTCTGAGGCCGTAATTAAGACAAGGCTCCTACTATTCAGGCATACCCGACCGTAAAGAAGTCAAAATGAAAACGGCAGGGCATTTCCCCAAAGCGCGCAGCACTTGCATGGAAGTTGATTTAATTTTAAAATATATACTTAAATGAGGTGAACCCCGATCACATTTATTTTGGTATTCGGGGCTTATGAGGAATAGGATCATAGCTCGTGGGTGTTAATCTTTCTGTGGGTGTGCAATAGATTACAAGACAGAGAACTCTGTGGACGTATCTCCAGAGAGAGAGAGAGACAGAGACAGAGACAGAGAGGAAGGATAAATGAGAAGGCAGCAGCAGCCATGTGATTTTCCTCACCTCCATTGCAGAACTTGGACTCCGTGAGGTATCTGCGCCTAAATTCATGGTCTTGTACAATAAATCTTCTCTCACGTTTGCTCAGAAAGCCTAGAATATTTGTAACCACCCATCTGTACGTCTTAATCCCGTCCCCTTTCTCTCCCAGCCCCCAAGCCCCGTGCCCTGACAACCGCACTGTTCTCTGTGTCTACGAGTCTGTTTCTGCTCTGTTTGTTCATGTGTTTTTTCCTTTCGATCGCACACAGAAGGGAAATCATAGGGTATTTGTCTTTTTTTATTTTATTTTATTGTTCCTTTATTGATTTGAGAGAGAGAGGAAGAGAGAGATAGAAACATCAATGAGAGAGAACATCGACTGGCCGCCTCCTGCATGCCCCCCACTGGGGATCGGGCCCACAACCTGGGCATGTGCCCTGACTGGGAATCGAACCGGCAACCTCTTGGTGCATGGGTGACGCTCAACCACTGAGCCACACCAGCCGGACGGTATTTGTCTTTTTCTGACTTATTTCACTGAGCCTAATACCCTCTAGGCTCACATAAAATGAATATAAAAGAATACTGAATGTCAACTATAAATGAAAAAAAATATATCTTTAGGGTAGTGTTTAATTAAAGGAATGGATAGGCAATGCTAATGCGAATGAATATCCAAAGCCATGGTGTTTCTTTAAAAAAAAAAAGTCTACAACAGTCATCCCCAAATGGTGTGTAGCCTATAGACATCTATTTTCCCTTTTATATTTTTTTGGTTTGTAAGGAGAACTCTACAGTTTATGTGCCATTTTTGTGTGAAGGAACACAGAGCTGAACCCCGAGGAAATGCACCTGTGACCTGAGGGGGTGGGACGCACCTGTGACCTGAGGGGGTGGGATACACCTGTGACCTGAGGGCGTGGGATGCACCTGTGACCTGAGGGGTGGGATGCACCTGTGACCTGAGGTGGTGGGATGCACCTGTGACCTGAGGGGGTGGGATGCACCTGTGACCTGAGGGGGTGGGATGCACCTGTGACCTGAGGGGGTGGGACGCACCTGTGACCTGAGGGGTGGGATGCACCTGTGACCTGAGGTGGTGGGATGCACCTGTGACCTGAGGGCGTGGGATGCACCTGTGACCTGAGGGCGTGGGATGCACCTGTGACCTGAGGGGGTGGGACGCACCTGTGACCTGAGGGGGTGGGATGCACCTGTGACCTGAGGGCATGGGATGCACCTGTGACCTGAGGGGGTGGGATGCACCTCTTACCTGAGGGGGTGGGATGCACCTGTGACCTGAGGGGGTGGAATGCACCTGTGACCTGAGGGGGTGGGACGAACCTGTGACCTGAGGGGGTGGGACGCACCTGTGACCTGAGGGGGTGGGATGCACCTGTGACCTGAGGGGGTGGGATGCACCTGTGACCTGAGGGGGTGGGATGCACCTGTGACCTGAGGGGGTGGAATGCACCTGTGACCTGAGGGGGTGGGATGCACCTGTGACCTGAGGGGGTGGGATGAACCTGTGACCTGAGGGGGTGGGATGCACCTATGACCTGAGGGGGTGGGATGCACCTGTGACCTGAGGGGGTGGGATGCACCTGTGACCTGAGGGGGTGCGATGCACCTGTGACCTCCACGCCCAAACTCTGCTCCATGCGTGGGCTCACAATGCACACATACACACACACACACACACACACACACACACACACTATAGTCCGTGTCTTCCCCATCGGGCTGGAACATTTGTGTCAGGAACCACACACAGGAATCTTATCTGCAGCCTCATTCATAACAGGAGAACGGAAAAGCACGTGCTGCTGAGTTATTAACTCAGAATCGTACACAACGCGAAAACACTGAATGAACGAGACATACGTGTTACCAAAACGGGTAACACATCCTGGAGGAACACATATGGTATGATTTCACGTACGTAAGATTATATAAACGGGAGAGTCTATCGCCTCGAGCTATATTTGTGCTAATATAATAAATGAACAAAGGCATTATCAAAGCCGAGTTCCGGGAGAGCAATTGCCTCTGGGACAGCAGAGTGAAGCGATCCACGCAGATATACAGAGCCACGAGCCATGTTCCAATTTGTATGCTGGCAGCCGGTGTGTTTGTTTAGCTTTTATTTTTCAATATTTATTGAATGCCCATTGGACATGATTACGATGCAAATTTTCATCGAGATAGATGTCCACAGTGTCGGCCTCAATCACGTCATCGTCCTGTGCATTATCACACGATCTCAGATTTTAAAATTGGGATAAAAAATATAAATTGCTTTTTTTTCAGACGTATGCCCGCAGAGTCCATAAAAACCAGAAGATTCCTGAGAGCACCGTGGAAATGGAGAGAGGCACTGAGGACAGCAGAGGGCTTGGTCACTAATTAGGCAGGTGACCTCTGTCACATCCGCCAGCACCCAGGGCTTCAAATTCCCGACGGCAACATGAGGACATGGATGAAGGGACCCCTTCGGTGCCTACAGCCCGAGGATGCTCTGTTACCTCAGAACGTCATCCCCAAAGCGTCAGCATGAGCGACGGAAGCCGGTGCGAACGCAGAGTTCCGCGGTGAGGTGAGAAGCGCCAGCCCCGTGAGGTCACTGGACTTGGAGGACCACACTCCCTGGTCCCGGCACCCAGTCTTGAACTCAAGCGACTTACACTTCAAACCGAAAACTTGGCCGTAGAGGCACTTCAAAGACAAATGTGTTTGTCATCGTAGGTGCAGTGAAAACGATGGCTAATGTACACTTTTACGTGAAATGCCGTAAATGAATGCGGGACAAGAACATGTCGCCAGGGAAGTTGATTCGTGTGTCATTGGATGGAGTGTACCAAGAGGGAGTCCGTCCTCAAGAGAAAACAGACGGCCCGGCCGGTGTGGCTCAGTGGTTGAACACCGCCCCTTGAACCAACAGGTCGCCGGTTCAATTCCAGGTCAGGGCACCTGCCCCGCTTGTGAGCTAGACCTCCAGTAGGGGGCGTGCGGGAGGCAGCCGATCCCTGTTTCTCTCTCATCGATGTTTTTCTCTCTCTCCCTCTCCCTTTCTCTATCTGTAAGAATTCAGTAAAACAAACAACAACGATAAAAAATAAAACAGATGTGTAAAACAGAAACAGACTCATAGACGCAGAGAGCAGACGGGTGGTCACCAGAGGGGACGGCGTTGGGGGGCTGGATGGAAAAGGGGAAGGGAAGGGATGGAGAAGTCCAGATGGGTAATCCCAGGGGTGCACAGCACAGGGAACAGAGTCCATCACACTGTAATAACTCATGTGGGGCCAGGGGGGCCGGCACGTACTGGGGGTCACTCTGTAAAGCACATGATGGTCTAAGCTCTACGCTGAATACCTGAAGCTGATGCGATACTCCAAGCCAACTGGAGATGGAAAATAAATGAAAATGGGAAAATGCAAGAGAAGCTCCAAAGTAAGCCACGGGGAATTTGGGGATGAGCAGAACCAGTGGTGACCCAGGTGCCTTTGCTGTTTCCCCCTCCCTGTCACAACCAGGTCCCACGCTCCAGTTCTGACGGACAGGTGGCAGCCGCTCCAGGGTACCCCATGGAGGGCTTTGTCACCAACCGCGAAACGCCGACCATCTCAAACGGCAGGTCTTCCCTGTGACCTGCGCCATGTCCCTTTGGAACCTCAAAAACCCCCCTCTGGCTTTTCCACAGTGTCCGTGTGGGAGGAGTTCCTCGTCCTGTTACCGAATAAGGATATAGAAAGGTTGGTCTCTTTTTTTCGTCACGACAGGAATCAGACATCACAGGTTTGTCCCCCCTGCAATGAATGCGTTCCCCGGTGATTTTCAGAGCTCCTATTAAGAGTGATTCGTTCTCTCCGGCCTCTTCCTCCTAACCCAATTAAACCCAATTAAACCCTCGGCTGAGACTGTTCTCTCTCCCCTCGCTTAATCATCCCCTGAGCAGTCTGTGGCTGCCTCTTCTTCTCCACGGGCCCACCCCCCGACGGTGTCACCGGCAGGGCACACAGACACCCACGTGCAAAATCTTCACATTCAATTAGCATCGGGCACATTCTCCGCGGTGGAGACCGACCGGCAGGACGGGTGTCGTTTGAAGACGAAGTTTCTAAGGCAACTTCAAATACCACAGCCCCACGGGCTGACTGTGTCCAAGAGGTTTTAAGAAACACAAATAACAGTCTGCCTCTACGAGAGATGTCTCTGGAATTAATTGGGCCATTAGGGACCCAGTGCATTTATAGCAGCCCGGATCGCTGCCTTCCTTGTGCATAAGCAAATTAACCTTAGTGTGTGTGTGTGTGTGTGTGTGTGTGTTCTCTGTATTTCTTTTTTTTTTTTATCCTCACCTGAGGACATTTTTGCATTCATCTTCAGACAGATCGGGAGGGAGAGAGGAAGGAAGAGAGAGAGAGAAACATCGATGTGAGAGAGACACATTGAGTGGCTGCCACCCACACGACCCCAACCGGGGCCGGGGACACACCGCAACCGAGGTACGTGCCCTTAGCGGGAACCGAACCCAGGACTCTCTGGTCCGCGGGCCGACGCTCTAACCGCTGAGCCGAACCGGCCAGAGCTGTTTTCTGTGTTTCTATCTCCATCACTATCTTTATCTATCTCTGCAGATGCCTCCCCGACATTTGTTACAGACGACATTAAAATTCCCAGGCCCCTTCCCACGAGGTCATGCTGGTGTTTCATTTGTATGTCATAAATCAGGAATGGGCAAAGACGGGGGACATCTGTAATACTTTCCAGAATAAGGATGAAAAAAATACTTTTTTAAAAATCAACAACAGAGCTTGCAGAACGTCGGAAATTCATCGGCGCTGAGGGAATTCTACAAGAGGACCTTGAGGAAGCCGAAACTCATCAAGATAAGGACAGAACACGGTCTGAGGAACCGTGTTCGTGGAAATGGGGCGTCTTGGGGATCCTAGGAAGGGATGTCAGGGCAGCACAGAACACAGTTATTTCCAGCAAAGAGGGGGGAAATGATTACGTTCGACCAAGATCTGTAGTTTGAGAGACCAACTCAAGAACGAGGTCAGGTCACGGGGCCCGCGCTCAACGGCACGACAGCGTGGACGTAATGAGTTCGCTTCTCTGCGATGAAAGCAAAGCCTCCAAATAAAGCTTTCTGTACGCCACCAGCTTGTTGTTGAATGACACAGAGACGGACATTTGGTCTGACGCTGAGCGGGTGGTGGGTGTCCTCACGAAATGCGGACGCTCCCCAAACACAAGGCATTGTCCTGAAAACCACCCGCGTGTTTAGGGGAGCCTAACCCTCCTCACTGCGAAGCGTGGGAACGGCCAGGTTATAATGAAGGAGCATTTGGGTCCATCACAAGCACCTTGGAAGGCTGAGCGAGTCTTAGAGCAGGAAACGCTGATGCCCCAGGCCCTTGAGTTCAAGGACCGCATGGAATTCAACCGACGAAATGCATGCAGGTCCTCCAAGGAGCCACTTGGGGTGCCGCCCAGGACACGCAGACTGAGAAAATCACGCCGAACGCAAGCTCATGGGGGTCAGTCACAGAAACCGGAGGACCTGGAACAAGGACACCAGAATGGAGCCAAGGACCACGCACAGTGGGCTCCCGCCACCAGAGACAGAGCTCTCCAGAACCACAACGTCCCGAGACTCCTGTTCAGAGAAGCGCCACCAAGGGGAGACGGACGGCTTTCTGAGAGAGGCGCTGGGTCCTTTTGAAGCAATGACAGCCTTCGTATAAAGAACACATCAGCCCGGCCGGTGTGGCTCAGTGGTTGAGCGTCGACCCTGCACCAAGAGGTCGCCGGTTCGATTCCCGGTCAGGGCACATGCCCAGGTTGTGGGCCAGATCCCCAGTGGGGGGCGTGCAGGAGGCGGCCAGTCGATGTTCTCTCTCATCGATGTTTCTATCTCTCTCTCCCTCTCCCTTCCTCTCTAAAATCAATAAAGGGAAAAAATTTTTTAAAAAAATAACACATCAGATGATCAAGGAAGAAAAGTAGTGAGGGACACAGTTCGTTCACTTTCTTACTTCGGAATGGAAAGCAGTGCACCCACGTGAAGGGCACATGGGATGGGATTTGAAGGAAAGCAATGGTCTGCGCTGTTCTGCGTCCCTGGCCCTCAGGGTCTGCTGTGCGCTGGAACCCTTGGGGACCATCGCCTCGTCTCACCGCCCCGCTGCTCCCGGAACCTAGCAAGGCACAACCTCCAGAGCTGAAGTCCTGCCATTTACTAAATTCTCCAGGTGACCCCAAGGGCCGTCAGGTCTGCAAAACACAGCCGGACACGAGGGTGTCCACGCACCATGCGCTTCTTGCGTTTATTTTGTTTTGTTTTGTTTTAGAACAACTGTGTTTCAGCAGAAAAGACAAGCATGCGGTCTTAAAACCAAACTACAGATATTCTGCAAACAGCCACCATGCTATCCAACAGCAAATCCCCGCTCCCAAGGTACCCCCCTTCGTCCCAGGACAACACCTGCCCCAGGACGGGACACACTCGGCCCACTGACCTTTTCTTCTCAGAAGAGGCGACATCGTCCTTCTAAGCAATTTTTCCTGCTAGAGTATTTATAGGTATTGCATGTACATTTATTTCAGGGGGCACTGGCTTTTATTGATTAAAAATACAAGTACGGCATTGTCGCGATGGCTGTTATTATAACCCCTGTGCCAACCATTCAGGTCCCCTACAGATTTCAAAAGAGCATGAGAGACTCCTTCATTGAGTGATCCTATAAACGAGCAAAATAGAGATAGTCTAAGCATGTATGAAGCTTTTTAGTTTCGTGTGTGTGTGTGTGTGTGTGTGTGTGTGTCAGAGGGGGTCAAATGGACGGAACCTAAATTCCATGGTACTAGGAAGAATACAACATCAACTCAACCTCCTGAAGGCCTGAGCTAACAAAGCATCTACAGACCCTGGCCGGTGTGGCTCAGCGGTTAGAGGGTCGGCCTGCGGTCCAGAGAGACCCGGGTTCGATTCCCGCTAAGGGCACGTACCTCGGTTGCAGTTTGTCCCCGGCCCTGGTTGGTCGTGTGGGAGGCAGCCCCTCGATGTGTCCCTTTCACGTCGATGTTTCCCTCTCTCTCTCTCTCTTACTCTCTCTCCCTCCCACTCTATCTGAACAAAAAAAAAGGAAAAATGTCCTCGGGTGAGGATAAAAATAAAAGAAGAAGAAGAAAGCATCTAGACACTGAGAGCTGAAATACACCAAGCTGCCGATTATGGCATGACGAGGTGGGGGAGGGGGAAACGACATATTATGCTCACAGTGGTTGCAAAACGTTCCTATAACAAGGTGAGGAAGGAAGGCTTCACGCTGCATCCCGTAAACATCACGCTCGCTGCAGACACCTGGGATTGCAGAGCCCCAAATGTCAACCGTCTCCTGGGACGGTCCAGGGCTCTGAGTATGCCGTTTTCTTGAAAGGCCACAAAAAACGATGGTAGGCTGACATTTAGAATTCTTCTACTCACGTGAGTTTTATTTTTTGTCATGGGATTTCTAAGAGGAGAGAAACCTAGATGTTGGAAACGCGTGGGGTGCCTCTGGGACCCCTGGGTCTGGTTGGGATACCATAGCACAGGGCTAGGACTGGTCTTGGTTGTCTCGGGAGGGACCCTTGTCACCGGAAGCCGGACCTCCAAATTGCATCAGGGAGAGGCGGCGACTGCTTCTCTCCAGTGGCTCATCCAAGGCTCACCACCGGGGTTCACCTTCAAGACACACGCAATAAAAAAACGCAGAAGGGGACTCACGCCTGGCGTCCAGGGCTGCGGTGTGGGGTCCCTCAACCTCCCTTCCTGTCCAAGGACACGTCCGGAAGTATCCCCGTCATCGACGAGTGACAGTGCCACACACACACACAACCCACGTATTATCGCAACGAGCCTTCCACGCCATCCTGGAGTTGGCTCATTTTGTCTCAGAAAGATGAACGTGTAGCATTAGGCAAGACGCTCGGTTTACGAAAGATGAACAGCATTTCCACGTGGGGCAGCCCGTCACTGAACTGTCCTGTGAGAGATGAAGCCCACATACAAACAGGATTGACGCACTCAAAGGCCACGTTGGAAGTGTCCTTTGGACGCAGAATGTATTTGTTTATTGTTCAAAGGCAGCGGCCAAATTGTGTTACGAAAACAGATCTCTTGGACGGTAACATGTCTCCAAAAAACACTTTAAAAAACGAATCGGAGTTGATATCAATGCCATTTAGGCCACTTAACCTTCAGAAACTACACGGCTAACAGCATTTTGTTTTTTTTTTCTTAGATGCTCACATTCATTTCTTGATGCTATTTCGAAAGCACTGGGTTTTCTTATCTTCCCCGGAGCAAAGTCCTGGCGACCCGCATGAGGTGACCGGCTCGTTGCCTCCATCCTGGTCCACATTTTTCTTTAAACACAGGGACAGGAAAGCATTCTTGGGGGAAAACGGTATTGCATTAGGGGGGCACCAAGATTCTGCTGCTTTCCCTCAGAGCGACAGTCAAGCTATTTCTGTGCTTAGGAGGGAACAGTTCCCACCGTCCTTGCGTAATTCAGCGCTCTCAGAACCTGAGGGTGGGCTTGTGCAGGATGAGACGAGTCGGGGTCATTGGGAACACACACCCTGTTTTGACAACTCTGGGTAGATTTTAATCTATTAGAGCAGATGGTATAAAAAACCATCAAGGGGCCCTGCTGGTGTGGCTCAGTGGTTGAGCGTCGACCCTGCACCAAGAGGTCGCCGGTTCGATTCCCGGGCAGGGCACATGCCCAGGTTGTGGGCCCGATCCCCAGTGCGGGGCATGCAGGAGGTGGCCAGTCGACGTTCTCTCTCATCGATGCTTCCATCTCTCTCTCCCTCTTCCGTCCTCTCTCTCTAAAAATCAATAAAGGGAAGAAAAAAACCATCAGGGGTTTCACGGGAGTTCTTTAACAATGGGTTGTAATGTGGCTAAACACAGAGATACACGTAGCAGGAAACAAATACCAATCCATAAATGTATGAGATGGATGACACAGAGGTGAGGCTGTCACTCTGAATGTATCCTTTCAATCTTAGTCACCATTGTTATAATGTCAATTCAATCAATAAGCTTTTATTTTTTATTTTTAATCCTCACCCAAGGACGTTTTTGCATTTATCTTCAGACAGAGCGGGAGGGAGAGAGGGAGGAAGAGAGAGAGAGAAACATCGACGTGAGAGAGACACATCGACTGGTTGTCACCCACACTACCCCAACCGGGGCCGGGGACAAACTGCAACTGAGGTACGTGCCCTGAGCGGGAACCGAACCCGGGACTCTCTGGTTCACGGGCCGACGCTCTAACCGCTGAGCAAAAACCGGCCAGGGCTCAATCAATAACCTTTGACGTTGAAGGGGACAGTGTCAGACACTGAAGTCAACAGGAAGATGTTATGATGGAGTGTCTTCTTCCGAGAACCATAACCCCCAGGCAGATGCTTGGATGAGAAGAGAATTCAGGGGAGGGTGCAGTCATGAGATGGAACAGAGTTTTCTAAGGAAGGAAGTTTGGCTAAGGGAGCAGAGAACGGCAGCAAGGGAAGAGACATGAGTTCTGCAACTGAACACTCCTTGTTCTGGAAGGTTCCGAATGGCCCGACAGGGCAGAGCATTTTTGGAGGGATGTCAGAGGTGCGGAGGAATAGGGAGCCTGGGGCCCAGTCACCCTGGGAGGGTCTTCCAGACACACGGCCCATCAAGAATACAGGATGAGATTCCAAATGTGCAGAGCAAAGGAGCAGTAAAGGGTGTCTGGGGGAGAGGGAGTAAGGAGGGATTTGGGGAGGAGATTCCAGAACAGCAACCAGGGAGAACAAAGAGAAACAACTGTGCTATGAACGAAATACGGAAGACGCATTCCAAGGAAGGAAACAAATGTCCTAGCGGCATTGAAGATGACGGCTGAGATGCAGCTACTGCTGTCCCCGTCACAAAATCATAGCACTGTAAGTGCGGCAGGTTGGATAACGCCACTCCCCGCCCAAACCATCCACTTCTGAACTCCTACATTTTCAGAGACTATGTAATCTTCCATGGCAAAAGCCTCTGAAGATGAGATTAAATTAAAGGTCGTACGAGGAAGAGATGATTCTGGATGTCATGGCTGAGCCCAGTGCAGTTACAAGGTCCTCAGAGAAAAAGGTAAAAGGCAGGACTAGTGAAGTAGGGAGAGAAGAGCGTACGATGCGGGTTCAAGAACCAGGAAAATGATGGTTCCTCAAGTGTGGAAAAAGGCTAAGAAATGCAGTCTCCCCTAGAGCTTCCAGAAACAACCAGCCCCGGGGGCATGCAGGATTTTTCCCAGGACATCTGATCTTCAGAATTGTATTTATTAACGTGTGCCGTTCAAGCCATTAAGTTTGTCATCATTTGCAGAACAGCAATGGGAGATTAATACATTGCAAAAACGAGAGGAAAATGAACTGTGACAATGTGGAACACCGCAAAGGAAATAGAGTAAAAAATATTGTAATAATTATGTAGGGTGCCAGCTGGGTATTCGACTTATCAGGGAGAACACCTCCTAAGATAGATACACGTCTAGCCAATATGTTGTACATCGACCGCTATGTGGTAGGTCAAATGGAATTGGAAAAATTTTTTTTTTAATTTTTAAAAAGGACTAAGCAATGGGGAGCATATATAAGCAGAGGTCTGCAGAACTATGCCTTTCCGATGCGAAAGACTGACTGCGTTTCCAAGGACAAGGGCCCCAGAGGGAGAGTCCCGGGAAGGATCCCCAGTCACGACCTTTGGTGAGAAAGTGTGTACCGTCAGGGAGAGAGTCTGCTTTCTGAGCCCTGAAAAGTCTAATCATTTTCAAATGTCTTCTCAAAGCAGTTGGCATTTTCAAAACAAAACAGAATTATCCCAATGTCTCCTGAACAGAGCAGAAGCATTCATTAATTTTCAGCAACATGAAAACAGGGTGTCGTCACTTTGGGGGAAAAAAAAAAGAAGAAGAAAATGACCAATGGCATCTGTGTACTTTGAAAAGCAATGAGATAGATGGAAATGAGTCTCCTGAGATCAGTCCAATTCTGATCACATCTTTTGAAATTCCGACTCATTCGGTGCTATTGTATTTCTTTTCTTTTTTTTTTTTCTCAATGGTTGACGCCGTATTATCTCACAGACCCATTCTGAGAATTAACGACAGGAATGGTGATGATGCAAACATACCTAAGAAACTCGATCAGTCCTCAGACTACCCTGAAATGAATGGTTGAAACTATAATCTGACATTTCCAAGCAAAACATGAAAATGACAATTATTCCCTTTCAGGCCCAGATCCCCCTATGAATTGAATTTCGAGTGTGTATGAGGTTTAGATACCTTAAAAGTGCGACTCGAAATCAGTTCTTAGTTTTCATTCACTAATGATTATAAAAGGCTAAAGGCTCCAGCAAAGAGACCAAAGGAATATCTGCTAGAATGTTTAAATCTGTCGCTGACCAATTTCCCATAATTTAACGTTCACCTTCCTTACGAATCTGCAACTTTCAAAAGGTGAGACGTCAATGAGGACGCCTTTCCTGCGCGTAGAGAGTTTTTTTACTTCGTCAAAGCCGTTTGCGTGTTACCTGGCCAGATGCTCTGTGCTAACCTTCCTCTCGGAAGAGCAGAATTTGAACAAACCAATGAACTGACCATTAAAAGGACAAGCGGAATGCAAGGCGTTTCCCAAGGAAGGTGTAAATTTTTCTAAGTAATGGAGTAGGAAATAAAACAGCTAAAAGGGCCATGCACCAAGAAGACTTAATTACAGGTAAATCAATGCTCAATAACTTATATTCTTCTGTGCAGAGACAGGAGATCAGAACAGATACCGGGCTGGGGGGTGTCTAATGTTGACTTTCCACTGCTTGCAAGTTACTGTGACCCACAGAAAAGCATCAAAAGAGACAGCATTGATGGTCTTCTCCACTCTGGTTCATAAAATCAAGGCTCTCCTTGCCTGGTTGACTCAGCGGTTAGAGCATCAGCCCACGGACCAGAGAGTCCCGGGTTCAGTTCCCGCTAAGGGCACGTACCTCGGTTGCAGTGTGTCCCCGGCCCCGGTTGGGGTCGTGTGGGTGGCAACCAGTCGATGTGTCTCTCTCGCATCGATATTTTTCTCTCTCTTTTCCTCCCTCTCTCCCTCCCGCTCTATCTGAGGATAAATGCAAAAAATATGTCCTCGGGTGAGGATAAAAAATTAAAAAAATCAAGGCTCAATGCGCCTACGTCTCAGCTGGAGGGACAGGAGGGGATGACTGGTCTCCTCCAATGTCACTTTCCAACTGCGCGGCTCAGCCGACACCGGACCTTCTGGGTTCTGCTCTCCAGGAAGTACCAGGTGACCTGCTGTGGAACCCCCGAGATGCCGTGCACACATCACCCTGAGTTCCCCAACGTTTACCGAGTCTCCCCCGCATGCCTGCACCGTCACCGCTGCTGGGGAGGGTGGCCCTTCTCCACGCTGACCTCCCAAGGATGCTGCAAATGTCCATGTAAGGGAATGAGGACCACGCTGCCAGTCCAGGGCACGAACACGCTCCACGTACATGAGGGGGTCAGCTGCCTCGCGGAGGTCTAACTGCCCCACACCCATCACCCCGTGTCGTGCTAAAACAAGCGAATACTCAGGAGTCCGACAGAACACATTTCCACGGTCCCTGCGCCAACGGAAGGAAGCAGGGCGTATTTAAAGGACACCTACACCAAAGGTCCTTCGTCATCCACAACCGAGATACGTTTTGCGGATATTTACGGCGAGCCCCCCGCCCACCTGCCAGAGAAACACAAAACAACTCCTTTCCCTCCAGATGTGAATGAGCGACTTGAAGGAAACCCACTGAGGCGGAATCACCTGTCTGCCCGCCCCACACGCCGAGACACACTCGCGAGCTCCCCGCTTTTCTCTGCACAAACACACCTGATGACAAAGTTTGACGAGCAGGAGAGAAATAGCGGTAATTGCCGGCGGTTAATCAAGCGTGCTCGCCTTCGCGATCACGACACAGACGACGGGGCCCAGCCAAGCCTGTCAGGAGGGTTCCCCGTGGTCAATCTGCTTAATGATGAGCCTCGCCCCTCACACTCACAGAGGGATTGTGATGCGTGACTGGGAGAGCTCATGGCAGCCCACGCCGACGTGTGTGTGAGCTCTGTCTCCTTTGTGTCGGTGGCCAGCACAATGTCCCTGCTGCATATAAATGTCCCGTGTGAGATGCCACGTTCTCCCAGGTCCCATTCATCGGTGCATCAAACATCAAACATTCCAGGTCATAGACACCTGCTCTGTGTTTGAGGCACCGTAGAAAATGCATGAATAGAATTCCTGAAGGGGAAGCCTGCATCGCTAGCACTGATCAGTACCTGTGATCTATCCGTACGTATTACGAACCTGCAGACCCCAGGTGTTGACTCTGACCGGCTTTCCGCCCCTGAAGGGCTTGGGCCACGCCCTCAAGTATGGGCTGGCAAACTCATTGTACAGGGTCCAATAACAGAGATTGAAGGCACGGCGAGCCATGCCGTCTTCCGAGAGGTGCTCATTTTGCTCCCCTGAGCACGCATTTTCCACAATGTTGCCTATGGCTTTCGTCAGGGAGGCGTCAGATTATGAGCGGTGAGTCCTCCTCAGTGTGGGACCTGATGCCAGACCGAGGAACACAAGGTGTCTTTGCGCTGAGGCTGCTGAAGTCACTACAACCCACTGAGCTGCCCAGGGTTGCTGTAGGGAGGGCTGGTTGTGTGAGGAGGAGGACGAGGACTTCCGAGATGCATGCCTGGTTACCCATCATTCATGCTCCTCCAGACGGAGACAAGGACATGAACGACTTTTTATTTTTTTTAATACTTTTTTTTCCCTTTGCTGATTTGAGAGAGAGAGGAAGGGAGAGGGAGAGAGAGATGGAAACATCGATGAGAGAGAACGTCGATTGGCCGCCTCCTGCATGTCCCCCACTGGGGATCAGGCCCACAACCTGGGCACGTGACCTGACCAGGAATCGAACCGGCGACCTCTTGGTGTATGGTCAACGCTCAACCCCTGAGCCACACCAGCCAGACATGAAAAACGTTTTAAAGTCACACATAGTCAGTACTATTGTGATAGCCAGGTATGATGTCCGTTGGGGTACTGGAAATATCAGAGGGAAAAACTATGTGAAGTATATGATTGTCTAATCACTAAGCAGTACACCTGAAACCAATAGAAACTAAAATTGAAAGAAAAAATAATAATAAACTACACAAGTATTTTTAAAAATCTCACGATTCGGAAGACAAGGGATTTTCACAATGTGATGTTACGGATTATTTAGTGGTAGGTGCTGATAGGAATTGACAAGAATATGTGTGTACATTAAGTGCCATTGATAAAATAGATAAATCTCTATAAGATAAAAATAACAGGCCATGCATTTTCTCAACCATAATATTTCTAATTTGCACGTTAATGACAAAGAGGGAGACTGCGTTAGTCTTTATTTGTTACAAATTATCTTTGGGGGGGGGATTAGTATTTTTTTATGGCAGGAAATGTGGAGGGGAATTTGGAAGTCAAGTTTGTTGGAAAGAAGAATTCAGTGAAGGACATGCCCTTGACAGTGCTCTGGAATCCAGGGAAGCTACGGAAATTTGTGAGAGCAAAGATAAGGAAACGGTGTCATCCACTGTAAAGAAACGCTCACAAGCCAGTTGGGGTACAAATTCTGACAAATGTTAGGAAGCTGTGGGACTCAAATTGATAAGAAAACTGGTAAACAACCCGTATTTAATCACTATAATTACAAATACTGCCTCAGCAGGGCTTGCATAGACCACTGAACCATGCAAACACATAAGCACTGGCTAAAAACAAAGTAAAAACACATCCTTCCAGAAATTTAAGTCCAGGATGAGAAGGTCCCGTGTGGAATTGTGACATATGTTCATTAACACGCGCTCACAACCATAGATGATGAAAGGATTTCTTCCCAGTTCCCCATCCCTAGGCTATGCTCAATTTCTGGTTTCCAGATAAAGAGGAGGATCCTGTTGCCTCAGTGGACCCCAAGCCTGTGCTGCAAAGCATGTCTGACGTGTTGGATTATATACACTCTGTAATCAAAATGGGTCAAATGAGAAGCTGAGGCTATTCAGACACCCCAAAAGCTTGAGATGTTACTTCTAGAATCGAGTGGGCTTCTGGTGACCAGAGGGTATGAGGGTGCAATTTGGATGGGTCTGCAGCAGGCGGGCCAGACAGCTCACTCTAATTTCCGACATGCACTCTGCATTGTGGCTACTGAAAGGAGCGCACAATTCTTACACAACCATTAATTTCCAACGCAACCCTTAATTTCCAACGCATGCCATTATGGGCACTCCAACTGCGCCTAAAATCACGACCTGTGCACTTTTGTCCATTTGAAATAGATTTTTTAAAAAGAAAACTGTTTTCACCACCAGAGTAGTCTCAACACACCACTGAGTTTCCTTTAACTAGGCTGTTAATGTAGCCATAAAACTCAGCCCAGGTCACGGACTATTCTGGACACTTACCATGACGTTGTTCTAAGAAGATGCCTTCAGAAATGCCTCCACGGACATCTACGGGGCTGCTGTTCCATCTCAGCACATCTTTCCTGTTAAAATAAAACAGAGAAAGACATTTTGCTCCACTCCTTATCAGCTTTCTTTGGGGTAGTTACATGAATGAGCGGATTGTGTTGGCATAAAGTAATTCCTAACAAGTTCCCTAATCACTCAAGCAACCAATCAAGAGAAGACGCACAAAAATGTAGATTTCTAGAACCAACCGCTTTAGTCCATGTGAGAATTCAAGGTCAGTGGAGACAGCCTGAGGTCAGCCATGGATGTCTCAGGTGGTCAATCAAGGCGCTGTTCAATTTTCGTTGAAGATAACCAATGTCATGCATGTCTATGTTAGATCTAGCTTATTTAAGAATTTTAAATCTTTGCAAAATGGGATTTGGGAAAGGAGCCAGTCTACGTTTTAGAGATTCTTTGTAAGGTCGAATCTGAGCCTACAGAGTATGTTTACCCCTACAGCAAGCAGGTCAACATAAATGCAATGTAGCAAGCAAGTCAACGTGGATACAATGTAGCGAGCAAGTCAACGTGGATACAATGTAGCGAGCAAGTCAACGTGGATACAATGTAGCGAGCAAGTCAACGTGGATACAATGTGGCGAGCAAGTCAACGTGGATACAATGTAGCGAGCAAGTCAACATGGATACAATGTGGCAAGCAAGTCAACGTGGATACAATGTGGCAAGAGAGTCAACGTGGATACAATGTAGCGAACAAGTCAACGTGGATGCAATGTAGCGAGCAAGTCAACGTGGATACAGTGTAGCGAGCGAGTCTACGTAGATACAGTGTAGCGAGCAAGTCAACATGGATACAATGTAGCGAGCAAGTCAACGTGGGTACAATGTAGCGAGCAAGTCAACGTGGGTACAATGTAGCACTGCCCTGTTCTCTTGGCTCTGGGATGACAACAGTCATCTCTACATGGTGCATGATTATTCCAGGACCGTTTCATACTCTTCTTGTCATCTCACCTTAGAATCATCTCTTCCCAGGATCACCTTTATGCAACACTACTCTTTCTACTTACAAGTGAGGCCAGTCACAAAGCAAGGGCGTATCTGTGAGAGAGGTGTCAGAATCCTCACTTGTCTATGATACTACATTCCATCTTGAGGAAGGACAGTGAGCAGGAAAAGGGGACAGAGTTCCTGCCGGACAGAGCTCTGCTCACCGATACTAGTTCTGCCTGGAGGACCGTACGCAGCACTGGTGGCCTCGACCTCATGACGGTTGCCACCGCCCTGCTGGCCTCCCTCGTCATCTTCTCTAGGTGAGCTCTTGCCACCAGCTTCAACACACACGGTATTCTCTTCCCTGCTAGGCACGGCTAAGTGTATTCCAGCCAGGTCAGAGGATAATTCCTCACGTGCGCACACAACATCAGGTGCTTCTAGATGGCGGGTTGTATTACCAGCCCCCAGACCCTGAAGGGTCAGAGGAAGGCCGTGGCCCTTTAATACGGCTCGACGCTTTGCGATTTTGGTGCTAACGCATCCTATCAAGGGAGGATTCAGAGCAACACTGTCATCTCATCGCTTCATTTTTCCTACTTGTTCTCTGCTACACAATCCACCGTGGGCCATGACGCAACAAGCCTTGCTTTATGTATTTAAAGCTAAATTACAAGATGCAGTCATGGGGTTAATGAGATGTCTCAAAGGTTAAAGAATAAATTCTCTAGGTTAAAACACTTGAGTTTCCTATTACTTGCAGATGACGTGGCCTATTATATATACCATGCCTCATGGCAGATAAACGAGACTACAAAAAGCTGATTATTTTCAAATTAACACAAAATTACCTCTTATAATCTGTTCTCTCATAAAACTCCTCCCTACAATACACATATCGCTTGTCAAAGACTTACACTGTTCTTGTTACGTTATTACTTCATCTACAGAAGCTCCATTGTAACATTTCTGACTTCTCAATTATAGCTGATGTTCAATAGTGTATTAGTTTCAGGATGAGCACATATTGGGTACACATTTCTATAACTTACAAAGTGATCCCCCTGACACCACGTATAGTTATTTATCACCTGCGATGATTGGAAATTAGTCAAGGCAACCCTGTATTGATGAGTTACTAATACGTTAGCAAATGTTACCCTAAAAAACCTTACATTATTCAATGGAATCGTAGCATACAGAGAATATGTTAGTCAAAGCCAACAAACCTTTGCGACAATATCAGACGTGGAAGGTCAGGACGATATATCCCACACTATGATGATGTTTCAAGTAAGCCTCTCCGTGAAACTGCATCTTCATCACTGACGGTTTGGGCATTCATCAAGACCTTCGTAGCCATTCCAATTCGTCCTGGGGAGTAGGTCAAAAGGATACCTAGAACATAGGATATAAACATTTTCACAAAACGTGGCATTGTGAGCTCTGATTTTCCCATATGGTACCATGATGACGTTTATTTTCCCCGTATCTGAATAATCCCCAACAAACATTGCCTATAAGTCCTACGTTATTTTATTTCATTTCATGAGTGTTTTGGGGAGCACGGACCCTGAATGAGATAGGACAGAAAAGGAATTTCAACCGTTAACGAGCTAGAACGTCACCAAATCCAGTACTTAAGCTAACTGTATGAGCTCCTCCGTCAACAATAAAGAAATAGAGCATCACCCGGCAGGTGTGGCTCAGTGGTTGAGCATCCACCCATGCACCAAGAGGTCGCTGGTTCAATTCCTGGTCAGGGCATATGCCCAGGTTGTGGGCCTAATCCCCAGTGGGGGGCCATGCAGAAGGCGGCCAATCGATGTTCTCTCTCATCAATGTTTCTGTCACTCTCTCTCCCTCTTCCTCTCTCTCTAAAATCAATAAAGAATAAAATACTTTTAAGAAAAGAAATAGAGCATCATGCTCGTATGAGTTGACAGCTCTGAGAATGTCTTAGGACAGGGCCTCAAAGAGGGTCTTGAAAGAAGAAGGAGAGAAGGGTCATAGTTTTCAGAAGGCAGCCTATGAAAACATGAGGAAGAAACACCACCCGACTCTGCAGGGTTTCCAAGAAGTCTGCACCACGATTAAAACTAAGGATCCCCAAGGTCTGACATTACCTGTGACTAATGCCCGCATGTACATTTGCAAACAACACAAAATCGGCACAATATAAACTTATTTTTGAAACCTGAGATGCTTAAAAGTCCAGGAAGCCTAGAGAGTCCCAAACAAGATGAATCCAAAGAGGCCCACACTAAGATACATTGTAATTAAAATGTCAAAGGCTAAAGACAAAGAGAGAATCTTAAAAGCAGCAAGAGAAAAGCAGTTCGTTACCTACAAAAGAGTCCCCATAAGACCGACGGCTGATCTCTCAACAGAAACTCTGCAGGCCAGAAGAAAGTGGCAAGAAATATTCAAAGTGATGAAAAGCAAAGACCTGCAACCAAGATTACTGTACCCAGCAAAGCTATCATTTAGAATTGAAGGTCAGATAAAGAGCTTCCCAGACAAGAAAATGCTAAAGGAGTTCATCATCACCAAACCAGTATTACATGAAATGTTAAAGGGTCTTCTTTAAGAAGAAGAAGGGGGGGGATAATAAATATGAACAATAAACTGGCAATAAGTACATATCTGTCAATATTGAATCTAAAAATCAAAATACACAAGCAGAACAGAAACAGACTCATAGATACAGAGAACTTTTTGACAGTAGCCAGATGGGAGGAGGGTTAGGGGTATGGATAAAAATGGTGAAGGGATTAAGAAGGACAAATTAGTAGTTATCGTGTAGTAATGGGGGTGTATCGTACAACATAAGGAATGTAGTTAATAATATTCTAATAACTAGGTATGGTATCAGATGGGTATGAGATTTTTCAAGATGATCACTAAAGTTTCATAATGTCTGATCACTGAGGTGTACACATGAAACTAATAAAATATTGTGTGTCATTGTAATTGAAAAATAAAAAAGTGATTTAAAAAACAGAACCTGAAGATGTATCAGAGGTATTTTTAAATTTAAAAAATAGCCCTAGGATCATCCGTGATACATTTAATATTCTTTTCAGTCACAGTGACCTGCTGAATTTCTAAAAGAAAAATGGGAAGAACGAGTTTAATTTTGTAGATTTTTGTTGAGTAGCTAGAAAAAAAAAGTTATGTTCGGGGAACAAAAAAATCTTATTTCTAGGTTTCAGTAGGGTCATCTGGATATTTCTAAATTTACTGTCTATAAATATTCAAATCAGCATAAATGACCTTAATTTGCACCCTAACTTGTCTGGCCCAAATTTTATCTCCATTTCTCAAGCAGAACAATCTTTCAGACTACAACCATTTTTAACAAGATGCATATTTAATAAAACATCTGTTTCTGATTTGGATTTCCTCCCAATTTTTTATGCAATGTTCAAATGGTTTAATTTTTAGCATTATGAAAATCAAGGGGGGAAAAAACAACAAGAATTAGAATTTCAGTTTGGAATTTAACAAGACTAAATTAAAATATATACAATAGTCTAGCCAGTGTGGCTCAGTGGTTGAGTGCCGACCCATGCACCAAGAGATCGCCAGTTCGATTCCTGGTCAGGGCACATGCCCAGGTTGTGGGCCCGATCCCCAGTGGGGGGCGTGCAGGAGGCGGCCAATCAATGTTCTCTCTCATGGATGTTTCTATCTCTCTCTCCCTCTCCCTTCCTCTCTCTCTAAAAATATCAATAAAGAAAAAAAATTTTTTAAAAAGAAGAAGAAAGGAAGGGAATAAAATTCATTTCTTGCCCACACGGCTAATTTTGACCCAAATCTTTACAACAAAACTCCAAAGCACATAGAGTCATCCATCCAGCATACTGTGGAAATAAAAAACACAGCACAGCAAATTTATAGCTTTAATGTAAGACTCTAAATGATTAAGCTCCAAAATCCTTAACATTCCAAAAATCTATCACTCTCAACTGTCTAGGCATGGACTAGAATGGGAAAAATTTGACAAAGCTTTTCTGTGACACCATCTTTAAAACACACACACACACACACACACACACACAATTGTAAATAAGCTAGGGGCATGAATACTGGCAAAAAGATTTTGAAAGATAAGTGGTCATTGAGAACTAAATCACGTAAGGATATTGAATGACCCGTACATTTTCAGTACATCGTGGTCGTTTATAAATACCAACCCTAACACCCCAGGAAAATCCATCTTCCCTTAGGTGAAAGAGAAAGTTCCTTCTAAACAAGTTGGTTTAATGATCGAAGGTGTGGTGTCATCGTCTCTCTGGCTTGCCTACGTGTTCACAAAAATCGTGCTGGCTGCTTCATCCACCTTTGTCCTCAACACACAACGTCTGGTTTCTCATTCGTTCGGTTAAAATCAATAGAATGTCTTACAAAGACTCGTTTCTTCAACACCCAACAAGCACCTCATCTATGAGGATCATTAAAGTCACTTTTGAAGCGAAGGGAGGAGAACATTACTAATACACACACAGAGATAAAGACAAAGAATAAAAGTGCTTTCAAGTTTGGGTGAACCCTGAAAAGGAAGTAAAGAGTGGACTACGTAAGAAAACAATTGAGGGTGCAACCCGTTTGAAGTGGGAACAAGGGCGGGATGTCCCAGGCAGGGAACATGGCTCGTGGAAATGTCTTAATTAGTAAGGGCTTAGTTGCAGAGAGAGACAACTGGTCTACCAGCCGTGCAGCAGTGAGAAAATGCTGGGTAGCGCTGGGCAGGCAGGGGTTCATTGTGTGAAGTAAAATAGGTCTCTGAAAGGAATCCTGCATTGATCTAAGGATGATACACGCCCATCCTTTGTACAACATTTAGACTCAGAACGAGGATCCTTTGGTCGAAGATGAATACAAAGAGCTTGCTGGCAATGCTCGTGCTGAGCCCCTGTTTTAAGATCCTCCCTGTGCTCCAGTAACTTATTTATTTTGCAAATGTGTCTCGTAGATACCGTCCTCGTCACTCTCTTACAGATGATAAAGCTGAAACATGAAAACCAACTGCTGAGATGTGCACAGCGAGGAAGTGTGAGGTGGCCGGGCTCCTCTGATGGAAAGCGATCTGTAGCAAAGAAGAATTCGGATAGAGCTGGTCAGAGGCAGGGAAGGGAGTGAGTGAATCAGGGATGGATAAAGTATAGATAGGTCTCAAATAACAGAAAATGCATCTATAGGTCTCTGTCCCCCACCCTCCAGTTCCTGGCACAGAGCTCCTACAAGCCTTCTAACTGCCTAAATGGTAAGAGCACCAGGTGCCTCTTCTTATGTTTGGTCTTGGACTGTGGCTCCTGACACAGCTCCCAAGCCCCTTGGAATTTCCCGGGAGACAGGAGTGTGTTTGGTTCTGGGAAGTCACATGAGTCTCGATAGGCTCCTGGATAGCGTGCGAATGGGGGCTGGTCACCACAAAGCCGGGGTTGGGAGGTTGGAACTTCAGTGCCCAACTCCGTTCTCCAGGAAGAGGACAGGGGCTGGTGTTTAGTTAGTGAGAGGCCATGCCCACATGACGAAGCGTCCAGAAAAACCTCACTGGCATACATCCAGGAAGCCTCTGAGTTGGGGAACACACCAGCATGCCGGGAGGGTGACGCACCTCAACTCCATGAGGCCTGAGGTCCTGGGCTCAGGTCCCTTCTAGACCTCACCTTAGGTTCTTCTTCATCTGGGTGTTCGTCTGTCATACCCTCTATCATGTCCTTTATTACACAATAAACCAGTAAACATAAGTAACTGTTACCCTGAGCTAGCCTATGAAGGAGGCCATGGGGACCTCTGATCTGCAGCCAAGCTGAAGAAAAGGTGTGGGGCACGTGGGGAGCGACACCTTTCCATTAGCATCTGAAGTGGGCGCGGGGAGTCCTGGGGGCTGGCGTGTGTCCCCTGTGCGCTCTGTTCTAACTCCAGTCGGTGTCAGAATGGACTTGAACTGGAGGACTCCCAGCTGGTGTCCCCGAGAAAGGCTGGGTGTGGAGGACAAATAAAACCCCAACATCTGGTTTCAGTTGTCCTGTTGAGTGTTTGAGCAAAGGAGAAATGCTTGAGTGTCTTTCCCAAGCAATACGGGAGATAGGAAGACAACAGTATCCCAGGGTGAGGAGAGCCTGAGACGGACGAGAGAACGAGGAACCAACAGGGGCCGTGAATTCAGAGACGCTCCATTTCGTTGGAACACAAAGGACCCAGACATGAGATGTGGGGACCGGAGAAGGGGACGAAGGACCCTGGGTGCTTCTTGGGGGTTTGGGGACAGAATAGACATCCTCTGCAAGCTATTATTTACAAAGATGAGGCAGGAATCGTCTTAGAAACCGCGCCTGCCCCAACATGGACTTTGAGTGCCATTTAGATTTTCGCACGCACAGGCCGCCGGCCAGGCAGACCTCCGTCAACGCAGAGGTCGGAGGGCATGCCGATCCCTCTGAATGTGTTTTTAATGACACAGTGTCGAGCCGCAAACCTTCCTTCCCGGTTGTGTCCGACATGGAACCGGGTCACGGTGAGCTTCACTGAGAAAGTACAGGGACACCACAGTGTCACACGTCACAGTGGTCAATGAGCCGTATTGAAGTGAAGCGTCCTAGTCACAATGATCACGGCTCCTGACTCATGTGGAATTAGAGCTGCAGGGGAGCTGAGACCGGTGCCACCCCCTCATGTCACATCGGAGGGACGGAAAGCCCGCTGTCTCTCTTCCGAGGGCTGTAATTAAAACGGGGACCCCCACCCGCACCCCAGAACGTGTGGGTATGTGATACGGTGCTGTGGACTCTCTCAGGTTCAGAGGTGACTGTGGAAGGCAAGTAGCCCCCACGGCTGAATGTCCTGGAGAAACAGGGCCAGGTGAGCAGCAGACATCTGAGGGTGAGGAGTCTTAGTCCCCCCGCTCTACCCACACTGGTGGCTGCACGTGAGACAAGCCCCTCTGAGAGCTCTGTGTTCGGTGCACAGTTTACCCTTCCTAGAGCTGTTGAGACAAAGGACGGCAGCTGATGGATCCCATCGACAGGAGTATAGTCTCTCTGGGTTCTGCAGGCCGGAAGTCCTCCAGCCAGCTGTGAGCAAGGCGACAGTCCCTCTGAAGGTTCCAGGGGAGGGGTCTTTTCTTTTTGGTAAAGAATAGTTGATTGGTTTTCAGAGAGAGAGGAAGAGAGAGAGAGAAACATTGATGGGAGAGAAACATCGATCGGATGCCTCCTGCACGCCCCCTCCTGGGGATCGAGCCCGAAACCCGGGCGTGTGCCCTGACAGGGAATCGGACGAGATGACGCCCGACCACCTGCGCCACACAGGCCGGGACAAAGGGAGGAGCCTCCCTGCTTCTTTCCAATGCTGGAGGCTGGTGGCGATCCTTGGCGATCCCTGGCTTGTCTGCATCTCTCCAACCCTTGCTTCCCTCTGCTCTCTGAATCTCCTCCCTGTCTCGAGTTCGTCTTCCAGGATGTGTCTCCACATGGCGTAATCCCTCTGAGAAGGGCACAGTCTTACTGGGTCAGGGCCCACTTGGACGACTGCACCTCAGTTACCTCTGCAGAGACCCTGTTTGTAAATAAGCTCACATGGTGCAGCGCAGGGGGTGAGGACTGGATCGTATGTTGTTGGGGGAAATTCAACCCTCACACTCTTTGTGGGAGCAATTTCCATGTGCACATCAAATACTGTTTGCAGCAATTGTGCAGAAGACTTGCCCTTTCTCTTAGATTGTGCTGTGGTTCATCTACCCATTTCCCTGTCAGGCAAAAAGGTGCTTTCAAATCTGCTCCATTCATTCGTTTGCATCTTTTAGCCACGGCATCAACATTTCACAAACAGGACGCACGTTTTAAAAACAGAGAGAAGGGTAAACCATTTCCACGGACGGGGTGTGAAATGAAGACAGTGCAGTAACATTCGCGGGTAGCAAACAGAGACACTGAAGAAATGTGTGGAGAAAAAGAACGCGTGTCCATAACCGAGCCTCACAGAATCAAACTGCTAATAATCGGTGTGTTAGCGTCCAGGCTTTTAAAAACTAGTGTGGATTTAACGTCGGCACTTTAAATGGAGCGGGGCAATGCATTGCGATTTTATTGCCATCTGAATAAAAAATAACTGGTTTTGCATAATCCCTTTATCGTAAAAAAATGTAAAAGTTGCCCATTTATCACAGAAATTAAAAACGATAATACAAAATAACCCATTATGAAGTCATTGATGAGAAATGTTACATTGCCTTCTTTGGGGCGAAAAGATATTCATGCCCAGTCTCTGAGGTTAATAATACGTCTCTCAAAAACACATTCCCCCACCCCATCCAAATCCATCTTGCAGCCACTCACGGAATATTAAAACCTCTTATTTTGTTGAAGAACCTAATTTAAATCAATCAATGTAACAGCTCAGAAAATACAAGACTCTTTTCAATGAGTCTTAAATTTAATTTTCCGCGCACAGCCCCGTAGACTCGCACTGATGTTCATGACTTCTAAATCACTGAGAGCTCTCCCCAATTTGTGAACACAGTGAAACAGTAAATCCGATCGCAGCCCTCAAAAGAGCAAGGCTGCCTTCCCAGCCACGGCGCTTTCATTGATTTTCCCCAACGTGACAGAACCCAGCTGCCTGGCGTTCCGAGGAGTCCCCTTTCTTTCCTCTGCCTTTTCATGCCCTCTCAAGCTCTCACTCCCGTAAATCAATCTCCTCTTCCTCTCTGATAAAGTGAATTATGTTGACGATCCCCAAAGAGCCACCAAGCCCTCATTACCACCGATGCGATTCATCACGTCAAGTCTCGTTGCAAAGAGGGGTTTGCAGAATGATGCGCTTCTATCCCTCATTGCCCAGTCTGCCCGTTTTTCGGGTCATGCCCAGCTCAGACAGCATCGCAAACACAATGCGATTCCCTGTGTAAAGCCTGGCATGAGTGTCCCTCATTTTATAACAGAGCTTCTTAGCTGAGATAGATTTTGTCCCCAGGGGACACTTGGAGCCGTCAAAAGACCATCTTGGTCGTCACAGCCGGGGACAAATAGGATCCTGGCATCTCGAGATTTCAGGCCATGGACACTGCTAAGCATCAACAATGAACAGGACAGTCATCTATAAAAAAAAATGTGTCCAGCCCAGCCCAATGTCAAGGTTAGCAAACTTTGCTTTATCAGAAACGGGTTCCTGCAAAACATCTGAAGAAATCCGATCACGATTCCAATATGATACACAGCACTTACTAGTTGGCGACATTCTCTAATGCGTCCTCTCGTCTTACATCTCAATGGTCTTCTTTTTTAAAAAAAACGTTTTTATTGATTTTTTACAGAGAGAGGAAGGGAGAGGGAGAAAGAGAAAAACATCAATATGAAGGAGAAGCATCAACAGGCCGCCTCCTGCATGCCCCCTACTGGGGATCGAGCCCACAACCCGGGCATGTGCCCTGACCGGGAATCGAACCTGGGACCTCTCAGTCCATGGGACGATGCTCAATCCACTGAGCCACACCTGCCGGGTCATTTCAATGGTCTTCTAATATTTACAGTTTAATTTCCCTATTCTATGTTATAGAAGCTTGCATTTATCAAACACACACACACACACACACACACACACACACACACACATATGGGGCATACCTTGCTATTTCTAGCAACATCCTTCTTTTAAGAGGTGGTTAAAACCATTTATTTTCTTTTGCCCATCAAGTTAAATGTCTAATATGTATTTCTATGTTTCTTTTGCTGAAGGATGAAATAAACTTAGCAACAGTGTAGAACAGTGTAACCAGGGGAGGGGGCTTGGGGGATGTGGGTCAAAGGGCAGAAAGGACCAGCTGTGCGATGAGTAAGTGCTGGGGATTGAATGTACAGTTTGGTGATTAGAGTTAACGACACTGCATTGTGCAGTTAAAAGTTGCTAAGAGAATAGATCTTCCCTGTTCTCACCACGGAAAGGAAATGGTAATTATGTCATGTGATGAAGGTGTTAGCTAAAGCTACAGTGGCAAGCTTTTTGTTACATAGAAGTGTATCAGCTCCACACGCTGTACACCTTAGACTTACTCAAGGCCATGTGTCAAGTATATCTCAGAAAAGCTAGACGGCCCAGCCGGTGTGGCTCAGTGGTTGAGCATCAACCCTGCACCAAGAGGTCGCCGGTTCGATTCCCGGTCAGGGCACATGCCCAGGTTGTAGGCCCGATCCCCAGTGGGGGGCATGTAGGAGGCAACCAGTCGATGTTCTCTCTCATCAATGTTTCCATCTCTCTCTTTCTCTCCTTTCTTCTCTCTCTAAAGTCAATAAAGAAAAAACATTTAGAAAGAAAGAAAGAAAGAGAGAGAGAGAGAGAAAGAAAGAAAGAAAGAAAGAAAGAAAGAAAGAAAGAAAGAAAGAAAGAAAGAAAGAAAGAAAGAAAGAAAGGCTGGACGGTGAACTAGATGAGAAACCATCTGTCCCCAACTGTCTTCATTTGGGTCATAACTACATTAATATGACAGTGATGTGCAACTGTAACTGAGTAGGTTACGTTACTGGGCTTTAGTATTTCCATTTCTACATACAATTCGCAGCGTGGACTTCAAGAGGACATAACTGTGTGAAGTGTGAGTGGGCAAGGGGCCTGATTTGCAGACTGTGTGTGTGTGTGTGTGTGTGTGTGTGTGTGTGTGTGTGTGATGATGATGGTGGTGGAACAAAGGCTAGCTTCCAATACTCTCTGTCTTTACCGCTGTTCAGTACTGTGTATCAGTTGGGCACCAGATAACCTGAGGTCCAGGCACTCCTAAGAACAGCCCAAACACCTGGTTGCATGTACAAAGCTTTCTTTCCTTCTGGGGAGAGCACAGCCTCAATCTGGAAGCCTCTCTCCCTAGGGAGCTGGCAGCCTCAGACTGAGTATTATGGAAGCCACGCCCGTAAATTAAAAATAACTTGAGTACACCGTTTTGCTGATTCCATAACCTACTTTCATATAGGATGAAAAGACACTAAAGATGGACAGGGAGATAGATCGACGAGAAGAAATGCAAGAGGCAAATCCTGCAACGCGCAGAGCTTGTGTGAGTTAGGAAACGTCCGAAGAATCACTGTTGACGTGTACGGAATTAAAAGCGGATGATATAAAATTGATGCTGACCATTTCAGGCGTGGTGCAGAGGGACGGCTGTGTAAGAAATGGTTTTCAGGCTTTAGAGTGATACACGGTTTTATCTCTCAATGAGGATGTGCAGCCAAAGGAAGAACAGGTGAGACGTGAGGGATGATTCCTGCATTCGTAACTGCCGACCCTGAGTGATGGGTCCACGACATTCACGACTCTGTTTTCTCTTTTTCTGCATGTACTTGACATTTTCAGTAGTAAATTATTCCATAGGACGTCAAGTACCTACAAAAGGGCTTTTCTAAAAGAGTACGGAAAAGGTTTACAAATCAAAACAAGTAAAAAAGAAAAAAAAAAAAAGGGCCAAAAAGAAAAATAAAAGAAACCCATAAGGAATGCCCCGTTGATGAATGTGGGATTTACATGGAAGGATTTTGAAATAACTGATAGGATCCAAACTGTAGAAATACCCTAAATGTCAAAAAATAATGAATGATTATTAAGTCATGACCTTCTGAGTGAATAAATAATGAAAAAAAAAAAAAAGATGCCCATAAAAGATTTGTAAGAATCCCAAGTGACTTCTGCTGTAACATTCTGGAAACTATGACCTTGAAAACAGTATCATTATAGCTAGGTACAAAAACAGAGATATAATATAGACATAAAGATATGAATTCAGTGATATAAACACAGGCACAATTCAAATGTAAATACAGATAAATACAATATGATAGAGGTATAGTCCTAGAAATGAGAGTTATAATATTAATAGTTATAGACACTGATATGATGTGTATGTGATATGTATGGATATATACATATATTACACACAATATAGATACAGATAAAAATGTAGTTAGAGATAACTACCATCTATATTTCAAATATTCAGAAAATTGCTACCAGAACGTATAGAAATCGTTTAGTGCTGAACCACTGTCTTGTGGAATGATGATTACTTTTTTTCAGAATTTCTCTATTTCCTCTAATACACATTTTTCTCTGCAAGAAGCTCCTTGGAAAGGTGGCCGTGTGTTTCAGTGACTTATTCATCAGTTGGACCCAGTTCCCAGAACTCAGAAGAGGAACGCTTCTTGAGATGTACTTAAGTGATAGCCACCCATCTGCCTATTAAATTTTTATATCAAAACCCACATCGTAATGTGAAGAGAATGAGATCATTTCGTAGAGCGTCAATCACGAGGAAAGGTCCATGCAGGCACGCATATGAGCATTTCAAAATCTAACCTCACCCGTGGGGCACGACGGGTCAGTAATGTGTTCCTTCAACTTTATGCTTCTGTATCGGAAAATACTAGGACACGGTGTGGGGAGGGATGACTCCAGGCCAGCCTCAAGCTGGGGTGTGTGGGGTATATGCCCAGGAAGACTCGGACAGATGCCCTGAAGCACAAAGGCATGCACTTTGCTTGTCCGTGCAGGTTGCTGGGTGAAAGGTGGTATTTGTGTGAGCGGAACAGCCCTGGACCAGCGGGGTGAGCAGACTGACCAAGACAAGTGAGACTGTGAGGGGAACGTGTACATCAAAACCACGGTGCCTCACGCCTTCCAAGAATACAATCCTGCTTCCTCCTTCCAGACACTTGCCAAGAACTGAACCTGCCTCCGCCCAGACCCACACCGTGGAAGGGAGGCTTTGCCTCACAGCCTGTTCACACAAAGTCCTCTCATCCACCAGCTGTCAAAATGGAACCTCGTACTGGTGTCCAAGCTATGGGACAGAGCAAGATAAGTGACGAAGCAGTAACAGTAATGTAAGGTCAGGTTACACTACAGTGTAGCATTGGAAATGTATAGTAAATACCCGTGTACACACAGAGATGTAAATGAATGACGGAATAAGTGAATGACTACAATGTAGCATTGGAAGTGTACACTAAATATAGATGTGCACACATATATAAATGAATGATGGAATAAGTGAATGACTACAATATAGCATTGGAAGTGTACACTAAATACCCGTGTGCACACACAGATATACATGAATGATGGAATAAGTGAATTACTACAATGTAGCATTGGAAATGTATAGTAAATACCCGTGTGCATGCACAGATATAAATAAGTGATGGAATAAATAAAGGAATTACTACAATGTAGCATTGGAAGTGTACACTAAACACCCACATGCACACATACAGATATAAATGAATGATGGAATAAGTGAATTACTACAATGTAGCATTGAAAGTGTACACTAAATATCCATGTGCACACACAGATATACATGAATGATTGAATAAGTGAATTACTACAATGTAGCATTGGAAATGTATAGTAAATACCCGTGTGCACGCACAGATATAAATGAATGATGGAATAAATAGAGGAATTACTACAATGTAGCATTGGAAGTGTACACTAAATACCCACATGCACACATACAGATATAAATAAATGATGGAATAAATAAAGGAATTACTACAATGTAGCATTGGAAGTGTACACTAAATACCCATGTGCACACACAGATATAAATGAATGATGGAATAAATAAAGGAATTACTACAATGTAGCATTGGAAGTGTACACTAAATACCCATGTGCACACACAGATATAAATGAATGATGGAATAAATAAAGGAATTACTACAATGTAGCATTGGAAGTGTACACTAAATACCCATGTGCACGCACAGATATAAATGAATGATGGAATAAATAAAGGAATTACTACAATGTAGCATTGGAAGTGTACACTAAATACCCATGTGCACACACAGATATAAATGAATGACGGAATAAATAAAGGAATTACTACAATGTAGCATTGGAAGTGTACACTAAATTCCCATGCACACATACAGATACAAATGGATGATGGAATAAATAAATTAATTACTACAATGTAGCACTGGAAGTGTATGCGAAACATCCGTGCACACATACAGATACAAATGAATGACGGAATAAATGAACTGGGGAGAAGGAACAAGTCTTCCTTACAGAGGGGTTCTTAATAATCCAAGTTAATACTCGACCATCCAAGACACCGAGCTGAATTCTCCCTTCTCGTGAATCGACTTCAGTGACTTGCTTCCTAAGAAGAGACTATGGAAAGGGGAGGGGCCTGTCATTTTCCAACAGGGAAACCCGGCCAATACGACCTCAGCCAGGTGACCAAGGCCTCAGGGGGTGTCATGGTGACAGCACGTGCCCTTGGTAGGATCACGAAAGGGTCATTTATTTTGGGGTGTTCCCTCCCTAAAGCACATGCCCCTGTCTATAACATCACGCAAACTCCAGCTGGGGGACATTGTCCATAATTCCTCAAAACATTAAATTCACGCAAAGCAAGGTCATAAGAGTGTCAGAGGTTAGGAAACAGGGGAAGGAAGTGCCACGTGGTATCATGAGGGGATGGTGGGTGAGAGGGGCACTGGGCATGACCTGGTGAAGAGGAAACAGGGTACGCTTGGGTTCATAGGGACGGGCTGGGGTTGGCGCCCTCGCTGTGACCCATGACCCGGTACAACACCGCCAGCTTGGCGTGGAGGAAGCTGCCACACTGTACTATCTCTGTAATGTTTTTATCCATCTAGAACCAAAGTCGGGAAAAAAAAACAATTCAATATATAGATGATGTATTACAGAATTGTACCCCTGAAACCTATGCAGTTTTATTAAGCAATGTACCCCAATATATTTTAAAATAAATAAATAAAAACGCGATTGAAAAAATGTCCTAAAGACCAAAAGAATAAAAATAATCAAGGTTTATATTTTGTAAAATGTGTCTGCATGGAAGACCCAGAGTCAGCACAATCCCCTCAGGGAGGGGCGTCTGGGGCTTGGGACCCTCACCCCTCCCGTCCCGAGGATTATCAAGCCCTGGTTTAACCCTGTGGGACTACAGTCCTCGGCACAAAAGCAATCTAACAACACAGTTAAAATGTTAAAATGCTTCTCGTGGGAATTTTAAACAAAGGTTTGTTTCGAGTGCATTGACTTGAAAGCATCATGGAGAAAAATAGCGTCGGACCACGGAGAGGGCCGTACCCGCAGCCCGCTCATGCCCTTCGCACAGGGAGCGTGAAAAGCATCGAAGTCCCTGACCACACAGTGGCGGCGTCTGTGGACAAGGATCAATCCCGGTACACAGACAGCATCCCCCAAAGCGCCGTGACGCTCAACTACGCCGGGTTCCTCAGGTCCCGGTCACCGGAGCTTTTACCCAAATGTCGGGGGTCAGGAGTGGGCTTTGCTGAGAGTGAAGCCAGACGACGCTCAGCAAGTCCTTGTTGTGATGTCTGCGTCTCCCTGGACAAGTCCTTTGATCCCGGTGAAGCATCGTTAATAATACCGATTTCTATGTGTCAGCTCCCCGGCTGGAGAATGGACAGGGGCCATGCAGTGTCCCCAAAGCAACAAGACAGGCACAGACCAGCCCCAACGGGTTAAAACTCCTGTCACCTCCTCCCCTTCTAAGCTGCCAAGACCTCTGTGGTCACCAGGAAAAGGGGCTCCTGGCTCTTTGCCTCAGGACCCCGGGGTCATCTGGACATGTAGGTGATGGCAGATGTCTCTCTCTGGATTATATCGCACGGGACAAGAAAGAGGTGGACAGAGGAGCAGACCCCTCTTGTGTCTGCAGAGATGAGAAGATTCAAGTTCCCATCTTGGAGAAGGCACCTGCTAAAACGTCTGGAACAGGTCACAGTAATAAATAAACCCGTTTCGACAACTGGAAAGAGCCTGCCTTCTTACAGATAATACAGAGAATCAAACAGAAAAAAAAAGGAAGCTGAGAAGCACTTAAGTAGCTTTTCTAGTAAGGAAGGAAAAAATAGGAGAATTCCAAGTAAGAAGGTTTGCTTTCCAGTGGAGATGCTTTTGGTGTTTTTCTGCTCCCTCCCCTCTTTTTTCAGAAAAATGACTTCTTCCCAAAGCTGTTCAACACAACAGGCTGGTTTTGAAAAGGAAACCACGTGTTTTGCTCACTTGTTCAATGAATCCTCTGACCTTCGTGTGCTTCTCATAAACTGGCACACGCGGGTATATCAACCCTTGAAATTCCAGGAACTGAAACCTCGTCGTGAATATCCCAATTAAGGATCGACTGAATACAGGCAAGGTAATCATTGTTTAAACACATTGTGACATCTCTGGAATTAAAAGCAGGTAACAATGTATACTTTCCAAGATGTGTGCATTGTGCTGAAGTAGATTTAAAAAAATCATGCCCTATACACTTGGCTACTGTTGTGAATGTGAGGATGGGTTTTGATTTCCCAGTAGGTTGTGTAGCGGACTGGAGGAGGAAGGAAACAAACTCATGTCTGCCTGTCATCCTGACCTGCTCTGCTGGGCACCCAGGCCCCCCGAGACGAGCTCACCACACCCCAGCTCGTAATGGCCACGGTTGAAAACTCGGGCTGCTGGACAAATACTCCTGGGGAGAGTCCACGGACTGGCAAATTCAAGACAAACAGGAAGAAGTGATGTCCGCTGCACGGGAGTAGAGAGTTCTTTGAACACCTGCAGACCAGGGATGTCCACCTAAAGGTGACAAACACCCCTGGGCTGGGAGTCAGTCTCCAGGAAGGTTCTCAGGCCCTGGACACACTGCAGGATTTTAGGACGACCTCGTGTTTTCTCTCAATGAAACAGTATATTTGGGGAGAGAAGGGTATAGTTTACGCTAAAACAGAATGTTGGAACCTCCTTGTCTTTTTAGTTTTCTTGACTTTAAAGTACAATTGAAGAGAGAGAGGGTGAACGTACACCTTGGGGTGATTTAGCCAGAGCACTGGAACAAATGTGCCACTATAAGTAATACCTTTGAATTTGTATTGACTGTTGGGGTACCACCCAATGCACAGAAATTACTGTCCCCGAGAAATCTTCAGGAACATATGTTTGCCGATAAAAACTAATTTGTACATATGTAAACGTGTATGTTTATTTAATATATAAGTGAATTATATATAAATATACAGGTCACATCCAAATGAACAAGGAACTGTTAAGCTCTATGAATGAGCAGCACGGATCCTGGCGTTTTACAGATATTCACAGAACGAAACAATGTCTTGTTAACTTGCATGTGACCAGATTAAATGCCCCCAAGACTTGTGACATTCGTGCACAAGCTCATTTGTGTAATTTTCACGTCGCTTGGATAACTACTAGAACCTGATTCTTGCTGTCTATCGAAGGGACATGTCCCCATCAATAAGACCATCCCATGAATCCAGGGACATTATTTTATCTGTGGAACAGTCACGGCCCAACGAGCCAATCCGGAAATCCCTTCGCACACACGTTCAGTGACTCAACGTCTGAACGACTGTTTCAGCCCCAGAACACACAGCCGTTGGGTGTCCACCAGGAGCCTAAATGGCCAGACCCTTTTGGCTAAGATGACATTCCCCCCGGTTACAAGTTGTGACTCCTCTGTATCGCAGAGTCCACAACTCAGCCCCCTGTCCCGTGTCCACCGGGGTCTGTTTCATGCCGCAACAAATTCAGATGTCTCTCCGTTTCTGCCTTGCTGTTCTGGTCCATCTGCTCTGGACTCGGTGTCTCTGAACCCTGAATATTTCCCCTGGGCGTCACCGCTACTTTCTTCCTGAGTCTGTCTCGGCTGTCGTCGGGGACAAGCACCCCCTCCTGCCTGGCCTGCTGGGGTACACTTCAGCGGCTTACCCCGAGCTCGGCGCTAACGGGCAAAGATCAATCCCAAAGGAAGGTTTTTGCCTTGTTTTTTTTTTTCCTTTTTGGACTTTTATCTTTTCACAGTGCCTTGTGCACATTTTAATGACTGTGATGAACCATATCGGTTTCAAATAGTTCTCTGCAGCGTGTTCTAAGTTGTCCCAGCATAAGCGTGGCACGTGGGTGCCTTGAGGACACGCACCTTGATACTTCTGCAGACAGACAGACCGGGGTGCTGCTTCCGGCTGGGACACAGGCGCCATCGCCACCATCCCCTGGGACAGGCAGCGCCTTCTCCCCCAGGCTCCCTGGTCTATCACCTTGATCTCCACCCTCGTCATCTGTCCTCCTGAAGACGCTAAAATGTAACAGGATATCATCTCCATCTGAGAGCTGGAGAATGAACCCGACTCCTCAGGTTGGGATGGCCCTGGTCGTTTTTGCCGTTTATTATTGTTTATTTATTTATTTTTCTTTATTGGTATTAGAGAAAGGAAGGGAGAGGGAGAGAGAGATAGAAACATCGATGAGAGAGAACATTGACTGGCCACCTCCTGCATGCCCCCACTGGGGATCGGGCCCACAACCTGGGCATGGGCCCTGACCGGGAATCGAACCTGTGACCTCTTGGTGCAGGGTCAACGCTCAACCACTGAGCCACACCGGCCGGGCCTATTTGCTATTGTTTAAAGATCTGTGAACAGTGAATGAAGATGTCACTTTCTTTACCAGTGGGTACAGGACATGACAGAGTACACACACACGCACGCACACACACACACACACACACACACACACACACCCCAGAAGGGACATAGGGAGATTCTGGTATAAAACTTATTTGTTCTTTTTTTTTTATATGGTTTGAGAGAGAGAGGAAGGGAGAGAGAGAAACATTGATGTGAGAAAGAAACACGGATCGGCTGCCGCCTGCACGCCCCCCACTGGGGATCGAGCCTGTAACCCGGGCATGTGCCCTGACCGGGAATCGAGCCGGGACCTCTCAGTCCATGGACGATGCTCGGTCCACTGAGCCACACCAGCCGGGCAAAACTTCTTTGTACTGAACTATGAGTCAGGTTTATGTGGTGCTGTCCCATTGTACCCACCTCCTACACACACATTTCTTTCTTCATATCCCCACTCCTTAGCCTTCAACAAATGTTCAGGAAATGGAAAGCAATGCCAGCCCGTCCCTTTCTCTGGATCAGCTTGGCCATTTAAACACGATCAGGTACTTGGGTCCCATTAGCGCTTCTCTCTGCTCTGTGTCAACAAAGTGTCACAGAAGGAGCCTCAACACCGTCCTGAGAGAGCAGTGATGTGACGGGGTCACAGTCCTCACAGGGAATCTCAGAGGATCCGCGCCGTCTCCCGAATCCTGTCTGAGGGGCTTCTCCCGGGTCCCTCGTGGCTCTGCCTTTATTGTGAATGTTCAAACCAGGCGATGACATCGCAGGCTCTCCGAAAGTATTGGACCTTGAGAGCCTCTTGAAGAAACAGTTTTTGACTTGGGAATTCTTCCCATCCATTGCTATCATGTTTTCTTTTTTTTTTCTTTAATTTTTTAGATTTAAATTTATTGTTTCCCTCTGAGACCCTGCAGTCTATACTTCACATTTAAGCAACCCTAGCTCACCAGGACGAATGACGGTGTCTAGTATCGAGACTGCTTTGTGAAGCGAAAACACCTGAAATGGCTGAGAAATAGAGATGGGGGGACAACTTCAAGATACGCATGTGGGATGTTATCATCCTCAAGGTGTTGTTCATGCCTGAAAAATGATAAAATATCTAAGGGATGGCTATTAATTGTAAATGAAGAGCATGGAAATGGCTGTTAATTAATGAGGCTAGCTGTGTTACCTCATGGTAAAAAAGCAAAAACAAATATATATATATATATATGTGTGTGTGTGTAAATATATATATATGTGTGTAAATATCTATATCTATGTGTGTAAATATATATATATTTATATATATATTTATATATATTTATTTATATATATTTATTTTATATTATATTTATATTATATATTTATATATATAATATATGTGTGTGTATAAATATATATATATCTATGTGTGTAAATATCTGTATCTATGTGTGTAAATATATATATTTATATATATTTATATATTTAATTATTTATATATATTTATATATATTTATTTATATATATTTATATATATATTTATTTATATATATTTATATATATATTTATTTATATATATTTATATATATATTTATTTATATATATTTTTATATATATAATATATATTTCTATATCTATGTGTGTAAATATATATATATATATATATTCATCCCCCCAAAAGTATATATAGGGTATCTGCAGATTGTACTACATTTTGAAAATGAAATGTATTTTAACAAACACTGGCTTTATAATTATTCAAAGTATGTGTATACATTTTGGGGGGATACTATATATATATCACTATATATATATATATATATATATATATATATATATATAGTGATTCTTTGTTGAAGCTAAGTAATATTGTATTTATGTATTTTCTCATTTGAGTTCCTAAAATGAAAACAAATGTTTTACAAAGATAAGATTTGACAAATTTTTGAAGTATAATCAGCAATATAAATATGACATGTGTCCGGCCGGTGTGGCTCAGTGGTTGAGCGTCAACCCATGCACCAAGAGGTCGCCGGTTCGATTCCCGGTCAGGGCACATGCCCAGGTTGTGGGCCCGATCCCCAGTGGGGGGTGTGCAGAAGGCGGCCAGTCGATGTTCTCTCTCATCGATGTTCCCATCTCTCTCTCCCTCTCCCTTCCTCTCTCTCTGAGATGTGTAAAGAAACAAAATAAATAAATAAGACATGTGAAGAGCCTTAAATTGTCATGCCAATGCTTCTTTGCCATTGTACAAGTCTTTATTCCCTCCCCCTACTCTTTGCTGACTCTTGGATCCACCCCTCTATCTAGGTGCCTTCGTTTTCCCTTTAATATTTTAAGGACCTCTGAGCCATTGCCGTGCACCAAAACTGAAGAAAGCTAAGGAGGGAGAGAGGGAGAA
Organism: Tadarida brasiliensis; assembly: GCA_030848825.1. Lineage (NCBI taxonomy): Eukaryota > Metazoa > Chordata > Mammalia > Chiroptera > Molossidae > Tadarida > Tadarida brasiliensis. The sequence continues at coordinate 132,049,044 of CM061280.1, read as the reverse complement.
AGGGTGGAGGGGGGAGGAGGGAGAGAGGGAGGGAAGAAAATGATGAGAGAAGGAAACAGTCCCTAATACATACCAGAACATGGGAAGGGGTGACACACACAAGAACCACAGACCCTGACAACCTCCTTATGAGCGTTCGTATAGGTAGGGGTTTTGGGGAGCAGGTGTGTGCCTGATCCATCCGTACACTCCCAGCACTGAACTCCCCTCCAAGCCTATCACTGGCATGTAGTACAAGCTCAGTAAACACGATGTAGGAAAGAAGAGGCGTGAAGAGCAAATCTGTGCGGGCTAAGAAGCCAACTTCCAGAAAACTGTCCATGCGGGCAGGAAAGACACGTGGTCCCCCAGCTCCCCCAGTGAAATGAGATTTCCCCACGGTTCCTAAAAGCACCCTCAGTCTCAGTTAACTGGGTTTCTCTGGGTGCTGTAACATGTGTGTTACCACAGTGGCGCCAACAGGGGTCCCTGCAGTGGAATGTGAAGCTGTGGTTTCTGTGGACCATGAATGTAGGCACTGTGGGCCGCCCTGGAGATTCTCACCGTGTAGGACACCACTTCTTCCGCAAAACACACATCGAACTGCCTACCTATCAGTCTGTCGCTCTACCTATCAGTCTATCTACCTACCAATCTATCTACCTATCAGTCTATCTATCTACCTACTGGTCTATCTACCTATCTACCTGTCAATCTATGTATCTACGTACTGCTCTATCTATCTCCCTATTGGTCTATCTATCTACCTATCAATCAATCTATCATCTATCTATCCATCTACCTACCTATCAATCTATCTATCACCTATCTATCTATCTATCTATCTATCTATCCATCTATCTTTCTATCTTTCTATCTATCTATATACCTGCCTACCAGTCTATGTATCTATCTATTGGTCTATCTATCTATCTGTTTTTCTATCTACCTACCTATCGGTCTATCTACCTACCTATTACTTCTTTTGTCTACCTACCTATCAGTCTATCTATCTACCTATCAGTCTATCTATCTACCTATTAGTCTATGTATCTACCTATTGATCTATCTATCTACCTATCAATCAATCTATCTATCTACCTACCTGTCAGTCTATCTACCAATCTATCTACCTACCTATCAGTTTATCTACCTACCAATCTATCTACCTATCAGTTTATCTACCTACCAATCTATCTACCTACCTATCAGTTTATCTACCTACCAATCTATCTACTTACTTATCAGTCTATCTACCTACCAATCTATCTACCTACCTATCAGTCTATCTACCTACCAATCTATCTACCTACCTATCAGTCTATCTACCTACCAATATATCTATCTACCTATCAGTCTGTCTATCTATGTATCAGTTTTTCTATCTACCTACCTATCAGTCTATGTATCTACCTATTGCTCTATCCATCTAAGCTATTGGCCTATCTATCTATCAATCAATCTCTCTATCTACCTACTTACCTATCAGTCTGTCTATCTACCTATCAGTCTACCAGCCTGTGTATGTATGTATGTATCTATGTATCTATTTTCTACATCTATACTGTATGTGTAATGTTTCCATTCATTTGTATATATTTGCATTAATTTATTATACACTATATACAGTCATATGCAATACTATAACACATCATGTTTATATACATCATTACAGAGCTAAATGAATTGTATCCATTATATACACAAAGTCCTTCCAATGAATTTTCAAATAGAGGGAGTTTCGGTCACAAAGCCTTTCCTCATCATTTACATCGGCAGATGTAAATGCACTTACAGAAATGTCTAGCCTGTAACTATCAGTATATAAATCCAATACAGCAATCGTTACATCGACTCACACGAAGTTTAGCTAGTTGAGCTGAGGAAGGCTTTCTAGACATCATCTGCCGATAACAGTATTTTATAGAAGCAGTGGTCTTTGCAACATGGCAGAACGTCTCGAGGCCACGATTCTACCCTCCAGCATCGCTGTGCCAGAAACCTATGTCTGTCTGCAGACTTGGAGGGAGCACTTGTATTTCTGAACAACCCACACAGCCCAGTGGCGAGGTGACGACCCAGGTAGGAAACCCTGTCCCGTTAATTCGCCTCCACTGGCCATCAGCTGGAATTCACTAGTGTACCCCGTAGGTAGCCAGTGAATCCAACATCCAGGTGGATATAGAATAGAGAGGCAATCTGTAGGATGAGAGGGACTCAGACCAAGAAAAGGCCACTATGAGTTTCTCCACTTTTGTGACTTCGAGCTTCTGGTGTTTACGGAACGAGAATGCTGGGTGTGTCTGCTGTGCTGATGCCAGGTTCTGCTCCCTGCGCCAGAAGGTTTCAGTGGGAGAGGCTCTCAGCAGAGCGCTTGTGAACAGAGAGAAAGAAACACGTGCGTCTCCTCCAAGGCACCTGAAAGGGTCAGGACTTCAGCCTTTTCCAAGGAGTGCCGTTTGGTCGTGTAAACATCTGATTGTCCATCCCAGGAAGCAACGATGCCACAGCACTGATGGACAAGAAAGGGCAGCATTGTATCACACCTATCACATAGATTAGATCGCCGTCAACGCGGGTGACGGCACCTTGTTAGAAAATACCACCCAAGTTACAAAAGAACGCTTGGAGGAAATGCAGAGAAAATGGATGCTTGTCGCTAAAGAGACACAATGTATTTTTTATTTTATTTTTTCCTTTATTGATTTTAGAGAGAGGAAGGGAGAGGGAGAGAGAGAAACATCGATGAGAGAGAACATCGACTGGCTGCCTCCTGCACACCCCCCACTGGGGATTTGGCCCACAACCTGGGCATGTGCCCTGACCGGGAATCGAACTGGTGATCTCTTGGTGCAGGGTCGATGCTCAACCACTGAGTCACACCAGCCGGGCTAACCACAGTGTATTTAGACCTCACTGCTTATGAAGGTATTCACCTTCAAAGAGGAGTGAGCTCCTGGTCCCTCACAGGTCACCCACGTTATGAATGTTTAGCCATCCAATAGGTTAGGTCAAGTGATAGAGAGAAATGAAAAAATAAATAAATAAATAAAACAAAGGCCAAGTCACCTTTTTCATTCGGATCTTTTGTTTGCTTCTGCTTTGATGTAATGTGTCGCAATGGCCGAGAAAATCATCTTGTGCGAGAAATAGCGTCTGGTGATGCTAACGCACAGGGGCGTGTCTGCGGACACAGACACACACGTCCATGCTGACCGTGTCCCTTTCAGCCGTGAGAGCGTACCTGAGTGTCTTCCAAACGCATGTGAACAGCGGCATTTTATTTCTCTAAGAGCATTTATTTTTATGTTCTGACAGCTAGCCCATTCAGAGCGCGATCCTTATTTTAAGTAGAAAAAGTTGGAAACAGTCAAGGCTCCCATCTCCACGGGTTCTGGTCCCCGCCACGGCCACGCCGTGTTTCTGAGAGCTGAACGCCGCCGGCTGAGCCAACCCAGAGGGCTGACTCTCCGGTAACGCGATAGGACTGCCTGGCACACATCCGGCCCAAACGCGGGTGTCGCTGAAAACCCAAACACGGAAAATGACACCCTCCGCAATCCCCTCGGCGGTAAGAACAGCGCACACGCAGATCCAAACACCAGTGCACGGGGAGGCTTCTCCCTGGCGCCCCTCACGGCTTTGTGCGGTTCTTTCCTAAAAGATCCCAAACTTCTTCTGCCCCTCTCAGCAAGCCTCTATTCTTTTTCACATAGAAAACCAGCAGGTGAGGTCCCGCACCTCTAAAACGTCTAAGGAAACGGACTTCTGGCTCCTCTGCCTTCACCCACCAGGAAAAACCCACCAGCGAGCAGACGCGGCAATGGAAGGCGAGCCTGGATGAGGAGCTAATACCCGCCAGTATCTCCAAGAGGCGAAGTCACAGAAGGCCAGAGTGGGACGGGGCAGGCGGAAATGAGAGTTATGCATCAATGGCTATAAAACTTCAATTAAGGACAGGGAGAAGCTGCAGAGGGCTGCTTGCAGCATCCATTCAGAGGCAACAATGTTGCGCCCGGCGCGCACTGAAAACTCCGTTCAGAGGTTACATCTCCTATTAAGTGTTCTCACCGCAGTGAAATCAAATAAAAACACACACCTGGGACGGTGGCTTCATGCTCCAGGGCCCCCACGCGCAATCAGGCGTTATTAACCTCTGGAAACCAATTTGATCACCCGTATCGGCGCGCAGACCCAAGGAGGTCCCATTTTGTGATCCCAAACCAGCACGCGGTGACTCACACAAACCCCTGTTTATAGAACATGGTTTTAAATAAAACCACGCAGACCTGGCTGGTGCGGCTCAGTGGTTAGATCGTCGCCCCGAAGACCTAAGGGTTTCGGGTTTGATTCCCGGTTTCCCGGTCAAGGGTACCTACCTGGGTCGCAGGTTCATTCCCAGGCGCCCCCTCAGGGTCATTCGGGAGGCAACCAGTCATGTGTCTCTCTCACATCGATGTCTGTCTCTCTCTTTCTCTCCCTTACACTGTATCTAAAAACCAATGAGAATCAATGGCAACACATCCTCGGGTAAGGATTCACAACAACAACAACAAAAATTCAATAAAATTAAACAAAACCACCCAAACCAAGCTCTGAGTTCGTTTCCACACTTCCAAAGAGCTGCGAGAAGCACGTCATTTCCCGAGCGCGACGACAACGTAAACGTCTCTCTCCTTGAGATTTATTCCAATGAGACCTCAAGGGTGCGTTCCTCCTCATTTCTTTCCTAAATTATACTGCAAACGATTCCATGCAACGCCACCTTAATATATATATATTCCATTGTTGTTGGGGTCTGGGCCGTTGACTCAGGCCCCACTTCTGGGACAGAGTCTTTTGAACCCAGCTGGCCCATTGCCACAGGGCGGTGGCACTCAGGTGCTCTGCAAACACCTGGCGCAGGTGAAGTTCATCATCAGAGCCTTCGTTCACCTGGCCCTCCTCTGCACCCCATCTTCCCTCCAGGTGCTGATTTCATGAGCTTTTCACTGATGTTTTTGTTTACTAAAACCATCCCAGAGAGAAATCCTTCTCGTATATATCCGCCGGAAGCTCATAAAAGGCCAGCTTCTGGGTGGGACCGTGTTTGTCTGCCGTTCATTTGAGCCCCTCTGCCCCGCCCCGGGGAAAGGGAGGCGGGGCTTCCCTCTGCCAGTCACCAAGCAAGGAACAGTGGCCGCTCTGAAAGGCCCATTGTAGGTTGTTTAGAAAAAAATGACAAAACTGGAAAATATCCCCGGAGTGAATGGCCTATGAAAGGTCCCAGAGCATGGCAAGACCTCACGGCCCGGAGGCACTGGCCTGTGGCCTGCTGTCTCCACATTCTCACGTGCTCCCCTGAACGGGAGGCTGTGTGGGCTGGAAACCTGTGGCTGACAAACCTACCCATCAGTTGTTGCGACAGAGAAGGCGGGGTCTGCCTCAGAATCCTTTAACGTAACTCACTAGAAGATGACATCTCTCTTCCGAAAAGATACAATATCCAGAAAGAAAATTGCCTTTAAAAATAAAGGCAACTCATTCAAACTAAACCCTGAACATATATATATATATATATTTTTTTTTTTTTCTCATTTGGGAATAAAATGTAGATTGTTAAGGGTAGAAACCATTATAGAAAGAACCAAGTCTGTTTTCCATATTCAAAATCTGTTCCTTACACATAACCGAAGTCAGTTGTCACCGAGCTTGGAACTTAAGTGTCTTTGAACCAGATAAGCCCGGGAGGGTATAACGGGACTTAGAATATTTTGCTATTGCCGCTTCATCGGAATAAAATAAATTGCATCAACCAGTGGCATGATTTCAATACTTAACCACGTCATAAAGGTTTAAAAGGGAGGCATGTTCAAACTAAGCCCTCTCCCCAGCCCAGGAATGTTTATGTTTGTGAGAACCCACTGGCAGGTTGGGGTCCGGGGTCCTCTCTCTGGGGTTTGTGTTGTGTTCTTGGCGTACAAGCACGATATTCTGAAGTGTTCTTAAAGACACAGAGCCTTGCACATGCCAAGACCGATATCACGCGCAGTTAATAAGCACCCTCGGCACTGCACAGAGACCAGGGCTTCCCACAAATCACTACAAAGACAACGAAGTTCAAAGGCCAAGTTCTGAAAATTTTTTTTTAAAAAAAAGCAAAAACACACATATGCTATCACTATTCTGCATTCCAAGCCAAAAGAAAAAAGCTCAAACCTTTCACTTGTCAATTTAACGGCACTGACAACCCTCCTCTGCCGACCTTATGTAGCAATTGGTCACTTACCAAGGATCTTTTCTATTCTTAGATTTGGGTAAAAAAGTAGCTGGTGTTAGGGCCAAAGGTATAGTCAGCAAAATTTCTTTAGGCCACCCAAGAAAAATATGTCAAAACACCTCAAAAGGGGAATCAAAAGCACAGCATTCCCATGAAAATCCTATTATCATTACATCCCATGCCCCAAATCATCCAGTTTTCCAAAAAAAAAAAAAAAGAATTGTTTGTAATTTCTCTTTTGAATGCCATGATTTCAAACCAATGAATTTCTCACGTTCTTTAGTTGTCCTCCAGCTATTCTCTTACACACACACACACACACACACACACACAGGGTGGGGCAAAAGTAGGCCTACAGTTGTTTGTATGAAAATTAACACAATAATCAAGAATAACACAAGAATAAACTGTGTTTTTCCTACTCACAACTGTCAACCTACTTTTGCCAACCCTTGTATCTACTGTATCCATCCCCATTTTTTTTTTCCCTTGGGTAATAGAATACTGAACTTGCCATCTGAAATACATATGCAGAGGCCTCGGTGACATTCTTGCTTCGGGGACATATTTTTTTTTTAAATGCAGATTTTTGTTTTTCTGGAAACAAGGGACGGATGCAAGCACGGGCCTGTCGCCCACCCAGCCGTCTGCTCTGTCCACACAGGGACAGGTGTTCTGGCCATTTTCAGGATCGCTGCGAACCTGTTCCCACAGCCGACCGAAGGCGTGAAACAATTCTCCACTCCCCCAGCCTGCCCACACCAAAAATGCAGCTTTCTGGGCGATTTCGGAAAAGTGCACCGAAAAACGCAGGTTTGCGACCATTGATGTCCCTGGGCGCCGCTCTCCTGTGGGAGAACGCGAAGCTTCGCCCCGGAACCAGGCGGGTGTCGGCAGCTGAGGCTGCTTCTCCTGATGGAAAGAAAGCAGGTCTCTGCTGCTGGGCCTTCTTTCCACCTGAAGAAGGTACCTTCAGAAATGCCTTCAGCAGGAACGGCTGCGTGGCCTGCAAAACGCCCACACACACGGGAAATTCTGCTTTATCAGGATAACTAGGTCTCCCCAAACTTTTTTCTTTTCTCTCGCTCCCCCCCCCCCCCGTCTGCGTCCCCTCAAATCGCGGTAAGTGCTGACTCTAAGAAGGAAGCCAGTTCGCCTCTCCTCGCATCGGAAAACCGTTCAATGCAAGGCGCTACGGATGCTGGATCCCTTTCAGAAAGCCTAAGACAAGAGCCCAGGAAACCGGTCCCCCCAACTGACCAAACAGGAAAAAAAATCGAGTCCAACCACACGAAGAATCCATACTACCACCTTGTGGATTCTGCTCGCTAGAACACCACCTGCTTACTAGTTCCATAACCCCCACCCATCAACCCTCACCCCCAATTTAAGTTGGGTCCAAAACACAGATTGGGATCGGCCATCCTCGCGCACCCCAGACTCGCCCAGGCACCGGGTTTCGGTCATTACGCGCGCTCCCCGCCAGCCCGGGCGCACGGCGAGGCCACCCTACCGGCACCCCCCGCACCCCCCCCCCAAGGCTGCCTCCTGCACCCCCTCCCCCACCGCCAGCCCCGAAATAGCAGCCTAGTGGCTCGGAAAATAAAGAGAGGCCCACACCTGCAGGTTGGATCAGAGGAAGGAGTCAGGAAAAAGGAAACCCGCAGCCAAAAAAAAAAAAAGAAAGAAAGAAAGAAAGAAAAGAAGCCGGAGACAAGCTTAAGCCGTCCTCCGGGTCCTCGCCTTCCAGGCGGGACATCCGTTCCCACGGTGGTCCGGGCCAGGCCACGGGGCTGCGGGGGCTGGAGGGACCCCCGGAGGCCGCCCCCGCGGCTCCGGGAAGAAAGGGCGCTGTGTCTGCCGGCGAGCAGGCGCTGGAATGGAGCGCCGGGCCCAGGACTGCGCGACGCACGGGGCCCGAGTCGGGGGGCAAACCCGGGGGCCGGCCGAGACCCTCGCGGAGGGACCCAGCTTACCGCTTCTCCGTGGGGCGCAGGAGCCGGGGCAGGCTGGGGGCGAGGACGGAGAGAACCGGGCGTCCAGGAGACCGGGAAGCGAGTGCGCCCAGGGAGGCGGCTGGCGTCCCGGGGAGCGGAGGGGGAGGGAACAGCCGCGGGGTGGGGGCGCAGGCGGGGACCTCGGCCCCTCCTCCCACCTCCAGCCCTGGACCCCCGCATCCTCCGCAGCGGAGCGGGGCCTCCCACCCCACCCCCACCCGCCAGCGTTTCCGCAGGTCGGGCGGCGGGAGTGCGGGCGGAGGCCGGGGGCGCCTCCGCCGCGGCCTTGGGGGGAGGGCGAGACTCAACTTCACTTGCTTTCAAAAAAAAAAAAAAAAAAAGAAGTCTCCCAGCCCCTCGCCCACCCCCACTGCCCCCGGACCGCAGGCTGCGAGCTTGGCAGGTCTGCGCTCTCAGTTCTTTTCGCCGGAGTGGGAGGGGGCCGAGCCGAGCCCCGCGGAAAGGGGAGCTGGGGGTGCAATCGGCCCGGGAAAGCATGGCGGGGGGGGTGCGGGGGAGTGATTAGCGCGGGACAGCCCTCAGCTTTGGGATGGGGCTTATTTGTTACGTGGCCCAGGGCCTTGGGGGTGGTCCGCATCCTGGAACCCTCTCCCCAGCTCCCAGCCCCCACCACGGGCAGGGGACCGGCCGGCCGTGCGCTCCGCGGGCTCTGCTCCCAGGGACCCGGGCTCTCTGTAGGCACCGGCGGGGCTCGCGTCCCCCGAGACCCGGGCTAGGGCGCCCGGCGCCTGTCCCCGCAGCTTCCAACTTTTGTGGCCCTCCAGAAGAGCGGGCAGGTGGGGGGGGGGGTGCTGCGTGCCTCTCAGAAAGGTCCAGGCCGGACCCAGAGGCTTCCAAAGAAGGAAAAGCACTAGCTCCCCCCCGCCCCCCACCCTTCCGCCGCCTGCCTCCCCCGTCACCCACACGCACGGGGAAAGGGGGGCAGGTAGCCCGCTCCCCAGCTTTGCAGAAACAGCGCTAAGCTACCGTGATTTCGCCTGCACCCGGGGTCTCTGGCGCGCCCGGGAAGCTTCCCAGCAAACCCCAGCCAGGTCCTCATCAATCACGCGCGTATTTCGCTCCTCCATCACACATCATCTTATCCCAGGCCAGCTGAGAGAGGGGGGGGGTCGTTTCAGGCAACCCCAGCCAAGCCTGTTTTCCTATTTCCTCTCTGGTTAACCCCCAAAAAGCACCCCAGGAGCTGGGAGCTGACAGTTTCCTTAGAGCAGAAGGAAAGGGAGGGGGGAGCCCCCGGCAGCTCACAATCTCCAGAAGTCTCCCAGCCTCGTCCATCTCCCGCCCCGGTTTGCAGGGAACTGGTCTTTGCTCCCGGCTCCTGCACACTGCAGATGTATTTCCCCCTCCTCTCCCCGCCACACTCTTCTGTTTAGTTGTATGGACGGCAGCGCATTTCTGTAAACACATCACACAGGGCCCCAGAGCCTTGCAGGGAGGATTGCAGCAAAATGCTCCCGAACCAAGGTGGTCCCGGATTTTTTTTTTATTTTTTTTTTTTGTAAGTCAAAACAAACCCCCCCAAAATGAAACATTTCTGTGAGGATGTGCACCCAGCTTGCACAAGGCACGCTTTCCATGTACGTAGGTGCACACTCCCTCCCACACCCCACAAATGCAGCGACAGATGGGAGCGCAGGCTGGCCACATTTGCAGAATAAAAGGGGGGAAAATGTCTGATGGATTCAAGCGCAGACGTTCGTGGTCGGGCTGACCGCCTTCCACTGGCCAGCGCCGAGAAGTCCCAATGTTTCAAAGATAAATAACCCAGAGACACGAGTGGAAACGGCGCCTACCTTATCCGTGGAGAGGCTGCGTCGGCTGCGTGGTCTTTTTTACGCATCCAGATTTTCCTGGGAGACCCTCGGGAAGGTGCAGAAGGTGCGTTTGGGGAGGATGGATTCAGGGCGGGCGCCTCGGCTCTCTCCAATCCCAACTAGCCTCGCTTCTCCGAAGGAATGCGACCACCGCCTTCTGCAGGAAATCCCTTGTTTGTGCCAATAGTCTTAGGGTCAGGAATTGAAAGCGGCGCGGGGGGACCGGTGAGGGCAGAGCGAGGTCTGAATAAGAGCTCTGTGCGGAGACAGAGACCCGGGAGAGAGACCCGGCTGCAAGAAAAGGAGAGATTGAAGAGAGTGGTCCTGAAGCCTCCCTGCTCCCCCTGCGCGATTGGACCAAACTGAATGAAATTCAGGAAGCCAGCAGCCAATCGATGTCCGCAGTCCGCCCCATCACTACAGAAACCACCTCCACAGCTACGAGCCGGTGCGAAGACCAGCCCAGCGCAAAGCCGCTGTAACCGAGACGCCCCGCGCCTGGGTGGCAAACCGGTGAGTGGCGCCGGGCCACCAGGCCGGGGCGCGCAGCAAAGCCCGCTCCGGATTTTCCTCGGCGCTCTGCAGACACCCCCCCGCCGCAAACAGGGTGTCCTATTTGCAAATATCTTTAACTCAGGTCCCCTCTCCAACAGGGCAGGCAGGCTGAAGGATATGTTCCTCTTCTTGGGGTTACTGTGATTTTGTCTTGGGAACAATGATATCCATTGAGGGGGGCGCGGGGGCAGAAAAATTAGAAAATTAGAACCAAGATTTGCAAAGGACAAATCTGTCTTATGCCCAGGTGATGGGTCGTCACCGTTTGCTCGGTTGCTGTTCTCTTACACAGCCATGGTTTTGATCAATAAGATATTGGCGGTGTTGCTATAGCTGGTGGGTTATTTTTAAATGTCCCTCTTGCCTGTAAGGGTTCAAGAGTTGGTCTTTCCGACTCAACATCAAGTTTGCTCAAAGGACCTGATGGTTATTGTGGGGTTAGAGAGAGCTGGCATTACGCGGGCAACGTCAGAAGTCCCGAGCTGATAAACAGGGGGTCACTGGGTACTGTGGTGGGGATATGAACGCAGGTTCTCAAATGAGATTGCTTAGGTCCAAGCAGCTAGGACTGCAGGTGCTTTGTGTCTGTTTCTGCACCTGAGAGATGGAGAGAAGAAAAGTGATCACCTGACCATCCTTGTGATAGGAGCTCAGTTACAACGGGACTCGGCCAGCAAGAAGGGCTAAATCCACATTTGCTTCTCCTCAGGTTGGTCCACAGGCCTACGGATGTATTGACGGAAGACAAACCGTCAGGTCCCTCACCCTTAGGATGTCGTCACAATTGCTTCTGCGGTTGGGACGGAGACCCGGGCGCTCAAGCTGCCGGTGTGATTCCGGATGGTGACAGAAATAGCGATTTCACGCAGGTTTTAAGAGAAGGATTGTTGAGCATCATGGCCCATAACAGCTCTGTGAACAATGATGAATGATATCACTCTTGGGGGTTTCTTGGGGGTGATTAAATGAGATAATATGTATACAAACACCCTTTACTATACAGAGGTATACAAATGCATATATAAAAATATGTATATTCAATATAGGAGGCATGTGTTTTATATAAGTACGTATTTTCTTCTATTATTGGATAGATATTTTAAGATCCACTAACAATAGTGTTGTTAATAAGTATTATTAACAATATATATACTCTCCCAAATCAGTGACATACATCCATATAGATACAAACATATAGCTATAAATATATGTATTTTCCAATGTACAGCTTAGAAACAGCCTCAACATGAACTCACCATAACTGATAGCAGTCCAGAAAGGGATTGACTTTGCCAAGAATGTATTCACTGAGTTATACATTTATGAAGCATTTTTTAAATATTTTTTTGATTGAGTCCGGCCGGTGTGGCTCAGTGGATTGAGCATCAAACCGTGTACCAAGAGGTCGCCGGTTCGATTCCCGGTCAGGGCACAAGCCCAGGTTGTGGGCCCGAAACCCACAGGGGGGCATGCAGGAGGCGGCCCATCGATGTTCTCTCTCATTGATGTTTCTATCTCTCTCTCCCTCTCCCTTCTTCTCTCTCTAAAATCAATAAAGTAAAAATGTTTTTTAATTGTTAATAATCAAAATTAAAAATATATATATATATATATTATTGATTTTTTTTTAGAGAGAGAAGAAGGGAGAGCTCGAAACATCAATGTGAGAGAGAAACATTGGCTGGCCGCCTCCTGCATGCCCCCCACTGGGGATCGGACCCACAACCCAGGCATGTGCCCTGACCGGGAATCAAACTGGGACCTCTCTGTCCATGGACGATGCTCAGTCCACTGAGCCACACCAGCCGGGCAGCAAGCGGTGTTTTTTGTGTGTGTTTTTTTTAACACAGGCATAGTTCTAAGCAGTCGGTGAAAATGCATGTGTGACTACGCCATCCCTTTATTTCTGAAGACGCATACAGTCTAATGCATGACATAGCCAGCAGGATAAGAAAACAAAAGTGATTACACGAAGGTGTGAAAAAGGCCCGTGATGTATGAATTCACAGGGATCCCTGGAGGTGGGGTGTTGAAGGCGGGCTCAGAGGAAGACAACTCTCAGCGGACATGGAATGGCTCACTGACGTCTCTCAGTGTCAGAACCGCCCGGGTACAGGCCCAGAGGCCACCGCCTGTGTGTGGAGATGGGAAGGCAGGAGGTTTGGAAGGACAGCGACATGGAGTGTGAACAGAAGACACAGTAACCCAGAGGGTCAAGAAATGTTCTGAGCCCGGCCGGTGTGGCTCCGTGGTTGAGCGTCAACCCATGCACCAAGAGGTCGCCGGTTCAATTCCCAGTCGGGGCACATGCCCAGGTTGTGGGCCCGATCCCCAGTGGGGGGCGTGCAGGAGGCGGCCAGTCGATGTTCTCTCTCATCGATGTTTCTATCTCTCTCTCCCTCTCCCTTCCTCTTTCTCTAAAATCAATAAAGAAAAAAATTTTTTTAAAAAAAGGAAATGAAGTGACAAATGAGAAAGATTGAGAGGACAAAAGAAAAACAAATCAGTTGGTATGGATAAAAGAAGTCATTTATAAATACATTAAGGCAGCAAAGAAGTGAATGGGGGAAGGAGAGCTGGGATTCCTGGGTCAAATGTCCACGTTTGTCTTCGTGTGTGAAGAGGTTGGTTGACTAGGAGATGGCTTCCCTGACAGGCGCCCCCTGGAGGAGGACAGGCAAGGACATGTTCATTTCTGTCTGAATGACCTTATGGAGATTTTTTTAAAAAATAGTTAAGCAGACAGAGTAATTGTTTTAAGAAAGAGTGAATGTAAAATTTCCCCTAATCCTTCTTCCAGGAGTCCAGGGCGAGAAACATCGAACACACCGTTTCGTAGCCGTTGGGGAGAGCAGACTGTAACGCAGGGAATGGTTTTCAATCCAAGATTCTCGGGAGGAGATAAGGGTATGATTCTCTGTGCTTTCATCTGAAATATAATTACAGAGTGTGGCAAGATAGGGGAACAGTCACAAAAAGATGTGAAACGAAAGGGGACAGAAAAGGGCCCGTTCGTGTCTGAGCTGGGTTGGTGCAAGAGAACGGGCGGAGACCTGAGACGGAATATGAGCTGGGCAAGTGCTGTGCCCCAGGACTCCATCTCATTATCTCCACCAATCACGTTGGGACACAGCGTTACTGTGGGGTTTGCACTCTCAACCCCAAACGCAATGCTGGCCAAAGCAGTATGCTATCCGGCAACACCCACTCGTATTGTCTCTACGAGGTACAATAGTTAAAACAAAACAGAAATATGACTAAGAAGAAGAAGAATTATTCGTGCAGTAGTAATAGGTACTTCTTTGTTTATTACCATACACTATTGCAGATATAAATACGTGCAATAAATAAGGCACTGAAAATGTAATCAGGTGACAAATCGGGTTCTTGAATTACTAAAGTCCAAGGCAATATACGATGTCTGTTATGTTAAAATCACGGGAGGCATAGCATACCTCCTGTAGAGATATGAGAAAATTCTCCATGGATAGACAAGGTTTTTACGGAGAATTGAATAGTAGACTTTGGAAATCATTTCAGATTAATAAAGTCTAGGGAAAATAAATGGCCTTGGCCCAGCCCATGTGACTCAGTGGACTGAGCATCATCCCATGGACTGAGAGGTCCAGGTTCGATTCCCGATCAGGGCACATGCCCTGGTTGTGGGCTTGATCCCCAGTGGGGGGCGTGCAGGAGGCACCAATCAATGTTTCTCTCTCACATTGATGTTTCTCTCTCTCTCTCTCTCTCTCTCTTCTTCTTTCTAAAAAACCAATTAAAAAAAACATATTTAAATAGACTTGGAGAAGGCAGAGGTTCTCAAAGGTCAACGTGCCTAAGGGTCACCCAATTAGCATGGTAGAACATCTGTCCTGTTGGAACTCAACACCAGGATTCAGACCCGGTAGGTCTTGAGTTTCTAGGAACCTGCATTTGTAGAAACACCTTGCTAGGTGAGTCTTTGGGAAGAAACCCTAAAATTAAACCCTGACGTACAAATGGTGGTGAGTGGGAGGTAGGTTCATAGCAATGGCAGAGAATGTATAAGGAGGCAAACGTCACACACCGTCATGGAGGGTCATGAGCATCCCTTGATGTTCAGTCGGTGAGTGTTTGCGATGCTGAAAATAAACACCAAGAGTGGGTGGCATAATCATGGCAAGATTTGAAACAGCAGGAGTTAGTTTTAAATGAGATGGGACCCTAAAACAAGGAGGAGCTAGAATACCGCCTTAATATTGTTGCAAGATTCGAAGGTTAAGATAGATGATGGTGTGCTGAATGAACCAAAGGAACTTGGAGGGATGGAAAAAACGGAGACTTTGGTTTCAGATGTTGATGGATCAAAAACATGAAAATGATGCACAGTTATTGAGCCTTTGAGGAAGAATAATGTTTGACCTCAATCAGAAGCTTTGAGTTAAGGTTAATACATTCGACCCCGTGCATATGGTTCTGAAAAGTTTGGTCTTAAAAGGGAATGTGTTGGCCCGGCCGGTGTGGCTCAGTGGTTGAGCGTCGACCCTGCATGAAGAAGTCGCCAGTTCGATTCCTGGTCAGGGCACATGCCCAGGTTGTGGGCCCGATCCCCAATGGGGGCATGCAGGAGGCGGCCAGTCGACGTTCTCTCTCATTGCTGTTCCTATCTCTCTCCCTCTCACTTCCTCTCTCTCTGAAATCAATAAAGGAAAAAAAAAAAGAGAATGTGTTAGCGCAAAAGGAGGGTCAGGTCTTTGGAGGAACCAACGTTGAGAGGTATGGTATTTAAGGGAGGACTTTGAACTCCAAAAAGAGTTGGCAGAAGTCAACCAGGTGAGTGGTTGAAAGCGATTTTTAGGGCTCAAAGGGGAAGAGAGAACTCCATTGAACTGGGGAATCCGGAGATGACTGGCAGCCTTCCATGCAATCGTTTACATAGATGCTTGAGTGAAATCCTGATGACGACGATGAACCCGTGACTATTGGCTTCTAGTGAAAGGGGGGAGGGGAATAGACAAGATGAATTCGGAGGTATTGGGCTTGAGGTAGGGTTGTTCTTTTTTTAAATTTTTTTAAAAAAATGTTTTCTTTATTGATTTTAGAGAGAGAGGAAGGGAGAGGGAGAGAGAGATAGAGACATCGATGAGAGAGAACATCGATGGGCTGCCTCCTGCAGGCCCCCTACTGGGGATCGGGCCCACAACCTGGGCATGTGTCCTGGCCGGCGATCGAACCGGCGACCTCTTGGTGCATGGGTGACGCTCAAGCTCTGAGCCACACCGGCCAGGCCGGTTGTTCTTAAATAGCTGATGACCATTATTTTTATCCATTTGTTTAATAAACATGAACCTGAGAACTGTAGCTTACTCCAAGAATTCTTTGCAAGGATGGATAAGTAAGACTGTGTCCTCTGGTAGCTGATTATAGAGAATTTTTAACCAATGGCTTTTCTTATCAGAATAACTGTCCAACTTTATTTTTATATCTGTTTATTTCTACTTATTATTATTGTTGTTGTTGCTGTTTTTGCTTTCATTTACCGTTGTAGACACATTCTAGAAAAAAATATCAGCAACATTTTGTTGATAAGAGCTACGGGTGGTCACAATTATAGTTAACCAATTCAGAGTATGAATTTTAATAAATTTGAGAAAAGACTAGAATAAGAAATAACCATTAAATTATAGATAGATTGATAGATAATAGATAGATGATTGATTGGTGAAATAGGTAGGTAGGTAGGTAGGTAGGTAGATAGATAGATAGATAGATAGATAGATAGATAGATAGATAGATGATAGAGATAGATAGATAGATAGATAGATAGATAGATAGATAGATAGATAGATGATAGATAGATAGATAGATAGATAGATAGATAGATAGATAGATAGATAGATAGATAGATGATAGAGATAGATAGATAGATAGATAGATAGATAGATAGATAGATAGATAGATAGATAGATAGATAGATAAATAGATAGATAGATAGTACATGTAAGTAATAAAACTAGGGAACATCACATACTCAACTTACTACAAAATATTTAAGTAGTCATATTTCCAAATTGGATTTAATGACTAGATGATAACATAAGATAATTAACAAATTAGATTGAATAAGAAAAACAGGCTGGAGACCTTAGAAAGATGTACTCTGATACGGTTTAGCAAATCCCACTGTTTCGCATTTTATATTCCACTATTGCTAAATAAAAGTTGTCCTTTCAATGATACAAAGTAAACTTCAGACCATCTAAAGCTGAATTATCATGAAGTTCAAATTCATGTCAATCACTTAGATGAGGCTTTCTCGTGATGGTTTTAAAATGTGCCTTTTCTTAACACGTTCGTGTAGTTACAGAACTTGAGTTGGAAGAGACACAGAGGTGAGACCATGTATCCCCCTCACTTTCGTAGGTCAATACTTTTAAGATGAACAAAGCTTTCAGAAAACATCTTAAAGTTTGTCATTTCCAATCAGAAGGGTTGTGCATTCCCTGAATTACATGTTTGCATCTGAGAAATGGGAATGATGAAATCCTGTGGGCAAGCACTGCTTCGGGTTTCTCATAAGCCTCGGTCCCTTTGACTCTGTTATTGGAAACCCATAAAAAACACAATTAATTATGTAACGAGCATGGTCTCTGCAGAAAGACTCTCTGTGCTAACTTCCCATCATAGTCTGTGAGTCTCCCCCCTCCACTGTGATTTCATCAGGATTAGCCTAAATGACTTTTCAATAGTCCTGATTTTGAAAAAGTATTCAATCCCCTGCATGCCCACATGTTCATCTGGGGATGCGAAACCTCATTAACTATTGCTTTTGTATGCAAACCAAGGATATTAAATTCCCTCTTAGTGGCCTCAAATAGTTCGAGTTCATTTCTACATGACACTTTGAAGTAACTGTGTTACTGCCTAAGACTTTGTACGAGGACCTTTCAGCGATGTCTGTATCTTTTTGACAATAAACAACACACAGGATACTTCAAAATTATGAAAAATATACATAAAACTCCCTCTGTCCAGGTTGCTTGGAATTATATATAATAAATAAAACATAAATATATATATATAATAGAGAGGTTATATGTAATATTTGTATTTTTAACTTTATATAATATACATAGAGATATGTATTCTACATACATGTATACTATCTCTCTTCCTACAGTCATTCTTTATATTTCAGATAATCCATACTTAAAAAGGAAGACGTTTCCTGTTGGGGGGAGGGCCAAACAGGAAGTGGCTGAGGTGTGCTTTGTTGATTGACAGCAGAGCGAACAGCCCTCCCTCTGCTCATTGCTCAGCAGGGAAAAACAGAGCATCTCCGATGAATGCAACGTGGTTTATCATCTTCGTTTAAATAAAGAGTTAAAACCATTTAGACAACAATGAAAACAATGGCTCTCTTATATCCTTTCAAACTAAAAGTCCATTTTGGAATTTCTTTCGTAAAATAATCGTCTCGGGTGCTTTACAAAATGAGCCTTTGAGAAGAGAGGAAAAGCCTCGCGAAAGATGCTTTGTATGTAACATGTAAACATATATGTCTGTGCATACGTGTGAAGCAGAGCCGTGGGAAGACATATGTTATATTAATGTCACTGGATTTGTTTTGAATGGGCGTTCTGTTTTAAGGCACTGATATATTATTAGTAATCCAGTAATATTTTCCTGGACAAGTCATGAGCAAAGTTATGTCAAGAACACTATCTGTGTGATATCTTCATGTCAAGAAACTCACGATGCCTGTTGGCCACTATCCAGTCAGGACCTAGTCTTCAACCCAAAGGCCTGTGAGACACCAAATGCCACCAATAGCCATGTGGTGTTGGAGGTGAATTCTCCACTGGAGCTTTCTGATGAGACCCCTGCACTGGCGGCCCCTGCGTGGCCCCCTATAAACATGTCTGCAGCAGAGGAGTCAGCTAAGCAGTGCTGCAGCTTCTGGTCCCCGGCAGCTGGGGGATACCCAGTGTGCCTCGGGCTCCACGTCTGAGATCCGCTACTTTGTGACAGGTCACCAAGACTACTTCAGTATGATGTATGCATGGGTGGGTATGCGTACGGCCGGCAATAAACAACAGCAAACAGACATATTGATCAAGTGGAACCAATATCTAAGTGCTTTACGGTTTGCAGAACGGTTGCCTCCGCTCTTTCAGACACGCCAGGGATGGTGAACCGGACTAGGAAGTACCTCAAGCTCGTGAAGCCTGCCAAAGGTGTCCAAGGACAAGGGCTGAGCTGGACAAGCAACTGTCTGACACCTGCCTGGTGCAAAATCCACCGACTTCGCTGGGGCTGAGAATCGTTCGGCCCCCACAGACACCCCTGATCTTTTCAACGCCGCACATCAATGGGTGATTCCCAAACCCGCCCTCTGTGTGGCCAGCCCTGTGCTGAGCAGGGGGTGACAGGTGGAAATGTCATGCAATTCAAAGGACTCACAATTGCTTCATAGAACCACCCACGCATCCCCGGATTCTCACTCGGGACAATTCATCGTTCACCTCCCGTGTTGTCAAAGACATTGACCATCTGACTGTACTTATTTCACTACCTCCAGGGGCACATTCATCGTGAGTGTGTGTGTGTGAACATGTACCATGTCTACTGCGTACAGGCTCCCTAGGGATCCCATCCCTAATGCCTCACTTTGAAAATGCTAATTATTTTTAACACCTTGGAAGTTGAACTTTGATTCATCTCCCTCAGTTCAAGTTGACCAATGGAAGGACAATAAATGTACTTATAGATTATATTTTTCAATTCACGTTGAAAGTGTCTTTCCAGTCCGGCCGGTGTGGCTCGGTGGTTGAGCATCCATGGAGCCGATGGCACTGAAAAGTCCGTGGGAATTTACTGCGAAGAGTACATGTAACCCTCCCTTCCTACGGATCGTGTCTCGCTGGGGAGGGTTGACATCCCACCTCGGCTAGAACACGATGAAAACGTCTGCCAAGGTGATCTGATCCGATCATAACGTCATCAGCCTTCTGGTCTGAGATGAAGCGACACTGTTTTTATTAGCAACGTGAACAGGTGGAGATACCCAGTGAACAGACCTGCGAGGCCCAGCGCACAGCCCTTCTCAGGCACCTGCACGTCACCAACGTCATTAAGCAATCTGTCCACAGCTCCGTGACAGTGACCATGAGCAAGGCTCCTTGGAGAGCAGTCTGGGATCAATAGTCCTTAATCAAAGGATGTGGGTCAGAAAACCACAAAGGAATATTTATTTCAAGTTGACCAATGGAAGGACAATAAACGTACTTATAGATCATATTTTTAAATTCATATTGAAAGTGTCTTTCCAGTCCGGCTGGTGTGGCTCAGTGGTTGAGCATCGACCCTGCACCAAGAGGTCGCCGGTTCGATTCCAAGTCAGGGCACATGCCCAGGTTGTGGGCCCAATCCCCAGGGAGGGCATGCAGGAGGCATTGATGGTTCTCTCTCATCGCTGTTTCTCTCTGTCTCCCTCTCCTTTCCTCTCTCTCTCAAATCAATAAAGAAAAAAGTAAATTTATGAAAAAAGAAAGTGTCTTTCATAATACTGACATTAAATTCCTCGCTGCCTTTCTCTCCTCTCTCTCGCTCCCTTTCCTCTGTTTCTCTCTCTACTTTCTTTTTAAAAAATTTTTTTGGGGGGATCATGTGGGTGGCAACCACTCGATGTTTCTCTCTCTCTCTGTCACTCTCTCCCTCCTGCTCTATCTGAAGATAAATGCAAAAATGTCCTCAGGTGAGGATAAGAAAACAAAAAATTAATAACTCCCCGTAACTCCTCAAAACAAAAATCCACCAAACCCACCAAGTGAAAACGCACATTTAGATGTCAATAAAAATGCAAATTTGGTGACTGGTTACTGTCCTCTCCTGAGACCCCTTCTGCAAAGAAGAGGGAGTCAAATTCCTGTGATTTGGGGCTGGGGGTGAGGACGGGGTGCTGAAAGAGAAACTGAGGCGTGGGCTTTCATTAGTAGGTTTAGAGGAGGTATTAAAGTGGGTTGTTGCACTAACTCCAACGTACAAGAAAGTATCTTTCTATACAATTTTTGTAGATTCCATTTTTAATTTTTTACTGATAACTTTGTAGGTTCTAGAAGAACTTTTCAACACAGTGTTTGATGCAATAAGTGTTCTCAACACCCCAAATTCCCTGGGGGTTACAGGTTCCAGCAAGAGCCATTCACCCCAGTGATCCCGTAAGGAGTCCGAGAAGGCTGACTTGCCTTCCTCACCTGGGGAATGAGTCAGGGACAGTGACAGGCCTTTGGAGTCCGTGCAGGACATCGAAGAATATTCTCCACCTGCCACTCTTCATCGTGGGTTGGCAAACTTTCATTTGTTCATCGTGAGCCAACGACATATGAAAGTCTACTTCAAGGGTGTGACGTGAAGAGCCCTTTTTTCCCTGTGAGGCTGTGGAGGTGTGTTTTGCTGGCTGAGAAGAATTTAAACATTTATATTGCACTATCGAGGGGTTAAGGCAACTCAAAATCACAGAGGGCTTTAGTCAAACCTTTGATGGGATGTTGTTCTTACAATATCTGTCTCCTGCGTTCTCTTAGAGAAGGAGAGATATCCGTAAATATCATGCAGGGGCGAAATGTGAACATTTGGCTATTTTATGGGGGAAAACGGACAGGCAGGAAAGGATTTGGGAACTTGACAAAAGAAATGTGCTAATCTTCAGGGCTTGCACTCGGTTGTGAGGAGGTTAAAATGCCTCCTGCTTTCACCCGAATGACCTGGTTGTTATGCAGATCAGAAGACTTGACTCCCTGCCAGGCCATTCCTATTCCCCAAAGTGATAGCCCAAAGGTTTTGTTCATCAAGTTTCATGTTTCCAAACCACGTATGAAAATAAAGTTACTTTTTTTTTTCCTACTCTGTGCAAAAAGGCCTTGGATTTTCAACTCGGGGTATTTCTGGGAGGGCACATAAGTGAGATGGAAGGTCTTTCTGCTGGTTTTAATGACAAGGTTGTTATTTCTTTAACTCTATTATCATCTCACTGTGATTTAGGGGGTATGGCTAACACTTTACTGGGGCTGAAAATCAGAGTTACGGAAATACTACGTGGAGAAAAGTGTGTCCTAGAATACTTAGCTGTTTCACAAAACAGCAGAATCTCAGTGACGTGTATGTTTGGACTGTGATCAACCCACTGAGCTTTATGTGGATAATTGCGCCTGTTAGGTACAAGTAGCCATCATGCAGTATAGGTGTTCATTTCGGGGTGCGGATAATTTTCAGGTAACAGGATTTTCCCACCACAAGAATCAATCACAGCGTATTTGGACAGATTCCCACACGTGAAGGACGGGAACCAACTTGAAATAACTGCTCCTTATCATTGCAAAATCGCCTCTGTCCTTGCAGAGAGCGTGGAGAGGGGACCTCACCTTGGAGAACTGCCCTCAACCGTATGCCTTGGGGTGCTAACAACTAGATTTTCTCCGATCTGCTTGGGGTCTTGCCAATGAGGGTAGAGCCGGCTGTATCTTCAGTAATCATCTCTCTGAAGGCTCCCTATTTTATTTATTTTTTTAAACATTTTTTTTTCTTTATTGATTTTAGAGAGAGAGTGATCTGGGCCTCAAGGCTAAGGCAACTAGATTCCATTTTATGTGGGCCCTTGGCTAAGGTGACTAAATGACTCCATTTTTATCATCAATAGACCTTCCTCGATATTCTTCCAATAATAGGTTAATTACCCCTAGAAGTAAAGGAATTTTGCCTAAGATTATAGTTGCCCCACGAGTTGGGAGGCATTTGCAGTTTCCTGAATATAGGTATTTGCAGGTATTTGCAAGTACTTGTACATCTGTGAATAATGCTAATTTTGACTTCTATAATCTCTGTCACTCCCACTATTGTACCCGTCCCCCTGGGGGGTGGGCAAAAGTGGGATGGGGCTTCTGTCTTTAAAATCGGAGGAGCAAGAAGAATCTGTGCTGAGGATCTGGGGAAGCTGTATCCCCCCCCCCCCCAGTCCGTCAGCGTAATGAAGTGCTCCTTTACAATTCGGCTGTGTGTCTCTGGTTATCTCGCTGACACGTTACAACAAGAGGAAGGGAGAGGGAGAGAGATAGAAACATCGGTGAGAGAGAACATCGACTGGCCGCCTCCTGCAGGCCCCTCACTGGGGATCGGGCCCACAACCTGCGCATGTGCCCTGACCGGGAATCGAACTGGCGACCTCTTGGTTGACGCTCAAACACTGAGCCACACCGGCCGGGCAAGCTGGCAATATTTGTTTAGCAAACCTGTGCTTTACCTTCCTGCCCTTTGAAGCTCCAAACCCAACCTTTCTCCTTAGCTCAGGACGGCATGTACCTCTTAACTGACGGATCTGTGGTCTCATATGGTGACGACACCCCAGCACGTAGCTATGCAATAAACTCGCTCGTTTTCTCCTGTGAATCTGTCTCACGTGAACTTGGTGATTAGTCCAGCCAGGAGAAGTTAGAAAGGAAGAAGGAAAATGAAAGTTTCAGGCCCCACAATGGCCAGCAGAAAATCCCCTGTGTCTCCAGGACACAGCCAAAGAGTTCTTCAGATTAGAACTTTCCGTGTTCATTTTCGAAAGACTAGCTCCTGCTGTCCTGTCCAGGAGCCCTCCTGAGTGCTCCAGCCCGCCCATGGTTTTGTAAGGGTGTGCACTGGGAGGTCTGATGTTGGGGTGGCAGGTGGAGACCCAGAAGGCAGCATGACATTTGCAGGGAGGTGAAACTGTGTAATGAGCAGCCCAGGCCCAGCCATGGACTGGCTGCAGCTTGCAAGCCCCCTGAACCCCACAGGGATGGTGATGGGCCATCCAAGCAGATTTGGGGATGGGACCTTGGTCCTCAATAGGTGCCTACTGCAAGGGAAACTCAAAAGAGAAGGATTTATAAGCTCTCTGATGGCTTAGGTACAGTTATTACCCAGCCACTTTCCAATTATTAACTTTAATTTGCCCTGTTCTCTTAGCTATTAAAAGTTCAGAACATTTATGCCTGAATCACTCTCCAAATATATATTTGGATACAGGAAGGAGAGAGAAAATAATAATGTTTTCAGAAAGTGCCAAGTGGATTCCGGAGATAATCTGGTTTCGGCGAAAATAATTAAATGAGCGTTGTTTTCTCCCTAATTGGTTCACCCTGAAAATCAAATGTGCTGGGGTTAATACTTCTCTCCATCTAATTGAATTTACACAGTTCTTTTTTATTATGTGCCCAGGTTATGCGGGGAGGCGATGACTGTAATGGGATTGTTACATAGTTATACAAAGTTGCAGCATCGAAGAAGATTCAGCAACTGTAGCATCGAAGAAGATTCAGCAACTGTAGCATCGAAGAAGATTCAGCAACTGTAGCATCGAAGAAGATTCAGCAACTGTAGCATCAAAGAAGATTCAACAACTCTGCTTTGTTCTTTCTCCTCCTCGTGAACCATTTCCCTCCATGTCGCAGTGACCTTGGGTGTGAGCTGGCGGACACACAAGGTCAGTTCAAAATAGCTATTTAAAGACTTAAATTGTACCTAGCATGTTAAGAAAAATAAAGTCAGAAATGTATGTTCTGCCTAGCCGCTGTGGCTCCGTGGTTGAGCGTGGACCCTGCACCAAGAGGTCGCCGGTTCGATTCCTGGTCAGGACACATGCCCAGGTTGTGGGCCTGATCCCCAGTGGGGGGCGTGCAGGAGGCGGCCAGTCGATGTTCTCTCTCATCCATGTTTCTATCTCTCTCTCTCCTTTCCTCTTTCTAAAAATCAATAAAGAAAAACTATTTAGAAAAAAAGAAATATATGTTCTATGTTAACCTATGAAATGATGCAAAGTGTAGCTTTCAAAAGAAGGGTATTTCCGACATATAAATGTATATCACGCTATATTTTTGGTTGACGTCATCAACCATCTATTTTTTTGATCAATGGCATTTTTTTTCCTTCTCCTGGACATTTACTAAGATCCACTCTTCTAACAAAGGAAATGTCGATCCTATGGTTCTTAAAAAACCTGCCCCTGAAATTTCAACATCGACATAAAGAATCACGATGAGTGACCTTGCCTATTTTCACCTTTCTGGCGTGATTTTTTTTTTTTTCCCCCAGTTTTCATCTTCTGCCTGGATGCTTTGTGGAAATTGTAAATGAACACATTTGCAGGTACATATGGTTTGTGTGCACTATCGGGTTGTGTTGAAAGGACCAAAAGATGTTGGTAAGAATAACGCTTGTTTAGAATGGAACGTTCAAATAGGAACGCATTCCTCACAGCACGAAAAAGAAATGTTGGTGTCGTACAAGAGAAGGAGCTCGCAATGCAAGTAGTGACAACAGTGCAACCCTGTGATGTCAGCACGCAGGGTCCCAAGAAGCAGATGACGGAGGCTGAGCGCGCTGTGTCATGCTGAGTGTGGACAGTCCCAGTCCACAAACTACTGTCCGACCCGTGGACAACCAGAATGCATGAAATAATTTTTTAAAAATATGTTTTTATTGATTGTTTTAGAGATTGAAGAAGGGAGAGAGAGAGAAATATCAATGTAAGAGAGAACATCGACTGGCCGCTTCCTGCATGCCCCCCACTGGGGATCGGGCCCACAACCTGGGCATGTGCCCCGACCGGGAATCGAACCGGCGACCTCTTGGTGCAGGCTCGACGCTCAACCACTGAGCCACAGCGGCCGAGCCCTACCCATATTTGAAGGGGGATTTCACAGGGCATGACCAGTGGGGGATGGGAAGCAGGGGACACCCCAGTGTCCGCCCAGCACAGATAGTTTGAGCAAGATTCCCAAAGAAAGGGATTGTAAGCTCTCAGTCCTGAGGAAAAATGACGTGGTCATTGAACGAGACACACAGAACGCATTCACACACAAACACATCGGCAGGCAAGGTAGGAACCTCATGCTGAGAGATGAATTCTCCTCTTCGTTTTGCGGTTCCCTTTGCGACCGACACCTGCCGGGAAAACGCTGGGGGCCAGAGCACCTTCACCGGTGAAACTTGTCCTTGGGCTGAAAAATGATTACAAGGTCCCGTGCACTGTAGCCCCCGGGACATAGATATCCATGCTATAGTCATAGCTCATTGGCTGGCAATAGAAACAATGATTACGACCTTTGCTTTAGAAGACGGTGCCACGAACCACGCGTGACCCGAGCCCTCGAAACGTGGACAGTTCATCTGACAAGTGTCCTCAGTGTGAGACACGCGTGGCATTTCAGAGACTTAGAATAACGCAAACAAAAAGGAATATATGTTACCAGTAGGTATATATTGATCGCGATGGGTCCCACGCTGCAATGATAGTATTTGGGTCCTATTCGATATATCACTAAAATGGATTTCTCCTGTTCCGCCTTTGTTATTTTAAAGTAGTTCCCAGAAATTTTGACGTTCCACATCGGCTGGACTTATGTTTCTCCTGCATGACACTCATCTGGACGATTATTTTTCCCCTCAACCTATTTACCTTCACTTGCTGGGTTTATTTTTGGGGCGGAAAACAGTGCCATTGAATAAATCTAAAATTATATCTACATTACTCCAAACTTCCTAAATATATACTTTTGTATTTCAACGGATTCATTTTTGCAGTGTATTGAAGCTTTTCCACAGATCAGTGATAGCAACTGTTCATTTTAATGTAACAAATTGTACAAAAACATCTCATCCGCATCCTAAAATATAACGAATCCTTCCATCAGATAGAGGCAAAATCACGTTAGCATACTTACTTAAAATTACTATCAAGATTTAATGAAATACTAGATATAATCGCTCACCTCCTTTTGTCCATTACGTTCTGCCTGTCCTATTATTTTTAAAATTGATACATAGTTATCCAAAGTAGCAAGGACCTTGGAAATAGTTTCTGTAACATTCCTGCTTTCCTGTGGACAACTTTAATTACGGATTTGATCACTTAGATTTGCTAGAATCAGCAGCTCAGGCAAACACCCAGTTTGGAAACATATGCACCATTTTCAGGGTATTTGGTCCAGTTGTGTGATCCCTTCAGAAGTGTACAAACCACGATACTTTTCCAATCAGTGGTTAGACCAGAGTTGAATGTCCCAGCTCAGACATCACACAGACACAGAGGTCACGGGTCACCTGCCACAGGCTCGCCTGCCACGGGCTCACCTGCCACGGACACGTGAGTGAGCTGTGAGCTCAGCCCCACCTCCACTGGGCATTGCAATCTCGGGGAGACGGTTGTTTTGAGAACCTTCATGCCAGGTACGACCCCCACTTCCTGCCAGTTGAACTGGGACTTCTGTGAACTGGACCTAAGCTATTATAATAATATTGTTATCACTATGTACGGGGTCAGGCCGGTACTGGAAATATCGGGGGGAACCTTTGTTAAGTATGATTATCTAACCACTGGGCTGTACTCCTGAAACTAATAGAAAATAATATTGCATGTAAAAAAATGTTATTCAGGTCAATGCAGCGATAGTATCACTGGGTAACAGGTTCACATTTTTGACCTAGATTTGTGTATTTGGAACAGCTTAGGAGCGAATTTAAAGAAAAGGGAAGAAGGAAAGAGAAGAGAAAATGTAGATTGTTCTAGGTAGTGTCTGGGGCTCCGACTTCTTCCTTAGTTCTTACCCATTGCTCCGGTCTCCACCTCAGCCTAGGTTTTTTGTTTGTTTTTTTTTCCCCCTAAAATATTGATATTCACGATCTCTGACTTATGTTTTTTCTTTTCTTCTCTTTGTCCTGAAGAAGACCTAGAATGAGTTGCATGCGTCCATTAGACACAAGCAGATGTCCCCTGTGAATAAAATTTTAACAGTTTCTTGAGTGGCTTGTGCTTTTCACCAAACCCGGACCCCAGTCATTTCTGAGACCGCCGTGGCCCCGAAGGGGACGGGGGTGCCCTTTGTCAGCTGCAGGAGACGTTTTTCTCTCTCTCCGCTGGTGGAACCTTAGCCTCTCATTGGACGGAAGCAGCTTCTTTGGAAAAGCACCCGGACCTGCCTTCTTGGATGGACAAAGTCAGACACAAGGCTGCCGGGGTTCCCCGAAAAGGAGATTCCAACGTGGATCTTTGGAGAAGATGTGAGTGAATGAGAAGGGAAGACTTTAGGAGAAATCCCCGTGCAAGGGGAAATGGGGTGGGATCTGGGTGAAGCTGGGAGGGCCCCCGGGACTCACTGCACGTCAGACTTTAAAATAGAGACCAAGAGGACAGGAAGGTGGAGAAATGAGGTGTGCGGTGTCTTCGAGGCAAAGCTGACGGTCAGCGAAGACTTCCGAGTCCCAGGAACTGAGGTCCGTCAGCATCCCTGACGCGTTGGGGCATCGGGGGAGATTGATTCGTCTTTGGGGACCATGACCACCCTCCAGATGACATGACGAACTTGAGAGCACATCAGCCTGGGCCCCTGGGCCCCTGTCCACCAAGCGTAGGCGGTGCTGAGCCGTGGGGGCCGAGGGTGGAGCGCGCCCGGCTGGCTTACATCGCAGGCGTGGCCCGAGCCGCTTGAGCGGCCAGGACAGCAGCCGGGCTGAGCGCTCAGACGTCTGGGCCTCAGGGAGACGGAGCAGGTGTCTGCATCGGTGCCTACTCTGTGGGACAGCTGCGCTTGCTTTTCGGGAAATGCCTCGTATGTGAGTCTCCTGGTTGCTCAGCTGTGTACCGTCCTTGGTCCGAGGAGGAGAGGTGCACACGTGTGCCCTGCAGACCGCTTCCTACAGGCGTGTCTAAGCGCAGTCGGGGAACGTCACCGGGAATGCAAAGGGAATTCTATTCCGGGGGAGGCATGACTTTTAGGGACCACTTGCTCCTTTCCTGATCGGAGACCTTGGCAATAGGGTCCTGCAAACCTTCCCAGTGCAAGCCTCCTGCAGGGACTGTGATTTTTCTAGGAAGGCGGAGCGTGTTTTTGTTGAAATTCCATGAGTGTAGCCCCGTTCTGCGGTCCGGATGTCCCACCCGTGACCGAACACATGACAGCCCCTTTCTCGTGGTTGGCCCCAGGAGCTCTGGAGGGAGGAGGGTCGTGGCTGAGTGATGGTCTCACAGACAGGGTGGACGCCCCAGCTGAAGGGGGCAGCTGGCTGCTTCGGGGCGTCCGGCCCCCGTCCTCCTGCTTCTGGTGGGCGCTGCCCCCGCCCCCCGTGGTGTTCATGGTCTTGCGAATACGTCACTCTTCCCGGTGCCTTCCTGTTCCCACGGCGTTGTCTGCGTGAGTGTGTCTGTCTCCGGATGTGCTCTGTTTATAAGGGCAGCGGTCCTGGTGGGTGAGGGCCCCCCAATCTCAACGTAATGATGTCTGCATTGATCCTATCTCCGAATCAGGTCTCTCTTCAACATCGCGGTCCCGAGGGAAGGCAGCTGAGCCCATATCACACATGAATCACACAAACGCAACTCAAGTTCCAGACGCCAGGTTCAGGGCCCTCTGGGCTGCCCAGTGACGCTCAAACCCAGCAGAAAAGGGACCCAATGCCAAACAGAAGCCAGCTCAGCCGTCGAAGGAAGCAGTCCTTCTGTGCCAAGCCGTCCGATTTCCTGCATTCTGCACAAACACCGTGATTTATTTGATATCGACGCATTATGCAAAGTCTAGCTGATGAGAAAGAGCCTTCGCCCAGTTGCAAAGGTCACGAGTTTGAATTCACATTTCACCGACACACACACACACACACACACACACACACACACACACTGCCAACTGGTCCTGAGCTCACGCACCCTCGCGACCGGTGACGTTTTCATGTGGCTCAGTCAAAGGTAGAGCGCTGTCCCCCCAAATGTTCCTCGGATGTGTCCTTAACAATGACAGCCGTCTGCTCAGCGGCAGATTCGCAAATCGTTGGCACTTGAGGGTATTTTAAGTGTGTCATTCTTCCTGACAGGACGCTTAGCCCCTGGATACCCACCTGCGAATCGGAGCTGTGTCGTGCACGTTTGACAGTCCGTATTTGTGTTATTATTAACGATTCCTGGTTTGTTTTTAAGCACACAACACCGATTTAAAGATGCGCTCAGCCATTCGATGTAGCATTTGATACATGTCTGCGTGGACAGGGCACCTTTTAACCCAGCCCTCAAAACACACGTTTTTAGGGACGAGCCTGTGATGCGGCTGATTTGAGGATGTATCGTGCCTTCAAGGGAAGGGTGACATTGTCTTCGTCCAGAAATGAACCCGTTATTCATCGCAGGCTTACGAGGAGATGCACTGGGAGCATCTTAACGTTAAAGCACTTCGGTGGAGGCCGAGTCGAGGAAGCTGCGTTCACCAGCGGAATGGGGGTCTCGCGGGCATTTTCCGTGGGTTCCAACGAACTGGAAGTGCGTGACGCTCTCACACACACGGAGACCAGTGTGGCCTTGCGTTGATGGCGATGCCGACATTTAATCTGTCTGGTTGATTATTTTAACCGAATGCCAGAGCACCTAAGGAACAGTAAGAAGTCCAAGGGTATAGGAAGATTTGCAAGTAAGAAATAACGGGGAACGGAGGGCAGATTGTGGACCTCTGTGCTCTAGGGCCGGTCACAACTTTGTCCTCTAACCTGCTGAAAGTGGTCTTAGTACAGGTGTGCACACACACAAACTCATACATGCACACTATCTTTTTCATGGCTGCGTAATATTCCATTTGTGAATGAATATCATTTAACGTCTATCAGTGATCACGTTTTGTTCTATTTCTGAGCTATCACAGAACAATTCTGTTGTGCACACATTCTTACAAATAGATCTCTCCACCATGAGGGAAAGTAAATGCTGGGTCCAAGGCTGTGGGCTATTCGATTCACACTTTCGCCATCCAAACACTTACACTCTGTTGTTCATCTATTTGCTTGCTACCAATCTGAAGCTTTAAAATATGGCTCCCCTTGGCTGTCTTGGTGTGCCTTTCTTTACTTACGAGGGGAGCAGCAGAATTTTCCACTCATCAGGTTGACTCCTATATCCCCCTCGAACTCTCCCTTTCGTCTTTTCTGTTTGTCGCTGATGTTGGTGTATGGAAATGGTTGGTGTTATTTGATGCACCAGTTTGCCACCAGAAAATACCACGGAATGGGGCTCCTACAAGAAATGCATCTGCCCCAGCTCTGCAGGCCGACAGTTGGGGACAGAGGTGTCCACACACTGGGTTCCTCCTGAGAGCTGGGAGGGGAGGATCAGTTCCCGGCCTCCCTCCTTGAGTCACAGGGGGTCACCTTCCCCGGGGACCCTTCTCACGCTGTTCTCCTTGTGTATGAGTCTATCACCAAATCAAGCCCGTTAGCAAGATCCCCAGCGTGTTGGATGAGAGGTCTCCCTAATGTCCTCATCTTAACTCCCTTGTATCTTCAAATAAGGTCACAATCTGAGGTCCCGGGGGTAGAACGTCAACACAGACATTTGGGGGGACACAGACGGACCTGTAACAGGGGGGCAGCAGGTGGTTTCATCATCAGTGAAGAGTGGCCGGGCAGCGCTTTCACGGGGGTGGGGGGTGACCCCCTGTCCCACCAACGGCTAACAAGTCCTCATGAGGACGTGAGCAGGTTGGGGGACTTTCAGCATTGGGCCAACTCCCGTGAGGGGCAGGGCTCAGCTTCAGTGAGAGGTGAGCTCTTACATTGAGCCCTGGAGACCGTCACAGCCCAGAGGAAGGTCACTGAAATGTCCCTGATGCTGAAGATCGTGCCCAGAACCTGCAGAACGGAACTGCGGCTCAGAGATGCCTTTGACAGTCGGCTCCTTGCCAATCTCGATGATTGAAAATGATGACTCCTTAGAAGCCTGAAACACCCATCAGAAAGAATATATGTACCCCCATGTTCATAGCAGCACTATTTACAATCGCTAAGATCTGGAAACAGCCCAAGTGTCCATCAGTAGATGAGTGGATAAAAAAGCTGTTGTAAATTTACACAATGGAGTACTATGCAGCTGTAAGAAAGAAATATCTCTTATCCTTTGAGACGACATGGAGGGACCTGGAGAGTATTATCCTAAGGGAAACAAGCCAGTCAGAGAAAGACAAATACCACATGATCTCACTTATTTGCGGAATATAATGAACAAGGTGGGCTGATGAATGAAATAGACCCAGAGACACAGAAGTATGGTTCAGACTGACAGACCTCAGAGGAGGGGGCAAGGGGAGGGATGAGATAAACCACAGAACTTATATGCATGTATGCGTAACCCATGGACACAGACAACGATGCTGGGGGGTGGGGCGGGATGGAGAGGAGGGTGTCTGGGGGGAAAAAGGAGAAACATCTGCAACAAAAATTAATTAATTTAAAAAAAACAGTAAGGAGCAAAACAAAACAAACAAACAAACAAACAAAAATGATACTTTTCAATAACCCGCGGAGAGTTACAATTCGAAAGGCCCACTCTGCAAATCAGAAAGGAGCAAGTGCAGGCAGAGTTAAGGAGAGAGCCGGAAGGAGGAGTCCCTGGGATGGGAGACAGTTCGGGCCAAGGCTTAGAGACCGATTTTGGGAAGACACACCATCGGACCCAGCACTGGGCGCCTGACTTGGAAACGGGGAAAGGAGGCCTCACCAAATCCCTCCCACGCTGGCCCCTGCAGGAATTTAGGAAGCGCTTTTGAAAATCTTTCTGGATACGAGTTAACTTTTTATACAATTCACGGTACCGACGCGTTTTATCAATTTGTTCCTCAAAGTTTCCCTCATGCAAAAATTCTCCAACACACATCCATGGAACACGGACAACTTCTCTTTGGATTTACACCAGCATGACTTTTTTTTTCCTTTATTGATTTTAGAGAGAGGAAGGGAGAGGGAGAGAGAGATAGAAACATCGATGAGAGAGAACATTGACCGGCCGCCTCCTGCATGCCCCCCACTGGGGATCGGGCCCACACCCTGGGCATGTGCCCTGACCAGGAATCGAACCTGCGACCTTTCGGTGCAGGGTCGACGCTCAAGCACTGAGCCACACCAGCCAGACTCTTTTCTTTTCTTAAATCGCATTATTGAGATAAAGATTCATAATGAGTTCATTTCTGGACAAAGAAAAACATTCACCTTTTCTTGAATGTACAAATATATCCATGATCACTTCCACTTTGATATAAGAAACGTACCTTTTGAGGGCGGGGTTAAAACGGGCCCCGTCGTGCTGATATTGATAAACGGGTTGATGTAGTGACTGAGCCCATGCAGTTGTGATTGATTGGCTGGGATCAATCATCTTGAATGTCTACAGCTTAATGAGCTTGAGTTTCACCCCGATCTATGACATGAACGTGCTAATCACCTCCAAATTTTCCTGTCCCTCTGTGTATTTGTTATTTCTATTTTTGAGTGTGACACGAACATGTAACATAAGATCCTCCCCCTTGTTACATTTTTAAGTACGTAACGCAGCATTGACCGATACGTTCTCCACTGTACAGTAACCTCTAAACTTAGTTCACTGTGTATAATTGAGACTTTGTATCCTTCCACCATCAGCTCCCCATGTCCCCTCCACCCAGCCCCGGTCACCATGACCGTAGTTGCTATCTCCAAGAGTTTCATATGTTATTTTATTTATTATTTTTTTAAATCAATTTTTATTAATTAATTCATTTCTGCTACAGATATTTCTCCTTTCCTCCCTCAGACATCCTCCTCCCTATCCCCCCAGCATTGTTGTCTGTGTCCTTTGCTTATACATACATGCATATAAGTTCTGTGGTTTATCTCATCCCTTCCCCCCTGCCCCCTCTTCTGAAGTTTGTCAGTCTGAACTGTACATGAGTTTCACAGCCATTCTCTTTTCTTCTTGAGCTTATTCCTCTTGGCATAACTTCCTCGAAGTTGATTCGTGGCGTTGCAAATGGCAGGACGTCCACCTTTTTCCAGGCTGACTAATATTCCACTGTATGGATATACCGCATTTTCTCTATTCACCCACTGATGGACATGGGGGTTGCTTGCACGTCATGGCTACTGTGGAGAATGGGACGAGAGACATGGGAGTGCCTGTGTGTGTTCGAGATCCTGGTTTCATTTCCATGGCTATGTGCCCAGAAGTGGGAGGAAGCAGCTGTGTTTTCCAGCCATGTGGCTGTTATGGAGCCCTTCAAGTGCAGACCCCTGCAGATGCTACACGCCTCTCCCTTAGGATTGCAAGCCTGAGGGTCTGCACATCGCGGTACGAAGGACGTTCGATGTCCGCGGTCTCCAAGGAATATCACTTTGCTCTCTGGCTTCGGAGAAGGAAAGCATTCGCCATAGAAACCGTCTGGGGGAACCCTGGGTCCCATTCAGTTGTTCCCCTGTGTGCACTGCTATGCTGATTTAGAATCTGCACCAGGACACCCGTCCTTTGGTAATGTGGCCATCTCCCTCTCCAGCGCTGGAGCTCATGTTTCCTTTCCGTCGTTGTTGCAAAACCTAGGACACGGGGGTCGCAATTTTGTTTTCCCCGGGTGTTCCTTAAAAATGAAAAACTGTGGCCCTGGCCAGTTTGGCTGAGCGGTTAGAGCGTCGGCCCACGGATCCAAGAGTCCCAGGTTCGGTTCCCGCTCAGGGCACGTACCTCGGTTGCACTTTGTCCCCGGCCCCGGTTGGGGTCGTGTGGGTGGCAGCCATTCGATGTGTCTCTCTCATATCAATGTTTCTCTCTCTCTTCCTCCCTGTCTCCCTCCCGCTCTATCTGAAGATAAATGCAAAAATGTCCTCGGGTGAGGATAAAAAAACCACAAAAAAAACAACACTGTGGCCAGTGGAGGGGCAAAGTTGATGAGCACGTACGACCTGGCTCAGAAGGAAACCAGGCTCATCTCCGAAGAAACTAGGCTTTGGACAAACAAACAAACAAAAACAGCCAGCACCTTGAGGACAGAGTGAAATGTGAAAGCGTATCCACGTTGACCCCAAACTCCTGATTTCATACTGATTGGTCTCAAAGACGCGACTTGAAGGGTGTCGATCCGTCCAATACGTCGCTCACTGATGTCGAGAAGAGCGAGCGAAAGGCGGGTAGGAAATACCTGCTGGGAATGGAACCGTATTGCTTGGGCACGGGTCCAAGGAGGCAGAAGCCGGGGACCCCGCACTGGCGAAGAGAAACCCTTTTCCATCGCGGTGGCTCGAACCGGTTCCCCTCCTTCCTCCGCTGACTCCTGAGCTTAAAAAATAAGAGGCACAAACAAGGCATTTGCTGTGCTTTGTCACCCGTGAAACGTTCAAGCCAGGACGGGCGTCGGCAACGCTTTGTGTGTGGATGCGGGGGCCGCACAGCGTCGGCTTGGAAAGCTCAGTGTGTTACTAGGGAGCTAGACACATTATTAATGCAATTCTCTCCTCGGTTATTTTTCACACCGTGGAAATGATTCTAAATATAGCCTGCAGAATTATGTAACTGTTTGCCATTATATTGTTTCTGCGTTTCCTTTTTTTTTTTGTAAAGAACTTCTAGACGGATCCGCCAGGAGCTGTTGGGGCTGGAGCGCTGTAAAGGCTGGATGCTCCGTGGACATTTCTCCTTCATTAAGTTCCAGACCGTGGGCACTCCTGGGAGGGATGATTTAATCTCGGCAATCTTGGCAGGGCAATTTAAGCCGTGGGTTAAGTTGTAAAATGAGTGTTTCGACATCGAGTGCTCTAACAGTGAGATGTGGATGTTTTTATTGCGTTTCTACAGCCCAGACTCTCCGAGAAAGAGAGAGAGAGAGAGAGAGAGAGAGAGAGAGAGAGAGAGAGAGAGAGAGAGGCAACAAGACAATGAGTTTATAGTCTTGTGGGATGGGATAGACCAGCTAGGCTTGCAGAATAAAAATGGTTACTGCAAAGAAGCCCTCATGCTCGAGGACTTGGAGACCTGTGGGTGGACCGACATCCTTTAAGTCTAGACTTTGATACCCATCAGTATTAAATCAAGAATGTGGGATCAAGAAGCCTGAGACACCGATCAGAAAGAATATATGCACCCCTATGTTCATAGCAGCGCTATTTACAGTAGCTAAGATCTGGAAACAGCCCAAGTGCCCATCAGTAGACGAATGGATAAAAAAGCTGTGGTACATGTACACAATGGAATACTATGCAGCTGTGAAAAAGAAGGATCTATTACCTTTTCAGACAGCATGGAGGGACCAGGAGAGTATTATGCTAAGTGAAATAAGCCAATCAGAGAAAGACAAATACGACATTGATCTCACTTATTTGTGGAATATAATGAACAAAATAAGCTGATGAATAAAATAGACCCAGAGACACAGAAAGGAGTACGGTGCAGACGGACAGACCTCAGAGAGGGGGCGGGAGGGAGGGATAAGATAAACCAAAGAACTTATATGCATGTACACGTAACCGACGGACACAGACAATAATGCTTGTGGGTCGGGTGCGGGATAAGATGAGGAGGAGGGTGTCTGGGGGGGGAAACGGAGAAACATCTGCAACAAAAATTAATTGATTAATTAAAAAAAAAGAATGTGGGATCACCACTCTGCTTGGAAGTCAAGAGTAACATCCATCTTGCTTGGCCATTGTTTGTTTTGTTTCAAAAAGCATCCCTGTCCCATTTCAATGTAATGAAAGGACCCCCTGGTGTCTTAGTCCAACAGTGAAATCTCAAGTTGCCACACGCAGATATTGAAAGGCCGTTGTCGGGGGACGCCGGTCATTGATTGGATCAGAAGGCGCCGTTGAAAGGGGCTGAAACGCTTAGACGACGGCGAGGTTCCTCCCTCTCTGCTGTCTGTTGACGCCACATGACTTTTGCGTTCATGCTGTAAGTGTCTTGATTGTAGAGATCGCCCCACAATCAGAAAACATGGACCGGCAGGAACGCAAAGCCCTTCATTGACGATCCACGTCTTGGCACGATTTCCGGAGTCTTCCCGTCACTCACTCCGGATATGGTTATTAAAGCCGTGGGAGATTTTGTTGAGCTTGGTGAACTCATCAGTTCCCACGGAACTGTCACCAAGAAGCCAGGAGAGGGCCGAGACGCGGAACAATTAGGAGAGACCACCAAGAATAAAGATGTGTGAGCAGAGACCGAGGCTGAGACCAACACGGGGCACTGAGAAAGGCTGATGCAAAAGCGGAAGGACTCACTAGAAAAATGGGGTTGGAGGAGAGCGCTATGGATACCCAGGACTATCAGAAAGAGGAACAGGTGCCTCGTAGACCACCTTGAGCCTGAAACATCCCTGGAGACAAAAACGGGGCCGTCCTCCTTGGCCACGTCATGAGAAGGCAGGTTCTTCGAAAACGAGGACAATGCTGGGAAAATAGAAGACAGCCGGAAAAAGAGGAAGACCGAACGTGAGATGGATGGACCCCCCAAAAAGACCCCCCATAGGCTGCGTCTGCAGGACTTGAGCAGGACGATTAATTGTTTTTTCCTTTATTGATTTTAGAGCGAGAGGAAGGGAGAGGGAAGGAGAGATGGAAACATCGATGAGAGAGAACATCGACTGGCCGCCTCCTGCATGCCCCCCACTGGGGATCGGGCCCACAACCTGGGCATGTGCCCTGACCGGGAATCGAACCGGCGACCTCTTGGTGCATGGGTCGACGCTCAGCCACTGAGCCACACCAGCCGGGCTGATCAGGATCAATGAGGACAGGACACTGGACGTCACTCATTCACAGGGTCACCAGGAGTCAGCAATGACTCAACAGTGTGTAACACACCAGTTGTTCTGGTAGCTGACCCAACATCCTCTTAATAAGGTCACTTTTCGGGATGGGGGTGGTTAGGAGACGGGCATCTGGGACTCCCCTCGGAGAGAAACGAAGGGTTGCTCATCCCGGGTCAGACCCTTTGATTTTGAAGGAGATGTTTTCCCGTGGAGCACGAAGAAAGAGTCGACAACACAATTTGTAAAGATGATGTTCTTGTATATACTTACCTCCCGAACCGGGGTTCCGTTCCTTCCCCCATCGGACCTACATCCCCGTGCTCTCGGTGTGGCTGACACGCTTCCTTCTGACACATTCTCTCACTTCATTTGTCGTCCTCAGTGTTGTTTTTTTTTCATGGGCTCTTCAACCTCCCAGGCCCTTCTGGTCTTTTCCAACCAATGGATGCAACGTACATCCTCAAGTGAACGTCTCAGTTCTTTAGCGTAATCAGCGATGGACGTAGCCAGAGTGGTCCCTCAGCCATCGCGTGGTCTGACGGAATTCATCGCTCTTGACCGGAGCAGGACAGAGCACCCACCCTACAGACGACCACGCCTAAGACGAAACCTGTCACAGTCCACCTGTCAAGTTGGTGGGTTTGATTCCTTGTTCTGTCTCTGCGGCTGGTGGGTTCCATGAGGTGGGCACCCACTTTGATTCCCTGCACTTAATTGTCTCCAGGTAACGACAATTATTTCCACCTGCGGGTCTATTTCTTTACCTTCTGCTCAACTTTGCTGGTAGACTGGAGTCCCACTCGGGCCCTACAGGGGACTCACAAGCAACATTTTATTCAACTAGGACATTATACACTTCCTGACCAAAGGAATTGGTTCGGCTATCCTCATGTGGTCCAAACTCAGAAGGACGCAACAAGAATTTAGCAG
This sequence comes from Tadarida brasiliensis, assembly GCA_030848825.1. Classification (NCBI taxonomy): domain Eukaryota; kingdom Metazoa; phylum Chordata; class Mammalia; order Chiroptera; family Molossidae; genus Tadarida; species Tadarida brasiliensis. The sequence goes on along the minus strand of CM061280.1, from coordinate 132,010,913 downwards.
GAGGTACCGGAATACAGATCCTCATTAAAGTTCGAAAAGATTCGGCCTTGATGCGGCTGGTCACCAGACTACAATCACATTGGGGTTGAATCTGAAAAGAATTTTAAAAATACGTGTTATCCTAAGCGAAACACGCCAAGCAGAGGAAGACAAATATCCCATGATCTCACTTATTTGTGAATATAATGAGCATAACAGTCTGAGGAACAGGGTAGACCCAGAGATGTGGAAGTAGGGTACAGACTGACACCCCTCAGAAGAGGGGGTGGGGGGGAGGGAAGAGATAAACCACAGAACGTATACGCATCTATGCATAACCGATGGACATGGACAACAAAGCTGGGGACGGGGCGGGGGGATGGGGAGGAGGGTGTCAGTGGGGGGAAAAGGAGAAGCATCTGTAACAAAAATAAATTAATAAAAAAATAATAATAAAATAAAAGCCATTAAATTAATCATAAAAAATAAATAAAACAAAAATACGTGCATATTATTATTGAGCTATCCACACATATCCGTATCCATATGTGCTTATTTATACATGTGTATATTTATGCATGCATTATGTAGGTGTCATATATCTCTATTACTTATACATTTATAATATATGTAAATATATTCGTGCATCTGCTTCCCCGTATCCTCTGACTGTGAATTCCTGAAAAGCAGATGTCTCTGCCAGTCAGGGTTACTTTTTCATGGACTCTTTGTCTTTGGATAATGATGCTAATGGGGTTATCTGAATACCTTACTGACATCGCCCTTACTCATTTATTTGCAAAAGGGCAGACAATGAAAGGGTCCGTGCCGTAATGTGATAGAGACGTTTCGGAATTTAATGAGAGTGAAGACAGAGGTAACATCCGTTGGGGAGGTGAAAAGCTGTGCGAATCTCCGTCTTTGGGTTCCAGCTTGTCAACGGCGTGTACCATCGCGACGGAAAGAAACAAACAGGGAACAAGTCCGCAAGGCCGGGCCGGTGTCATCCACAATTCCGCCTCAAAGGCGTGTTTGAGAGGTGTCCGTGTTCTGTGTGTTATCCATCTGAGGTTGAAGGTCTGAGGTCCCTGTGGCTCCACTGTCTCGGGTTAGAATCCTGCCCTCGCGTTCGCCCTGCGTTGTGCACGACGGGGGCCCTGGGGAGCACCCTCCCGGTGCGCGTACAAGTCATCCATCGACTAGAACTTCCTTCAGATGTTAACGCAATGCGTCTTAGGGCGTCCGTAAAATGGATATGTGAAAAATCCCGGTAAAGAATGGAACCTAAATGAACTCACAAAGTGGAGACAGACAGATGGATGTGAGAACAGACTGACAGCCGTCAGAGGGGAGGTGTTGGGGGCTGGGCGAGAAGGGTGACGGGATTTTGTAGATCAGACAGGAGAAAGACTCACAGACACAGAGGACAGTGTGGTGATTCCCAGAGGGAAGGGGGTGGGAGGTAGAACAGGGTGAAGGGGGGTAAATGGTGATGGAAGGAGACTTGACTTGGGGTGGTGAGCACACATACAATATACAGACGATGTACTAGGGATGGTACACCTGAGACCTCTATATTTTATTAATCAGTGTCACCCCGATACATTCAATATAGAATTCAAATTAAAAAAGAAAAGAATTTGCCGGGCCGGTGTGGCTCAGTGGTTGAGCGTCGACCCTGCACCAAGAGGTCGCCGGTTCGGTTCCCGGTCAGGACACATGCCCAGGTTGTGGGCCCTATCCTCAGTGGGGGGCATGCAGGGGGCGGCCAGTCGATGTTCTCTCTCATCCATGTTTCCATCTTTCCCTCTCCCTTCCTCTCTAACATCAATAAAGGAAAAAAAACCAGAAATCCACGTGGTGTCGGCAACTGGAAACCAGTCACTTACGAGAACAGAGAGTGAGTTTCCTGTGTGTTTCTGCAGATGCTCCAAACGAATCATCGAAACGAGGCTGAGCCCATGGACATCCCTCCTCCAAACGCAACGTTGAATTTTCCGACTCACAGTTTTGTAGACGTGTAAGGGACAGAAAGCCAAGACACGCGCCTGGTTGTAAAATCCTTCCACTGGGTCCCTGCGTTATCTTTGCAGTTTTTCTTTCGTCTTTTAAATATATTTGTTTTTTTTTTTTTTTTAATTGATTTCAGAGAGAGAGGAAGAGAGAGACGGAAATATCAATGTGAGAGAGAGACATTGACTGGCCGCCTCCTGCACGCCCCCTACTGGGGCTCGAGCCCGCAACCCAGGCATGTGCCCTGACCGGGAATCGAACCCGGACCTCTCAGTCCATGGACGACGCTCAACCACTGAGCCACACCGGCGGGGCGCAGTTTTCCTTGATAAATAATACAAACACAAAACTATCCAAAGGCAGAGTCATCGCCGAACACGGCAGACAGGAAAGTAGAGAAAATTTGATTCAAATCTTTTGGTACTTCGATGGGAAAATAAAATGTAAATCATTTAACTGTCTGTTTTTAAAAATTTAGATGAAAACTGCTCTCTTGAGAGATCATCCATATTTAATGTTGATGTTGTGTGGGAGCGAGGCGTGTTTTAATCAGCCACACAGGCGCAGATTAGAACAATTCCCTCTCGGGGCGCTGAACGCGTTTCGCGTGTGTATTTCGCGTCGCGGGGAGTGAAGACTGTGCTTCTTGGCTCTGACACGAAACATGGACGTTTTAAGGACACGTTTTCTGGGCATAGTTGAAAACGATGGAACATTTTATAGACTTTGAGGAATTCCTCTGAGGCAGGCCTTGCCATTGTAAGAACGTATAGTCACGTTTTACTCCATTTCCCTTAACTAGCGATATGAAAATACAAAAGGTTGTACAGCGTAGACCGAGTGTGCTTTCAAGGCTACACGCATCTAGCACACCTAAGCTGAAACAAAGCCCCAAATAAATATGAGTATTAATGTGCAAGTATGTAGGTGTGGCCCGAGCTGGCCAGGGCGTCATGGACCCCACTCATTCTTCGTTGGGGGTACAGCAAGACCGCGGATACCAGAGACAGTTGTGTTCACAGCCTTGATACTCAAAGTCTGGTCCACGGGCCTCAGCATAGCATCATTTGGAAGCTCTTTAAAAAATGCACAATCTCAGCGTCATCCCAGGCTGGCTCAATCAGTCTTCATTGTGACAAGACCCCTGGGGATTCATGCATAAGACGTCCCGCTGTAGAGAAACATCACCCAGAATGAGCTCGCCAAAAAGTCTCTGTAGAAAGGGTTGATCTCGGAGAGGTGGATGTGAGTGATGGAGCCACTAAGCATTAATTATTCTCATTAAGACTCAGTGAAAATCGTGCTGACATGTGACTTACCGATTCCATGGATGGTCCTGCAACAACGTCATAATGTTCAACACCATGTCCTTATAATGTTGATGAGACGTCTCAGGGACTTCAGTCTTGTTGATATCCGTTAGCCTGTGTGGTAAACGTATTTTATCCTACGTCATTTTGCCACATGTCCAAGAACCTATTGACGATGTTCAGTGAGGACTGACTGTACTTGAAATCATATAATACATAATACGTAATATAATACATAATATAATACATAGGTGTGTGCAGAGAACGCATTTAGGCTCACACAAAATCCTGCCCCATCTCCCTGGGTATACACAGATTTCACATTACCTGGGACTTTCTGTTGATGTTTTATTGTGCTTGCTACTCACCTTTTCTAATAACACAGAAGAGAAACAATTAACTGTTCCAAAAGCTCTGTAACATGGCATTTATGTCTCTGAGATTTAGAAATAATGAGGATTCCTCAGCAAAGAAGGATAGAGTTCTTCCTCTAGGATTCCTGCCAGGGCTGATCCATAGACGCTCAAATCAATACAAACGAGCTCACCGAAACAGTGTGTAACCTTTCTGGAATTTTTATGTAGGAGACAGGCAGGAGATAACATGCCTTAACTCAGCAGTCTTCAAAACTTTCGGTGGGCGGACAACTTTTCCCTCTTAAAAATGATTGAGTGAAGAACATTTGGAATGTAGGCTTTATTTACCAATACTTACCAAATATTGAACACTTGGAAATATTTTAAGTCTTTATGTCTTTATTCAGTGAATAGAATATATAATAAACCCCTTACAGGTTAACAGATCTAACATTTTCATAGAAATAATTATATTAGAAATAGTGATTACGTTCCCTTTTTTTTTTGTATCTCTGCAAATCTCCTTAGTGAGGTTGATGTCAGACAGCTGGATTCTCAAATGCACTTCTGCATTCCATCTGTTATAATATCCTATGTCATGCAGTCTCTGGAAAACTTTGCAGGAAAGTCATGAAGAAATGAAAGGAGAAAAAAGCGACAGTGTCTGAGAATTATTCTCCAAAGCGTTTTGGCTGAAGAACCCTTGAGAGGTTCTTGTAGACACTCAAGATTTTCAACCACAGGTTAGAAAGCTGTGCTTGAATTGATAGAATGTGGGTCCCGTGTGTTGAATAACAGAGACCGAAGGAGCTCCATCGTTTTTGGGAACCAGAGCAAAACGAATATTTGGGCCACCTGATCGAAAATGATCACAACTTGCTTTTCTTCACATGCTTGTCAATACTTGTTTTTGTTTGTTTTGATGGTAGCCATTCTGACAGGTGTGAGGCGAGATCTCCTTTTAGTTTGGATTTGCGTTCTTCTGATTAGTGACATTGAGCATCTTTTCATGTCTATTGGCCATCTTGTTTCTTTTTTAACTCATCTTTATTGTTGAATGCATTACAGATATTCCCCCCCCCATTTTCCCCATTGACCCCCCTCCTCCCCAATCCCGCCCCCTTCTGCCTTCCCCACACTATCGTCTGTGTCCATTTGTTATGCATATATGCATAGAAGTTCTTTGGTTTATCTCATCCCACCCTCCCTCCCCCTTTCCCTTTGAGGTTCATCAGTCTAACAACTAATTTGTACTTTTTAATTCCTTCATCTTTTTCACCCATCCCCGCAGCCCCCAGCCATCTGGCAAGCAACAAAAAGTTCTCTGGCCATCCTTACATCCTCTTTGGAGACGTGTCTATTCAGGTCCACAGCCCATTTTCCCGCAGAATTATTTATTTCTTTTTTTGTTATTGAATTGAATGACTTCCCTATATATTTTGGGTATCCACCCCTTATCAAATGTATCATTTGTGAATAAATTCTCCCACGTAGTATGTTGCCTTTTTGTTTTATTTCCAGTTTCCTTTGCCGTGCAGAAGCTTTTTATTTCGCTGTAGTCCCACTGATTTCTTTTTGCTTTTGTTTCCCTTGCTTGAAGATCTGTATCCAAAATGACTAATGTCACATAGATAACATCCTATGTCTTCTTCTTGGAGTTTTATGGTTTCAGGGCTTACATTTAAGACTTAACCCTTTTGACTTTATTTTTGTGTATGGTGTAAGAGAGTGGTCCAGTTTCTTTCTTTCTTTCTTTCTTTCTTTCTTTCTTTCTTTCTTTCTTTCTTTCTTTCTTTCTTTCTTTCTTTCTTTCTTTCTTTCTTTTTTGCATGTATCTGCCCATTTGAAGAGACTATTGTCAATCCAGTGTATATATCTACCTTCTTTGTCATAGATTAGTTGCCAGGAAGGGAATATAGTCAATAATACTCAGATAAGTTTACAAGGTGACAGTTGATTACTAGAATTAGTGGGGTGATCACATTGCAAAGTATGAAAATATTGAAGTGTTAGCCAGGATAGACAGCTGCTGGGGCAGGAGGAGGGGAATTGGGGGAAAGGAAGATTTATCTCCCCCACTGATCAAAGAAGTCAGCAGTCTTGGGACTTGCAAAGAGAAAATCGCCAGATGTTCTCATAAATTCTGGGAAAGGTTGCAACAATGTAGAAAGGAGGACCTTAAAACCTAGTCTATCGAGAAGGGGAACCTTGAAATCTGTAGGGGGAGAGTATAAAACCCTTGAACTCCCACCAGGCGGGGCACTCAGACTAGCTAAGCTGCCGGCTTGTGTTTTATGCCAAGTGTATACTTAATGAATTTGCTTGTTCTGCTTCCTTAATAAATTTGCTTACTTTGCTTCTACACTGCTTTCTGTCACTCACCTGAATTCTTTCTTGGAAGTGTGACAAGCACCAAGGAAGGGAGAGGCCCTTCCAAACTGGGCAGTTCTTCAGTAACAGAATCCGTATATTATATTCCTGAAACTAATATAACCTATAAAAGATTGTATTCCAACTATACGTCAATTAAAAAAATAAATTGGGAAATTATTATAAATGCAAGACGGTGACAGCAAAGTATTAAGCCAAGTGGGGATCCTTCTACAAGAAAGACACATGAAAATGGAACAGAACTGTGAGAGCTTGCTATAACTGATAAATCAGAACACAACCACTTCATGGTAGGAACGAGAGGCTGTGTGGTGATGTCTCAATTTAATGCTTAGCACTGTGGTTGTCTTTTCCATCTAACATGGATATTTATTGTGTAAATAGTATTCTTGTTGCAAATCCCAGAAATACTATAAAGCACCATACAAGTAACAGCTGTTTATTTTTATTTATTGTATTCCTTACAGTACAACTGATTTTATTATTTTTGTCCTGCAAGTTTATCCTAAGAATATCGTGAGTGCAATTCATGCCTGTTTGAAACCATGGGCAGTTGCTTTAAACAAACAAACAAACAACAACAGATAAGAATCGTTCTGTCTGAGGTTAATAATAATACATATTCTACCAAAGAGAGAAAGAAGCATATAATTTAAAAATTCCAATTAAAGCCAAGGGTTTGTGGGGGCCTATCATTCCCGGTACCAGTTTCCATCTGTATCCCAGCAGAGAGTTCACCCACCCTGAGCTGCAGATAGCCAGTTACGCTGACATTGAGGGGCCATGACCGAAAGTGGTATTTACTGCTCAGCCCTACTCAATAGAGAATGGGCAGCTTGCATTAGAAAAGCCCAAACGCCCCTGATGGTTTACAGAAAATGGGTTTTATCGTGAAAACATGATGAGTCATCGTGAGCAAGGGATTCAGGGTCCTGGGCAGTGTTGACTAGTCCGTTCCTATCAGCTTTTTTTAGCTCCTGGTGGCATTTTGTCGGGGTCTATGTGATTATGGCCAGGTGGTCTTGAACAGAAGGAGAGGTCTGTAAGACGTCTTGGGGTTGTGAGTCAGGGATGTAACCTTAAGAGCAGAAGGGAAAGGACAGAGCTGAACATTTCACACTTGACAGGCTACATTTGCTGTTGTTTAGGCAGAGTGTACCTTCTGAAACTTGCATTACAGACAGCCTACAGGCCCCAGGATGTGACTGTATTCCCGTGCAGCGATGACTCATAGGAAGGGCTAATTTCATCATTTTATCTAAAAGCTAAATTCTAAGCCCTGGCCAGTTTGGCTCAGCGGTTAGAGCGTCGGCCTGCAGTCCAGAGAGACCCGGGTTCGGTTTCTGCTAAGGGCATGTACCTCGGTTGCAGTTTGTTCCCGGCCCTGGTTGGTCGTGCAGGTGGCAGCCACTCGATGTGTCCCTTTCACGTGGATGTTTCTCTCTCTCTCTCTTCCTCTGTCTCCCTCCCACTCTATCTGAACAAAAAATGTCCTCGGGCGAGGATAAAAAAAAAGTAAATAAAAAAAATAAAAGCTAAATTCTAATACACAAAGTCCTTATGCCTTACCTGTGGCTTCATATCTCACTGGCCATGGCTGTCTCCTCAAGATGCTTCGTGCTATTGCATTCTGCAGCCCCAGTGGGAACACAGTCCTCTCTCTCTGACTCCCACAGTTTTATAGCAAAGCTGCAGTGTGTAGCCTAGCCATCAAAATGTTTAACTACTTCTATCTCCCTCGCCTCTATTGAGGTGTTGAAAGATACAATGAGTGTCACTCCTACCATTACGAAGAGAAAGAGATGGGTAACCTACAAAAATATTACCTTGCCTTGAGCCCTACAAAATAACCAAGACCATGCAATGAGAGATGACATATGCCCCACTCTCTCCTCCATACAGTATGAAGTTGGGAAGAGCCATCTTCTAGCCTGGCAAGTGCAGGGGAGGAAAATAATTTCCGTCTACCCTTCTAGGTTCTTGGCTGAGACCAGATTAACAAGAGAAACACAAATAAAAGTTTAGTAACATATAGATCTCCCATATCCATGGGAGAGAACCAGGAGGACTGAGTAACTCCCAGAAATGGCAGAAGCCACCACCTTAAATATCACCTTCAGCTAAAGATAAAGATGATGTTGGAGGGGGCAGTATAGGAGGTGATCGGGGAAAACACAGTAAGTAGGACAAGGTTTTGTTTTTTTCATTGGCCAGGCATAGGGCAAGGTTTTTATATAGGTTCAAATCCATGCCTTCTCCATTGATAAGAGTTTCCAGAGATTTAGTCATCCTTGTCTTTCTGCTTCAGAGAGAAAGACACCCTTACAAATGGAGATGTCCATTATAAATGTAGATTTCCCTTACAAAAGAGTAGCTTTTACTAAGGTTTTCAGAGCCTTTCCTGTGTCTACTATTTCTTTTTCTTTTTTATTTTTTTCTCTTTATTGAGTTTAGAGAGAGAGGAAGGGAGAGAGAGATAGGAACATTGATGAGAGAGAACATCTATTGGCCTCCTCCCGCACGCCCCCCACTGGGGATCAGGCCCACAACCTGGGTATGTGCCCTGACCGGGAATCGAACCTGCAACCTCTTGGTGCATGGGTGGATGCTCAACCACTGAGCCACACTGGCTGGGCTCTACTGTTTCTTAAAACAGAGCCAGGTTAAGATAATCTTTATGCCAAAAAGGAATACCTTGGGGTGGCAAATCCTGCCCCCCTTTACAAAGTGCACTGATCCTGAATTTAGCCTTGACTTGGCTGTAATAATAATAATGGCCTCTTAGGATTATTACGGTAATTCAATAACAAGCACATGGCGCATAACTCAATAAAGACCATTATTAAATTATTTTCAGTAATTCGTGAATCTAATGAACACATGCCTTTAAAACTAATCAGTGGTGTTTCAAGGAATAACAAGGCAGGAGAAAAAATTGGATGTGACTTGAAGCAAGAATGAATTTTTTTTTTTTAACCCACGCAGTTCAATGCCTTAAACAGTGGCAGCGCAATCTATGTCGAGAACTACCAATTAGCTCTATGTATGTTATTAAAATGATCAATCGTTGAATGTATTGATCTTCAGTCGTGGTGACTACTGTGCTCTCTGCCTGGTCTACAGCCCACTGTTAAAGGAGCTTCTGTGGAGTGTGTTGTATTAATGTCTTGGTTGCTGTTGACTGGACCAGGGGAGGTATCTGACCCAAGGGGAGTGGAGAGGGTGGGCACTTCAGATGTGACCTGGAATGCCGGGAGGAAACATGGGAATATGCTTCTTTCAGAAACCTCAACTGACCATAACTAGAAAATGAGGTCTGCAAGAATGCAGAAGCAGAACGAGGAAGGAGAGGAAGAACCCATGGGAAGCAGGAAACAGCATGCGAAAGACCCGGCTTATGGGTCAGCTGCAGAAGATGTGAGGGCGAGAAAATGGGGAGCATATGAGAAAAATAAGGGAGCTGCACCCCAGAGAAGAAGGGGCCAGACCCAAGAGAGACGAGAGGACCGGGCAGAATGATACACTGAAAGGCAGAGCCGGTATCCGCGAACTTAGCCCGGTGCCAACCCGAGGCCCGGGTGTCTTAGTCCATCAATACTTTCAAAGTAAATGATCTTTATTCTTAAGGTGACGCGAATCAGTCTATCCTAACTGCAGAGAAAACGTAAAAAAATCAAATATTAAAGCTTAGCTGCCGTGTATTAAATCACGCGGCCTAAATATAGAACGCTCTACATTTCAGATAATTAAGAGGGGAAAAGCATCCTAGTAACGTCACCCGAAAGACAATGACTATGAGAACGTGCCTCTATTTCGTCGCACAGGTTCCTCAAGTCTATTTTGATGTATTGTCATCTTATTTATCTCAAAGATCGTGTATTTGTTAATAACACAGGCTATGTCAATTTCTAAATAGGTGTATGCTTTTCAGGATCCTTATTTCTTATTTATAATAGTCCATTGAACGGATAAGATGTGCTTGAGTCAAACACTAGTAGTAAACATCTAAATTATTGACCCATTTTCACTATTTCTGGCTCTGCTTTTCATGCACAGATGAACTAAAAGTACAAATGGTATTTCAGAACCATTCTCCTTAAACTCTGTACGTTACTTTTAAATCACCTTATGGCATTTGTTGTGGAAAAACCCCTGAGGAAAATCCTTGTATTTTTTTCTTCCGTTTTTTAAAGTCCGTTCTTTTCCTGCTCAAACGCATGTATGTTTGATTGTTCCCCTTTACATGAAATTATCCAAAGTCCATTATTCTCTTGGCTTAGTAAACTTTTTTCTGTGATATTTTTAGTATTTTTCTCTCCTCTATTGGTCTTTATTTCCCAAAGTTCCCATTCTTGTGTGGAGTTTAAATAAGGTTCTTGGACACCCTTTTGCCCCAAGAAGCTTAATACATTCTGGCATCAGCGAAAATATAAAATTGCATCCCCCCCCCCTTTTTTCTTACATTTGTGTCCACTTCTCAAATTATATTCCATATTACTGAGTAGATTTCCCCAAGTTTTCCTGTGTTGTGTGTGTGTGCGTATCCGTGTGTGTGCGTGTCCATGTGCCTGTGTGTGTGTGTGTGTGTGTGTGTGTGTGTAGATGATAATGCCGATTTTTCTCTTGCTGCAGCATTTCTGAGTTCCATAAAATCTTTCTGAAACTCTGCCTGTTAGTCCAGCTCTGATGGCTCCTTCCTTGCCTGTTTTGTTTTTTTGTTTGTTTTTTCTTTCCCACATAAACGATCCAATTCTATATCTAAGAACTGGGGTTGTGGGTTTCCGATGGCTTCTCTTTTTGTCCCAAAAGCGTGAACTTTGGCCCTAAACCCCGTGGGATGCCCCAACCCCCACCAATGACCCGTCCAGCCGAATATTCCTGTGTCCCCACTTCCTGTGAACCTTGGTTTCCCAACACACACCTGAGACCTTCTCAACTCCTTGCCATCAGAAAACGTACCGTTTCCACCTTGACAGCTACCCTTAACGACCGTGCGTGTTATCCTTAGAAGTTGCTAGGAGACTGGGTAGGAAAAGTTCTCACGACACGAAGAAACAATTGTCACGATGCACGGTGACAGAACTTAACTAGATTTCTAGTGATTATTTTGCTAGGTGTACCCACAGTGAGTCATTATGCTGTACACCTGATATAATCTTATGTGTCAATTACACACACCTCAATAAAATAAAAAAGCACGCCTCTGATACCTTCACCTTGGACACCTGGCCTCAGGATAATAAGAAAATGAGTATCTATGGTTGAAGGCAATTAAAAAAAAAAAGTGATTTGGGGGCGAAAAATTACGCAGCAGAATCCGTTCCCTTCTACCTAGGTTTTGGAAGATATTGCTCCCAGGTCAGCCACCCCCTTTTTCCCACATCCTCATCTTTTCCCTTTCCTGCTCATACGAATGGAATCATTTCTCACGAGAAGCCTGTCCTGTTGTCCTAGGCGATGTCCTGAGACGTCTGGGTTAGGGGGCGTTGCTCAAATGCGTTCCTGGGTCCTCTCCGCCTCGCCTAAGAAATGCACGGCAGTATACCTGAAGCTGTGTACGGGCAGGGAGACCACGTGTGTGCACCAGCCTGTTCCCTTCAGAGCTCAGGATCTCAGTGCATTCTCAACAACGACAATGCAACACCTCTCTTCCAACCATTAATTATTTAAGAACTTTCCCTTGCAGGGAGGAACGATTTTGAGTGAGGAAAGCGAATAAAAGCCTCATGTTTGCAGAGAGCCCGTAGACACGGCGCCTGGTCCCTGGAAGGCTCGATTTCAAAATCCCATCCGTTTTACAAAATGACATGATGTGACTTCGGAGGACAGGTTGGAAGCCAGTCGGCGTCTTGGAACAGGTTGGGGGACGCCAGGGGTCAGGGACCCTCTGCTTCCTGAGCTGTCGAGGCGCACAAGCCGAAGCGTGTCGATTATTGTGAACGTCCGTCTTCACAAATACTTTGGAACAACATTGAAGGTTGTCCCATTTTCAGAACGGAAAGACCGAACAGGGAGGGAGACCTCCCAGCGGCTGGCGGCTGAACCAGCATCTGACACCTTGCGTCCCACACTGCCACCCCTCCCCCAAGAATGGTGTTGGGTAGAGTAAACAATATTGCCGTCTGCTGCTGTGAAATTTCCAAACTCGCGTGGAGTCCGCAATCACCTTTCCAGGACTCTGACGCCACCACCGGTAAGAGCGCTAACTTTTTTTTAGCATGCCTGTGGTTTCACCCTCTGGCCCCTTCTTGATCGTGAGTTGATGGACAAATGGAGAACATTTACGGTGAACTTAAAAGGTCGGTGTGGCTCCGTGGTTGAGCGTGGACCCTGCACCAAGAGGTCGCCGGTTCGATTCCCGGTCAGGGCACATGCCCAGGTTGCGGGCCGTATCCCCAGTGGGGGGCAAGCGGAGGCAGCCCGTCGATGTTCTCTCTCATCCATGTTTCTATCTCTCTCTCCCTCTCTCTCTAAAACCAATAAAGAAAAATAAAATATGTTTAAAGTGCTTTCTTCTTGAACTTGGTGCTTACAAAGCCATTCTGGCGACCACACGTGCAATGCCTTCGGCCACATTTCGGCACACGGGTGGGGCAAAATGCCACACTCATAGTCAAGATCGAAAATAACGCTAGTAACGGGAGCAGCAGTTGCGGAGGTGACGACCAGGACTCCGCGGCGGAAACGCTGTCTGCTTGGTATCAGTTCAGGCTGGAGGCTTATCAGCTTTGTCCTTTCCTCTCCGTTCCTCGCCTTTCCCCCTTTCCCTTTGACCCTTGGCCGGACCCGCTCACCCCTTACCGTGTTGGCATTGACATAGCGAATGGCAAAGTCCGGTTACCCCCAAAGTCTCCGGTTCAGTTTCATCTCTTCTGAAGGTCTCATCACTCTAGTTTTTTTGTTTTGTTTTGTTTTTTCTGAACAGCTAGCATAAAGCTGTAGACAAAACAGATCTACTAGATACAATCCCCGTAACGTGAGTGAAAGGAAATATTTACCTAGAGACGTGAAAAGAGTTAGAACAAAGGAATTTAAGCAGAATGTCTATCTATGAAGCCTTTTCTCTATTATCAGTGTAGCGCTGAGTATATTTCAGAGCCTTCAGTAAGGATACTCACTGTCGTGATTTACATTTATTTTTTTTCTTTAAAAAAATTTGTTTTCTTTTTAAAATGTATCTAGATGATCTTGGTTTCAAAAACGCAGACATTGGAAGAAGCTTTGGCAAGAAAACAGACAAGGTCATGTGAGTTATCATTCCTATCACTCAAACCTGAAACCCATTCCAATAAAGCAGTGTGCAGAAGCTACCAGAAATGTGACTTGTGCCAGGAATACACCCTTCTGATGGTATTATTTTTAATAAGTCCTGGGTTTTATGGAAAACAAATGTGTTTATATATTTTTCCCAACAAGCATTTATTAAAGTTTCTGGTCAAAGATAGTTGAGTAAGAATGTGTATACTTCATCCTCCTTCCTTAAAATCCTCCAAACACAAGCATAACAATGAAACGTAGAGAGGAAAATAATCTCTGCCTTTAATATTCTAAGAAACCTTCCAGAGACCCAGTCACCGACTGCTGATTGAACATGAAGCCTGAATGTTTTAAAGAAAATGATGAGTCCTTGCTCTTGAAGAAGGAATGAAAGACAGGTAGGTAACTTGTCCATGGTCAATTGTTGGCAAGAGAGTCCATCAGGCCCTGGCCAGTTTGGGTCAGTGGTTAGAGTGTCGACCCGTAGACCAGAGAGTCCCGGGTTCGGTTCCCACTAAGGACATGTATCTCAGTTGTGATTTGTCCTCGGCCCCGGTTGGGGTCGTGTGGGTGGCAGCCAGTCAATGTGTCTCTCTCACATCGATGTTTCTCTCTCTCTCTCTTCCTCCTTCTCCCTCCCGCTCTGTCTGAAGATAAATGCAAAAGTGTCCTCAGGTGAGGATAAACAATAAAATAAAATAAAACAGAGAGTCCATCAAGCGTGTTGATGTCAGGAAGATGCTGGAGAGGCAGGAATGAGGAATTAAACCCACCAAAGAGATGGAAGCCACCTTAGAAGCAAATCAGAATGAACACGACCGATAAGGCCGAACACGGTGACATAATGGAGACGTGTTTAAAGAACGCCAGGCTTTGTCCCTTGTCCTTCTCAGCAGGCTGATGAAGACAAGTGTGGTCCCCTCAGAATTTGGCTACAGGAAATCACGGTAACGAAAGATGGACAGGAACTGATGACGGAGCCATTCCTTAGAGGAGAATCATATGCCAGTGAAGATAACCTATTCTGGATTTTATGGAAGAAAAGCGTCAGGAGCAGTTGAGCCTTTACACATTTTGGAGATTACCTCATCGGTCAAGGTTACGTTACCTATATTATCTTCACAGGGACGCCCAGCCCTAGATGAGAGGAAAAATATTCCTGGAATTGTTGCACATTCCCTTCTCCTCCTTCCTGTCTTGATCAAGTCCGTCCTAAATTCAAAGAGTGGAACTGAGACAGACAGGTGTCACGGCAGGGTGTGGGAGAGCCCCAGTGATGCCAACATCAGAACAGGTGTCAGGAGTGACCACACAGGATGCTGGCATGGGATGTTGAAGTCCAAATGAGGGGAAACTGGATACATTTAAGAGGCTTGAGCAAACAAGAACATACATTAGGAAGAATGCAGCCCAATTTCTCATTCAGATAAGGGAGTTAAATTTAGGACAGAGAAAGTAGAATGAAGACCAGCCGGTGTGGCTCAGTGATTGAACGTCGATCCATGCATCAAGAGGTCACCGGTTCGATTCTGGTCGGGGCACATGCCCAGGTTGTGGACCCGATCCCCAGTGGGGGGCATGCAGGAGGCGGCCAGTCGATGTTCTCTCTCATCGATGTTTCTATTTCTCTATTTGTCTCCTTTCCTCTCTCTATAAAGTCAATAAAGAAAAAGGACAGTAGAAGGGAGGTCTTGCTGTGGACATAGATTTAGACATGTCCTTGTTAACTCATTGTTCTCAATGCCACAAGACACACAACAAAATGAATAGAAACGTAATATGCATGGACATAGTCCCCAGCTCTGCCAGCTAAGATGACCTGGGAGCATGAATATCCCAATGGTAATGTGCACACCAAGGACCCAGATTTTGGCTTCTACGTACCATTCGTCATGAAGAGAATCCAAGACCCCTCAGAACAATGGCAGAGCCCAGAGCTGGGTCAGAAAATGTACAAAATGAGTCAGGAATACCTTCTGTCAGATATGTACCTGGGTGATGAAATCACGCCAAAGATCTAAAGCTATTTTTGAGAACCTATCACTGACCAAATTGGAGATGATTTGAGTGTAAATCTAATTAATGATAGTTATGGTTTATAAACCATTGAAAGAAATGAAGAAAGCATTGGACTATATTAATATAAATAAGTGAATAAAAGTTTGATGAGGAATAGAATATTGTAATAGCTTAAGGGAACTATCCAGTGGGTGCTGAGTACAAAGGGTAGGTAGGTGACCTTACAGTGAAGGGTGACACCTGTTGTTACACCTGAGCTATTTCTGCCAAGGATGTGTAACTTAAAGAGAATCACACAGAGAGTCAGACAAATCCAACCTGAGGAGCGTCCTACAAAGTCACTGGCTCGTGAACTTCCAAATCGTCAAGGTCATGAAGGTCAAGGAAAGCCCTGACGGACTGCTCCAGATTGAAGGAGATGGGAAGGACATAATAGTCTAACGCATCATGGGATTCCAGAATATATGATTTGTGTCTAAAGATCGTGATATGGACGATTGGCAAACTTCAATAAGGCGTGGCAATCAGACTTAGTAATGGACCCCAGTTAATTTCCTTACATCGATGTAACAGAATTTCCTTAATAATGATCATGTATCAATATCAGACCATTAACTGTGATGCATGCACCATACACTTGTGTGTACAGATGAATTCTGTGAAGGAGGAAGACTTCCCCAAAATGAGTCTGTTTTCTGGTGGTGAAGGGCTCTAACACTTCCCCATTGCCAAGAAAGATGTACAAAGTGGTAGCTTCATTTGAGGTTCAGGTCCTTCCCGGAGTCCAACCCGGGCATCTTCGGTGAACAACCACTCTGAATTGTGTCAATTTTGGACACAATGTCTACCCATGAATAGAGTTTCTCTCTAGTAACCTTTATTTCTGGGCCCACCCCCACCCCCAGACCTCTAACATTAACCATTGGAAGGAAAGAGTGGGACTTACCTCTTGTTTCTTACAAGGATCCTTTTCTATAGCGTTTCTCAGTCCAGGTGAGCTGGGACCTGTCCTTACCCTACCTCTGTCTTGGAGGCCAGTCTCCCCTCTCAACTGGTGCAAGTTCCGCCCACTATGATGTAACAGTGTTTGTGACATGAAGGGTTTCCAGGAGATAGGCTGTCAGCTCACAATGACAGGGATGGGTACCTTGGTTTATCTACACCGTTGACTATGAAAAGTTTCACAGTTTGTAAGGGGCATTGCTGAAAACCTTTCCCAGAGAATGGTGCTAATTTCTCCTCCAGTCACCAACAGACGTAAGGGCTTTGTTCTGTTTTGCTTTTCCTTCAACTGAATTCTTTTTCACTACTTTTTAGTTTTATCTTGGTCATTTCTTTTATTGGTTGGAAGGTCTGAGAGCTGAAAAGAAGGATTTTCGTGTTTACCTACTATAGCGGGGCTTAGGGTGTGGCCAATAGAACAGTTATTGGATCCCAGAACACATGGGGAGGGCGCAGAAATAGAGGAGAGAAGAGAGCTTGTGAAAGGGAGCTGAGAGGGTGGTCAGCTATCAGGTAATGGACAAAATACCAGAGTTAGTTTCAGAGGCATCTCCACCTTCATGGTATCTGCAGACCAGGAACTTTGGGGCTCAGCGTTGCCTCCCTGCAAGGTGGGGGCCACACGCCTTCCAACTCACTTCTGGTTCTGATATTTTGTGGCGACAACTTTATGACCAGATTTACCAAGATGTCAGAGATGGGTCGTGCCCGAGAGGGACTGAAATCAGCACTGTCAAGAAGGTTAAGTCTTGGCATTTTCGTGGAGTTGAGTCATCTGCTCAGCGTCTGTGCCTTAGGGGCATGAGCGTGGGAGAGCTGTCTGGATCAGACATGGTAACAGTAAAGGAAGTCATAAAACATGATGGATGAGTTAGGTAATCATTACTTATTTCTTCATAGAACCAAAAGGGACTGTGAATCCTCACTGTAGCCATTCTTGTGTTAGGAGTTCTGGTCACATTGAAGGAGCCGGGGAGACGGAAGGGGAGGGAAAAGAAGGGAAGGAGCAAAGGGAAGGGAATGGAAGGGAATTGAAGGGAAGGGAAGGGAGGAGAAGAAATTGAAGCACAGTGTGAAAAAGATGTAGGAGAAATAAGAGGGGGGAGATCAAGTCTGGAAGAAAGTAGAAACCCATCTCTGATCGGGAAGGCAAAGGATGACCATACATGATGAAATAATTGAGCGAATCTTGATGAATAGGGTTCTCTCGGGGGAAAGGTGGGAAAGGTATTTGGTGGCCCATTTGAAGAATCATAAATTGGCCCATCAACTTGAGAGAGAGATTCAAGTAGAGATTGTAGGGCTTTTGAACATCAGCCAGTAGGTCCGGTGAGATTAGAAAGGTCGGTGTATTTCATACTACAGAATTTAAGCGATGCTTTCCAGGAAGTGGAGAATTTAAGTGTGTTTCCCAGTGTAATTAGGGCTGGAGGAAGATATCTGGCAGAAATGTGGAACATAAAAAGGAGATAAAGTTGGAGAGAAGGTGAGTATTAAAATTGCTTCAATAGCCGGCCTGTGTGGCTCCATGGTTGAGCGTCACTCCATGGACTGAGAGGTCCCGGTTCGATTCCCGGGTTGGGGGCTTGAGCCCCAGTGGGAGGCAAGACAGCAGCCACATGTATGAAAGGATTTTAACATTCACTCCTGTTTTGTTTTTAAATGGAAATCGCCCACAGGTTATGGAGGTAGTATGGACTCAACACATTTGTATTCTTGATCCGTTATTTGTTTCCAAGCATCAGTATTGTTTCTGAATTTTTGTGTCATGTTCTGTAAATGATACTACTTTTCTTCCCCTTTGCTTTCCCTTGGTCAATGTGTTGCTTTAAAAATAAATAAATAAAACTTCCCCTTGGCTTTCCCTTGGTCAGTGTGTTGATTTAAAAAAAAATGCCTGCGCTGTTCATGTGTTTAGTGTCGAAATAACCTTACCACCTAACTCAGATCTCAACATGGTTTGGCTTCGAATTAGTAAGATAATTGCTGAATTTACATTTCACTTGGCGGTGTCAGAAGGTAACGAAAGCGCGTTTCCCAATCACACATGCTTTGTGACCACTCCTTTTACACCCTGTCTGGAGGATTCCGCGTGTGAAGGGCAGATAAATTGGGTCGCTAATTGAAGAATACAGGTACACATTTTCCCATCAATTACGAATCAAGCTTTGCCGCGTGCATCTCAGTCGGGTGAGGGAGACGCCGAGGACATGCTGGCTATTTATCAGCATCACAGACCCTTTATGTGAAGGCGGGGAGAGAGAGAGAGCATGCGTAAAGGTGGCGTACAGACACACCTGTGCTCGACTTCCCAGCTGCTCTATGGCGCTTCCGAATGGCTGGCATCACTACTTTGCACCTTGGGGTCATTACGACGTAAAAGAAGTGAGATCTGAACCCAAGAGCTGCAGGATCGGATCACCTGGACCGCCACAAAGTGACTGGCAGGTGGGCGTGTCTGTGGCGTGGAGATGGGCGGCACACGGAACGGTTTCTCATCCCGATGCGTTGAATCAGGATACCAGGAGGCTTCGTCACGCCACTCAGCACGGCCCGCGGAGTAAAACCTACGGATTGCTTATTTCCGCAATTTCCCACTTGACATTTTCGAACTTCTGTTGACCGTGGATAACTGAAACCACAGAGAGGAAAACTGTAGATAAAGGGGGTCGGGGAGCCATTGTATGATTTCTGGACCGGTCACGGTGTCATTGCCTGGGAGCTTGTGGGAGATGCGGGGACACGAACTCAGCCCTCTCGTGTGATAGAATCTGCATTGCAGTCAGTGCCCAGGTGACCCTCGTATCCACAAAAATAGGGGCATCTCGGGAAAGTATTCTCTGACACGCTGCAGATTTGGACATCTCGTTCTTAAACATCCGTCTAGCTATGTTGATGGTGAAGAAACGGTCCTATTTAAACAGCACCCATTTTTGGTGTTTTGAAATACAGGTGGTATGTCAGGGATGGCCAGGACATTTGGTGAGAAAGCTACAACAAGCAGAGAAGGACATTTGTCCATTGCAATCCCAGCCACAAGCTTCCCCGTTGGAAACTCTGGCCTAGTCTTCTTCTACCCTTGGCTCCGTCCTGTTCCTAACAGAGGAGCGTCCTATGTATTTGTAAGAAATGCAGAACGAGGACACTCTTTGAAGGCACGCCTTCTTACTCTGATTGCTGGGTCTTTTAAACAAACCTGTGATTGATTTTTGCATTATAGGAAGAAAATCCTATTCTTTATTGGCCCACATCTAAGCAACACAATGCAGAATGAAAAATGAATTTATTTTTCAGACACTTCAAAGCATTTCTCCCTATGTTTGGTATTAAGCGACAGCATCCTGGCTGATGTCTCCACAGGTGGTCATTTCTCTGTCCAAATCGTGGAAGATTAAGCCCACCTTGGCGAGCACTTTTATTGGCTGTGTGGGGCTGGCCAATGGCCAAAGTCTTGGGACAACGGGCGGGCAGAGGGTATTTATTCACACGGTGGTGGCGTCCTGGTCCTTTTTATTTGTTTTCTATGCCTCTTACTTTTTTATTTCTGCCAATCAATCAGGGTGTGGCCCTAGAAAGCAAAGTACTAGAGGATACACATATATTTGTTACAAAGGCGTAGACGCATATCTGTTTGTTACAAACACGTAGATGCATATATATTTGTTACAAAGGTGTTGCGTATATATTTGCTACAAAGGCGCAGATGCATATATATTTGTTACAAAGGCATAGACACGTATGTGTTTGTTACAAAGGTGTAGGTGCGTATATATTTGTTACAAAGGCGTAGACGCGTATATGTTTGTTGCAAGGTTGTGACTTGACATCATTGCGGAGCTGGCTGAGCGGGCTTCCTAAGGCTGATGTCTTTGCACCTGATGCTTTCAGTGGTTCTCAACCTTCCTAATGCCAAGACCCTTTAATTCAGTTCCTCATGTTGTGGTGACCCCCAACCATAAAATTATTTTCGTTGCTACTTCGTAACTGTAATTTTTCTACTCTTATATCTTAGGTGACCCCTGTAAAGGGTCATTGGACCCCCAAAGTGGTCGCGACCCACAGGTTGAGAACCGCTGCTTTAGCTGGAGGTGCCCGGGTGGGTGGTTAGGGCAAGAGGAAGTGGGAGGGGTGGGAAGGAGGCTGGAGTCCACCGTGTGAGTGCTGGCCTTGGGGACAGGCCACCCTGCAGAATCCAGGGCCCTTCCATGGGGAGCTCAGGGGCACAGGCAGCTAGCCTGTGAGCTGGACTGGTGAAGAGTTGCCAGAAGGACATGGCCATCCATGCCCCATGCAAACAAGGGGAAGCGGCACATCACACACTTCGTGTGTCCCTTGCATTGGGGCTCCTACTTCCCTTCCAACCCCGATCCCCCAAGGATCCCCTTTGTGG
Source organism: Tadarida brasiliensis (assembly GCA_030848825.1). Classification (NCBI taxonomy): domain Eukaryota; kingdom Metazoa; phylum Chordata; class Mammalia; order Chiroptera; family Molossidae; genus Tadarida; species Tadarida brasiliensis. Next base: position 131,990,196 of record CM061280.1, on the reverse strand, counting down.
GATGCTTACGGAAAAGGGATTTCTGAGAAATATAATTGAGTGAAGCCCAGTGAGGCATTACAAAGACTCACCTGTTCTCCGGCCTCCCTGTCTTCCCTGAGTCCAATGAGCATTTAATGAGCGGGATCTCCCCACTGGGGATGAGTGAATCAGAACATAATGCAACCCACACTTCCCGGCTCGGAGTCCACTGATGTTTCGGAAGACCAGCCGGGTGAAATGCCCAGATAAATGGCCCACGGCAGGACCCTTTTTCCCAACTCATGTGTCCGGTTCTGATGATGCCATCTGGCGCATTAAAACTGGTGTCTCCTCCACACCGGCCAGCAGGCTGCAGTGGGATGTTCTCATTGCACAACAGTCACATTGGAATTATTAACAAGTGGAAGGAGTGGCGAGATCAATCATTCCATCCAAAAAGGTTCCAGCCAGGAAGTGACTGGGAAATGAAAATGCCCTTCTGAGTTTGTCCCACCTTTCGTTTGCACCCTCAGAGTTGGGGAACGGGGTCGGTCTGTCTTCCCCTCCTGGAAGACAGGAGGTATGTCCAATTGCAAAGAGGGGGTTCTTAGCCAACGCGATGCTCCGAAACCACTAACTCTTTGATTGTCTGGGTTCTCAATGAATTCTTCCATCATGTCATTGAACATTTCCCTTTTAAGGAGCACATGTTTATCCTTTTTCTCTTTAAAAAAAAAAAATGCTTCTTCTTTTGTTTGTGGCTGGAGGGCTCATAATGACTCTGTGTGTGTTTACTAGCAAGTAGTATTAGAACTCTGAATTAAAAATAACATTGATGTTTTCACTTCAATCTTGTCAGGATGGCCCACGATAAGAGAAAAAAAAAATACGGTTGTGATATGAGGCCATCACAGATTTAAGCATTATTTATTGATAGAACCATTACTGCTGGAACGAAGGAGCTATTTGTCTACGTAATGGTTTCCGAAATAAAACACAGGACTTGCCCATTATGCCACTGAATCATTTATAGTTCCTCCGTGGACTGACCCGTTTTTAACAACCACACGTGGTACTTCGTACACGCCACCTGTTATTGCAAGGGTCTCGCAAGCGGTGGCTGATTTATTCCCCATGCCAGCTTTACAAAGCAGGGCTGTTGTTATCCGTACAGGACGTATAAGCAAAGGAAGGTGTGGGAGGCTGTCATGAGTCCCCCAGTGAAACACAACAGGTGAGTTCGGGAACCCAGGACAATTCCATAGACTGCGGCTCCCGTGTCTAGACTCCGAATCCCCGGGGCACATTTCTGTTCCGTTACGGAGAGAGCCACGAGAGTTTGGATGGGGCATAGTCACACACGCATATCTGGACTTGGGAAAGCAGCCAGGTGGCAACATTATTGGTGCAAAAAATACTCTCAGATACAAAAGGTTGATATTTCTCTCCCCAGGATCCAATATCACAGAGATCTTGTCATCACGAGGAATTACGTAACTCAGTCTTAGACAGCTGATGATGGTCTAAGTAGCAGGTGATGGCCTTCCCAATGGGAATGGAAAGGAAGCGAGGGTTTCATATCGTTGGTATTGATCAGTACATGACTGGGATTCTAGAGAGATGGGTAATGGATGAGATACTCTGGTTGCACAGCTCCTGCATTGGGAGAGATTCAGGTAACATGTGAGGAGTGAACCCAGGCAGAAGGCAGCAGATGCCCTGGTTTGGGATGGTGCACCTGGGAGTTGAGAGGAAACGAGGCAGCTCATGACCGAGCTTGAACGAGAAGACCGGCATTGACCCCTGAGCACCCAACAGGCAGGTGTATTGCCCACAGATGGACCATCAGGATGGATAGAACGCTGTGCAGTGCTCACGGGGGCATGCATGACCCTGTTCTCTCAGCCACAGGAACATCCCACAGGGTAGGGCGTTGCCGAGCACGGAGGAAGGTCTGCTCGGTGAGGACGGAATTGTTCTCATTGCCCGAGCACCACTACATCTTGCTGACCAAGCTTCATGAACAAGAAGAGGTTGAGCTCCTTCTACATCGCTTGAGGAAATCTCCAAAATAAAGCCTACTGATTTTTTTAAAATTGTGTATTCTTTAAAAAAAATTTTTTTTAATCTTTATTGATTTTAGAGACAGAGTAAGGGAGAGGGAGAGGGAGATAGAAACATCGATGACAGAGAACATCCACTGGCTGCCTCCTGCATGCCCCCCACTGGGGATCGGGCCCACACCCTGGGCATGTGCCCTGACCGGGAATCGAACCGGCGACCTCTTGGTGCAGGGTCGACGCTCAGCCACTGAGCCACACCAGCCAGGTGAGCCTACTGATTTTCATAGAAATAAACAGTACCCAAATCCAATGTGACAAAATTCACAATGTTCTATGCTCAACTATTACAGAATATGAAGCATAGCAATAGAAATGATCCAAAATGAAACATAAAAATGAAAAAAAAAAGGATTAAAAAAACGAAAAGAGGAATACCTGAAGAAGAAACACAACAGGACAGGGAAAGAATTTGAATAAATAATGACCAGAAAATTTCACAACTTAAAATATATATATAAGCCTAGAGATCTGAGAATCTCAACAAATTATGAGAACAAGAAACATGAGAAAATTTTTTACAAAAGTACGTCATAATTAAATCGATAAAAATAAAATCTTAGCGAGCATCCAGATGGGGAAAACACACACTTTATATAGAGGGACCGAGAAAAAAGTAACTTTAAATTTGTTGTTAACAGTGGAAGGAGATGGTGAAGAAACATTTAAGGTATTTAAAAAAAAAAAAAAGTGTCACCAGATTTTTATACCCAGCAAACATATCTTTAAATCAAACAAAGGTGAAGAAAAGCCATTTTCAGACACACAAAACCTGAAGAAAGTGTGACCCGCAGACCTGCACTATAATAACTATCCAAAGAAGTCCTGCAGGCAGAAAACAAATAATATTAGTTGAACATATGGATTTACACAAACTGGTAGAAGAAAAAGCAGAGGAAAAGATAGCTCCTTGATAAACCTATATAACTTTTTCTGATTCTTGAAATATCTTTAAAAGATAGTTGATAATTTAAACCAAAAGTAATAGGAATGTATTGTGTAGTTTAGAATATATGTGAAATTAAAATACATGGCGAAAGTACTATATGTTGAAAGGGGAAAAGTGGCTATTATTATTGTACAAAATGGGGAAAAGACAGGATAAAAACAGAAAATTAAACCACTGTTTCTCATAAACAGTCAAACATTCTAAAGGCGTGCTTAAGAAATTGTATGAAGATTGTACAAAAAAGAATAAGACATCGTGACCACAAAAGATCATTGTAAGAGTGGGAGGGTGTTTCGGTATTGAAAATCAATGCCGTATTAACCAATTAAAAGAGGGGGAAAATGACCGCCCCAATATTTGTAGAAAAAATGTGTTGAAATTCAACATTATTTCCTATTTTTAAAAATATGCTTAGGAAAATAAAAGAAAGATACTCCGTCCATCCGATAAATGGCATCTACATGAACCCTACAACCAATAGCCTTCTTAGTGGTGAAATCTTCCCTCTAAAATGAGAAAAGGACAAATGTCTCTGTTTCACCCTTTCCATACACCATTGTATGGAGATTCCAACCAGTGAAATAGGAAATATTTTTTATATGTGATTATCGATTTTAGAGAGACAGAGGGAGAGAGAGAGAGAGAGAGAGAGAGAGAGAGAGAGAGAGAGACAGAAACATCGATCAGCTACCTCCTATACGTCCTCCAAACCAAGAACCAAATCAGCAACCTGGGCATGAGCCCTGACAAGGAATTTAATTGCAACTTTTGGTGCAGGGGATGAGGGTCAACCAACTGAGCCACACCAACCAGGGTTGAAATATATATATATATTTCAACTGTCTTTGCAGATGACATGATCATCTGTGTGAAATACCCAATGAAATATGCAAAATAAGAACTATTAAGTGCGTTTTGCGAGATTGATTCACACACAAAAATAAATCGTACTTCCGTGTAGTAGCAATGGACGTTCAAAGTTTGAAACAGGAATGATCTGAATGAAAACAACATCAGGTGTACGCAATACTTTGGGCTAATTTTGGACAAAAGCTGTGCGAGGCAGGCACACTGAAAACTACAGAAACAAATTTGCGTGGAGAATTGGAAGACGCACATAAACGGAGAGGCGTACTTTGTCCAGGGTTGGAAGACTGCCTATTGCAAAGTCTTCAGCTCTCCTCAAATCAACCTACTGATTCCATGGAATCCAAGTCAAAAACACCTTAGCAGGGTCTTTAATTTTTTTTTTCAATAATGACAAACTTATTCTAAAATGTATATGTAAATGTAAAGAACCTAGAACACATATATACACAGACACACACAAACACACACCTCACAAACTTTGAAGAACAAATTTAGAGGTCTCACACTATTTGATTTCAAGACATATTCAAGCCGTAGTCATCAAAACAGCATAATAGAGGCATTTGAGCAACATCTGTATTCTTTGGGTAATCCCTGTACCTTCTTTCAGCCCTCCCCCTTTGACAGCTTAACCCTCAGACACAGACCAGGGTGTCGTGACGGCCAGAAGAAAGGGGGGTCGGGGGCTGGGTGGAGGGGGACAAAGGAGGTGCAAATGAGGACATCTGTAACAGTGTTGACAATAAAAATGAAGAAAATAAATATTTACTGAAAAAAGCAAATACAGACCAGCAGATCAACGGTACAGAACAGGGGCTTAGGAAAGAGACCCCCACCTACAAGGCACAGTTCATTGCTACACACACACACACGCACACATGCACACATATGCACGCGTGCACACATACAGACACATGCACACACACACACACACACGCGCACACACACACAGAGTCATGCAGCTTGACCTCTGAGGGCCATGGAGAGCAGAAATCGAGACACACATCACCCCTTGATGTCAGCTTCTACACAGATGAAACGATCCATGCCGTTGCCAGCGAAACCTTCACCCCACGGAGAAGGCCATGTAGCTGTTTCGAGCCGTGGCATCCAGTCTGCCATCTCGGATGCTTCACTTTCCTGGTGAGAAACGATGCCCGGGCCATTGGGGTGATTCAGGGCTGATCTCAACAGAAACCTATTGCTTCATTCCCATCCGTGTGACCGGCCAAGTGACGGAATAAATGAGTCCGAAAAGCAGTGGGATGTCTGCAAGGTAAGCTGTACCTAAAAGTCAAAAGCTAAATTGGCCCTGGCCGGTTTGGCTCAGCGGTTAGAGTGTCGGCCTGCGGACCAGAGAGACCCGGGTTCGGTTCCTGCTAGGGGCCCGTACCTCAGTTTCAGTTTGTCCCCGGCCCCGATGGGGTTGTGTGGGTGGCAGCCACTCGGTGTGTCTCTCTCACATCAATGTTTCTCTCTCTTTCTTCTCAACTTTCCCCCTCCCCCTCTATCTGAAGATAAATGCAAAAGTGTCCTTGGGTGAGGATAAAAAAAAAAAAATTTTTTAAAAAAAGCTAAATTGTATAAATGCACACGGGCACCATGGGATATATGTACTGATCCACCTTCAACTCTATTGACGTAAGATATTTATGACCTGATGGCGTCTTCAGCGAACTTGGGATTTTAATCACATTGTGTCTGAAAAGATGCAAAATCGAAAATGGGCTCGGTTACGCTTTCATTGCTGCGTGCTACCATCTAAATGACTTTCTAATTTTATAGGACGTGAGCTGAAGAAGATGAAGTTGTTTTCATTCACGTATTTTTCTCGATTAGACGCCATGTCGCTGATTGATTTTAAAACTGTGTCGAGGACAAAGGCACTGAACACGCCTTTATGAGCGGAATTAAGACCTATTTGCAGAATGAAGATAGGTTAGGGCCATTTCACATGCTGTGGTAATTGATTAACAATTTATATCCATTTGTAACAGATTCAGAATAACATTAATTTTAATTATTTCCTTATAGTCAATAAAATTGAGACGCGGAGGAAGTAGAGTATAGAGTCGAATATTTTTCAAACCCGAAACTGGTGGTCCCTTCCTTATACATCTATGTAAATAATAAAATTTTAAAAGTGGGGTTTGCTAAGGGACATTCCATTAGTCAGCGTCTTTGCACACGTTTCTAGTCACTATCAACAGGACATTGATCGCAGGGTTACTCACGACGCATTGATCACCACCTAAATAGAATGCAAACACCTTAATTGAAAGGGACTTTCGAAAAGACTCCCTAACAATTCCTTATCAATTATGCCTGTGGTGATAAACGGACAGGAGCTTTGCAGAGGTCCATTTTACAGAGAGAAATATACTCTAAATATCTCTTATACATGTGAGACAGTTTTATGAAAATCTAGACATCTGGTCTACTTGCAGATAGAATGCTGGTCTAAAAATATAACATTTTTTTATTGCACTCCCGAAGAGGGGTTTACTTGATCCAACAGTACTTGTAAATTGGTAGCAGGGGACTCCGTGAGACGGCTTGACGCTCCTCCTGAGATTAATTGAACACTTAATTACCTTTGTTTGGGAGTGAAATATCATATCAGCGAGCTTTATCATTCTCTGTCAGGTCTCCATTTGTTTATAAAAATCAATACGAAGGCATCTCATTGAAAACTCTAATGCTCGTTATGTTCAATTAGAGGCGAGTTAATTGAACAGCTTGTGTCATTAGTAATGAAAAACCAAGTGTTCTTCATATTTGCGATGCAAATACAGTGGTCGTCCCTGCTCGGCAGGGGACGCGTTTTAAGGCCCCCAGGGGATGCGTGGAAGTCCGGCTAGTCCACACCATATACAGACTGAGGAACACAGCCTGGCGATCCCCCCAAAATTCAGACTGGGCTAGACCTGACGCAGCCGCCCCTCTCCTGAGCATCAACCTGTCACCTGGTTTTATACTTTCTGGCTGAAACCACAGGACTCGCTGAGCTTCAACGAGTGGGAGGTTCTCCTTAAATGGTGGAGGTGATTTGTGCAGGGTATGAGCTTTTCTCTTCTCGTGCCTCAGCATTTTGTGAACAATTCTTCCAGTTCAAAATCACGTGCTTCCGCCCGGCCGGTGTGACTCAGCAATCGAGAGTCGTGTTGACCCATGCACCAAGAGGTCTCCGGTTCGATTCCTGGTCGGGGCACATGCCCAGGTTGTGGGCCCGATCCCCAGTGGGGGGCATGCAGGAGGCGGCCAGTCGATGGCCTCTCTCATCGATGTTTCTATCTCTCTCCCTCTCCCTTCCTCTCTGTCTACAATCAATAAAGGAAAAAAAATTTTTTTTAAACAAAATCACGTTCTTCCGTTGCTGTGGTGAGATGCGGTCTTTATAATGCTTGATTGTACGGGTGATTCTGGTGGCCGGGAGGGCACTCTTTCTAGGCCTTCCTCCTTCCCTTCCCTCCCTGCATGGTCCCGTCTCTATGGGGACCTGACTCAGCCTGTCCCCCCAAAGCCATGCTACCTCCCCGCTGCACCCCGTCCCCGACCTCGAGGTCTGCTGTGCTGGTCAGGGTGTATGAGTCAACCGACTCCTGCTCGGTATTCTGGAGCTCGGAGTTTTTATAATGCATGTAATGTGTCTACAAAACACTTATCCTTTCCGTAATGTTCATATGAAATGCGATTGTGACCATTTATATATATTTTTTTCCTTTATTGGTTTTTAGAGAGAGAGGAAGTGAGAGGCAGAGAGAGATGGAAATGTCGATGAGAGAGAACATCGATTGGCTGCCTCCTGCATGCCCCCCACTGGGGATCGGGCCCACAACCTGGGCATGTGTCCTGACCGGGAATCGAACCAGCGACCTCTTGGTGCAGGGTCGATGCTCAACCACTGAGCCACACTGGCCGGACGACCGTCTATCTTTTAATGTTTCCAAGGACATTGCGCCCTGGCCGTCTATGTTATATGAGAAGACGCTGAGTGAGCACTGAAGGAACTCAGACACCAAAGCCGTCGATAGCCAAGTTGTAACACTTTTTACTGTCCCTGAAAGAGTCAACGATAACCTCTCTCGTTTTAATGAAAACTGAACGTGGTAGATGACAATGCTGGAATCCATAACACACCTCCTTGATTCAAAATCGAACTCGAGGTTTCCGTGAATTCGATCGGCACGAGATCATTCGTGTGGGACAGGAGCTGGCTTCGTGAGGAGTGCCACAGGATATACACAGGAGTAAAATCAGAAGGACTGATTAGCAGCCAATCTTGGAGAAAGGTGTGGGGGAAACAGAAAAAAAAACGTAAGTGGGATTGAAGAGGCTTCAGAAAGAGCAACGCCGCAGCCGTGACGGCCAAGGCAAGTACACAGCACAACGTAGCCAGCGCAGAATTAATATTTTTCGAGGGAAGCATTCCAGGGATGTTTGAGTGCCAATATTTTGACATCTGCCAACGATGGCAAAGCTCGGATGAGCCTTGCCGTGATACACTGTTGCAATTTCATATTTATGTTATTTTTTTTTTCACACACGGCAAATGCATTCTGGTATTTTCCAAACAGACAGCCAAGCGTTCGTCAACCCTCGAGTTCACGAGATGTTAGGTTAAAGGAGTGAAATCACAGTGAAGCGACGGAGAGTATTGATCTTCAGGACGGCACGTTGGACCGCTGTGGCGTGTTGCCTTGATGTGTCTGGCTCACCCGATGAGTGATACTGACCAGTCCAGGGCCCTGCCAGGTCATTTCCATCCAGTCATCATCCCTGATTCTCCCTCCCCTCACCCCCCTTCCCTCAGGCAGTCGGGGCTCCACGTAGCTGAATTGCAAAACGTAGTCCTCGTCCCCGGAGCAAGGGTGTTCCATAACAAAATCAATAACCCTTGATTGCTTGTCCATCCATAATGAATAGCGTACCGAGCGCACCCAGTCTGGAGCACCTGGATAAATAACAAGATCAGGCTTCGTGTTCAAGAAAAAAAAGAAAAGTGTCCATCCTTCCCTCTCTTCCTTAGAGGACTCTTCCACAGCCAAGTAAGGCTGCGTGGACGAATCGAAACCAATCTCTTATAGAGGCTGTTTTGGGTCGATGTCCGCTCTCCACAGGAGGCCAAACTCGGAGGCGTCTCCGCAGGGTTGAACCAGTTAACCGCATCAGGGTTATTTACAGTTTCCAGGGAAATCCTGCTGGCTCAGAGGTGTTGTGTGGGGGTGCAGGGTAGCCCAGACGAGGACCTGACCTCCAGAGACAGCTCCTGGGCTTGGCACCTGTCTCTGCCTCCCAGCACCTGTGTGAACATAGGTTATCACTACACGCCACCTTCTGTGACATGGGCGTCATTGTAGTATTTGCTGCCCAGGGATTCACTGGTACCAATGCAGTGTCCTGGTTACTATTCAACAGGAAAGGAATACAATGAGCTCACTGAATACTGCAGGTTTATTCCCTGCAGGTGGGTGGGGGAAGGGACTCAAAGGCAGTATGGATACATGCCCAGTAGGGTCTCAGTGACATGGGAGGTGCCTACCTGTCTGTCACAGCTGGGAGAGAGCCAGTGGCCAGAACAGGTGGGGCAAGGCAAGCCTGAGGAAACTGAACATTGAATTTCCTAGACAAAGGCGCGCTCTCTCTCCTCCCTGCTGGGCGGACACCCAGATTACGGGGCTCCCGTGGCCTGCCCTCACCATGCGGCCCGTGGCCACGTGGGACCCCCATGATGGACTGATGGGTTGAATCGAAACTCATCCTAGTCTGGACACAGCTGCACCATGGATCGGAAACTCTGGACTTTGGCTTTGTGTCTGGCCTTGCTGAAGCCACAACTGCCCCTCTTCCAGGCCGGGGCTGAGGGCAACGGGGCACACAATCTCAGAAGCGTCATTCCACGCCGATGAAAGCCATCCATTCTCCCCCGGGGGCTTCTGAATATGCTTATTCCAGCTGTACCCCTAAAGCCTGCTGCCCACAAATGTTGGAGGGATCTGGCCCCTTTGTCCCTCTGGTGACATCTTGGTGAGCCAGCCAGTAATGATTAAATATATCAACACAGGGGAAGGTTCTGGAAAACAGCCTGACACGTAGTAGGTGTTCACAGAATGTTAGCTCTTGTTAATGTGATTGCTGAATAAAATTGTGTGTCTGTTGACCTTTAACAGGATTCTGGAAAAAGACAGAAGCTTGCTTTCGTTCAAGGTTCAGGGACATAAAGGTGACATTGAGGCCATTCTCTTGGTCTCTCTTTGGTTGCTGGTTGCAACGTGGCAGCCGTAGCTCCAGCGATCACGTCTGCATTCCAGGCAGGAAGAGAAAAAGAGGGGAGACTAGAGAGACAAGCTAGCCAAATCCATCCCGTGTCAAAGTACCCTTGGGGAAATCCAGGCAATAATGTCCAGTTATTGCCTAGAACCATGTCACATGACATCATCCACTTCAAGGGAAAATGGACCATCACATCCTTTGTTAGTTGGATGCGTGGCCCCTCAGAACAAAGCAAGAGGAACGCTCAGTTGAAAGAAAGGTCAAGGAATATTCAGCAGGCAACATTGTATCTCCCAGACTTCCAATCTATCAACAGTCATGCTTCTGGTACCTGTTCAGCCGAGCGATGGGTGTCACTGTCTTCACCAGCAATGAAAAGCACATCTTCTCCAGCAATAGGTCATGTGTCTCTGGTAGCAGCTCCGAAGTCATCACCGTTTTCTCTCGTCCTTGGCGTTTTTTAAAAAACTGCTCACTGGTCTGTACTTCAGCTTTCTTGACACTGAACGGACGGTCTGGGACGGGCTTTTGTAGTCCCCCTCAGGGCCTGTCAGATAACAGGGACCGTTTCTTTGAACATTCTAGAGGCAGAAGCCTCCCTGATCCTCGGACTCCTTTTCATTTTGCCTGCAAAATTTCGTTTTTTGAGAATATCTATGCTGCTTGAGTCATTTGTCCTTGGAGAATCTCAAGCCATGAAAACGTGTGTATCAGTCAATTTGCCGGAAAGCAAGTGGGTCCCTCCACAGCGCCCCCTGTGTGACAACGAGGGACTCCTCAGAGAGGGTTTGAATTGTGAGCGCTCCCAAAATATCACCGTTTCCATTCATCCTGCCGTTTGGGCAGAATTCTGTTTTTTTGTTTTAATTTTTTTATTGATTTTTTTTTTTTTTAAGAACCATAGGAAGGGAGAAAGAGAGAGAGAGAGAAACATCGATGAGAGAGAACATCAATTGGCCGCCTCCTGCACGCCCCCCACTGGGGATCGGACCCACAACCTGGGCATGTGCCCTGACCGGGAATCGAACCGGCGACCTCTTGGTGCATGGGTCGACGCTCAACCACTGAGCCACACCGGCCGGGCAGAATTCTGTTTTGAGTAGTGGATTTCTACTAGAAATCCAGGGATGAATCATTTCATCGACATGTTTTTTCACTTTTACACACAACTTTTTAAATTTTAAATTTCATGTAATAGTAAAATGAGTAAGACATTTGAAACTAAAAAAAAAATGATACAAGAAGTACGCACTGTGACATATGCCCACATTTCATTTTTTTCCGGATAAGCACTTATTAGATACTTATGTATCTTTTCAATATTTTTATACCAATAAAATAATAAATAAATGTATAATCATTTTGACTCCTTTCCAAGACAAAGGTTGCTTTTCTATATACATTCTTTCGTACCATATTTCTAAATCTTATAGATCATTTAAAAATCTTTAATAGTGCAACAGAATTCCATTTGATAGTCTTCAAACCTTTTGGTCAGCCCAGTCTTACTCTGTTGAAAATCACTGACCACCCCCCACCTCACCTTCCATGCCTGTGCTCTCTGCGGAATTTACTTTGTATTTCTTTCACCAACACAGATCTCGTCATCCCCCAAACCCAGCTCAGCCAGGCTATTCCTTGCCTCTTCCCACCTTCACCAAGTTTTTCAAGAGTTACGCTTTCATTTTATTTTTTTTATCCTCACCCGAGGACATTTTTTTCATTTTTTGCTCAGATAGAGTGGGAGGGAGAGAGAGGAAGAGAGAGAGAAACATCGACGTGAAAGGGCCACATCGAGTGGCTGCCACCCGCACAACCAACCAGGGCCGGGGACAAACTGCAACCGAGGTACATGCCCTTAGCGGGAACCGAACCCGGGACTCTCTGGACCGCAGACCGACGCTCTAACCGCTGAGCCAAACCGGCCAGGGCAAGAGTTACACTTTCAAAATTCCATAAGTACTTGAAGGCCAATGTCAAACGTCACCAGATAGCCGTCTCAAACCTAAAAGCATGTCCAATAACAAAGACAGGGGCATTTCAAGCCTCTTTGTATAGTTAAGGAACCCAAAGACAAAATTTGTATCTGCAGTATTGCTGATCTGAAATCAACAACCTCAAAAACGTCCCAGTGGCCCCGGTCAGCGTGGCTCCGCAGTTAGAGCGTCGGCCTGCGGACCGAAGGGTGGCGGGTTCGATGTCTGGTCGAGGGCACGTATCTGGGTTGCAGGTTTAATCCCCAGCATCTGCTCCTGCAGGTGATGGGTGGGGTGGGATGTGGCCTCTGGTGATGGAGATTTGGGGGTCCAATTGCGTGAACCTGACCTGAAGTTGTCACGGCTGTGTGAGGGTCTTCTTGGCCTCACGTGGGAAGCACGTGGTTTTGCCATAGTGTTGGAAGGAAGTGAGATAAATTCCCAGACACTGTCTACATTGTAGCATTCTCAGGAGAGAGCCAGGCACCCCCAAACTGAAGCAACTCCCATCAAGCATGAAGAAAGATACCACAGAGGAGATTGAAAGGACCCTAAAAATAGTAGCAACCATGAATGCTGACATCTCTCACCCCTGTTAGAGTACATGCGTACGATAAAATAAAAACACATACAAATAAAAGTGAGAATGACAGAAGAAAAGCATAGCGCAGTCCATACATTAATAAAAATGGAACTCCACATCTGATTTCTCATTGAAAAAAAAAAAAAAAGGAAGCCCCTTGATGTGTTAGGAGAAGCCAAGATTGTTCTGGAACAGAAGGCTGGAATTTGTTCGAGATGTTTTTCTTTTATTCGTTTGCGTTGAATGGATTGGGGTGACATTGGTGGACGGGGTCCAGTATGCAGATGGAAAGGGGGGAGGGGTCAACCTGATGGCGCTGCCCTTGCAATGATACAGCGGCAGGTGTGAGAATATATCTGTGCCGTGTCAGCAACGCAAGCTGGTGGTTTAACATCGGAGCTGAACTGACTGCCACTGGGTGCCGGCCAAGGAAATGTCGTCCAGACCCAGCACACACGTTCCTGGTGTTTGAGGAGGCGAGAAAGGAGGTCACATCCTTCCGTTTATCTTCACGGCGTTCGTTCTTCATTCTGGGTTGGGGGAGAATTGGGGTGGAGGTCGCATGCACTGTTCTTTGGTCTGACCATTCGAGTCGGCCCTCCTGTGATGTTGACAGACAGAGGGTGTGCACCCCTTAAGGACCAGGAAACAGAGACCAGAGTCCACATTGTGCATTAACGTTACAGATTCAGCAGAAGACGGAACTTGGGGGCGATGGAGGGCAAACAGCACATAATGAGCAGAAGCGTCGTGAGGGAGAAGAGGTAAGCAGCCTGCGTTCCTTCAGGAAGGTGGAAGGACGGAAGTAACAGGTTCCCTGGACCCACACCGCAAACAAGACCCAAGCAAAGAACGCACGCGTTGACTTTTCCTTCGGGAAGTTGTTGAATGTATGCCGTTACCCAGAGTCTCTTGGGTCTCACGGTCGCCCCCTTTTACCGGCAGAAATCAGACATCCTATTTGCTTCTCGGCGGGTCTCTCTGAACAGCACGTGGAAATAGCACCAATGTGGTGGGGTTGGGTGCACGGGGACCCCTCGGCCTGCGCAGGGGGGACGTGGTCGGTTATGAAAAGCTGTTGCCGGGCGCGGGTGCGGTCCCGGTGGCTTGCCAGGTACACAGATGTGGTAAGCAAAGGCATCACGAAGGAGCAGAAATAGTGTAGGCAAAGGACGTCACCAAAGAGCAATGCTGTCACCAACACTCAGTGAACGTGAAGGAAAAGGACTCACCTTCTGAGTGAAATAAAGAATGTTTCAGGCCCGGCCAGTGTGGCTCAGTGGTTGAGCGTCGACCCTGCACCAGGAGGTCACCGGTTCGATTCCCAGTCAGGGCACATGCCCAGGTTGTGGGCCTGATCCCTGTGGGGGGCATGCAGGAGGCGGCCCATTGATGTTCTCGCTCATCAATGTTTCTCTCTCTCTCTCCCTCTTCCTTCCTCTCTCTCTAAAATCAATAAAGAAAGAAACATTAAAAAAAAAAAGAATGTTTCATTTACCTAAAGTTCTAAAGTATGATTGGGGCTTCTTTTCTACATTAGGGGTGCATTTCCAGAGGCTCAGAGCAGAACGCATTTCAGGAAAGGCTAGTAAGACATACCCATCTTTTTATTGGCGTGTCTTTGGGTTTCTCGGTAGAAGGCAGTTTTTTTTAAAGCTCTTGACCTGGATGTTTCTAGAACAGTTGTAAACAGGAGACGCAGAGATTCCCACTGATACACCCTTTTCTATGTTTCCATATATTATATATTTAACAGGTGCCCCTCGTTCTAAACGGGTGGTGATGATGACACCTGGCTGTATGTAATGTGTACTCGGCACCAGGCTCAACCCCTTCTCATACAAAATAATAACTGAGTTCATTCGCAAACGCGCTATGAGGTAAGTAGGTTTTTTGTTTTGTTTTTTAAATTTCTTTTCTTTATTGATTTTAGAGAGAGAGGGAGGGAGATGGAAACATCGATGAGAGAGAACATCGATAGGCCGCCTCCTGCATGCCCCCCACTGGGGATCGGGCCCACAACCTGGGCATGTGCCCTGACCGGGAATCGAACCGGCGACCTCTTGGTGTAGGGTCGACGCTCAACCACTGAGCCACACCGGCCGGACAGTAGTTTTTATCGCCATTCTGCGCATTCAGAAACAAGAGCACAGAGAGGAAAGGAAGTGGCCCCAGACCACAAGTCTGATAGAGGGTACAATGAGTCCAGCTTTCTCACCCATTATGCTATACATTACACGGGTAATTTAATAATTATAAGAATAACAAAGTGCATTCCCTCACCGCACACAGGAGGAACCAGGCAGCGATATCGTGTGTGTGTATCCGCCCCACGACATAATGAAGGCCTCCAAAGCGTTGGAGGGTCAATTGCTTGTCCCAGTGACTCAAACACTCGAGACCGGGGGTGGAATTTTTCTGCAATTGCTAACAACTCTTGGTAAGTTTCCAGACAAATTAACTACAATTTTCCTCCTAATTACTTGGCAGCAGTCACCCTGACAATCTCTGTGCCTCTTAACAGTGTGCACGAAAATAAGCTAACTCCTTGAGCTGAGATGGGAAAGGAGTTATGTTCCGATGCAGACAGTGAGCGAGCACTTGGACGTATGGACGGCTCCCCAGCGGGCTGTCTTCCGGTTCTGTTATTTGTTTGTGTTCATTTGTTTTGTTCCGATGTTACGTCCACACCACACTTTCTATCCTTCCCGGCTCCTGACCACTGAATGACAGTAATGACAAAAAATTATTTTAATAACAGGGACAAGAACTCAATCCCATAACAAGAGTTATCTGGAGATAGGATTCAGGATCTCCTTGAACTCTGAGATTCTAGGGAAAACCCTCAGTTGGGGTAAATTGTCCTGGGTAAGCTGTGAGCACCATCCAGCAAATTTCTTCAACCAGGATGAACATCCGTTCCCTGCAAGATAAGAACTGTTGACCTTGCAATGACATGACCTTCTACGCTATTTTTCCTCACCCCTTCTGCATTTGGTGACCGCTCTTTCTGGCGTGTGTGGGATACGTTTCACACATTGAAAACCTGCAAGATTGGGGCTGAGCATTAGCACCCTTTTCAATGTACATCCATCCCCAATTTTTATTTTTGCAGAAATACTCCATCGCTTCTAGCTGCATTAAAATCAGCCAGGGTGGGGAGAACGCCCCTCTGAAGTTCCAGGATCTGCTGTGACTCTCTGGGGGAGCTGGGATCACTTAGCTTTCTGGTCTCATGTGATGCTGGCCAGTTGTGTGGGCCAGTTGGTGGATTGGTCAGTTACCCAGTGCGGGGCCACCACTCAAAATGTATTGGAAGCCATCGACGTAAGTGTCACGTAGCCTCACCTCACTTCGGTTAGACGTAGTTTAAATAGAAGCTGCAGAAAAAAGGCTCAATAGTCCTGCTTTCACGCCCATAAATAGAGGACTCAATGAGTTTTCATAGCGGCTTTGTTGTAAATGCTGTGGTATACATTGATTGTTTGCGTGTGTGTTTGAGCAAACAAGAGAATTGGCCATAAACCCCTTTGACAAGAACGAGCAGAAATAGAAGAGCACGAGGAATGGAACATGAAGACGTAAGTGTGCATTGGCCGAGGCATCTGAAGCTGGAGTCTGCCTGAGACGTCACTCAAGTTCGGTAAGTCCTCACGCACCCTGTGGTGCGCCCGTGAACCACCCGAAAAGCAGAGCACACCGCAGACCTGAAGAGGAATTGCATTGGTTTAAAACTGCGCAGCAATTTCATAAATGGAAGGCAGTGATCTCACACACAGCGACTGGGAGCTGAATTCTCTTGCCGTTTGGGGACGCCTGACCTTGCGCGGAGATCAAGGAGTATTTGAAATGATTCCTTCTAACTGCGGATTTTCTTGTGCATATGCCAGAGGTGAAGTGTGGGCTGTGGCGTGTGGGCTCTGTTGGCAGAAAAAGGTCCCCCTTCTGAGAAGATCAACGACATTGGTTTCATATCGGCAACTCCGGATGATGGAAATAGACAAGTGATTGAACTAATGCTAAAAATGGTGCAACGTTTCCTGCCAATGCATGGAATGAAAATAGAGCTCTGGCAAGTTTATTCTGTTTTTGTTGAAACACCTGACTTAGCCCGGCCGGTGTGGCTCAGTGGTTGAGCGTCGACCCATGCACCAAGAGGTTGCCAGTTCGATTCCCAGTCAGGGCACATGCCCAGGTTGTGGGCCCGATCCCCAGTAGGGGGCATGCAAGAGGCGGCCAATCAATCTTCTCGCTCTTCAATGTTTATCTTCCTCATCAATGTTTATCTCCCTCTCACTTCCTTTCTCTCTAGAATCAATAAAAAAATAAACAAAAATAAAGGAAAGAAAAAAGAAACACCTGACTTACTATAAATGTTGTCTTCTATGTGGAAGATGGAATTACTTGTTTGCGAGTCTTATTAGGAATAGAGATTTCAGTGAAGTGAGAGTCTTGGGGAAAATTCTGCTCTTAGTAAATGGAAAGAGCAGTAAGGAGACACGTACTCCGGCGTAAGCGTGGTCCAGAGCCATTCATAAGTGCAATAGCATAAGTTGCGGTGTCAAAATGTATCAGAATCGAAGCAGACATTGCCCATAATCCCAATGTACACATTACAGTGGAGATAACCCAAAAATGCTTTTCATTCAGACCCTGGGGGTCCCCAAGAGCCTAGGAGGGTGTTCAAAACCGGAGATGAAAAGAATTTTTATAACATAACATTACGTGCGTTTGTATCAATGTTGACATTGATAAAAGGTGCCAAAGTCATGGTGACTGAGCCACACTTGCCTCAGAACTAGTGGCAGAAATTGGTACCAGGAGTCTCCGTGTCCCTCAGCACCATACACTGTCAGTAGCAAAGTTGTAAAAAAGCACCTTCCCTTAAGAATCAACACGCAACAAGGGTTGGCCAGGACATGGGGTTGCAGATTGGTGCGGCCACTAGGCAAAACAGTGCAGAGTTTCCTCAAAAAATTAAAGATCCAGAAAGTCCACTTCTGGGTAAGTACATCCAAAGAAATCCAAAACACTAATTTATTTTTATTTAATTGTTTTTTTTTATTAATTTATTTTTGTTACAGATGTTTCTCCTTTTTTCCCCATTGACACCCTCCTCCCCATCCTCCCACCCCGTCCCCAGCTTTGTTGTCCATGTCCATCAGTTACGCATACATGCGCATAAGTTCTATGGTTTATCTCTTCCCTCCTCACCCCTTTTTCTGAGGCTTGTCAGTCTGTACCCTACTTCCACATCTCTGGGTCTACCCTGTTCCTTAGACTGTTATGTTCATTATATTCCACAAATAAGTGAGATCATATGATATTTGTCTTTCTCTGCTTGGCTTGTTTCGCTTAGGATAATACTCTCGAGGTCTTTCCATGTCGTCTCAAAGGGTAAGAGATCTTTCTTTCTTACAGCTGCATAGTACTCCATTGTGTACATGTACCACAGCTTTTTTATCCACTCATCTACTGATGGACACTTGGGCTGTTTCCAGATCTTAGCAATTGTAAATAGTGCTGCTATGAACATGGGGGTACATGTATTCTTTCTGGTTGGTGTTTCAGGTTTCTTAGGGTATATTCCTAGAAGTGGGATCACTGGGTCAAATGGCAATTCAATTTTTAATTTTTTGAGGTAACACCATAGTGTTTTCCATAGTGGTTGCACCGGTCTGCATTCCCACCAGCTGTGTACTAGAGTCCCCTTTTCTCCACACCCTCATCAACACTTGTTGTTTGATGATTTGTTGATGGCGGCCATTCTGACAGGTGTGAGGTGATACCTCATTGTTGTTTTAATTTGCATCTCTCTGATGATTAGTGATGTTGAGCATTTCTTCATATGTCTCTTAGCCATTTGTGTGTCCTGTTTCGAGAGGTGTCTATTTATATATATGTACCCCTGTTTCATTGCAGCATTATTTACACTAACCAAAACATGGAAGTCACCCATGTGTCCATGAATAGATGAGTGGATGCCCTGGCCAATTTGCTCAACAGTGAGCATCAACCTGTGGACCAAAGAGTCGTGGGTTCAATTCCAGCCAAGGGCACATAACTCAGTTGCAGTTCAGTCCCTGGCCCTGGCTGGGGTCGTGCGGGAGGCAACCAATCACTGTGTCTCTCTCACATCAATGTTTCTCTCACTCTCTCTCTATGTCTCCCTCCCACTCTGTCTGAAAATAAATGGAAAAATATCCTTGGGTGAGGACTAAAAAAAAAAAAAAAAATAGATGAGTGGATGAAAAACCTGTGGTACATGTACAAAATGGAATACTACTCAGCCCGAAAAAAGAATGAAATGTCATCATTTGTGGCAACTTGGATGGACCTGGAGGGTATTATGCTCACTGAAATAAGTCAGACAGAGAAAGACAAGTACCCTATGATTTCACTTATATGTGGACTCTAAAGAACAAAATAAACAAACGAAACAGAAACAGACTCATAGATGCAGAGAACAGAATGATGGTTGCCATAGGGGTCGCGGTTAGGGGGCTGGGTGAAGAGGTAAAGGGATGGAAAAGTACAGGTGAGCCGGTACAGAATAGTCACGGGATGTGAAGAGCAGCACAGGGAATATACTCAATAATATTCTAATAACTATGTGTGGTGCCAGACTTACCAGGGGGATCACTTTGGAGCAGGGGTGGGGAACCTTTTTTCTGCCAGGGGCCATTCGGATATTTATAACATCATTTGCGGGCCATACAAAATTATCACCTTAAAAGTTAGCCTGCTGTATTTGGTCGGGCTGATGGGGTGAGGCGTGTGATTTAGCTGGTGTGGTTTTTTTCGGGCGTTATATGGCCCGTGGGCCAGACGTGCCCCACCCGTGTTGAAACGTGTATGTGTCTAACCACTGTGCGGTACCCTTGAAGCTACTATAGAATCGTACCGAACGGCACCTGTAATTGAACAGTAAAAAGGAATGTGCTTTGGGAAACAACAGGAACCATTGCTTTCATGAGGTCTCGGCCCCTCAGGATAGGTTTTGAGGCCTCGCAGGATGCAGGGGAGGGGTGCAAGGCGAAGGAGCTGCCGTGTTCACGGAAAAACAAATGACTTTGAAGCAGTGTCTGCGGTCATCCCACAGGGAACACAGTCAGCACATCTAAGCAAAACGAAACCCGCAATTTGTATCTGCTCATCTCAAACCAGAAGCCTCAGCTCTCACGTTTATCTGCTCTGGAGACCTTCCTGTGCCCACAGTCTTTTCAGACTGGATGGGTGCTGTTGTCCACAAATGCGGTTTGGGCCATTTTGAATCAAGCTACTATGAACATCCGTGTGGACGTTCAACATCTTTGGATGGGTGCCAAGAGGGATCACTGGATCATGTGGTTACAGCGTGTTTTTTGTGTGTGTTTTTTGTCTTCAGATAGAGCAGGAGGGAGAGAGCGGGGAAGAGAGAGAAACATCGATGTGAGAGAGACACATTGACTGGTTGCCACCCGCACGACCCCAACCGGGGCTGAGGACACACTGCAACCGAGGTACGTGCCCTTAGCGGGAACCGAACCCGGGACTCTCTGGTCCGCGGGCCGACGCTCTAACCGCTGAGCCGAACCGGCCAGGGTGCGTGTTTTAATTGTGTAAGAAACCTACACGCTTTCTTCCCAAGGGCCTGCACCAGTTTGCATTCTCTCCAGCTGTCGGCGGGCAGTCAGGATGGAACATCTTGTCCCATTTGTTAGAGACTAAGTTGTACCTTCTCAAAATCCACACGTTGAAGCCCTAACCCATTACCAGGACCTCAGAACTGGACTGCATTTGGAGATGAGTCTGTGAAGAGGTGATGTAGGTAAAATGGGTCATGAGGGTGGGCCTGATCCCAGAGGACTGGGGTCCTCATAAGAAGAGGAGATAAGGTCACAGACTCACACAGAGGGATGCCCACGTGAGGACACGGAGCAGACGGCCATCCACATGCCCAGGACAGAGTCCTGGGTCTTGGACTTCTAACCTCCAGAAAATCAAGTTGTGTCTTTCAAACAACCCAGTCTGAGGTGTTTCATTATGGCGACCCAAGAAGACTAATATCCCACCTCGTCCAGAACGAAAGTGCAAGAAATAGCGTCTCAGTGACGTGCGTCTGGGTACGTGGAGATGCATTTTAATAGCACGAATGCATCGCTTCAGCAAGTCAGTGGAATTTGTCTCTCCATCAATATTTTCGGAGTTAAGTATAGAATGCATGACATGATCAATTATTTGCATCCTGTTTCTCTGCAGCGGTAGAAAGTGTATAGTCAGCTTCTTCAATACGTTCCTGATCCAGTCATTCCCAATGGCCAATGCTCACTGCATTTTTAAAAAATGGTGAGTGCGTCATTGATATGGACTCTTCGGCACCTTTTCCGTGGCAGCCCCCTGGGGGGTGACTAGTACACGATGGCGTGAATCACCGATCAGAGTTTCAAGCCAGCACTTCAAGGTGTAATAAGATTAACAACATTCTCAGCTCCTTATTAAAGATTGAGCTTCATGTTCCTTTTTTTTGGGGGGGGGGACTCTACTGAACCAGCTTCCCAGTTGCAAGGCTACTGGGGTTCCTTCGTGGGCATCATCAACATGTTTGAGAAAGGAATTCTCCATCCGCTGCCTATATCCCCGCGCCAGGATAAAATAAAGAAACAGGCATCCATGGGTAAGTCCATTATAAAGCCGAATCCGATGGTAACGTTAAATTATGGCCACATGATAATAATTATTCAATGGGGCCTTTTAGGGAATGGGAGCTGAGTTCATTGAAATTCTGCCTTATCCTTTACGTATGGGATTCAATACTATTATGGTACATTTTTCATGTATTCTCATGGAGATAGCGTTAGTTACCCTTATAACAAAATGCAGGCAGGCTTCCAGACTCTTCCAAATACACGCATTTAGGGTAACCAGACATCGACAGATATTAACTGAAATAATGAATTCTAATTATGAATACGAAATGGATTAAAAGACATGAAGTATTTACCCAGCAACTGATCGGATTAGCCAAAAAAAAATAATAATAATAATAGAATGGGACTTTGGATACTTATTCCCCTGATTTATTGCAAGTGTTCATAAATCAGGGCTTTTAGAAGTTTAAAGTATATATTTTTCACTTGATTTATAAAACCTGCTAATAAATCCATTGCAGCCTCTCATTGAGAAATCATTATTCTCCGAGTCAGCCCTCAGTAAGTAGGAGGATTTATAAACCAGCCAAACACGGGCACGGAACGAACCGCAGAGTCTGAAATTACGCCAATAAATCTTGCAGAAAAACAACAACGGGAAGCCCAGCAACCTTCTATTTACACATCCTTACCATACACTTGGGATGGAAGCGAAGGGTTGGAAACCTTGGTCTTCATTCGGTGGGACGTGGCCGGCAGACGGAGCCAGTCACCAATGTGCATGGAAGTCATGAAGCGTTCACTGGGTCCCTGTGAGGGAGCACGAAGAACATTTCTGTAACGGGATGCTCAGAGAGAGCTCCCCCTGCAGGCGTAGGCGGGTGCTGTCCTGATACAGGCCACACCCTCATCAGTCCAGGGCACATACATTTCCGAGGTTGAACTGGGTGGTACTAACAGCTGCCCTCCTCTCTAGAGATCACCCTTGGATGCCAGTGAGCTGCCCTTTCTGGAGAGTTACCCCCAACCTGCCCACCCCGAGGACCAGGATATCAGACCACGGCTAGGTTTCAGCAGAAGCTGTTCATTTCCCCATCTTTCCCCTTCCTGACCACTCACTCTGACACCTCCCTTGTTATTTTTTTCCACCAGTCCATCCACCACACCCAAATCTGGTCTCAGGTTCTAAGGAGCCCAACCCAAGGCTCTACTTCCAACAATTCTTCACACGTGTGTCGCCATTCGAATTCCCGGACGATCAGGATCTCACTTAAACTTATAATTATATATATATTTAAATGTGGTTTTATTGATTTTTAAAGAGAGAGAGGAAGGGAGAGAGCGAGAAACATTGATGTGAGAGAGAAACATCGATGAGAGAGAAACATCAACTGGCCGCCTCCTCCACACCCCCTAATGGGGATCGAACCTGCAACCCGGGCACGTGCCCTGAGTGGGAATCGAACCCGGACCTCTCAGTCCATGGGACCATGCTCCCTCCACTGAGCCACACGGGCTGGGCAAACATAGAATTATATTTTTATAGTGAAGCTCCTTCGTCAGGGTCTCCAGATCTGGACCCACCAACCCTGTCTTCTCATGTTTCCGCTGTCTGTCTGTCCTCCAGAAACCAGAGGCGACTTCACACGGGCAAGTTTCAGCTTTAAAAAGGATTCTGATATCGTGCTCAGTTTCAGTAAGCAAAGCGGGGTCCTGGTGGCTTGAGCTGTGTGTGTCGGTGCCCGAGGTGGGCAGGGAGGTCTCCACCCACAGGGGCAGCCGTGAGGAGACACCAGCTTTCTGACTTCTGAGCCCAACTTGGAATCATCCTTCGGAAATGCATTAAGGGCACAGGACTTTCTGAAATGACTACGCGGCCCCCTGGAGACCTAGCAAAACATTTCCCATTAGGGGTGGATGATGTTGACTGCGGGCAGCGATGATGCTAATGGTCTTGAAATATTCAATACAAAAGAAACATTGTATCCAGGACCTACTGGAGCAAACGCAAGGCTCTTTAGTGCCTCCCTTTGGTGATGAACGTACATGCACCCAACCTTTTCCTTTGCAACGTGGGTGCCCCTGACCAGAGAAACCCCATCTGCAGAGGGTTCTTCAGCTCCCTCTGTTGGCTCGGAGGTGCCAATGCAAATATGATGAGGTGGGGATTGGCTCTGTGGGAATGGGTGTTGATTTTAGAGGGTGATGATGCTGTCTGGAAGCTATGATGCTCAGTTCGACACGGCAGATATCTGTGGACATTCACGTTCTCTTGAGGTGCCATGATACCCCTGGTGGACATGGAAAACCAATGGCAATTTCCAACTGTACCTGCAGGCTGAGCCAGGCTCCTTGGGCCAGGCCGCCCAGAATCGAATCCCTGGGGCACTCGGGTACCCTGCCTGCCCGGGCATCACCCTGTGTCTCAAATGGGGATAAGAACATCTCCCAGCTCACGGCTGCTGTGAAGTTAATAGAATGTCGCATTCTTACAAAGCTATCTGACCTCGAGGAACACTCTAAAAATTGCATGCAATTGTATTATTCATATATTCATCGGATGAAACACATTAGAATTGTAATTAAAATGATTCATAATGAACACATTAATCTGTAATGGCATAAAATAGAATTGTATGTTGTAATGAAATAAACACTGGTGTGTGTACCTAGAGAGGTATCTCGGGGGGTCAACGCCAGCGTGAGAGCGTTATCAGGTCCCCAGATGGTTCCGGAAGGCGTCCCAGGTGCTGCCATCACCCCACACGCCCTCCGCCAGTGCAGGGGAGTCCTTTCAGCTTCATGTCTCCCTTAGTACATGATACTGTCAGACTTCATGTTTTCTTGTTACATTATGATTAAAAAAAAATACAGGACGATATTGCAGAAGAGAGCCCCTATGAGGAGCGTGTTTCGTTGCGTGCCTGGATGGAGACGACCGGCTGTTATTGAACACGATCGCGCCGAGAACATCCAAGTCACCGTTCCAGCCTTGTCCCCATCCGCTAGGGCGTTTCCCACGGACGTCTAAATCATTTTTATTCGTTGTTACCCTGTGCCCTAGTTTTTATTTAATTGGAAGGCATTCTCTCCTGGTACTAAGTTTCCAATTAAGTCCCCGCACTGCGCTAAGCAACCTACCCCAATACTTTATAGGAAGTGGACACTGTTCGAAGGAGCGACACACGCATTTTAATTACGCTCTTCGTCTTTGCAAAGGAGGGGCGCATCCCTGGATTTTAGAGAAATAAATTCTACCCAGGCTTGTTCTCCAGGCTCATAAATTGGGGCATGGTTTTGTACAAATTGAACGTCCTGCGAAACGAGCTTAAAAAATACTCCCTCTGCTAACCTTGGGCACATGGTGCTAGACAGTCATCCGACTTGTGCAAAAGGGAGACACGGGTACGATTTCAGTCCTACACGGTCTCCAAGGAGTCAAGTTCACAGATACGGAAAGTAGGGTGGTGAGGGCCAGGGGCTGGGGAAGGGGACGGGGGTTGGTGTTCCGTGGGGACAGAGTCTCCGTTTGGGGAGATGAGAAAGTTCCGGAATTAACACCACTGAGCTGTGCAGTTAAAAAATGGTCAAGATAGTAAATGTTGTGTTATACGGTATACGTATCCGATCATTAAAAAGGTGAAAGCCTTTTATTTATTTATTTTTTTCTTTTATTGATCTTCGAACAGAGAGACATAGAGACATCGATGAGAGAGAACATCGACTGGCTGCCTCCTGCATGCCCCCCACTGGGGATCGGGGCCACAACCTGGGCATGTGTCCTGACCGGGAATCGAACCGGCAACCTCTTGGTGCAGGGTCGACGCTCAACCCCTGAGCCACACCGGCCGGGCTGTGAGTGTTTTTTAATTGAAATCCATTGGACACACAGCACTGTTCCAGGTGGTTTCCGTCCATCTCTCTATGGTAATACGATCGGCATTGTGGCAACCATGAGCACCTGTGTCACGGGGCATCATCATCGTGTCTTTGCAAGACATTTTCTCCGGAATCATTGTAGTGTATCCCCGGTCATCGGCATGAAGTCATTTGCAAACTAATTTTTTTCAAGTAAAGTTGGGGTGAAAAGGTGTCAGAGACAAGTTTACAGCTAGCCAGTATCTTAGATCTCCGCCAGTTCGATATCCGCCTCCTGTCTGAAGACAGAGCGAAACAGAGGTCAGTGACCACAGGTGGGTCGGCGGCCAGTGAGGCCGTGGAAAGGTAGACCTCCTGACCTCAGGCTGGTACCTTGCTCTCCGTGGCCATCAGGAACCACCTCACAGGCCTTTGGCCTTGCTATGTACTGACGTCCTGTCTTCTGCTACGATGTCAACAGGACCTTGGGCACCTGGTCCGTGATTTCTGTCCAGAACACCCATTAACAGGCTGAGCAGGACAAGCGTCCCCCTGATCTCCGTGTGTTTTTCGTTGACGCTCAACGCTGAATGCGACAAGGTCCGAGGTCTCACCCAGGAGGATTTCTGCAAGATGCATTTGCATTTGCTTTTGTCTGGGCTCCACCCCAAAATGGCTGGGATCGCCTGTGACGGAAACCCCATTTGTTCTAACCTTGTCGAATGAGGCTACCCAGGAGAGGCCCGTCGATGCAAAAATGATAATAAAACTCCAAAGCTTGTACTGATACCTGAGCACACATCATTTATCCTACGAAACCCTTCAGAAGATTTCAGAGGTGTTGGGTATTGCCTATTCTTTTCCTCCAGATCAGCGGTTCTCAACCTGTGGGTCACGACCCCTTCCGTGTGCCAGACCGACGTCCTGACGTCCGATTTGCCCACACGCACGTGTGTGTGTCGATGGACGTCTTCCGTGCGACATTTGCGCCCCGCAAAGAGCGTACACGCGTGTGCACTCACAAGAGGCTGCGAGCGAGGCGTGCGTACCTGGGAGAAGCACACACCTTGGGCCTTCTGCACGGACAGGCTCCAGGGGGTGCCCGGGGCTGGTCTGGAAAGAAGGCTCAGCCTAAGGGATGGTGCACAGTCCACGCCAGTCATTTCCTCACAGCGACTCTGGCAAAGGGCATAGCATCTGGATGTCAGCGGCTAATTGTTACCATAGCGACGGTGCGTTCTGCGGACGCTGGGCCCTAGCTCTGCCCTCAATGCCACCGGGGTTCACAGGTCCCTAGGAGGAGGAGTCAGCAAGAGGAAAGCAAATTCTGGTTTTGTTTTTTTGTCATCCGTGTCCCTCGAGGAGTTTTCCCAGCCGGGAAGAGGAGAATCAGAGACCCTGATGGGGGCAGTGAGAAATGCCAGCTGGGTTCAGTTCAGACAAGGAGTGTGAGAATCAGATGCAAGGAGGTATGGGGAAGCTTTGAAGCCGAATCGAGAGGGGTCTGAAAACACACACGCTAGGGTTCGCTGGGAAGTGTAGTCCCAGCTGCGCCAGAGGGCACAGCCCTAACACCGCCAGGCAAGGATGGCACACTGATGTTTAATCTCAGGGGACAACGTCACGGGGCCAAGGACGCCCGATAGCTGGTTAACTACTACTTCTGGGCGTTTCTGGGCTTCTGAATGACATGAGCATTTGAGTCGGTGCACTGAGGGAAGCAGATTGCTCTCCCCTGTGTGGGTGGGCCGTACTCAATCAGTTGAGGGCCTGAAGAGACTGAAAGGCAGCGGTAGGGGATGTGTACTCTGCCTGAGCTGAGCTCGAACAGCCACCTCCTGCTGCCCCAACACTGAAATGTGCACCGCAGGTGTTCCTGGGCCTCAGGTCTTTGGATGGGACCGGTACCGGTGGCACTAACGTCCACCTGTCAGGCCCCTTAACTGTAATCGTCACAGCAGGGCCAACACAGCGAACGCCATGAGGTCGGCGGCCGAAGGAATGCACGGGGTTCTCTGGTCTCTGTTCTACACAGGTGTGTCCTGGCTGGCTTTCCTGGGGCTTTAAAACAAGAAATTCAAATACCGTGGACTGTTTCTCGGGCATAAAAAAAAGAATGAGATCTTACCATTTGCCACAGCACGGATGGGCTTAGAGGGTTTGGGGCTCCGTGAGAGAAGTCAGACAGAGGAAGACACACAGTGTATGATTGCACTTTTGTGTGGATGTAAAGAATTAAATAAAAGGACAAACAGAGTAGAAGCAGACTCACAGATGCAGAGAACAGAGTGCTGGTTGCCAGAGGGGAGGGGTTGGGGGTCTGGGTGGAAAGGGGAAGGGACGAGAAGGACAGGTAGGCAGCTTCAGCACAGTCACGGAGTGTGAGCACGGGGAATCGAGTCCGTAACATTGTCATCACTATGTAGGGGGCCAGGTGGGCACTGGAAATACTGGGGAACCCGTTTGCAAGTTATATCATGGCTAACCACGACGGTATACACCTGAAACTAATATAAGATAATATCGAATGTCAACTGCCGTTGAAAAATAAGAAAGACAACGTAACAATATGAAATAAAGGAGACTCCGGGAAAGGATCTGGTCACTGGACACGTCAGAAGGGGTCTCGTGGAGCTGCTGGTCTGTGAGAGGCACTCACGGACCTGGCAGGTGGACGCTGATGTTACACCCTTTGGAAAATCCCCCTGTAAATAACGGACTGTGTCGCACAGGCTAACAATACAGGTGTCAGGGGCTCCAGTCCCGCACTTTCGATGTCTTCTCCGTCTGCTTTGTGTTTTCCAAGGCAAGCCGGCCCCTCTCCATGCAGGCTGCGTTTTTAGGAGGAACGACCCTCCCCTGCAGATTCGGGGTACGTGTGCCGGCGCTCAGGTCGGACATGTGAGAAAGGAACCGTGCCCTGTGAGAGGGCATCGTATCCCCAGCTCCACTGCAGACCCTGTAAACATAATCCCTGTTCTTACGTTCCTCTAGTGTCCACAGAGCACCGTGTCACAGAGCGCTTCCCAGGACTCCCAGGTGGAACAGAGGAAGCGCTTTCTCGGTGAGAAGGATGGACAGTCTCCCCAAGGCCAGGGCAGTTTCCAGGTGAGAAGATGGGCAGTCTCCCCAAGGCCAGGGCAGTTTCCAGGTGAGAAGATGGGCAGTCTCCCCAAGGCCAGGGGCAGTTTCCAGGTGAGAAGGATGGGCAGTCTCCCCAAGGCCAGGGGCAGTTTCCAGGTGAGAAGGATGGGCAGTCTCCCCAAGGCCAGGGGCAGTTTCCAGGTGAGAAGGATGGGCAGTCTCCCCAAGGCCAGGGGCAGTTTCCAGGTGAGAAGGATGGGCAGCCTCCCCAAGGCCAGGGGCAGTTTCCAGGTGAGAAGGATGGGCAGTCTCCCCAAGGCCAGGGGCAGTTTCCAGGTGAGAAGGATGGGCAGTCTCCCCAAGGCCAGGGCAGTTTCCAGATATCGGTGGAGGCTGCAGCTCCCCGGGTAGAGCCATTGATCTCAGCCCTGAGCACACCTGCGCCCCGGCCAATCAGCCAATCGCTTCCCCTGCCAGCCTGTCCTCAGGGCTGTGGCTGCCGTTGCCGTGGAAACCCTGTGGGTGTCCAGGGTGACATCACAATGGGCTGCTGTGCCCTCTCTGGGGGAATACGGTCAAATGTCACTTAAGCTCAGAAGGGCCTGGGGATTTAAGGGGTGGCAGAAGGAGGGTCAGCAAGCGGTGTCTGAGGTTCCGGATGTTTTCAAGGGGAAGTTTGGGAGAAGCAGGGAGAGCGGCCAAGTCTGCTTGGTACACAGTCTAAGGAGTGTCCGGGGGCCCTGAGGACAGAGGGCACCGTCCCCTCTTCTTGCCAGGGAAGGACTGGCAGAGCTCATTATCTCCAAACAGAAAGGGATCCCACGTCCCGGTCGCACACCAAAGCCCTTTTAGCCCCGATCGCTGATTGTGCCACGCAGAACATCATCGTCATCATCACGACCGCAGACCAGCCTCGTGCGTGCCTGACGGTGGCTCTGCGCGGTGGTGGCGTCTGGGGGGCGCTTGGCAAAGCCTCCTTGCAGAGCGTCTCCCACGGACCAGCCAACACAGCGAGGCTTTCTCAGGAGCTGGGCTGCCTGCACTTCAAACACCACGTTTGGCAAAGTGATTTGTTGTGCTGTCTGGCGTTTGAAGGACCCTGAATAGCTCCGTTTTACGGAGGGAGGAGAGCGCGGGCTGGGCAGGCCCCCCGACGAAGCTGGGGGATGCATGGGCTCTGGGCCCCTTAACTCCTTGCTTTTCCGGGCGAAGGGATGCGCCCCGGAATCCTTTGAGGTCCTGCCAGTGGCAGAGCTCGGCATTGTGATCAGTGCAGCTCAATGAGCTCATTCACGGAGGCTTTCCCACAGCCCGGGACGCGAGGGGCGGGCGCTGGGTTTTGTGTGCCGCGGGGCCCACGGGCTCCAGGCTCTGGCCGGCTATTGAGAACATTCCTGGGCCGCTGCGTCATGGGGCTGAGACCCAGACCCCCCCAGGGCAAAACTGTCACCCAAAGCACAGCCCAGGACCCAGCCGGAACGGAGTCTCCTCTGAGATCTGAGCAATCATTTCAGCCCCTTAACACGGCTCCTCAAAATGCGGCTGGTAAGAGAATTTGAGAGAGAATCGAGGGGCCCCCTGCTCACACCTGCTTCCTCTGCGATGTCGTGTCCCACCGTGGTGAGGGCCGGCTTTTGTCACAGAAGCGAGGCCATCGAGGAGAAAGTTCACTACCCAGGGGAGGGGGCCAGCATGGAGAGCGTCCCCCCAGCACTGCGAGGAGACTTCTTTGTTCTCTCTCTCTCTCTCCCCGGCCTCAGTCAGGTGTCTCGCTCTGCATCTCTGCTCAGGACACCAGGGGCCGCTGAGCCCGCCGGGGACTTCTGGCAACATCGGGTACAGTTCTTGGCGTCCTGACTGGGAAGGTTGGTCCTGGCTTCTAGGGAGTAGGGAGCAGGGTCGCTGCTGACCACCCCGAGGTGTGCAGGACGGCGGCCCAGGAAAGCACCACGGACACCCCAAGGGGCAGGCGGAGACGGCCACCTGAGCCTGGAGATGGCCACCTGAGCCTGGACATGGCCACCTGAGCCTGGACACGGCCACCTCAGCCTGGACACGGCCACCCCAGCCTGGACATGGCCACCCCAGCTTGCACACGGCCCCCTCAGCCTGGACACGGCCCCCTCAGCCTGCACACGGCCACCTCAGCCTGGACACGGCCACCCCAGCCTGGACACGGTCACCTCAGCCTGGACACGGCCACCTCAGCCTGGGGATGGCCACCTCAGCCTGCACACGGCCACCTCAGCCTGCACACGGCCACCTCAGCCTGGACACGGCCACTTCAGCCTGCACACGGCCACCTCTGCCTGGACACGGCCACCCCAGCCTGGACACGGCCACCTCAGCCTGCACACGGCCACCTCAGCCTGGACACGGCCACCCCAGCCTGAACACGGCCACCTCAGCCTGGGGATGGCCACCTCAGCCTGGACACGGCCACCTCAGCCTGGACACGGCCCCCTCAGCCTGCACACGGCCACCTCAGCCTGGACACGGCCACCCCAGCCTGGACACGGCCACCTCAGCCTGGACACGGCCACCTCAGCCTGGGGATGGCCACCACAGCCTGCACACGGCCACCTCAGCCTGCACACGGCCACCTCAGCCTGGACACGGCCACCCCAGCCTGGACACGGCCACCTCAGCCTGCACACGGCCACCTCAGCCTGCACACGGCCACCCCAGCCTGGACATGGCCACCCCAGCCGTCCGGAGTCTGGCAGCAGAGACCGTGCAGGTAGCAAAGCCCAGCGTTTCGTCTGTGGGAACTGTTGGCCTCGCCAAGCCAGGAGGACCGAGTCCCTTCTCCTTGGCCGTCAGACAGGCAACAGGTGGGTGTACAGCTCAGACAGGGCCAGACAGGCAAGGTTCGCCAAATCGCTTTTTCCACCCAAATCGTCGCTGGACTGTCCCCCGAGGCGCAGCCAGCTGGACTCCGTGAGGCTCGTGCGGTCACTCCTCACCTCGCGTGAACGTGTTGTCCTCTTTGTAAGGACATTGCCACGCGCAGAGGGCCCTAAACGAAGGCGTGTGCGTGAGCCCGTTAGTTGAAACCCTCAGAGTTCAAGGACACAGGACCTCTGTCCTCATTAGCACCAGGTCCCACGCCGCACTGTAGTTAATACGCGATGTAAAAGTTACCCGTTAAGTAGCATCTCCATATTCTCGTCCCTCTCACCCACCAGATGAGCAGAATTCTCAGCTGCCGTCTGTTCTGGCCACTTCCTTCCAATTTCCGCACACGAGCAATGACTGCGGTGACGGGCCATTCGAGGTCACGCAATCTCGGTAACACGTTTGTGCTCACACAGGCGGCTTTTGCTTCCCAGTAAACACTCCTTCCTGTTGAACTGAGGCCGCCTGGCGTTCTCACAACATAAACAATTCCTCCCTGAATCTCTGCTAAATACGACCCCCCGATTTTCATTCTGTGCAGCTTGCTGCTACTCAGCTTTGAGGTCCAACGCAACGCCCAGGCATGCTGCGAAAATCATCGGCAACGGGGCCAGGGCTCGTGGGTTCCTCCTCTCCTGAGCTCTGGCCATAAGGATGTCACTCCCGTGGCCCCTGGTTGCCACAGAATTTCAGAGATGGAGAGTCTCTCGCAGGGCTCTGCTTCCATCCTCTCATTTCGTGGGTGACATAAACCAAGAGAGAATATCATCACGTTGTCAAATGGTTCCAGCCTCAGCAGCTCTGGGCCCTGGTTCATTTCTGCCACCCTAGGAGCTGGCAGGGACGGGCTCACGTCCGTGAGCCTTTGCAGCTACACCTCACTGCGCTGAGCACACCATACCGGCGCTCATCAAGCCCACAGGGCAACTCTTTCCTTTTTACGCGTCTTGATTGTTGATGCGTGGTTCTGCCGTATGAGGTTGACCTTACAGAGCTCTGTTTTGAAGGATTTGGAAGTAAGCAGCACACTGAGACGTCGAGGTTAAGGGGAGCATGGAAAAGGATCTTCTTTTGGACGATCGCTTTGTGGTCGTGGCCGGGGACTTGTGTCTCCGGCCGTGAAATTTGTCCTTGCACACATCCGTTGTTAGTTCCTGCCCACAGGAAGGCACTGGCACCCTGATATACAGTTGCCTGGAAGTCTGAATCCACCTTCCCAGCCTCCCCACCCGTCCCTGTTCTAAATCGGGCTGGGTGCAACATCTCCATCCAACAATCTGCTGAATTCCGTAAACACCGTCAGTGATGGGTGATGTCCCAACCTCCACAGAGTTGACCCCTCTTGCCTAAGAGCCGTGTCCCTCAACAGCGTGAGGTTCGACTCCTTGCCTTGTTTTTCTCAAGCAGAGCACAGAGTCGAGCCCTCAGAGACGGTCACACTAGGATGGCATTCCTGGGGTCGTATGCCGTTCGGACACTCATCATTGCTGCGGGTGCCTCTGAGGACTGGGTTGTGGGTAGACCAGTTGTCCCATCCGGAAATGAAAAGACCTTGTTTCTGGTCTTTGGAGGGTATGTTCTGCGTGCTGCTCAGCTCCAAGTCCTGGACCCGGCCTCGCACACTGCAGACTCTTACTTTTGGAGCGGAGACGGGAGGAGCAGGGATTGTCTTTGCTGCCACTATACATAGCTCAGTGTTGCCCCTACAAGAAGCCTTAAGGCACAACCACACTTTCAGCCGCGACCCTCATCGCAGAGCTGGGCTTCCTCTGCACTGTGGTTGTAGATGGCTACCCACCGGCGGCAGCTTCTCACGCCCGTCCGCAGAAGGCGAAGGATTTGAAG
Source organism: Tadarida brasiliensis (assembly GCA_030848825.1). Lineage (NCBI taxonomy): Eukaryota > Metazoa > Chordata > Mammalia > Chiroptera > Molossidae > Tadarida > Tadarida brasiliensis. The sequence goes on along the minus strand of CM061280.1, from coordinate 131,957,149 downwards.
CGTTCATATCTGTAGCAGAACCTCAGGTCCGCGGGCGTGGTCCACAAAGACGCGATCGTGCCTACAGCAGGGTTTGCTTTGACCTGTCGCATCTCCCACCATATGCGAGAGGCATGACCTCCCTGTAGCGTCCCATCCCGGGCTGTGCCGCCGCTGGGTTTGTGGTTGTGATGTTGTTCAAATGAAACAATCCCCATTCATAAAAACGCCAGCAACTATAACATGAAATCGATCAGGAATCCATGTCTCTCCACGGCCCCGTATGTTGTAAAGATGGCATCACTGTCTAGTGTTTACCCTTTCGTCCACCCACACTCAGTTCTTCTAATACGCCCCCTTCGGACACCGACTAGCAGGACCTTCTATCAATGCATTGTGTATTTTTCACACGCGAGAAGATACTGTTGGATTTCCAGGCAAAGGGTCCGCGAGGCCATGTGGCGTGACGAAGAAAACAAGACCTGGCAGGGTTGCTACCGATCTCGCTGACCTCGCCCCCACCTTAAAATGCCCCTGTGAGCCATCCTCAAGCGTGTGTGTTCATAACGAAGCACCACCCACTCTATCTGCAGCGACTCCGATTCCCTTTCACTCAGGGCAGCACCCAGTTTGATTGTTTGTTTGTAGCTAATGCTCACGTCTTGTTCAGGACAAGAGAAATGGCACCCCTTGTGGGAATTGTTCCAGGTCTCCCACATGGGGACGCAGCCCAGGAAACTCAATACCTATCGAAAAGCTCACAGAGATGGGAGAGCTTGCCAGTCCAGAGAACGCCAGCCTAACACACAAATGGCTTCTACGGGGCAAGGCAACAGTGCATTCATTGTGTCTTATCTCTGTTCTTGGTCGTGGGAGAAAGACACCCGGACCAGCTGTAACAGTGACCTCAGCCCCCGTTATCAGGCAGGTCATACGAATAAAAAAGGCCCCGGGGACAGGGCCAGCACACATTATTTCAAGAAAACACAGGATTAGTTTGTAAAACATGTACAAGACCATCCCTGGAAAGTCTCATGAGCCCAAAGGGATGTTAAAGTCTGATACAAAATGCAGTGAACTCTGGATAAGTCGGTTCCGACCCAAATAAATCCACCCTGAGGTAGAATAAACTGACCAGCACAGTCAGGAAAAGCTATAGTTAGGCACGGCCCTTGGAAAACCTATGGGGAATACATTTAAGGTATTTTATAAGAGCCGGGCCGGTGTGGCTCAGTGGTTGAGCATCGACCCTGCACCAAGAGGTCGCCGGTTCGATTCCCGGTCAGGGCACATGCCCAGGTTGTGGGCCCGATCCCCAGTGGGGGGCATGCAGGAGGCGGCCAGTTGACGTTCTCTCTCATCGATGTTCCTATCTCTCTCTCCCTCTCCCTTCCTCTCTCTCTAAAATCAATAAAGGAAAAAAACATATGTTATAAGAGGAAACATTGTAAGTCATTAACACATTTGTAGTGACTGAAACATTGAAACGCACACATCATAAAGCAGATTATTTTGGAAAAGAGGATCATTCATTTTTCTAACAAAATTCACCCAGTGGTCATACAAACTCTGGTATAGGGTGTGCCTGTGATGGCTAGATTTGCCTTTTTTATCAACTTGACTGCTACTTAGTGTTGAAGCCATCCATGTTCTTTCTAGGACGGAATAAATGTTAAAAAAAAAACAGTAAGATCTGCTGCACTGACGCCAAAATTCAGATATGAAATTGGGTAAATCAAAAGGTTAAGTCCAGGCTGGTTTGGCTCAGCGGTTAGAGCGTCGGCCTGCGGACCAGAGAGTCCCGGGTTCGGTTCCCGCTAAGGGCACGTACCTCGGTTGCAGTTTGTCCCCGGCCCCGCTTGGGGTCGTGTGGGTGGCAGCCACTCGATGTGTCTCTCTCACGTCGATGTTTTTCTCTCTCTCTTCCTCCCTCTCTCCCTCCTGCTCTATCTGAAGATAAATGCAAAAATGTCCTTGGGTGAGGATAAAAAAAAAAGGGTTAAAACCCAGTTTTCTAACTACCATCAACAAAAATACACGGGTCAAAATAAAAACGATGAGACCATGTACATAACAGGAAGCATTGAGTGATCTTAAGAATAAAGCAGGAAAAATAAACCAAGTGAAAGTAATTACGGATTAGGGATCCATCCTCCTGATATCTTCACTCTTTGAGGAGCAAATTAAATGAAATTATCATTGCATAATATCGGCTGATTAATTAAAGATTCCGAATCTCGATAACTGAAGTTTACCAAGATTGATAGTCCCCCTGTCTATTGGTAATTACTCTGAGCACTTTTTTTATTAGTATTTCAAGTAGCTGAGCTTCTTGTAATTCCCTGGGGTAAAGACAGATTAATTTTTCAATTACGAATATAAACATCATTGTCAGGGGAGAACACGGCAGTATTTCTTCTTTATTCCGCCTTCGTTAATCGTCTACGTCTGTCCGGAGAAAACGAAGGAGCCGTTTTTGTTCGCACGGCCCATTGAATCCCGTCGTCCGTGTTCCAGGATGATCTGTCCACAGAAACGAGACCCGGTGGTTTTAACCCGCAAGTTCAAAGAGCCGCATTTTGGCAAACCGAGTCTTGAAAGGAAGACATCAACGCTGAGCCAAACCTGAAAAGCTGTTAAATAGGGAGATGACTGTCTGGTTGGACCCCGTCTACGGACAGAGAGGACGGGAGACCCCCTCCGGCGCCAGCCCCACGGAGCACGGGTTCTCGGTGACAGTCAAGGCTGAGTAAGTGCGTCCCAGCAAGAAGCTGTCTGTGGCCCCAGAAAGCGCCGTGTGTGCCAAGGTGCCTCCCGTCCGCGACATGGGCGGCTGCGGAAGGCTGGCGGTGGAGGCAGTGACATGGAGAAAGCGGGGTGTCCGGAGCCTGCAGCTGTGATGCCCTGGGGTTCTGCCGGCTGCAGGTGTGGCACGTGGTTCCTCCAGCCTCAGGGACTCGAGCACCAGGGCTGAGCCTTCCAAGTCGTCAGCACCGTGAACGGCTCTTCCTAGCTCGTTTGCTCGTCTGCAATTCACAATCCAGTGCCCAGAGGGAGTGTCACAGTGCTGTTCCCGCCCTGGCTCATGCGGCTCAGAGGATGGAGCGTCGTCCGTGGACAGAGAGGTCCCAGTTCGATTCCAGGTCAGGGCACATGCCCGGGTTGCAGGCTCGATCTCCAGTGGGGGGCGTGCAGGAGGCAGCCGATCGATGTTCTCTGTCATCGATGTTTCTCTCTCTCTCTCCCTTCCTCTCTCTCTAAAATCAAGAAAGATCTCTTATCCTTTGAGACGACGTGGAGGGACCTCGAGAGTATTATCCTAAGCGAAACAAGCCAAGCAGAGAAACACAAATATCACATGATCTCCCTTATTTGTGGAATATAATAAACATAACAGTCTGAGGAACAGGGTAGACCCAGAGATGTGGAAGTAGGGTACAGACTGACACCCCTCAGAAGAGGGGGTGGGGGGGAAGGAAGAGATAAACCACAGAACGTATACGCATGTACACATAACCGATGGACATGGACAACAAAGCTGGGGATGGGGCGGGGGGATGGGGAGGAGGGTGTCAATGGGGAAAAAAAGGAGAAACATCTGTAACAAAAATAAATTAATAAAAAATAAATAAAATAAAATAAAAGCTTTTTTTTATTTTTTATTTTTATTAAAAGGAGTGCTGTTCCCAAAGTCATCTCGATCCGAAAAGAGTATATTCCAGCCGTACACATTAGAACCAGGCACACCTGTCCAAGCTGATGACAGAGGTTTTGTCTCCGACCGCAGCTGGTGACATCAACAGCCCCTTTCCGCCGAGATGGGCCAGGGCTCCTCCTTCCGATTCTTCGGGGAGCGTCTGGAGAGTCCTTCTCAACGTCGGTGGCATCAGATGGGCTGTGGGACACGGTGCGTGTCCGCGGGCTCACTCGTAGAGGCCTCAACCCTTGGTCGACCCGAGGCATCCACGGAACAGGGACCGACCAGAGCACCGCCATCCGAGGGTAACACCGACCCGGCCTCAGCCCGAAAGCGCGTTTCAGAAATCCTCGTGACTGTCCTCCACTCTCTGGGTTTGTGAGTAGCAAAGAGCAGCGCGGTGGGCTTGCTGCAAACCCCCCTGAGTCCCGAAGGATCCTTCCTACGTCGAATAAACCGGGAAAGTCGTCATTTCGCACGCTTCTGATTTCGGGATCTACACCAGTTTCCATCAGGACTTGGGCCCCTTCCCACCCGAGCTTCCAACCGTCCTGATATGTCGCTGCGCTTCTCAGACGTACAACGAATGCGGTTTTGTTCCCGACAACCTGGGACTTGCCTAGCGCCCACGGGCCGCGGGCATGGTGATGACAATGCTATTCACTGGGTGCCCTGCGCTGCACTTGCTGTCCCTCGCTGTCTGAATCACGGACACTTTGTACTTCTTAACTACGTTACATGTAACTAGATGAAGCGCTCCGACCAAGGGAGAGGTTTCTGAGGTTCCACGTTTGTCGGTGAATACGGGTGCGGGGGTGCAGACTGGAGACTCGGATGTGGATGGGGCGTGTGGTTGTTTGGGGACCAGGGCAGCAGGGGTATCGGCTCCATCTGCTGGGAGGAAGTCTGGGCAGTCGCTGCCTATTAGCCGGTCCGAGGGTGTGGTCAACCCAGTGGGAGCCTGGACGACGGCCCAGCCCTTCCTGGTCACGGCAAACCGTCCAGCTGGGCTTTACCGACTGCGTCCTGAGCAAGGGCTCTTTCAGACTCTGCTGCTGACTTTAAATGTCTTTTTCTATTACAGTGGACACTGAACATTTTGTTTTCCATTCATCCCAGGCATGCAGCACGGGGGTTAGACATGTATAGGATGGCCTCACACCCACCTGGCGGCAGGCATCGGTGTTACCAGGTGACTGGGTGTATGTTGGCTTATCTCATTCTCTCTGGGGTCCTGAGAGGAAACAGCGTCCTGTGTTTTCTCTCAATGAGACACTGCGCTCCGCATGGTCCCTGACTCTGCCAGACGAGGTGCTCTGTGTACTGGACGAGGTGTTGTGTGTACTGGACGAGGTGCTCTGTGTACTGGACGAGGTGTTGTGTGCACTGGACGAGGTGTTCTGTGTACTGGACGAGGTGTTGTGTGTACTGGACGAGGTGTTGTGTGTACTGAACGAGGTGCTGTGTGTACTGGACGAGGTGTTCTGTGTACTGGACGAGGTGTTGTGTGTACTGGACGAGGTGCTCTGTGTACTGGATGAGGTGTTGTGTGCACTGGACGAGGTGTTGTGTGCACTGGACGAGGTGTTGTGTGTACTGGACGAGGTGTTGTGTGCACTGGACGAGGTGCTCTGTGTACTGGACGAGGTGTTGTGTGCACTGGACGAGGTGTTCTGTGTACTGGACGAGGTGTTGTGTGTACTGGACGAGGTGCTCTGTGTACTGGACGAGGTGTTGTGTGCACTGGACGAGGTGTTGTGTGCACTGGACGAGGTGTTCTGTGTACTGGACGAGGTGTTCTGTGTACTGGACGAGGTGTTGTGTGTACTGGACGAGGTGCTCTGTGTACTGGATGAGGTGTTGTGTGCACTGGACGAGGTGTTGTGTGTACTGGACAAGGTGTTGTGTGTACTGGACGAGGTGTTGTGTGCACTGGACGAGGTGCTCTGTGTACTGGACGAGGTGTTGCGTGCACTGGACGAGGTGTTGTGTGTACTGGACGAGGTGTTGTGTGTACTGGACGAGGTGTTGCGTGTACTGGATGAGGTGTTGTGTGTACTGGACAAGGTGTTGTGTGCACTGGATGAGGTGTGTGTACTGGACGAGGTGTTGTGTGTACTGGACGAGGTGTTGTGTGTACTGGACGAGGTGTTCTGTGTACTGGACGAGGTGCTCTGTGTACGGGACGAGGTGTTGTGTGTACTGGACGAGGTGCTCTGTGTACGGGACGAGGTGTTGTGTGTACTGGACGAGGTGTTGTGTGCACTGGACGAGGTGCTCTGTGTACTGGATGAGGTGTTCTTTGTACTGGACGAGGTGTTGCGTGTACTGGACGAGGTGTTGTGTGCACTGGACGAGGTGCTCTGTGTACTGGACGAGGTGTTGTGTATACTAGACCAGGTGTTCTGTGTACTGGACGAGGTGTTGCGTGTACTGGACAAGGTGTTCTGTGTACTGGACGAGGTGTTGTGTGTACTAGACCAGGTGTTGTGTGTACTAGAAGAGGTGTTCTGTGCACTACAAAGTATTCTGTGTACTGGACAAGGTATTCTGTGTACTTGATGAGGTGTTCTGTGTACTAGACAACGTATTCTGTATACTAAATGAGGTATTCTGTGTAGTAGATGGGGTATTCTCTGTACTAGAGAAGGTATTCTGTGTAGTAGATGGGGTATTCTCTGTACTAGAGAAGGTATTCTGTGTACTAGATAAGGTGTTCTGGGTACTAGACGAGGTGTTCTGGGTACTAGACGAGGTGTTCTGGGTACTAGACGGGGTGTTCTGGGTACTAGCGAGGTGTTCTGTGTACTAGACAAGGTATTCTGTATACTAAACGAGGTATTCTGTGTAGTAGATGGGGTATTCTCTGTACTAGTCAAGGTATTGTATGTACTAGATAAGGTATTCTGTGTCCTGGACGAGGTGTTCTGGGTACTAGACGGGGTGTTCTGGGTACTAGCGAGGTGTTCTGGGTACTAACGAGGTGTTCCGTGTACGCAGCAGGAATTGCCTCCAAAGTAATACTTCTGTTGACTGCTGTAAGCTGCCTGAAATTGCTTCGCTCGTGTCTTTATCTCCTTCTCTGTTAAAACATACCCTGCCTTCTTTCACAGAATTCTGGGGATCAAGGAACACTTGTGCAAGCGCAGGGGAGGCGTAACGGGGAGGCGCTGTATTTGCTGTTGTAAACGGACAGGCGCATTTTTTCCCCACGTTTATGGGAGAAGATGTGTCTCGCCCAAGAGGCAGAACTGGACCTCCTTCCAGGACGTTGTCCTGGCTGATGAATTCCGTTGATTCCACCCGGAGAAAGGAAGTGGGGACCTGGGAAGAGTGGACACACACAGAGCACACGCAGGAGTAAATGGATGTTTCCCTGGTCCCAGCTCCCTGCGGCCGGGCATTGTGGCTGAAAGGACATCCGTGAGAACACAGGCTCCGGAAGGGACCCCCCGTAAAGGACCATACACAGGCTGGGAGCACAGGGCCCACAGTACCTGTTCCTCGTGGGGTCATCGCAAGGCTGTGCGAAGCGTGTGCGTGGAAACAAGTAACCGTTTACCTGTTTGACTCGGTCTCCCAGCCTGTCTTGGCGGGGGGGAGGGGGGCGATGATTACTATATATTTTTGTGTAATATTATGGACTTGGGTGTCTGAATCACAGAAATGTGTTCTCTCCCCGTCCTGGAAGCCGGAGTCTGGGATCCGGGTGTCACCGGGCCTGCTGGTGCCTCGGAGGCCTCTCTGCTTGGTGTGTGGGCGGCCGTCTGCTCCGTGTCCTCATGTGGGCGTCCCTCTGTGTGAGTCTGTGTCCTCACCTCTTCTTATACGGACCCCAGCCTTTTGGGTCAGGGCCACCCTAGTGACCTCATTTTACCTTAATCGCCTCATTAAAGCTATATGTTCACACACGGTGCTGGGGGTTAGGGCGACATGTGAATTTGGGAGGAACAGTGTTCGGCCCTAACAGACCCCACCAGGCATCCGCAGGAGGACAGTCCTGGAAACAGCGAGACACAGTCAGGACTGCCCACCCCTGCCGGGTCCGTGACCTGCAGGGCAGAACGAAGGACAGACGCTTCCTCCACCACGGAGCCCCCCTCCGCTGGGGAAACCGCCAGGACGTGGACGGGAGCTAGGGACGTGCTCTCATCCGGCCGGAGCAGCTGCTTTTAAAGCCGAATCCCCGGAAGGACGGGCCCTTCCCACAGAGCTCACACGTCACGTGACATCGGCCTCCATCCCCCGGACAGTCACAGCAAGGCCAGCACCTGGCTCGCTAAGGCACGGTCACCAGTCAGCCTGCGATTGCGAAGGAAAGGACGACTGAGTCCTGCGATCCGTGCCGTTTGCAGAGGACGGGAGAGGCCTGAAGGTGTGCTCTGAGTCATGCACCCCCTTCATTTCTTTCATTTCGTAATTTATTTATCCTCACCCGAGGACATTTTTGCATTTGTCTTCAGATAGAGCGGGAGGGAGAGAGGGGGAAAGGGAGAGAGAGAAACATCGATGTGAGAGAGACACATTGAGTGGCTGCCACCCACACGACCTCAACCAGGGCTGGGGACCAACCGAAACCGAGGTACATGCTTTTGGCTGGAATCGAACCCAAGACTCATTGGTTCACAAGCCGATGCTCTAACCGCTGAGCCAAACCGTCCAGGGCTCATGTACCACTTTTCAATCAATCTTGGGATCAGCGATCCATCGAGCCGCACGCACTCTGGAAACGAGATCCTTCCAAGTCCCCTGTGCCTGGGACGAGTCCACTGTCTCATTCCTCGAGCTCATAGGGACCTGGCACCGTGGTGCTCGGAGCTGCCGAGCTGACGTTACTGAATGGAGGCATCTCGTTCTGCAAAGCCACAAGGCTGCTCCACCAAAGCCTTCGTGGGAAACAACAGCCCCCATGCAGAAATCATGGGTGGAAATGGACGTCGTCCGCGGGACCTGGGCAGGCTGGGCTCTGGCGGGCTGGTGTGCTGAGTGCACAGGTGGGTGGCGGACCGAGGTGGACAGAGAGCAGAGCCGTTTCAGTAACACGGGCAGCACTTTTGCCAAAAGGAATCCTTTTCTATCCACAGGGACTCTGAAAGCAAGTTCAGGAATGACACCTAGAGGGTGTGAGATGATCCGGGGATACGCAGGGAGGGACCAGGAGCATTGGTGTACGCTCACCCCCGACCACTTGCAGCAGGAGAGGAGGGGGCTGCCTCTTGGCAGAGTCTTAGGAACCCTGCTGAACCCCTGGACCGCCTGCCTTCTGAGCTCCCCTGACGTGTTACCTTGCGCAGCAAAACCGGGAATTTTTACACCGTTTTCCCTTTTGTTTTCCAAAGAACAGGCTCACTCGAGTCCAGGTTCAGCGGAGACTCAAGGGACCTTTTCTTTCTTTAATGCTTTTTTTTTTCTTCTTTCTCATGGTAAATCCTTTTGGTTTTTATTCTACTTTTCTTGCAAAGCAGGTGAGTGCATTTTTCCAAGCCAGTAGCTTTGCTTCTGTGTACACATTAACATCACTTCCAGAACGGTTTAAAAAGCATTAATGCTCCAGATTCATCCTAGACCAAGTCTGAGCCTCCAGGGGCTGCACCCAGGGAGAATTTTCTTTTTAAATTCCCCCAGTGAGTCTAATGCGCAGTTATGTTTAAGAATCAAAGCCCTCAGCACACACAAGTCAGGAATAAATAATGCAGCATGGACTAGCAGGAACTGGACTTGGCCGTGAACACGGTATTCCATGACTGGGTACAGTGACGCCTTTATTTACTTATTATTAGTTTTCTTTGTTTATTAATTAATTTATGCTTAGCGAATTGAGCCAATCGGAAAAAGACAAATAGCACATCATCTCACTTATTTGTGGGATATCATGAACAAAACGAGCTGATGAATGAAATAGACCCAGAGACATAGAAGTAGGGTTCAGACTGACAGACCTCAGAAGACGGGGTGAAGGGAGGGATGAGATAAACCAAAGAACTTAGATGCATGTATGTGTAACCAATGGACGCAGACAACAGTGCTGGGGGGAGGGGGTCAGGAGGAGGGTGTCTAGGGGGGAAAAGGAGAAACATCTGTAACAAAAAATACCCTTTTACTGACATGTTGATGCAAGGAAGCGGAAACCCAGGGTCTTCATCATTTCTCCGTAGGTTTAAACCACGAGCAAACCTCACGGGCTCCCCGTATCCGGACAGAAAACGTCTTCTGTCCCAGACCCTCCCCCGCCGTGGATGGGCACGGCGTTGAGCATCCGTTTTCTGGGGAGCGCAGTTACCATGGGAGAATGTTGCTGGAAGCGTGGAGGGTACAGTTGTCAAGTCACTGGATCAGACTCTGCTGTGCAACCATTCCTGGGAATATGGCCCTCATTGGTCTCAGGGGCTGTGTAGGATTTCGTTTGTGGGAAAAACATGTATAATTAAAGCAGATGGTTTCGTGTTCATGTGATTTGAAGCCAAGCAGGATGTAGGAAGAATATTCATCGTCTTAGGAGTCCTGACGATGGGGCAGAGCAGCCGGCCCAGGTCCCCGTGCTTACAATCCAAGGTGCTGGGTCCGCTCTGGGTGAGGGCCAGGCAGCAGTGACCACGACAGAGAGGAGTTTCGTTGTTAGAATCCACGGCATCAGAAATGTCTTGTTCGTCTTTCCTAACCTACCCTGGTCTGGGCTGTGACTCAAGAGTTACAGTAGTTATCCTTGTCTTTGACTGACCAGTCGCTCTTATGTTCATCCTCAAGGCTCTGTCCGTCTTTCTGTCCTATCTCTCCTTTTCTCTATCATCGATCTATCTATCATCTATCTATTTATCTATCTATGTATCTATCTATCATCTATCTATCTATCATCTATCTATCTATCTATCTATCTATCTATCATCTATCTATCTATCTCTCTGTCTGTCTGTCTACATATCTATCATCTATCTATCTATCATGCATCTATTTATCTGGCTATCATCTATCTATCTATCTGTCTACCTATCATCTATCTATCTATCATCTATCTATCTATCTATCTATCTATCTATCTATCTATCTATCTATCTATCTATGTGTCTGTCTGTCTGTCTATCCATCCTTCCATCCATCCATCCATCCATCCATCCATCCATCCATCCATCCACCATCCATCCATCCACCATCCATCCATCCATCTATCCACCATCCATCCATCCATCCACCATCCATCCATCCACCATCCATCTATCCATCTATCCACCATCCATCCATCCATCCACCATCCATCCATCCATCCATCCATCCATCCATCCATCCATCCATCCATCCATTCATCCATCCATCCATCTGTCCATCCATCCAACTTATCTATCTATCTATCCCTCTGTCTATCTATCTGTTTATCATTTATCTATTTATATCTATCTATTTGTCATCTATCTATCTATCTATCTATCTATCTATCTATCTATCTATCGATCATCTATCTATCTATCTCTCTGTCTGTCTGTCTACATATCTATCATCTATCTATCTATCATGCATCTATTTATCTGGCTATCATCTATCTATCTATCTGTCTACCTATCATCTATCTATCTATCATCTATCTATCTATCTATCTATCTATCTATCTATCTATCTATCTATCTATCTATGTGTCTGTCTGTCTGTCTGTCTATCCATCCTTCCATCCATCCACCATCCATCCACCATCCATCCATCCACCATCCATCCACCATCCATCCATCCACCATCCATCCATCCATCCATCCACCATCCATCCATCCATCATCCATCCATCTGTCCATCCATCCAACTTATCTATCTATCTATCCCTCTGTCTATCTATCTGTTTATCATTTATCTATTTATATCTATCTATTTGTCATCTATCTATCTATCTATCTATCTATCTATCTATCTATCTATCATCTATCTATCATTTATCTATCTATCATCTATCTATCTATCATCTATCATCTATCTAACTCTATCTCTGCCTCTATCTCTATCTCTCAGACACACCTCTTCTTATTTTTATTCTCATTCATCCGTGTATCCCTCCAGTCCTCTGTCCATTCTGCGTCCAATCACCCAGCTGATTACCCAGCATGTATTAAACACTGACTTGGCTGTGGCATTTCACTCACTGCTGGAGAGACAAACAGAGTCCCTCAACAGGCCCGTGTCTTAAGCACTAGGAATTTAGCGGTAAAAAGCAAAACAAACATACACACACCATCAGGAGCAAACTGTTATTGCACCCAGAGAGTTTGCTTTTCCTTCTTTTTTTTTAAGCCTCACCGGAGGAAAGGTTTTTATTGATTTTTAGAGAGAAGGGAAGAGAGAGAGAGAGAAACATCGATCAGCTGCCTCCTGCATGCACCCTAACCAGGAATCAAACCCACAACCTAGGTATGTGCCCTGACTGGCAAACAAACTTACAACCTGCTGGTGTAGGGGACGATGCTCCCACCAGCTGAGCCTCCCAGCCGGGGCTGGAGTTTCAATTTCGATGGGATGATCATTGCAACATGTCCTTTCTGAGTTCCACCAGAATTTTTTTTTAACTTTTTTTTCTTTGTTGATTTTAGAGAGAAAGGAAGGGAGAGGAAGAGAGAGAGAGAAACATCGATGAGAGAGAACATCGATGGGCCGCCTCCTGCATGCCCCCCACTGGGGATTGAACCCACAACCTGGGCATGTGCCCTGACCGGGAATCGAACCGGCGACCTCTTAGTGCATGGGTCGATGCTCAACCACTGAGCCACACCAGCTGAACATCAACCAGGATTTTAAAAAGCTACTGAGTTCATCAGAGTGAGTCAGTAAAGGCAATTTTTCCCTTCTCTTTTTCCCTGCATCCCTGGCTTCCCGGTGAGAAGTAGCACAGCTCTCTGTCACAGGTGTGCCTGTGTGCCTCACTTGCCCGGCGGTCCTTGACGAGCAGTGCAGCGCTGAGTGAATGACTTTTCGATGAACAAACAGATGCATTTCTGAGAGTCTTGCAAAGCAGGTGTTCTCTGGGACAGAGCAGAATGTCCTTCCCAGGGCTTAAGAATCTAAACTGTTTTCTTGACCTCGTTTGGCGTGAGAGGAGATGATGGCTTCTCTATACCTTCAGGAGGTCAACAAGACAGTTTCTGAACTTGAGACCTCTCAACAAAGGTACCATCAGAGGATAAGACATGATCCCTAGTCAAGAAGACCATACGCGTGAGTGTGTGGTCCATACAGGGTGAAATACGCACCAGGAAATCGAAAAAAATGGGCAAATGCAACCCACCCAGAAGGCAATAGCTGTGTTGGAGCAGAAGACAAGGCGTCATTGGACGGAGTGACGGCCCTGGCTCAGCCTCCAACTAGCTGTGTGGGTTACAGGTATAGCCGTATGGGGTTACAGGTGTAGCTGCGTGGGTTACAGGTGTAGCTGTGTGGGTTATAGGTGTAGCTGTGGGGGTTACAGGTGTAGCTGTGGGGGTTACAGGTGTAGCTGTGTGGGTTGCAGGTGTAGATGCATGGGGTTACAGGTGTAGCTGTGTGGGTTACAGATGTAGCTGTGTGGATTACAGGTGTAGCTGTGTGGGTTACAGGTGTAGCTGCATGGGTTACAGGTGTAGCTGCATGGGTTACAGGTGTAGCTGTGTGGGTTACAGGTGTACTTGTGTGGATTACAGGTGTAGCTGTGTGGGTTACAGGTGTAGCTGTGTGGGTTACAGGTGTAGCTATGTGGTTTACAGGTGTAGCTGTGTGAGTTACAGGTGTAGCCGTGTGAGTTACAGGTGTAGCCATGTGGGTTACAGGTGTAGCTGTATGGGGTTACAGGTGTACTTGTGTGAGTTACAGGTGTAGCTGTGGGGTTTACAGGTGTAGCTGTGTGGGTTACAGGTGTAGCTGTGTGGTTTACAGGTGTAGCTGTGTGAGTTACAGGTGTAGCTGTGTGAGTTACAGGTGTAGCCATGTGGGTTACAGGTGTAGCTGTGTGAGTTACAGGTGTAGCTGTGTGGTTTACAGGTGTAGCTGTGTGAGTTACAGGTGTAGCCATGTGGGTTACAGGTGTAGCTGTGTGAGTTACAGGTGTAGCTGTGTGGTTTACAGGTGTAGCTGTGTGAGTTACAGGTGTAGCCGTGTGAGTTACAGGTGTAGCTGTGTGAGTTACAGGTGTAGCTGTGTGAGTTACAGGTGTAGCCATGTGGGTTACAGGTGTAGCTGTGTGGGTTATAGGTGTAGCTGTGGGGGTTACAGGTGTAGCTGTGGGGGTTACAGGTGTAGCTGTGTGGGTTGCAGGTGTAGATGCATGGGGTTACAGGTGTAGCTGTGTGGGTTACAGATGTAGCTGTGTGGATTACAGGTGTAGCTGTGTGGGTTACAGGTGTAGCTGCATGGGTTACAGGTGTAGCTGCATGGGTTACAGGTGTAGCTGTGTGGGTTACAGGTGTACTTGTGTGGATTACAGGTGTAGCTGTGTGGGTTACAGGTGTAGCTGTGTGGGTTACAGGTGTAGCTATGTGGTTTACAGGTGTAGCTGTGTGAGTTACAGGTGTAGCCGTGTGAGTTACAGGTGTAGCTGTGTGAGTTACAGGTGTAGCCATGTGGGTTACAGGTGTAGCTGTGTGAGTTACAGGTGTAGCTGTGTGGTTTACAGGTGTAGCTGTGTGAGTTACAGGTGTAGCTGTGTGAGTTACAGGTGTAGCTGTGGGGTTTACAGGTGTAGCTGTATGGGGTTACAGGTGTAGCTGTGCAGGTTTACAGGTGTAGCTGTGTGGGTTACAGGTGTAGCTGTTTTTGAAAGATATTTACACTTGGTATACTATAATTCAAGGGTTGTAGTTTTTTTGTTTTTTGTTTTCTCTTACGTTCACTTTAAATATGATGCTCCAGGCACAAAAAATGGCGGCGGAGTGAATGGAAGCTACACAGACCGTCTCCCAGGACCAAACTGGAATTACAACTAAAATAAAGACAAATCGTCAGGAAAAAGCAACAGAAAAGCAGCTTGCGAGGACCATACAACCAGGGACACTGACTCGATCCTGGTAGGATTGCAGAGGCGCGAGAGGGGGGCTGGGAGCCCACGGACAGCAGCAGCCTTAGCCTTGAGCAGTGCCAGCCCTCAAGATTAAAGCCCGAGCCGGCTCCACAGTGCAGAGGGCCGGTACAGAGTGCTAAAACAGCCACAGCCACTCACCTGGGCTCCAGCAGAGGGAGGGCGGACTGGACTGGAACTGTGTGGGGACACTCGGGATTTGGAGGGCGCTCAGAGCTTTTGCTAAGTTGCGGCCACGCAGGACGGTGGCCATCTTACTCTATCCCAGGGCTCTGGGGAGAGGCGGCAGCCCCTCCCTCGGAGATCCAGCCACACCCTAGTGGGCCATTGAAATGCAAACTGAGGCTCATTAACTACCAGCATCTGCCCTACCCTCTGGAAATCCTCTCACTCTGAACACCTGAGGGAGGTTTTCATTCAACTGAAAACCCAAGGCTCTTCAAGCAACCACAACTAATAGCCTCTAGGCAAAAAGCTAGAGGATAACTTAACCTTTGCTGGGCTTGCAAATATACCCTGGAAAGTAAGACTCCACGGTGGTGTTTAACGTGGGTCCTCCCACGCTCATCCAAACCCAGTAGAGGGAGCCACAAACAACAGAACACCAACATCCACAGGAAAATTTGGCAGGCTCCAAAACCCACTGAGATAGCCAAAATGGTGAAACAAAGAAACAGATCCCAAATGAAAGAACAAGAGACCTCTACCGAAGATGAGATAAATGAAACGGAGTTAAGCAAGTTAACAGAGCTAGAATTCAGAGCCATGATCTTGAGGAAGCTCAACAGCATGAGTAAGGACATCAACACCTTGAGTAAAGACATCAACACCATGAGCAAAGACATAGAAATAGTGAAAACCAACCAAGTGGAAATTAAGAAGCAGCAAGAAGAAATGAAGAATGACATAGCAGAAATGAAGAACACATTGGAAGGACTAAACAGCAGAGTAGAGGAAGCTGAGGACCGGATCAGTGAATTAGAAGACAAGGTAGAAAAAATCAACCAATCAGAAAACCAAAAGGAAAAAACAATGAAAAAAACAGGAAGACAGCTTAAGAGAACTGTGGGACAACTGGAAACGTAATAATATTTGCATCATTGGAGTCCCCGAAGAAGAAGAAAATGAGCAAGGGTTAGAGAATATATTTGAAGAAATAATGACAGAAAACTTCCCTAATTTGGTGAAGAAAGAAGACATTCAAGTTCAAGAAGCACAGAGAGTCCCAAGTAAGAAGAACCTAAACAGGCCCACACCAAGACACATAGTAATTAAAATGCCAAAAATTAAAGACAAAGAGAGAATCCTAAAGTCAGCAAGAGATAAGCAACAGGTCACCTACAAAGGAACCCCCATAAAGCTATCATCTGACTTCTCAACAGAAACACTACAGGCCAGAAGGGAATGGCATGAAGTAATCAAGGTCATGAAAAACAAGGATCTGAACCCAAGACTACTCTACCCAGCAAGGCTGTCATTCAAAATAGAAGGTCAAATAAAGAGCTTCTCAGACAAAAAAAAAGGCTAAGGGAATACATTAGCACCAAACCAGCACTGCAAGAAATCTTAAAAGGACTGCTGTAATTAGTAGAAGAAATAGGAAGGAAAGTAGAACCACACTAAACAAAAATGGCAATAAATAAGTACATATCAATAATCACCTTAAATGTAAATGGATTGAATGCTCCTTTAAAAAGGCACAGAGTAGCGGATTGGATAAGAAAGCATGACCCATATATATGTTGTTTACAAGAGACCCACCTCACAACAAAAGACTCACATAGGTTGAAAGTGAAGGGATGGAAAAAAATCTTCCAAGCAAATGGAAAGGAAAAAAAAGCTGGGGTAGCAATACTCATATCTGATAAAATAGATTTCAAAATGAAAGCCATAGCTAGAGACAAAGAAGGTCACTACGTAATATTGAAAGGGTCTATCCAACAGGAAGATATAACCTTGGTAAACATATATGCACCCAATATAGGGCACCAAAACATATTAAAAATCTTCTGGAGGACTTCAAAGGAGAAATCGACAGCAATATAATCATAGCAGGGGACTTCAACACCCCACTGACATCACTGGATAGATCCTCTAGACAAAAAATTAACAAGGAAACGGAGACTCTAAACGAAGCACTAGACCACATGGATTTAATAGATATTTACAGAGAATTACACCCCAAAACTACAGAATTCACATTCTTCTCAAGTGCACATGGGACATTCTCAAAGACAGACCACATGTTAGGATACAAACGAAGACTCTACAAGTTCAAGAAGATTGAAATCATATCAAGCATCTTCTCAGATCACAATGGCATGAAACCAGAAATCAATTGCAACAAGAACATGCAAAGACATATGAACACATGGAGGCTAAATAGCATGTTATTAAACAATGAATGGGTTACCGAGGAGATCAAGGAAGAAATTAAAAACTTCCTGGAAACCAATGAAAATGAACACACAACAACACAAAATCTATGGGATGCAGTGAAAGCAGTTCTGAGAGGGAAGTTCATAGCACTACAGGCACACCTCAAGAAACAAGAAAAATGTCTAATAGACTATCTAACCTCACAACTTAAAGAACTAGAAAGCAAACAAAAAGAAAACCCCAGAGCAAGTAGAAGGAAGGAAATAGTAAAGATCAGAGCAGAAATAAATGACGTAGAGACCAGAAAAACAATTCAAAGGATCAATGAAACAAAGAGCTGGTTTTTTGAAAAGATAAACAAGATTGATGGACCCTTAGCTAGACTCACCAAGAAACAAAGAGAGAGAACCCAAATACACAAAATAAGAAATGAAAGAGGAGAAGTAACAACTGACACTACAGAAATACAAAGGATCGTTAGCAAATACTATGAACAATTATGTGGCAACAAATTCGACAATCTAAGTGAAATGGACAAATTTCTAGAAACACATAGTCTCCCAAAACTGGACCGGGAAGAGATAGAAAACTTGAACAGACCAATAACAGCTAAGGAAATTGAAGATGTAATCAAGACTCTCCCAACAAACAAAAGCCCAGGCCCAGATGGCTTCACGGGGGGTTTTACCGAACATTCAAAGAAGAACTAACACCCATTCTCCTCAATCTATTTCTAAAAATTCAAGAAGAAGGAAGACTCCCAAACTCGTTTTATGAGGCCAGCATAATCCTAATTCCAAAACCAGAAAAAGACACTACAAAGAAAGAAAACTACAGGCCCATATCCTTGATGAACGTAGATGCCAAAATCCTGAACAAAATACTAGCAAATCGGATCCAGCAATACATCAAAAAAATTATTCACCATGACCAAGTGGGATTCATCCCAGGGATGCAAGTCTGGTTCAATATTCGCAAATCAATAAATGTGATACACCACATAAACAAAATGAAAAATAAAAACCACATGATCATATCAATAGACGCTGAAAAAGCATTCAACAAAGTCCAGCACCCATTTCTGATAAAAATGCTCAGCAATTTGGAAATAGAGGGATCATATCTTGATATAATAAAGGCCATATATGAAAGACCTACCGCCAACATCATACTCAATGGACAAAAACTAAAAACATTTCCTTTAAGAACAGGAACAAGACAGGGATGCCCACTTTCACCACTCTTATTTAACATAGTACTGGACATCTTAGCCACAGCAATCAGATGTGAAGAAAAAAATAAAAGGAATCCAAATTGGAAAGGAGGAAGTGAAACTGTCATTATTCGCAGACGACATGATATTATATATAGAAAACCCTAAAGACTCCATCAAAAATCTACTAGACTTAATAAATAAATTTGTCAAAGTAGCAGGATACAAAATTAACGTCCAGAAATCAACGGCATTCTTATACACCAATGATGAACTCACAGAAAGAGAAACTAAAAAAACAATTCCATTTACCATCACTACAAAAAATTAAGACACCTAGGAATAAACTTAACCAAAGAAGTAAAGGACCTATTTTCAGAAAACTGCAGGACATTGAAAAAAGAAATAGAGGAAGATATAAAAAAGTGGAAGCACATACCTTGTTCATGGATTGGAAGAATTAACATCATTAAAATGTCCATATTACCCAAAGCAATCTATAGATTCAATGCAATCCCCATCAAAATACCAGTGACATATTTCACAGAACTAGAATAAATATTTCAAAAGTTCATATGGAACCAAAAAAAACCCCGAATAGCCACAGCAATCTTGAAAAAGAAGGACAAAGTAGGTGGGATCACAATACCGGATATCGGGTTATACTACAAAGCTATTGTAATCAAAACAGCCTGGTACTGGCACAAGAACAGGCACATAGACCAGTGGAACAGAACAGAGAATACAAAAATTGACCCAAGACATTATGCTCAATTAATATTTGACAAAGGCGGCAAGAGCATACAATGGAGTAAAGACAGCCTCTTTAATAAATGGTGTTGGGAAAATTGGACAGCTACATGCAAAAAAATGAAACTAGACCATCAACTTACGCCATACACAAGAATAAACTCAAAATGGATAAAAGACTTAAATGTGACTCATGAATCCATAAAAATCCTAGAAGAAAATGTAGGCAACAAAATTTCGGACATCATACGCAGCAGAATCTTCACTGATACATCCCCTAAGGCAACAGAAACAAAGGGAAAAATGAACACATGGGACGCCATCAAACTCAAAAGCTTCTGCACAGTAAAAGAAACAACCATCAAAACAGATAGGGAACCCACTTTGTGGGAGAGCATAATTGCCAATGATACATCAGATAAGGGGTTAATCTCCAAAATATATAGAGTGCTCAGACAACTCAACAAAAGGAAGACAAAGAGCCCAATTAAAAAATGGGCAGAGGAACTAAATAGACACCTCTCCAAACAGGACATACAAATGGCTAAGAGACATATGAAGAAATGCTCAACATCACTAATCATCAGAGAGATGCAAATTAAAACAACAATGAGGTATCACCTCACACCTGTCAGAATGGCCGCCATCAACAAATCATCAAACAACAAGTGTTGGCGAGGGTGTGGAGAAAAGGGGACCCTAGTACGCTGATGGTGGGAATGCAGACTGGTGCAGCCACTGTGGAAAACACTATGGTGTTACCTCAAAAAATTAAAAATTGAATTGCCATTTGACCCAGTGATCCCACTTCTAGGAATATACTCTAAGAAGCCTGAAACACCAACCAGAAAGAATACATGTACTCCCATGTTCATAGCAGCACTATTTACAATAGCTAAGATATGGAAACAGCCCAAGTGTCCATCAGTGGATGAATGGATAAAAAAGCTGTGGTACATGTACACAATGGAGTACTATGCAGCTGTAAGAAAGAAAGATCTCTTATCCTTAGAGATGACATTGAGGGACCTGGAGAGTATTATCCTAAGCGAAACAAGCCAAGCAGAGAAAGACAAATATCACATGATCTCACTTATTTGTGGAATATAATGAACATAACAGTCTGAGGAACAGGGTAGACCCAGAGATGTGGAAGTAGGGTATAGACTGACAATCCTCAGAAGAGGGGGTGGGGGGGAGGGAAGAGATAAACCACAGAACTTATGTGCATGTACGCATAACTGATGGACATGGACAACAAAGCTGGGGACGGGGTGGGGGGATGGGGAGGAGGGTATCAATGGGGAAAAAAGGAGAAACATCTGTAACAAAAATAAATTAATAAAAAAAAAAAAGGCTACTTTTGCCTAAAGTTCCCTGAAGTTCCCCTAGTGCTGTCCTCACAATATCATACTATATAAACTTGTATCTTGTATGGAAAGGGCTTCTGTTTGGACAACGAGAACAGAGACTTTCTTGAGTTCCTGAAATTATGTCTACGGAGTAATAAACATTTGTGCTATTGACCATTTATGCTATTTCATTGCAACTCAACCACCTGACAGCCGAGTTGTTGGGTTGATATTAGGTCCATAAATGCCTGATATTTATCAAAAGTCCCATAGAGTTGCTGAATGAGTTGCTCAATTAGCCTAGGTCTGGTGATGGGGAGAAAACACTATATATTTGACCATAAGTGATTTGATAATGACTAACGAGCGTGTTTCGTTCACTGTCCTCAGCACTGTGGACGGATTCTGCCAGCATTCCATTCGTAAATGAGCATTCTAGAAATTCCACATTTTCACTAATTTAGACTGACTTTCTCCACCAGTTAGACTCAAGTCATTAACGTGATACTGTCACCAATTTGCTACAGGAATAATAAGTCCAGGGTCAACCATGAACGTCCTGGACAGTCTTCTCATTACGGGGAATCAAATCGTCACCTTTATTGGGTGATACATAGTGACGGCTTGCGTATTAATTGCAACGAGCTTCGCTGAGGTGGAAGGGCCGCATACCGCCATCATTTATGCATCTTCTATAATATCTTCTACACTTAAATGCCTTCACGGGAGGGAGTTTCTAGATGCCTGACCAGTACCTTCTTTAGCCATAAAATGTTTACATTGAGTTAGTCGAACCCCTTTAGAGTTGGGATAGAATGGGAACATTCATAAAAATAATGTAGGCAGCCCAGCTGGTGTGGCTCAGTGGTGGAGCACCAACACATGCACCAAGAGGTCACCGGTTCAATTCCCGGTCAGGACACATGCCCAGGTTGTAGGCTCGATCTCCAGTAGGGGGCGTGCAGGAGACAGCTAATCGATGATGTTTGATCATTGATGTTTCTCATTTATTGATGCTTCTATCTCGGTCTCCCTCTCCCTTCCTCTCTCTCTAAAAAACAAAAAAAACCAATAAAAACATATTTTAAAAAATAATGCAAGCAGGTAATTTCTGAGGGGAGGGGGCAGTGGGAGAAAGGGGAGGTTGGGGCTATGAGCTAAGGGTTGACAATGAATCATAAAGACATGTTCTGGGTCCGATTTGGTTGCATTCAGTGACAAAGAAACAGACATGTTTTGTACATGAGGGAGTTTGCAGTGTAGGATAGAGGTGTCCCTGAGATGTGTTTGTCCAGTGTGAGCACCAGGGATGCACAGTTTCTGCACACTGGGTGGTTGTGAGAATAACAGTGTTGCTTCCGAATTAGGAGGCGATTTCCGGTGGAAGGACGTCACCTGGAGACCACTTTTACCAAGCTACGTCCCTCCTTCAGAGTGTCTGTTCTCGCACTTTGAAGGAGAGGGAGAACGAAGCCTGTTGTATGTGGAAACTCCAGGAGCCCCTCAGCCACGTGTCAGGCTCACGTTGGGTGGGCTTCCTTGTGTGCCTCATTTCTGCCAGGGCATGCAGCTCCCAGGAGCAGCTGAGGGGGGCAGGTGAGTGAGAGAAGCACAGGCTTCCAGAAAGGAGACGATTTGGAAATCCGTCCCCAGGCAGTCCTAAAGCACTGGGGCCAGAGGGCCGAGCTGACTAATGAAAGGAGACCTTGCTTTTGCTCATCACGGGTTTAGACAAAAATAAATGATAATAAGTCCTAATAATAATAACACGTAAGATAAAACACTGGGCGTAGTGTGAGCATGAAACCCTCAAGATCTCAAGGTGGCTGACTGTGGCTTTGATTTGACAGCGAAATCACACTTAAAAGGGACAGACGGAAGGCATGGGAACAGGTGTGCCCTAGGCCCGCGCTGCCCAGTGCGGTGGCCCTGCCTCCCACGAGGCCACAAATCACACGAAACGTGGTGAGTCTGAGCCCACAGAAGATGTAAGTACCAAACACACACCCAATTTCAAAGTAAAATAGTTCCCTGCACTTTAATGTCGATGGTCGATGTTGAAATGATAATCTTTTAGATATATTGGGTGAAGTACGTTGTAAAAATCAATGGCATCGATCTTATCTACTTTTTAAAAATGTGGTTACTAGGGAATTTTAAATCAGACGTGCGACTTGCATTGTGTTTCTACCGGGAGTACACGTCCACAACAATAAATTCAGTTCTGTCTGCAGCCCGGTGAGTCCGGCCTTTGTTTCACTGGGTGCCTATGCAGGGTGGCCAGTGCCCGTGGGTGTTCACTGATCCATCTCTATCTCTATCCCCTGAGTATCTCCTCTGCAATCTGCTGCCTGGTCTTTATCCCCCTTATGGTTCTCTTCAGAAAGTAAACATTTTCCTGCATTCACTAGATCTCCCGTCCTGTCTCACAGACACCCATCGCCTGTCTCCTCATCACAACTCTGTCTGGGCTCCGCCTGGACCCCCGCTGCCCCCACAGCTGCTCTCCCTGATCCCAGAGAGACGCTGCTGCCTCTCACCTTGAACAGCCTTTTACTTTCAGGTGAACAACCTCCCGTACACATGTACACTTTTCACTTACATTTGCTACCTAGAAGGTACCTGTCTGAAGTGTAACATTATTTTGAGACTCTGGTTTCTAAGGACCAGTCTTTCCAATGCGACTCGGTTGCGCACAGGTGCAGCCGTGAGAACGCATTTCCAAACGCACACATTCCAACCTGCGTAAGTCACAGGAGGTCCTAACCACAGCCACACTGCTGCCACCAGGGGTGTCGGTCAGCCCGGGCTGCGCTGACCCAATCCTGCAGGCTACGGCGTTCGTTAAAGGGGGATACTTGGTTCTCACAGCCCTGGAGGCTGGTGGTGAGGTCAAGGTGACGATGGCCTTGGGTTAGTTGAGGGCTCCCTTCGGACCTGCAGACGGACACCTCCTCACTGTGTCCTCACAGGGTGGAGAGAGCTTTGGTGTCTCTTCCTCTGAGGATAAGAGCTCCAGTCCCAGCATGAGAACCGCACCCTCATGACGTCATAAAGTCTGCTTACATCACAATGGCCCTAAGGGCACACAGCATCACCTTGGGGCAGGGGCGGGGCTTCAACTATGAATCTTGGGACGGGGCATAAACCTTCAGTCCTTAAAGCAGGGAACGTAAATATAGACCACATCTTACTTTTTAATTCTCTCTGTGGTAGGCTGGATAATGCCTCCCTCCTTCCTCCCCCCAGAAATGTCCACTTCCTGTTCCCCAGAACCTGGATGTGTGTCACCTTAAGCAGCTAAAGGGACTTTGCCGATGTGGTTGAGTTAACACTTTGGGGATGGAGAGATTATGCCGGAACCCTCAGGTGGTTTTGTATGAAGGGTTTGCACGAGAGTCCACGGCAGACCAGGGTGTGTCAGGGACAAAGTCAGGGTGACTCCGGGCCATGCGCTGAGCAATGCAGACAGGGAACACGTCAAACAGCCAGGGGTGTGTGCAAAACACCTTACAGCAAAGGCGGCACCAAGCACAGGACACGCACTACGGGTGAGGCAGAATGCAAAGGAGACCTTAGAAATAAGGGAAGATTCGCCGTAGAAAAGCTGACAGTCTAAATGGACGCAAGAAGAACAAAGACAGAGAAAATGGTATTTCAAGGAATTTGGAAAAAGGAATCTGTACTCAGGGATGACAGGCCTTCAGCCTCCAGATGAGCGCGTGTGTCCCCGCAAGGAGGGCAGCACCCAGAGGAAGGCCTGAACCGAAAGCAGTGCGCAGCATCCTGGGAGCCACGACCACGACCCGCCAGTGGGACTCCCTCGAAACGAGGTGGGAATCAGCCTCCACGTCTCCATCCGGACTCGCATCAGGCTGTGGTGACAAGGCCCTGCCTTGCGTGTCTCCAAACAAGAGATAAAAGGGAGAGGAAGGAAAAGGGAGCTCCCTCCGCACAGAGCCAGGCTGGGTGGGAGATCTGGCCGTGTGCACCCACCAGCGTGGATTCGCAGGAGGTCGTGGTGTTTCCCATGCCCAGAAGTAGCTGGTACCTGCCATCCCGCGAATGAAGAGAATGGAGAGATTGTGGAAATACTGACAGGCTTGTAACAGTCTCCAAAATTACAGCTACACAGAGACAAAGGATGAATAATTCACGCCTCGGTGTAAATTCAGCTCCGAGCACGTGGAGCCAACCCGGGTGCCCACGGAAAGCAAGCGGGTGGGCACACTGCCCACCTCGACTCTTGCCAGGCAAACTCAGCCCCAAGACAAGCATGTATGTTTGCTGTGCAGACGGAAAAAAAAAAGTCCTGCTTCTCTCACCTCAAACAGACTTTCAGGTGACTTAACAAAGACCCTTAAAAACGAATCTAATATTTATTATATGTCAACTGTAATTGGAAAAAAACAATTGTTAAGGTGTTTTTTTAAAAACCCGAAAGGTGTCAACGAGTTAGATAATTCCTTCCTTTAAAACAAAAAAAATGTTCATCAAAGCCGTTGGTTGCTTGGATAAATCAGTTTCTATTAGGGGTCTTGATGAGAACGCTCACAGTAATGGAAACGCAGTGTGGTAACCTCGGGGACAGTGGCGGTGCGTAGAAGTGGCCGTTTGGAGTTGGGGGACAATGGATTCTGACCGTCAACGGCACGGTGACTAGACTGCAGGTGTACATTTCTTAAAGTGGTTGAAATGCTTTCTTTCCCTCCCATGCATGTACCTCTCTTTGTATTCTGCACTGAGGATTAAGAACTAACCATTTCAGTGTTCTGCCCTCCCATGGTGTATTTTAAATTAAGTTGATCTCCGGCTCTTCTATTTATTTTAATCCTCCGCATTTATTTGCCTCGACCACGAAGCCTGCGGTTCCCCGTGGAGGGTCCCATGGTACCAAATACGCAGGGCTTCCTCACACCCAGGACGGGCGACGACACGTGAACGTTTCTGCAGGAACATGTTAGACGTTTTTGAAGGAAGCCGTGAGAATTTTTTTTTATTCCCGTTCATTTCTAAATGTTGTGAACTTGATTGCCATGTAAAATCAGAAAGAATTTTAGAGTTAGGGTGTCTTCCAATTAGATTTCTGAGACCAAGAGTTGAATAGATGTTTTAAAATGCGTAGGTCATGCCCAGTGGGTGTGCTCAGGGGTTGAGCGTCGACCCTGCACCAAGAGGTCGCCGGTTCGATTCTGGTCAGGGCACATGCCCAGGTTGTGGGCCCGATCCCCAGTGGGGGGCGTGCAGGAGGCGGCCAGTCGATGTTCTCTCTCATCGATGTTTCTATCTCTCTCTCCCTCTTCCTTCCTCTCTCTCTAAAATCAATAAAGACAAATATCACACGATCTTACTTATTTGTGGAATATAATGAACAAGGTGGGCTGATGAACGAAATAGACCCAGAGACATAGAAAGGAGTGTGGTTCAGACTGACAGACCTCAGAGGAAGGGGGGGGGTGGGTGAGATGAACCAAAGAGCTTATATGCATGTATGTGTAACCCATGGACACAGACAACAATGCTGGGGGGTGCACATGTGCCACATCCGATCCCACAGAGGGCACGGCCCATGCCTCCCAGGTACTCCTTCTCTCCGTCTGTTTGGGCTGCGATGGAGACTGTTTGGTCATTCATGAAACTCAGACATTTATCGGTCACAGTCAGGGTTGGCTGAGAGCCCCCTCGTTGGAAAGCAGCAAGGGAGCTGTCGGGGTGCTAAGTAGGGCACAGATCCCACTCACGAGGGCTCCACCCTCATGACCTCCTCACCTCCCAGTCACCACGTCATTGCATTGGGGGTTGGGTTTCGGCATGTGAGTTTGGGGGGGACAGCGACACTCAGTCTGTAGCACCCACCCAGGGGCAAAGGGCCAGGCCCCCGTGCTCCGGGCTCAGCCGTCATTGGCAGGGGTTGTGTGGCCTGTGGGCACCTCCCCATTGAGATGATCTCCATGAGGTATTTAGTGACAGGGAAAATGGTTGAGGCATGGTAAAGTACCCAGAGAGGGCTTTGGGAAGGGGCTCTCTGAGTACGATGCTTGCAGTCCTGTGAGGGAGTGATTCGACACAAAACTCCTAGTGCCCTCCCAGCTCCCCACGCTCCTGAGTCTCCTCACTGTGGAGGGCGGCTGAGCCAAAGTCCCTTGTTCCTGGGGTGTTTGCAAGGTGTCACCCAGGAGCTTCCAAAACAAGGGACACAGCCCTGTGGTGTTTGCAAGGTGTCACCCAGGAGCTCCCAAAACAAGGGACACAGCCCTGTGGTGTTTGCAAGGTCTCACCCAGGAGCTTCTGAAACAAGGGACACAGCCCTGTGGTGTTTGCAAGGTGTCACCCAGGAGCTCCCAAAACAAGGGACACAGCCCTGTGGTGTTTGCAAGGTCTCACCCAGGAGCTTCCGAAACTTGGGACACAGCCCTGAGGTGTTGGCAAGGTCTCGCCCGGCAGTCTTCGGTCCCAAGACCTCTTGTCCTTCCTGTGTGCCGGCAAGGCCCACACAGGAGCGTCCTGAGCTGCGAGCAGGTAATCTGGACCTTGAGCTCAGAGGTCAAGGTAAACATTTGGTCTTTGAGAAGAATGAAGCTTTTGAACTCCCCCCCCCGCCCCAGTTTCAATTGGCTGAGCTAGCTCAGGGTCCTGTTTCTCCATCAGAGAGCAGTGTCCCACCTGGCCCCAGCTTTCTCTCTAGAATGTCTCTGTGTCTTTCTTAGTGTCTGTGTTTTTCTCAGTCTGCCCTCGCCCCTCCTCAGGTCTAGTCCGACTAGCCGTGCAGGTCGCGGCACGTCACAGTTCCAGTCCAGTGCGCCCCCCCTCCGCCGGAGCCCAAGGAACGGAGAAGAGACTCAGACAAAGTTGAGGAAGATTCTGAGAGCAACGCCTGTCTGACTTTGCGGAGGCAGTTCATCAAACTGAAGTGAAAAGATGCAAATTGTTACCATGAAAACATACGAAAGTATACAGCACTTTGGTAAAGAGAGAGAGATAGAAACATCGATGAGAGACAAATATCAATCGGCCGCCTCCTGCACGCCCCCTACTGGGGATCGAGCCCACAACCCGGGCATGTGCCCTGACCGGGAATCGAACCAGGACCTCCCAGTCCATGGGACGGCGCTCAACCACTGAGCCGCACCAGCCGGGCTAAAAGCACAATCTTAACCACGCACAAAAGTAGGTCAAAGCAAGATGAGAAATACCCCAATGTGTTCTTCCTGATTGTGTCTACAGCATGCATGCTTAGCATTTTCTAGAATTTTCTACCAGTTTCCAACGCTTTCACCGTGGATGTTGTGCAGGGAATCGGAACATATACTCAGGACGTGCTTTTTGAATCCTTCGTGGACAATGTTTTTTGGAAGATAAATCGCACAATGGGATTGAACTGACTTCATGTTTAAATGTAGTGTTCTGTGTCGTGTCACCAGACAGTATGTGAGCCTATGTGTGTAGAGGGTTATTCTGGGTGCAGAAGGAGGAAGAAAAAGCATGCTCGAATGCATTAGGACTTTCCTCACCGTGTGCCCCCCTCCACGAGCCTGGATCGTGTTGCGTGACTCTGTCCGGGGGAGCCAGGGCCGTCCGAGACACACATCGCATTCCAGGGACATCTGCTCTCCTCGCTGTGCTGCTGCAGAGGGAGGTCAGGAAAGAAGCAATGTGGCTGAATGAAGCCTATTTCCCGTGTCTTTATTTTTCACAGAAACGTGTCATCGGGGAATCCTGGAGAATGAAATGCAGGTAGTTCGAAAACTATGAAAAGCTTCCCCTCAACGCCATTTCCATTTCTGTTCCTCCCATCAGCGGTTATTTCCCCAATAACAGGGCGTCTAGGGAACAGGGACTTATCATGGCTCAGGCGCCCATCCACCCACACTCAGCGAGCGATTCCTATGCGCAAGGCACCCTCTGAGCAATGAAACGGTCCCTGCATTACAAGAACTTGACATTTGCATTTAAGAATTCAACGTTTTAGGCAACTGCGTGGAGTATGGGAACTAGGTGATCCCCTCCAAAGAACGAATGCAATTGGACGTTTCCTATTTGTGACGTCTGTCCCTAGAAAGAACACCCCTGCAGTGTTCTACGATGGTACACATTGTCTGGGTTAAAAGAGTTCAGAATTAAAAAATCTCCATCCGTGGTGACAGGGGAGAAGCTGGATTTTGGATCAGCCCACCAGATGTTGGTGTCATCCTGGACGCTGCTTTCTCCTCCAGCCTCCGGAATGAGAGGTGGGGAGAAAACGGAAGATTCTGGTCCAGATCCCAGCCTTCCACAGCTGGACTGATGGACACGAGATACCAGGTTCACGGTGAAAAAGGCACGGGCGTACCACAGCCATGGGCAGAACTGCCCGCCCAGGAGACGGTCCTTTGGGGGTGGTGCCCATGGATGGTCTGGGACCCTGGGTCGTCCCTGCCTCATTTTCCATTCTACCCGTATAAACAGTTTTGCTCAGACTTGACTTTAGTTGGGCCAATGTCATTTAGACAGAATGGTGTCCGAGGGAACTCTGGTATCCGGGCTGGAGGAGTCTTCCAGGGAGTTCGGAAACAGGGCTTGGATTTCAGACAGGTGAAGGTGGTCGAAGCGAGCAAAAGCGTGAATCCCTGGAGACTCGCGTTCATAAGGCTCTGAACCCGGCTGGGAAGAAAGACTCCTCCCCAGACATCAGGTCCTGTTCCCACAAAGAAACCCTAGGCTGTTGTGATGGACTGAAACTCGTGCTCTCGAGTAGCCACGGCAATCTTGAAAAAGAAGAGCAAAGTAGGAGGGATCACAATACCGGACATCAGGTTATACTACAAAGCCATTGTCATCAAAACAGTCTGGTACTGGACAAGGACAGGCAGATAGATCAATGGAACAGAACAGAGAACCCAGAAATTGACCCAAGACATTATGCTCAATTAATATTTGACAAAGGCGGCAAGAGCATACAATGGAGCAAAGACAGCCTCTTCAATAAATGGTGTTGGGAAAATTGGACAGCTACATGCAAAAAAATGAAACTAGACCATCCACTTACACCATACACAAGAATCAACTCAAAATGGACAAAAGACTTAAATGGGACTCGTGAATCCATAAACCTCGTGCTCTAAGACATGACTATCGTCCTCATTCCTGTAGCCTGATTACCCCAGGTTGAAAGAAAAACGGCTCAACAATTATAATAAAAGGACCTTATTTTCATGAGTGTCATGGTCAAACAGGGGAAGACCAATCAAGGAACAAGTTGATAGAAGCTTGGGGCCAGGCCGGTGTGGCTCAGTGGTTGAGCGTCGACCCTGCACCAAGAGGTCGCCGGTTCGATTCCCGGTCAGGGCACATGCCCAGGTTGTGGGCCCGATCCCCAGTGGGGGGCATGCAGGAGGCGGCCAATCAAAGTTCTGTCTTATCGATGTTTCTATCTCTCTCCTTTCCCCTTCATCTCTCTCTAAAACCAGTAAAGAAAAAAAATTTTTTTAAAGCTTGGGAACAGGTGTTCTGCATTCTGACTATGGTGGTGGGAGCAGCTGATGGGCTGGGAAGACTTCCCATCTGCTCTCCAAGGACAGGGATGAGCTGAGTACATGGATGGGGGACCTCACAGTTTCCCGGACAAGGGCATGTTCAACGTCAAAGATACGGGATGTGTTGGAGCCTATTCCCCAAACACTATTCCTTCTTTGAAACACAGAACATGTAGGGAAAGGAAATGAATGTGAGGCTGATGGGATAACCAGATGACAGAGCATTGTGGGAGCTCCGAGGAGTCCGAAGCGAGGCTGGCTGACCCATCTGTCCTCGATGAGGTCAAAGAAAAACAAAAAGAGGAAAATTTACAACTGCATTCTTAGGAGTGCCCTCTCATTAAAACACACATTTTTAAGACCGTCAACTATATTGGCAGTTACCTATCATTGTATTTTTATAAGAGAAAAGAATAGCAAGAAGGATTCTGAACATCTCTGGTAGCACGAATCGTTTGATGTATTTAAGGAATGATTTCAGGGCCATCAAGGGAAAAACTCACGTAGACACAGACAGACACAGCCCAGAGACCCTAGTTCCATGATACTTATGGACCCGGGTTCAACGTCCAAGCTTATGCAGACGAGGAAAGGAATTTCCACAGGGCACGCCGTGTTTGCCGTGGAGACCTGGGGGAAGGTCCGGGAAGCCAGGAAGGAATGTGTGTTTCTGAAACGCGTGTCCCCACAGTTGCGGACTTCCCGGGAATGACTGTGGTCTGTGTGCAGGGGAGACAGGGGCCAGGCCCGAGCTGGGTGTGTTCAGGGGTACGCTCTCACATAACCCCCGAGACGAAGATGCTGCAATTCAGTGAACGGAGCTGGGAGACGGTGCCTCTGGAACGCAAACCTTCTCTGATAAACAAGGTCTTCCTCACGGGACTGCTCCCGGTGATGTCCTCCTCTTCCAAAGTGCTCAGAAAGGAGGGACGAAATGGCTCACAGCAGTCTGCGGGAGAAGCCGGAGCACCGGCGTGGCTCGGAGAAGCAGCCGGGGTGCGGAAGGGTCCGAGCGCCCGAGCACCGGGGCTCCTCGCCAAGGGGGCAGCTTGGAGGAGGTCTCCAAGGCGGTGCTGAAATGGGAGGTGTATATCCGGAGGCAGTGTTCACCGAGCGTGTGAGTCCCTGACATGGGACACAAGAGAACGATGTTCGTCGGGTGGTTACCCAACGCAGAGAGGGTGGGCTCTGCGTGCTTGACAGACTGTGCACTAAAACTGGGGACATTCATCAGATTTCCATGACCATTCCCCAGGAGTGTCCGGGGGGGCAGTTCTCAGCCCCTCAGACACTCGGCTTCCCAGCCAAGAGATGATTCCTTGTACACCAGGCAGGTAAAACGTGCATTTAGAAGAGGGTGGTGGTGTCTACCCGTCTGCACTTTGACACGCAGCCCTCTAAGGTAGGTCGCGAGAAACCTTATCTCCGGGACTCTTTGACCAAGGTGGGCATTGCAACCAGCTTCGATGCGACCAGTCATTCCTGCACAGTTCCTGCGTGCCAAGCTGCGTGTTGGCGACCACGGAACACAGAAGCACGCCCAGACACCGATGATGTCCTCCAGGTGCGTACAGGGAGACAAAACAGGATGACACATCCTGACAGGGGAGAAAACCAGGAACGGCACTCAAACGCCAATCCTAAGGCCAGGTGGTGAGTGGGGAACCAGCCAGGAAGAGCGGGGATCACAGACAAAGGGCACAGAGGAGATGTGTCACACAGGGCTGCCACCACCCAGGGCTGCAGGGTCACAGATGTCCGTGGTCCCCGTGGCTGCCTGCACAGAGGGGCAGGTTTTCAGCCAGGCAGGTGATACATCACAAGAGCGGTGAGAAGATTCTGGACCCCCCCATGTCCTCCCAGTGAATCTTGTGTGATCTAAGAGGAAGCCTGGCAGCTTGGACCCCGGACAAAGTCAGAGAGCCTGGGCCAGGCGTCCAGGATTCTAAACTGCAGAGAGCTGTGTGGACCGGACGCCACTGGTTCAGAGAGATTTCACATGTTGAAAGGACAAGGAGCGTACCTATAAGTATATTTTCTTGGCATCCTTCTCCAGGAACCCCGAAAGCGGGTCTCTCCCACATATGTCTTAGAGACCATTTTCAATCAGATACCCATTTGCCATTGAAAAATGTCTAGGGCCCGGCCAGTGTGGCTCAGTGGTTGAGCATCAATCCATGAACCAAGAGGTCCCCGGTTCGATTCCCGGTCAGGGCACATGCCCAGGTTGTGGGCCCGATCCCCAGTGGGGGGCGTGCAGGAGGCGGCCAGTCGATGTTCTCTCTCATCGATGTTTCTATCTCTCTCTCTCTCCCTCTCCTTTCCTCTCTCTCTAAATCAATAAAGAAAAAAATATTTTTTTTAAAAAAAGAAAAATGTCTAGGACTTGCTTTTGTTGGTCTGGTGTTCAGCCTGAGGTCATTGTCAAGTGCCGTTCACCGCGATGCAGGGAAAGGAAATGATTCCGGGATGAAGCCATACACGAGCCCTCTGGCGGGTTTTATCTGCCGTGTCGTTGAGCGTTGTCTCGAAATGTGTCTAGAGGCTTACGTCCAGGCTGCGTCTACGGGGTGGCTTCTCCGTGTCTGCAATCTTTTTTTTTTCCAAGTGACAATCACCATTTAGCTCAGTTTGAAGCTGTCTGATGTCCTTATCTGAACAACTCAGAGCGGTCCACATTATTCCCATCAAGTGGAAAACATCTTATGAAGAAGAAAAAAAAACAAAAACAAGAAAGAGAGAAAGAAACCTCGTCGGCGCACTTGATCGGGGCTTGGCAAACTTTCCTGGGAAGGGCTGGGAGGAGATATTTTCCGCTTGGCAGGACGTGGCGTCTGCATGGGAATTACTGAGCCGTGCCACCAAAATGTGCCCCGCCAAGGAGTGACCTTGGCTGCGTTCCAACAAAATTGTATTTACAAAATCAGGCTGAGGGCCGCCGTTCCAGGACCGTACATGCGATTAATTAAATGCACATACACATACTGGTGTATGTTCTTGCAAATATGCACAGTTCAGTCTTGTTCGAATAAAAAAAAAAACATTTGTCGCCCTGGCCGGTTTGGCTCAGCGGTTGGAGCGTCGGCCTGCGGACCAGAGAGTCCCGGGTTCGGTTCCCGCTAGGGGCACGTACCAAAAAAAAACAAAAAGCAAAAAAAACACTTGTCAAAGATGGAGAGCTGGGCATGTTGGCTGTTAATAAAATCTCTGGTGTCTGAAGGAGACATCTTCCTTCTGTGAGCTTCCATGGTTGCCCTTCATGGGTAAAGCTTTAATGGAGCATTGTTTAATTGATCGGCTTGCTTTCAAATGTGTATTCTGGCTTTTAAACATAGAAATGCTGTGCTGATACAGGTCAGTGACTATAACAGGTCTTACTATGTTCCGATTACGCAGTGGGGACAAAGGGTCAAAGGCAACTGACAAGTTAAAAAACCCATTGCTGCCCGGCCGGTGTGCTCAGTGGATGGAGCGTCGTCCCATGGACTGAGAGGTCCGGATTCGATTCCCGGTCAGGGCACATGCCCAGGTTGCAGGCTCGATCCCCAGTAGGGGGCGTGCAGGAGGCAGCCCATTGATGTTTCTCTCTCACATCGATGTTTCTGTATCTCTTTCCCTCCCTCTCTCTCAAAAAAAAAAAAAAAAATCAATAAAAACCTATTTTTAGAAAACATATAAAACACGCATTGCTATTAGGGGGAATGTAGACTCAGATTTATAGAGAAACGTCTCTGTGATGACTATGAAAATACAAATAAGGCCACATTTGTGAAGCCTAGTAAGCATTTTGTAAGAAAAACAATGTGTGACCCCCTCCTTGAATTCATAGCAATAATCAAAGAACAGGTAGAAACAGGTAATTCTGTCCGCAAGTGTCCTGAGTGTGGACCGCAGGCACCCCAAGCCAGGATGGACACGCAGGAAATGCATCTCTCATTCGGTTTCCACTTTGGGGACAATTGAGTGGACGCGAGAGCTCGGGCGGTGTTGAACTGCCACGCCCTCCACGCCCACTCAGTGACCTGTCGTCTCTGTCTAGGAATTAGGTGCCCGGAAGGCGGGCAGGTCGACCTACACTTCCCAGTTACAGGAGCCAATACTCCATTCAGTGAGCTGAAATGACCGCCTCTCCCCAGCCGGTGGAAACACACCCTCCCGACCATTTCTGCAACAGCAACGTGAATGAACTTATTTGCACACACTCTGGAGAACAAGCCATTCTCCCAGCCCAGGCTTTCTGGCCACGGAAACCAGATTCCTTCCTCACTGAGCTGGTATTTACTTAAAGGGACAATGTAGCTTAAGGGCGCACAGGGGGCAGGGTGGGGGGACCCAGTGAAAGCAGCATTGTGTCACACAGTCAGAAAGACTGAGTAATTTGAGGTGTGGGTAGAAAAGGAGAAATGAGACAAGTTTTGGTGGGCAATGATTTAAGAACTTTTTCACAGGTAAGTGAAATAAGCCAGCCAGAGAAAGACAAATGTCCTATGATCTCACTTACATGTGGAATCTAACGAACAAAATAAACTGGCAAACAAAAGAGATCCAGGGACATGGAAGCAGGGAACAGACTGAGAAATCTCAGAGGGATGGGGGTGGGGGTCAGGAAGAGATTAACCAAAGAATTTATATGCACGTAGGCATTCCTCATGGACATATACAATAGAGTGGGGAAGGCTTGGGGTGGGGCGGTGGGAACCAGGTGTTGGGGGGCAAAGGGGAACCAAGGGGGGACATCTGTAATACTCTCAATGATAGATTAAAAAATAGATCATGAAAAAGTAGTGTGAGTACACTAATCTGTTCTGGTACAAGAACCTGGATCTTAGAACTGATATATGGACGTTACTTTCTATGCCATTTGGAAACCGATGAGGTGTAATTTACTAGGTGAATGTCTAATCCATTTCCAAAATCAATTAATGCAACAACGCAGAATCGTCATCGAGCTCCTGTGTCTTTATAGCGTTGCAACTTACCCCTCTAAGGAGGAGGGACGGGGAGAACGTTTGGCACACGGGAGTTTCTGTAGATGTTGTAATTGATATACAGCCACAGCAGTTTGCTAAGGTTGGTGCAATGGGGAGATTTTTAGGGCTGAGACAGCAGGGAAGGAAGAGGCCCCCTCACCATATGGGTGTTATAATGCGATTCTGGCTTCCTGGACCCAGAGGCCGTGTGCCCTGCAGGACATCACCTGCCTTCCTGGTGCAGAGCAAAATGCAGGTGAGTGTGTTTGCTAGACTGCACACACACACACACAGACGCACACACTCACACACACAGCCATGGATCGCAAGCACAGGAGACAGACGGGCAGTTGGCTGGGCCCTGCAACCGTCCTATCTGAACTGGCTCTCGGTGGATGGGCGGGACCAGCACAGAGATGTCTGCCCAAGTTACGACAAGTGGAACCTTAAAACTTGGTGTCGCTGGTGTCTGGGGGAGGAAAATATGAAAAATGCGGAAGCTTGGTGACCTGGACCAATCTGATTGGAGCTCAAATCTGTCTCGTGATGTAATAAGAGGAAGTCTGGAAGGCGTGAGGGAGTTGAATTGTATCCATGTAGGATAGTGGGCTGTAGATAAATGTAGTATTGGGAGAAATGATCAAAATCACACCCTTTAACCTCTTCTGAACATCTTTAAAGGTATCTTTCAACTCTCAGAGCATTTTACTGTGGTGGAAAACTGTTCTTTCAATGATTGGCATGGTCATAGAAAATCCCATTCTCCAAAGGCTAAACCCACCAATGAAAAAGTCTCAGGGGGCTTGTTTCTATTTGATGGAAAAGTCTTACCTAGACCCCTATGGAGCCCCAAATGAAGACAATTCAGGTCTCAATATATGGAAACATTTCCAATGTGGAAACGCATTGTGGGACTCAGTGTGGTTATAGAAAGGAAGAGAATTCATTTCCAAGAGCAGAAACAAGGAAATAAAAAAGGGGTATTTTGTCTTCGGAAAAGATTCCATCCTAGAAGGAAGCTCTATCCCTCCTTCTTCAGCCTGCGATCGCGGATAGAGGACGAACACCCATGGCTTAGAGGTCAAAAATGAATCCCGGTCTTGTCACTTAAAAGAAAAAAATTGCGTCCTTCATGAAAATATGAGGCTATGGAGCCCTGCTTGGGCTGTTTCCTTCCTGAACGAAGGTCAGTTCAATGAGGAAGGCAGAACCCTGCTCCCCGAGTCCTACTGGAAAATCAAACCCTAAAGAAAGATGAATCACAGACACGACGGCCTCAAGAAGAGAGATGATTTAGGAAGGGTAGTTGAGCCCATTGTGGTCAAACGTCCTACGTTTTTACTGGGAGGAAATCATAACGGAAAGAAGACTTAAAATGATGACATGCCCAAGGCAGCGAGGCAGAAATGAGCTTTAAAAGGAATGTATTTTCTCTTCCTCAGTCTCTTTAATAATTCAACAAACGCTCTCAGCAGTCTGGAGGATGTTCCAATGTGTGACTTAAATGAACGCCTACCCATCTGGGCCAAAAATTGGTTGTGAAAATCCGTGTGTGATGATGATGATTTAAGGGCAGTGTATACTACCACACATGTTTTTATCAATTTAAACGTGCAGCAAATTCGGCATTTTGGGGTATGTATTTATAGGCAAGTCTGCACCCAGTGCAATGTGAGACTCTTTTTTTATATAATATATATTTTTTCTTTACTGATTTTTAAAGAGAAAGGAAGGGAGACGGAGAAAGAGATAGAAACATCGATGAGAGAGAACATCAATTGGCCGCCTCCTGCATGCTCCTCACTGAGGATCGGGCCCACAACCTGGGCATGTGCCCTGACCGGGAATCGAACCCGTGACCTCTTGGTGCATGGGTCAATGATCAACCCCTGAGCCACACCGGCTGGGCTCCTTTTTTTTTTTTTTCAAAAAAAGAAACAGAGAATGACAGATGATATACACACAATTATTTGAATTTAACACATTGTTTTGCTCATAAAGCTACCATCCACATTGCTGGCCCAAATAAATAAATAGATAAATAAGACTTTATAAATCTGCTTAATAGTTAAGTTTACTGACATCTGAGTTTGTTATGTGAATATTGTGACACGGTCTTCAGATTTTAACGTGTCCACATTCAAGGTTTTTGTTTTGGTTCATTTTCTTTTCTTTTTTTTTTTATCCTCACCCGAGGACATTTTTCCATTTTTTGTTCAGATAGAGTGGGAGGGAGAGAGAGGAAGAGAGAGAGAGACAGAGAGAGAGAAACATGGATGTGAAAGGGACATATCGAGTGGCTGCCACCCACACGACCCAACCAGGGCCGGGGACAAACTGCAACCGAGGTACATGTCCTTAGCGGGAACCGAACCCGGGGCTCTCTGGACCACAGGCCGACGCTCTAACCGCTGAGCCAAACCGGCCAGGGCTCATTTTATTTTCTTTTGGTAATCCTCATTCGAGGATATTTTCCCATTAATTTTTAGATAGAGTGGAAGGCAGGGGGAGAGAGAGAGAGACATAGATGTGAGAGAGACACATCCATTAGTTGCCTCCTGCATGACCCTGACCGGGGCTGGGGATTGAACCTACAACCCAAATATGTGCTGTTGACTGGGAATCGAACCCACGGTTCAGTCCACAGGCCCACCCTCTCACCACTGCACCAAGCCAGCCAGGGTTTTGATAGACACATTATATTGCATGTATTACTATATCATTTTTCTCATAAGGCTTATAAAAGATGTTTATGGCATGGCATACATGGCCAGTGTTTTGTGGGACTCGGGGAACCCCCCGTTCCAACTGCCACCCGCCGCAGAACGGAGCATCGAAGTTCATTGTTCGCGATCACTGTGCTGGAGAACCAGGCCAAAGCAGGAAGGAGAGGAATGAGGAGAAGCTACGAGGCGACCCCAGCGGGAAGCAGAAATGCGCCCTCAGCCCTGTAACCAACACTGTGACTTGCAATGACAATGCCGAGAACCCAGAGTGCTGTCACTGAGTCTCAGACCTCTGAGGGTTGGAGAGCTGGACCACAGGTGATCCTTGAAGGCTGTGGGTGTCAATCATGTACAGGGACCTCGCCCTGTAGTCACCTTAGGTTGTTTAGAGTCACGCCCTTGACAAGGGCAGTATTTGACCCAGAAGAGGTGCTAATGAATCCACAAAACCATTCTGAGAGCGTTCGCACCTGCCTGGTGTTAGCTGTTCATCATCATTTTCTCTGCTTGAAGTAGGAGGACACATCCAAGACAGCCTAGAAGGAGAATGCAATATCCCTCAAGACCTCACCTGCTAGTTAGTAAGTTTGAGGGCTTCGAAAGCTATAGATACCAGGTGTTACTGTGGTTGTTGAGTGACAAACATATTAGGAGTATGCTTATTTTCTATTGGTGCTGGAGGAAATCACCGCTAAATTAGGGGCTGAAAGTAAATCCCACTTCTTTTTTAAAAAATGTATCTTATTGTTGAAAATATTACAGACGTCCTTTTCCCCCTGTTGACACCTTTCACATGATCTCATTTATTTGTTGAATATAGTGAGTAAATCGCATTTCTTATTTCACATTTCACCTCTATGCGGAATCTAAAGAAAACCAGAAACGAACAAAATAGAAACGGACTCATAGACACAGAGAACAGACTGGAGCGGGGCTGGGGGGCTGGGAGAAGAAGGGGAAGGGATTGACACATACAGATAGGCAGTCACAGAATAGTCACAGGGATAGAAAGTACAGCCTAGAGAATACAGTCAATAATGTTGTGATGATTATGTAGGGGGCCAGGTGGGACCTGGAAATATTGGGGATATCACTGTGTAGAGTTCATGATTGTCTAACCACTAAGCTGTGCACCCGAAACAAAACACAGATGATATATCACAGAATTGTACACCTGAAACCTATATAATTTTATTAACCAATGTCACCCCAATAAATTCAATAACAAAGTAAAAAAAAAAAAAAAGAAAGGAAACACGATAATATTGAATGTAAACTGTAATAGAGAATAAATTAAAACAAAACAAAATCCAGGCAGTTCTGGGTTCTCTGCTCCAGGTCTGAGAAGGCTGAAATCAAGATGTTCCCTGGCTTGGCTTCTTATCTGCAAGTCATTATTTCTAGTTTTGCATAATTATTACCATGTGGTAAAGAGAACCATGTATTTGTCATTGCTGCACTAGACACATGTAGAACAATTTAAGCTACAACTGGGATGGCCTGCGATTAAACAAAACTTAAAGCTTAATTCCTGGCTGTGCTGGTCACTTTCACGTGCTGCCTAGACACAGGAGCCCAGTGATTCTGACACAGGTCAACACAGAGAACATTTCCGTCATCGCAGAAAGTTCCATTGCACAGCACTGGACAGGACAGGAATGATATGATTTTTTTTCTCATGATGAGATTCCCTCAAGATTGTGGAACCTGATTAAGGGTATTACACTGTCGATGTTGACATATATTATGGCGATGTTTATGATGATTAATTTATATAAGGGAATAATTACCTATTAAATACAGACTAACGAAACCAAGACTGCGTGTTTATTGAGGCTGTTCACCAACGAGAACATGGAATGAGCAGAAGATGTACGTGTGTGCCCCGTGCGTTTGGTTCAGTGTTCTCACCAACTCCCCAGACGGAATGCTGGCTTTCATCGCTGACGAGGGATTGCACCCAGCAGACTCCCAACGGATCGGTTTCCAGAGAAGTGATTTCACTGAGCTCTCTTTAAAACAAACTCTTCAAGGAAGAGTTTGGGACTGTGAACATTACCTTTGGATACAGACACCATCACTGCTTTCGACTGAGAGGAAGAAGTCACATCCAGAGTTCATGACTACATCCTCGGCTTCGATGTATTTCACTAGGTGCCCAAGAGCTGGGCACTGGCATAAAAGGTCTTCATTATTATTTATATAAGGACCCCACGAAATGCTTCAATCTATTTTGTTGGAATTCACAAACCCAACAGAGGTTTAGAACAATTTTTGAAGTTGGACATCTGTGTGCAAAAAGGGACTTTTCTGTGTAAGTCCTGGTGGTAATTTATGGATGTAGAAATCACAATAACTTGAAGAGAGAGGGCAGAGCTGTGCAGGGCCACGGGTAATGCTAGCCACGCACGATGAGATAAATCCGTGTCCTGGATGCTTCGTCCGTGTGCTGGTGGTTTTATAAAGTGTGGGACCGTCCAAATGAGCAGCACCTGGCAAGCCCTAGAAGCACTGACATGGTGTGTAAGGATTCTCGGCTCCGTCTGAATGGGACGTTTGCTTCACTGGGACTCGGCCATGTCCAACAAGGGCATGGTACACCCCCGATTCTCTGAGGCCCTGGAAGGTATCCAACAGCAGGACTTCCCTGAGTCTAAAGATCACAGCCCAAACACGCGGACCGTCTGTTCGCAGGGGCTATGAGAAGACAGCTTCAACGTTAGAAGTCAGGACTCGAAGGGCTCACACGTCTGCCTGCCTGTTGCTTTGGTGTTTGACAAATTATGTACCGACCCTGAGCATCCAGTAAGAGCCACAGCTGGAGACAGCTGTCCACAGGGCGGCGGGATGTGGCAAAGACAATGTGTACAGGCACCGATGTTGTGTGCTTAGACATGGTAACCAATCGATCCTGAGTTCAGACATCGTGCTCAGAACACATGAAAATGAATCAATACTGAGTTCACACGTCATGCTCAGAACACATGATAATCTATAGATGCTGAGTTCAGACACTGCGCTCAGAACACACCATCACCTCCAGCAGACCTCACCAGACTGTACACACCACAGTGAAGCCACAGACAGATATCTCAGGCTCTGCGGGACACCCGATGTCTGCTCCTCTCACGTGGAAACCGCCGTGGCCAATGTGTGAACAAAGACCCACGTCAGTCGTTGGCCTTCCCCGGGGTCCGAACTGAAGTTCCGTGGCGATCCCTCGAATCGAGACCAAATCCCGGAATGCTCTGTGTCCGCAGATGACGCGTCCTGTACGCAGCGCCCTGAGGACGACACGTCCTTCCACGGTACATCTGCTTAGAATGCTGTCCGTGACCATCTCCCCAGTGATGATGATGAGTGTGATGACGCTCACTGCGGTCTTGCTACCCGCCAGGTGTCTACTCTTCCCAGCACAAGGAAGTCAATGAAGTGGGATCTCCACCGTGCAAGCCGCAAAGATGGGGTGCGGAGAGGTTCAACCTCCCTCCCGCCTGGAGGGCGTCGGCCGTGAGGTGCTGAGAGGCTGAGTCAGGAGCCCAAACGCTGATGTGGTCACACCACCCCGCTGGTCAACGCCGGCTAAGGCTGCGATCGCGTCCCTGTTGCCACTCTAAGGAGCGTGAGGGCGGTCCATCTCTCACCAAAGGTGTTTCCGGATCCTTCCCCGACTGCTGTGTGAGCTCAGGCGAGCATCTCACCATTCTGCGTCTCTGTTTCCAACACCGGAGCGTGGGCATGCCGTCAAGGATGGGCCTCCTGGGGCTGCACCACTTAATCCAGGGAAATCATCGCACGTCATCCGTGCTTACAAATACCAGCTATCGGAAGGCAGTTGGATCGATGGTTCTGCAGGTCGGGGAGAGGCGCAGATTGGAGACATCCATTTGAACGTTTGCAGAGATCCTCCTTAAAGCCATTAGTCCGGTGACAGCTCCTCAGGCAAAGGTGTGAATAGTCTCTCCGTGTGTTAAGCAAGACGAAGACGAAACGAAACGTAAGATTGGGGGGAGGAGGAGGAGCCTGAGGCTTGAGCCAAGCGGTTGATGGGCATCACAGAAGCAACCGTTTTGCAAATGAATGCACCGTCTGGGGATGCAGGGATGGTTTTGTCTGCACAGCTACCGGTAACCACCCTCCTCCCTGGTGTGTCTGTTTGCTAGGGATGCTTCCTTCGAGGGTGGTGAGGACAAGCCTCTCAGCTGCTGGTACTTGCTTTCCATCCTTGTTTTTTTTTTAAACTTATTGATTTTAGAGAGGGAGAGGAAGGGAGAGAGAGAACAACCTCATTTTGTTCTAATTATTCACGCACGCACTGGTTGATTCTTGTACGTGCCCCGGCCGGGGATCGAACCTGCAACCTTGGCGTATCGGGACGACGCTCGGACCAGCTGAGCTGCCCGGAGGGGCCTGCTGTCCGTCTTCGAGGTGCCGCGTGTCTTACCCACCTCACTGATACCTGTGCCATCTTCACACGGTGTTCCGTCTGGGGCTCTGCATCCAAATCTCCCTCTCGTTTCTTTTACGACGACGCCACGTCCTCACTCCTCAGCACGGCACGGACTAGTCCGGCAGCTGACCCAGGAGCGTGGGCGAGAGCTGAAAGGTGGGCTTGCCACCTGTCCCCAGCAGAGGGCAGGGCAGGGGCCTGAGTGAGCGGAGCCGGAAGGCACCAGCGCCGTGGGGTCCGTCCACACCCACACGAGGGGATCAGCACAGCCCTGGGAACGTGAGGACAGCAGGCTTGGGCCCCACTGCGGCAGCCCGTGACCCCTCACAAACCCACGAGCACGGCCAGCGTGGGCCACGTCCGAGACCCCAGCTCCTTTGTCGGGGGTGAAACGGACGCACTGAGGCAGGGACCCTGTCGTGATGGGGCCGGGAGGTACGGGAAGAAGCAGACGGGCAGGTGCGAAGCTGTGGTCTCCAGGTTTGGAGCACAGGTGTCGGGGGGTCTGCGGCCCAAACCAGTCGTCAGAGCAGGAACGAGGATCCGAAAGGGAGACAAGACTGAGTCAGAATGTCATCCGTCTTTGAAATCCTGCTAGTTAAAGGGGAAACTGAGGCATGACGCCTTGGGGGGAGGGAGCAAAGACCAGCCCAAGAGCGGGGCTGGGCGTTGGAGAGATTGCACACTGATAGCCCCCCGTGGATCATCCAAAGTCCCCGGAGAAGGCTTCTGGAGGCCTTTCCCGACATCCCACCAAACAGTCAGAAGGTCATGACCCTCACTTGGCCGGGCCCCCCGACACCGAGATGCTACCTGTCAGCAACGGAGGATGGTCGCCTGGACTGCGTTGTCTGAAAACAACACCTCACGGAGACTCGGGTTTCAAACATCGGCAGCTCCGGCACCCCCCGCCAGCGATGTTCTGCTGGACACGGAATTAATTAATGAATTTGCATCAAGCCTCTGCGCGCCCATAAGCTGCTTTGCAAGCTGATGAGCGTGTCCCCTCCAAGGCCGAGGGAGAGAATGGGCAGAGCAGCAGGCCCCAGCTCGTTCGGTGCACGGGGCGGCGTGGGTCCGGCGTCCTGGCCCATCTCCGGACGGCCCAGTTCTCAGGCGCCCCCGGAAGGTGCTGCAGGAACGACTTCTCGCGGCCAGGGGCCCGCGTTCCACGCTGGACCTCCCTGTCGGCTGACACGGCCGGAGCCTGTGGCTTAGGGTAGTGCGGGGATCTCTTTGCAACGTTTTTGGAGAGATCTGTGGATGTGCAAGCTCATTTCTGAGTTGTTGTCCCCAAGGAGAAGTTAGATGTCCCCCAGTTTTATTCTTTCCGCGAATAATGATGGCTGGCACGATGCTAAAGGCTCAGGACAGGAAAATGATGATAAGGCCATCCTTACCCTCCAGGAGCTTAAAAAAGAGAGAGGGATACACTTGAACGAGGATTTAGGCAGCATGGTGTAGACCAGAAGTCTGCAGATGATACTTTGGGGAGCCCCATTCAGTGTGCTGCCTATTTGGTGTGGCTTGAGAAGTAAGAATTTTTATCCTCACCCGAGGACATTTTTTTCCACTTTTTGTTCAGATAGAGTGGGAGGGAGAGAGAGGAAGAGAGAGAGAGAGAGAAACATCGACGTGAAAGGGACACATCGAGTGGCTGCCTCCAGCACGACCCACCAGGGACCGGGGACAAACTGCAACCGAGGTACGTACCCTTAGCGGGAACCGAACCCGGGTCTCTCTGGACCGCAGGCCGACGCTCTAACCGCTGAGCCAAACCGGCCAGGGCGAGAAGTAAGAACTTTTAAAAAATATTTTTACTGCCCAGCCGGTGTGGCCCAGTGGTTGAGCGTCGACCCTGCACCAAGAGGTCACCAGTTCGATTCCCGGTCAGGGCACATGCCCAGGGTGTGGGCCCGATCCCCAGTGGGGGGCATGCAGGAGGTGGCCAGTCGATGTTCTCTCTCACCGATGTTTCTATCTCTCTCTCCCTCTCCCTTCCTCTCTCTCTAAAACCAAGAAAGGAAAAAAAATTTTTTTAAATAAATAAATAAGAATATTTGTACTAGTTAGAAATGATCAACAGGAGAAGAGTATTTTGGAACACGTGACAATGTAATGAAAGTCCGCTCTTACGAGAAAACCCCACGGTCATCGTGTCTGGTGTGAAGTCAAAGGCGTTGAAAACGCAGGCGCCTGGATGTCTCCGGCAGG
Organism: Tadarida brasiliensis; assembly: GCA_030848825.1. Lineage (NCBI taxonomy): Eukaryota > Metazoa > Chordata > Mammalia > Chiroptera > Molossidae > Tadarida > Tadarida brasiliensis. The sequence goes on along the minus strand of CM061280.1, from coordinate 131,912,893 downwards.
TGCACCCATCGCGGCCCAGACTTGGAAGAAACAAGCTGAGAGGTCCTTCAGGGGATGATGGATCAAGCGTGGTCCTTCCAGACGATGGAATATTACTCAGCGCTGAAAAAGCAATGAGCTGGGGGGCCAGGAAAAGACAGGGAAGAGCCTTCAGTGCACACGGCCGAGAGAGAAGCCCGTCGCAAAAGGTTGCACGCTCTGTGATTCCAACTCTGTGTTGTTCTGGGGAAGACAAAACTGTGGACCCAGTAACAAGGTCACTGGTGGGCAGGGACTGTGGGGAAGGAAGGAGGAATGAGTATTTTAGAGAGAGAGGAAAAGAGAGGGAAAGAGAAATAGAAACATCGATGAGAGAGAACATCGATGGGCCGCCTCCTGCATGCCCCCCACTGGGGATTGGGCCCACAACCTGGGCATGTGCCCTGACCGGGAATCGAACTGGCGACCTCTTGGTGCATGGGTCGACGCTCAACCACTGAGCCACAGCAGCCGGGCCTGAGAGGGTTTTGGGGGCAGTGAAATTATTCTGTGTGACCCTATACTGGTGGACACTTGTCATTATACATTTGTGCAAACCCGTGGAGTGTGCAACTCCAACCATGAGCCCCAATGTCAACGATGGGTGATGGTGATGTGTCCGTAATCTCAACCACCGACTCTGCTCCATGAGGACGCATCCACACAGGTTCATCCCTCGTAACAAGTGCACCATCTGCTGGGACGTCTGTGACGGACGGAGCTGTGCATGAGTGGGGGTGGGGGGACACATGGGACATCTGTGTCCTTCCCGTTCGGTTTCGCTGTGAACCTACGGTGTTCTGAAACGTCGTCCGTCGAAGGCTGGATGACACCACAGTACCTGTGTCCGTGAGTCCTTGGAAAGCGGCCGCAGGGACTCACTTACGTGGTGGACCTTGTTACTGTCACACAGCTTGGTGGAACAGACACCACCTACCCCGCCAAGGTGAGGACTGGACCAGCTGGGCCTCTGCAGAAAGAGGGGTCACCCTGCTGGAGACTGTACCCTCAATAGGAGTGAAGCGCCACCAGGGTCAAAGGCGGGGCTAACTCTGTCTCCTTCCCACAGATGTGCACGGAGATGTTTCAGGAGGAGGATGGATGAGGTGCGGTGAAGGTCTTGAGTAGCTTTCGCCCGTCTTCCGACGTTTGACTGGCACTCCGCTGCACTGGTGGGGACGCAGACAGCCTCGGGTGCAGGGCAGCTGCCCCCTGTGAAAATCCACGTCGGACAATCATGTCTCATGTTGACGTGGGTACGCGGACGTCACCTGCAGGCTGAGTCGTTGACATGTTAATTTTTGTGTGTGGTTGTTTCAATGGCCCAGTCTGCTGTAGCATTTCCATCGTAGCGTCCCCGTAGGAAATCAATGTCTCAAGACAGGGACAGAGCCGGAAGACGCTGCCCGGAGTCCAGCTGCCCATAAAGGGGCCTATCTCAGTCCCGTGATCGTATCAGGTGTCCCCTGGTCTGACTACAGCACTTTGCCCAGACCGCCCGACTGTGTGTGCCCGGCCGTCCTGGGTGACACCTGTCCGGGCCGTGTTATCGAAGGCGGAGGTCATGCGGCGGACACCGTGCCTTTTCCAGACGGGGCGCCAAGAAGTGTTCCAGCTCGCGCACCTTGTCTTACCTGCGCCTCACCTGCTGGGCAGGGCGCACCTGTGGGACGGGGAGCCGCCCCGCTTTCTCCTCCCTCAGGGGTGTGATCAGTTACTGGGAAAAAGGATCGAGCTTGTCCAAGGCCAGGTTCGCTGACTCGGCTGTGCCTTTGACCAGTCTTGCGATTCTTTTGCACAATGACCCGGCAGATGTGTGGGTGCCTCTACGTGAACTCACTCACGTCACTGCCACGCATGTCCCTGTGGCACAGCTGCCCGTCGGGGACTCGAGTTCTTCCCGATGGTATTGAAAACGCTCACAGGGGTCGAGGACACGCCCACGGCCCTTCCTCTTGGGCCCGGGCGGACGTTGACGGCTCCGTGCAAGGTGCCGGGCTCTGCAGTCTCCTTACGCACAGAGGGTGGCCGGGACTTCCAACCACGTGGCAGAAAAACCTATTGGGCTTCTTAGAAAGAATGGATTGAGCCACAAATAATGGATTCGTGGATTCCCCGCGCGGCGCCCAGGGTGACGGACGGGGCTTGGATGCGGCCCTGGGAGTTACTTCTGGGCACCGGCTGATCAGATCGAGCCTGGCTGCCTGTTCCGTGCGCGTGCTCCGAGGCGGCCAGGCTCCCTTCTGGATGACGGATGGGCCGTGCCAGGGAGCATAAAGCCGACAGGCTGGAAATGTGCTTTGCTGTGCTGGCTGTTTCGAGGGCAGCCGGGGGAGGGGGCGAGGCCCAGCTGGCCGAGCGTCCCGGTGTTTGGGTGTGAGGGCCTCCACGGCTCTGTGGGGAGGGGTTGGCAGGTGTGCCAAGGCTGAGACACTCCTAAGACTAGGGTGGGAAAGCAATGCTTCCCTGGGCATGAGGAAAATGGGTTAGTGAGAGCGGTCAACCTGGCAGAGGCCACCGAAATGGAACAGGTGGGGAGGCACATGCTATAAGGTGCGGGGGATGTCGGGCCACCCCAAGTAGGCATCCACTTATCTCCACGGAGGTCTCTCCAGGGCACTGGCGGCTTCCACGGCACAGCGTCAGCAGGTGTTCCTGCAGCTGGGCGGGAGGGCAGGTGTTCCCGCAGCCGGGCGGGAAGGAAGAAGAACCCACACCACTGAAGCAAATGATTTCTGTTGAGAAGATTGATTCTGCTCCCTATGCCCAAGTGCCTGGTGCCATTACAAAGTCGCGGTGAAATTCATATTTTAATGATGCGATTGCTGCCAGACACGGGATGCCATTGTCACCTATGCATAGCAAAAGCTCCGTCTTGTATCCTTTCCCTGAACAGGCAAAGCAAGAATCAAAATGTGATTGGGGTTGTTGTTGTAACGACAAAGGCAAAAGGGGGAATGAGTGCGTTCATACACGCCCCACCGCGGACTTTCTGCCACGGGAAACGAATTCCACGGCGGTGCCACGATTGTCCGGTGGCCCCTCCTCGCCCCCGTCCCCCGGCTGTCTTGCCATGACTTCCAGCTCCCTTCCCGTCCTCTGCCCTGCGCCCCACGGTCCTGCAGTCTCCCAGGAGCACCCACTCATTTACGAACTCATCAGCCCCATAAATGTCTTACTCAAGTGAGTGGGCAAAGCAGTTAGGTTTCTGATCAAGTAGAGATGAGAATGCTCAGAACACAGACGAGATAATGTCTTGTTAGGGGCCAGCATTTCTTTGCAGGAGGCCAGCCCGTGTCTCTCGTTTCGCACAGCAAACAGGTCTTTCAGTGAGACTGACCCACTTAGCTCTTTTCTAAACGTCCTCTAAATAATTCAGTTTACTGGGGAGAAAACATCTTAAATCATCCAAACAAGTGCACCAAGAGTATTCCTCGACATCGGTTGGGATGTTTAATTTCAACGTCTATTTTTTTCGTGGACGAGGCCTGGGGACGTGTTATCCACACAGCAAATTTTAGCGTGGTCCACTCCCAACGCCGAAATCAGTTTGTAAAAATGCATCTCGACTGTGGAAAGTATTCCAGTTTTTCATCCTTGGTATACGTTGGAATAGCTCGGGCCTCCCAACATCACGCGTTTTCCGGTGAGCTCTTTGCAATGAGGTAACCATGCCTATGAATGTTCTTCTCCGAGACGGTGTCCGGGTTGGGCCTCGTGTTCGAGTCAGGGTCTGCGGGCTGTCTCCACAAGACATGAGTTACGCGAGCAGCATCCAGGCCGGAACGACCTGCTGTTTCACGGGGGTACATGGGGCCGTGCTGGCTGTGGACAGGGGGATGCTGAGACAGGAATACGGTGGGGTCTGCTGGGTGGACCCCGGAGGACCCCCGTCAGTCCATGCTCAGAGCCGCTGGGGACAGTGTGCACAGCTGGAAGGTTTTCCGGAACAGCGCTGGGACTCCGTTAGTCTGCAAGCCGCGGGGACAGCTGAGAAGGGCGCACACCCGCCTCTGAGGGCTGGCGCCGGGAGACGCCCAGGCTTCCCATGCACCCGAGCATCTCCTTGGTTCCCGCGGAATGGATGTCATATTCGCTGCTGAGGACAGGCCCCTTGAACTCTATTTAATGGACGTGGCATGAATATTTAAAGTGGTGTCTCCAACCCAAGGAGCATTTTCCTTAAGAAAATGAACAACAGAAAGCATCGCACTCGGCTTTCGCTGCAGGGTTCAAAACCGGTTCCCGTTCTTCTGCAGCCTGGGGCTCACCCCCTGAGCTGTCAAAGCCAAGGGATCGGAAACAAACAGCCCAATGCTGACGCTTTATACACGGCGTGAAAAGGCATATTGGACAGCCCCGGCCGCTGTGGCTCTGTGGGTCGGAGCGTCGTCCTGTACCCTGAAGGTGGCATGTTCGATTCCCGGTCAGGGCACATACCCAGGTTGGGGGTTCAATCCCCAGTTGGGGTGCGTGAGGGAGGGGGCAGATCAATGTTTTTCTCTCTCTCTTTCTCTTTCTCTTCCCCCCTCTCTAAAATCAATAAGCATGTCCTCGGGTGAGGATTGAAACAAAGAGGTTATTAGACCCTAAATATGTCAAGCGATGATGTAAAGGCTGAAAGGGATTTAATATAAGGACCGTGATTATCACTAGCCGGTGCTGGAAGTTGCTCTGGGTGACTGAGAGAGGGAGTGGGAGGGCCCGGGCCCCGGGACGCACAGCCGTAGACTGCAAACCCTGCCCACTCAGGCTGCACTGAGTTCGTAACGCGCCACGAGAGAATAGGAAGTCTGGGAGAAATGATGCAATCACAGCCCGCAGTCGAGATGCTGCTGCCCGGGAAACACCATATTGTTTTACAACATACTTTGTATCAGTAGAAAGATGCACTCGAAACGGATGCTACAAAGTATCGTAAATACATCAACCCGGGACCTGGTCCCCTTGTTGTCATTATCCAGTGTTACGCACCGTACACGATCGGCTGGGCTGCACTGTGACTCGACCGAAAGCTCGTGGGTCTGTTCTCACCGCCGTCACCACAAACGTGGAATGCGTCACACTATGGTGTCACGACGGCTATGACGTCACGCGGTGATCGGAATTTTTCATCCCCATTATAATCTTATAAAACCACCTTCGTCTGCGGGCGCTGTTGTTAAGCGAAATGTTTTGGAGAACGTGGCCGGAAAGAGCCGAAGGAAAGTGATCTGGTATAGAGAGCAGAAATGACAATTCCTTCCGAAAACTCCAGCATGACCTGGAATCCAGTCTTCCTCACGACGGACATTAATGAGGCCTCGTGTAGCCAACCATGAAGTCCACGGCTACTGTTTCGGCTCGTGTCTTCAAACACTAGCGATTTCTGCGCAGGCTGCCTGCCGTCGAAAATTTGGAAGAAGCGGACTCGCCTTGCAAAAGCCGCTCAGTCCCTGAATTAATTGTTTTTCTACATGTGGGGCATTCCTGATAACATCGCCCTTCAGTGCAAATGGCTTATTTTATTCCCGACATGAAGAGCGTTGAGCAGTGTATCTGAGCTAGTATGCTCCATCTTTTCACTCCCAGATCTCATAAAACTGGGACTTGAATGGCTTAAATATCCACACACGAGAAAATGGTCTGTGCTGAGGAGGGGAAATCACTTTGGTATCTTCACAGGCCAGTCCTGGAGAAGTTCGCAAGCGACAAACAAAAGCAATGCTGAAAATGAGTTGTTAGAAGGAATCACGATGACTTCTATGGGGGAGGGGTTGATTTAAAATTAATCAGACATTATTAAAAGTGGTTCTCCTACAAGCTTGAGAGTGTGAGTTGTTTTGTGTGTTTACCCTTCCACAGTCGTTGAGGATCAGTACTGTGTCATAAAGGGTACTCGCCTTGTAGGGTAAGAGAAGGCACCTGTCCACCGATCTCGTAAGGTAACAAGGAAAACAGGTGACGAATGAATGAAGGGTGATGGGGTCATACAAGGCCATGAGGAAGATAAGTGGGCAATGACACCGCTGGTACTGAAACTTCAGGAAGCTTGGATGGATGTCTGTTATCCCCTGTCCTCAGAGAAGAGAATGCCAAGACAAGGGCAGATGTGCAAGGATTTTATCAGGGGCAATGCCTGTGTGAAATAAAATGAACATTGAGTTTTGCCCTATTCTGCCCACTTCATGTCATTGGACTCGTGTGATATATAGCACTTTGTGACTATCTTTTTCAATTAGCGTCACATATTAAGCTTCATCCACCATGTATGCCTTTCCTTTTCATTGCTGAATAATATTCCACTGTATGGACGTACCATGATTTATTAATCCATTCATCAGTTCATGGTCTTTCATGCCATCTTATTAGGGCACCTCAATATACAATCTTGTGTTTGTTTAAAAAGGATCTGTTCCATCCTACTTTGCTGTCTCAGTCCACAAGATCCCCTCACGCTGGTACAATTCTGGGATTTTTAAGCCAACATCGTAGAACAAATGGCTGTATACATTCATCTCCACCTCATCTTCACACCTCATATATAGCCATAGGGCCAGATCCAACCTAGCCACTCACATCTGACTTCTCAAGAGCATGGTCTTCTTCTAGTGTCCAACCTAGCCACTCACATCTGACTTCTCAAGGGGATGGTCTTCTTCTAGTGTCCAGCCTAGCCCCTCACATCTGACTTCTCAAGAGCATGGTCTTCTTCTAGTCTTCACATTGAGGGTCCAACCTAGCCATTCATCACATCAGACTTCTCAAGAGCATGGTCTTCTTCTAGTCTTCACATTGAGGGTCCAACCTAGCCCCTCACATCTGACTTCCCAAGAGCATGGTCTTCTTCTAGTCTTCACATTGAGGGTCCAACCTAGCCATTCATCACATCAGACTTCTCAAGAGCATGGTCTTCTTCTAGTCTTCACATTGAGGGTCCAACCTAACCCCTCACATCTGACTTCTCAAGAGCATGGTCTTCTTCTAGTCTTCACATTGAGGGTCCAACCTAACCCCTCACATCTGACTTCTCAAGAGCATGGTCTTCTTCTAGTCTTCACATTGAGGGTCCAGCCTAGTCACGCACATCTGACTTCTCAAGAGCATGGTCTCCTTCTAGTCTTCACATTGAGGGTCCAGCCTAGCCCCTCACATCTGACTTCTCAAGGAGATGGTCTCCTCTAGTCCCCACATGGACCTTCCCTCAAAGTTCCATTAAACCAAAGTAGACCACCATATTTCTCCCGCTGCACATGAGTCCCTAATAGACACATTTCTCTGGCATCTGATGCCTCACCCTCTGTTTTTCTTCTTTCTAAATTTCAAATTCCTCACAAGTCCAGCTCAAGGATTTCACTTGTGTGTGTGTGTGGCCCGTTACGACCCTACTGCACCAACACATCCCCAGATAACAAGAAGAAATGTGGAACAACGTACACCAATCAAGCACTTGGAGGGGGAGGAGAGTACATCACAGCAAGCTGGTCCTGGAGGGAAGTTGGCTAGCAGTTGGAATACATAAACCACAGGGTTGATTGAGATCTCCATCTAAATATTGATCAATGAGCCTGTCACCGTGAACACTTCAGCTAAAATTCTAATAGAAAGGCCATGTGTTTTTCTGATCAGAGCAAGTAGGAGATTAAAACATTAGGGTGGGGGGTGGGGCTCGAATTCTACTTTCTGTCGGAGACCTTCTTTGAAAACTGGGCTTGCGTCCCTGGAACTCTGAGATTTGCCTTCACTCCAGGCCCAGAACGTACCACTCTTTGGAACATAGAATTTGTTTTGTGTCTTCCTAAGTGTGTCTTCTGCTCTCTTAAAGATGTTGTAAATCATTCTAAAGGGGAGGAGATAGAATCTTGTCTCACTGTCTTTTCCTAGTGCACAGCATCCTGTAGCCCCTCGGCTGTTGTTTGAACTGATCTCAACAACAGGCTTTGCCTCACTCTGGAAAGGGACAATTACTATGATTACCAAGTCACAATTTAAGTAAAAAATACTCTGTTCATTGAAAAATACCATAACAATTTCCACAGAACTGTCAGTGTTGGAGGTAAGTTAAAACATTTGTTAATGCCATCTCTCTCTCTATTTTTTAAATTGATAATCCCACCCTGGCTAGTTTGGCTCAGCAGTTAGAGCATCAGCCCGCAGACAAATGAGTCTCGGGTTCGATACCGGTCAAGGGCATGTACCTCGGTTGCGGTTCGTCCCCGGCCCTGGTCAGGTCATGCGGGAGGCAGCCAGTTGATGTGTCTCTCTCACGTCGATGTTTCTCTCTCTCCCTCTCTCTCTCCACCCTCCCCCCATCTGATGATCAATAGAAAAAATATCCTCAGGTGAGGATTAAAAAAATTTAATAATCCCAGTATTTGAAACCCAAAGTAAAATGTGTTGGTTGAGGACCCAAGAAGCATTGCAAATATACAAGACATGTCCCTCCGAACCCTGTGGCCCGGGGAACTTTGGGAACACTCAAGGTCGCAGAAATACAAAGTTGGTTTTCAGTAACAGTTCTATCTAGTCACGTCAGTGACATTCAGATGCTTTAATCTTTTGCATGACCTGAGAACCAAGTGTCACCCACGAGAAGCGGTCCACTTTTCCAGGAGATGACCCTCATTCATTGAGACCATTGTCAACGGAGAGGTCACGGGAAACCGAATGACCCCACAGCAAGAACAGGTGTGTGCCGACTGCCCAGGTAAAGGAAGAATCACAACCCATCATTTCATGGGCAAACAGAAAGGACAGAGGGCTATTTGCAAAGTCCTATCTTCCAGAAGGAGTTCAACATTCACTTTTATGCTTTTGATTTTTTTTTCCCTGTAAATAGCACACTCCAGTGTATTCTATATTTATTCTCGATAGCCCTGGACCAGAACATTTTTCCTAAGGCTTTATTTTTTTCTCTCTTGTTTGTTTCTCAATGATCTGACACAACATTCAAAACACTACTTATGCCTCTGGGTTCAATATTAAAAAGGTGTTTTGCTTCTTCAGCTCCCCTCCATTGCAGACTATATTTATGAGCCTTGATCTTTGAATGTTCTCCAAGACGTATGATCTTGTGTGGCGGTTTTCTATTTGAAGATTCCCCCCAAATGATTATTATAGTTGAACCATCAACCTACATACCAATGGCAATATTCCTTTTGTAGATATCAAGTAATTATTTCCTAGAAATGTTATTCCTGTTATTAATGGGGCTGCTGATATGGTAGATAATGTCCTAGGGAAATGTTAGGAAGTCCATAATTTATAAAAGCAAAAGAAGAAGAAAAACTTCACTCTGCATAATTAAGAACAGAAAGTGACTTTCAATAAACAGCTGAAAGTATGTTTTCTCAGTTGCCCTTTGCCCTGGAACTGAAATAACTGTATCATCTAGCTTTTTTATCTTAGGGATAGACACTTCATCTTCCGGCTTTTTTTTTATTTAATTTATTGATTTTAGACACACACACACACACACACACACACACACACACACACAGAAAGAGAGAGAGAGATAGACAGAGAAACAGAGAGAGACAGAAACAGTATCACATATTTCACATAACAATTTGTTCATTGGCCAGCTTGTCACATGCCCGTGATAATAATTAGACCTCTCATTAATGAAGATGCATATTCCACGCAGTGTATGAAATGCTTACCAGGTATGACTTGATTTGTCGACAACAGCCATACGATGGGTGTTTCTATCTTTTTTCTCAGCTGAGCACATTGTGTTTAGAGAGGATTAGTGACTTTTGCAAAATATCTCGCTAAAGAAAAGAGTTCAGCCCTGGCCGGTTTGTCTCAGTGGTTAGAGCATCAGCCTGAGGACCAGAGAGTCCCGGGTTCGGTTCCTGCTAAGGGCACGTACCTCGGTTGCAGTTTGGCCCTGACCCTGGTTGAGGTCGTGCGGGTGGCAGCCACTCGATGTGTCTCTCTCACATCGATGTTTCTCTCTCTCCTCCTCCCTCTCTCCCTCCTGCTCTATCTCAAGATAAATGCAAAAATGTCCTCGAGTGAGGATAAAAAAAAAAAACAGAGTTCGTGTTTCACATCCGTGTACTACAAATGTGGTCTGGACACCTTCCCCCACAGCAGGTCCTGGTGACGTGGACTCCAATATTTTGATGAACAAAGTAATCTATTCACTGATACGGACATTTACATCATTTTGGGGGGAAATCTGCACCCTTCTGAGCACAGCCAATATTGCTTTCGGCCATCCCGCACACACGTCGAAACAACTCAGAGAAGATCCAGCCGAACTGTGAACGTTGAGAGTTCACTGTCTTCATTTCCGTTTCAGTCATTGTTTGAGGTGACTGCTGCAAGGTCTCGGGTACGCACTTTAATGAAATGTTATAGATCAACTCACTCAACCTTCAGATTCTGTGTGATTTCCAGAAAATGAGTTTTTCTCATCTTCATTAATCCCAATAAAGTCTCCTTGTGAACTTTACTAATTCTTCCTTAATTGACCGTCTTTAGTTAATAACTTCAGTGTTTTGGGAGAGTGGACAGCTCGATAATATTCACAATATCCTCAAAACATCATTATAAAACAATGATGTTGGCTCTATCTTTATTATAAAAATAGCTGTGTGTCCATGGCAACTCGATACCGCCTCTCAGACGAGATTTTCAGTGTTGATTTATGTGGAAGAGAAAATTCTATTATGTTGAGTTTTTCATTTCACTTTGAATCCGTGTTTAACTAGTCACCGTTTAATATATGTTACACGCGAGACAGCCTCACTTTTCCCTCACAGGCTTATAGGTTCATATGATTATGGCTGATGGGAATGTATGAAATACTCTACACCAATTTTTATGTTTTCTAGTTATCGTATTATAAATAAAATTTTCATTATACTTGGTCAATGTAAAGTATCAACATATCAACTGGGCATTTTGTTAAACTGTTCCACAGAACTTTGTGTTGTTGTCAGAAATATATATATAATATATATTTAATATATTATATATAATATATAATATATATTATATATTATATAAATTATATATAATACATATATTATATATAATATTTATATATTATATATGTAACATATATATTTATATATATATAAATATATATATTATATATATAAATATATATATTATATATATTATATATATACTTTTTTTTTATCCTCATCCAAGGACATTTTTGCATTTATCCTCAGATAGAGCGGGAGGGAGAGAGGGAGGGAGAGGGAGAGAGAAACATCGACGTGAGAGAGACACATCGACTGGCTGCCACCCACACGACCCCAACCGGGGCCAGGGACAAACTACAACCGAGGTACGCGCCCTTAGCGGGAACCGAACCTGGGTCTCCCCGGTCCATGGACCAACGCTCTAACCGCTGAGCCAAACCAGCCAGGGCTATATTTTTTCGCTAATGCTCACAAGGACACTTTTCCATTGATTTTTAGACAGAGTGGAAGGGAGGAAGGAGAGAGAGAGAGAGAGAGAGAAACATCGACGTGAGAGTCACACATCGATTGGTTGCTTCCCGGATGACCCTGACCAGGGCTGGGGCTCAAATCCTCAACTCTCCGCTCCACAGGCTGACACTCTGACCATTGAACCAAACCAGCCAGGGCTGTTTTCACATTTTCAGCTTTTCCTTAGAAGTTATGGTCATTAAAGAATTACACATTGCGCCCGGCCGGTGTGGCTCAGTGGTTGAGCACCAACCCATGCACCAAGAGGTCGCCGGTTCGATTCCTGGTCAGGGCACATGCCCAGGTTGTGGGCCTGATCCCAGTGGGAGGCATGCAGGAGGCGGCCAGTCGATGTTCTCTCTCATCGATGTTTCTATCTCTCTCTCCCTCTCCCTTCCTCTCTCGCCAAAATCAATAAAGGAAAAAAAAAAAAAAGAAATTACACATCGCTAATACTTTTAATTAACCCCATTTAAATTTATGTAGAGAAGAAGGTGTAGTCTTTTTAAAGGTTAAAAAACACAAAGGAATAGTGAAAAAATTCCAACGGGACTTGGGAATCGGAATAAATGCATCAGCTGAGTTCGCCCTTTCGAATGAAAGCAATGCCCCTTAAGGTTTAGCGTTGCAAAAATACCCCACGTTTTAGTGTGGAAATAGGTTTTGAGGAAGAGAAGAACTGGGGAAAATTACAGAAAATATTTTAAACCAAACTATTGCCCAATGCTTTTCCCCGACGATAAGGAGTGATGTTAAATCAGGAGTACTGCAATAGGATGGAAAGCAACTGTGAGTGTGTGGGCAGGCCCACGGAGCAGGGCCCGTGTTCATAGCGCTGACAGAGACGCGTCACGGACCAGGCCAAGAATGGTTTCTAGAGGCCAAAATTCTGCAAAAGGCAAGCTCGGGGGCTGGGCCGCTAAGAAACAGAAGTGGTGTGTTCCCGTGGATTTCTCCGTGTCCGCTCTCTGCTGAGCCCCGTCAGTCTGTTTCAGAACATCGCGTCCAGGCGGCAGAGATGGCGTCACGTCAGGGAAGACCGTGCAAATCGAGGTCACGACACCTCATCCGAACCTCACTGCTTCTTCTAACATCCCCGTCGGTGACATCGACCGTTTCCCCGCAAATGCCCGGAGAGCGATCGTTTCTGCTTTCGTCAGGTGTCGGTAAGAACACCTGTCCCTTCTGCCTCCTGTCCTTGCTATGAGGATCACGGGACAACACGCACAGGCCGGAATTCTCTGTGAACGGCGCCTTTGACGTCTCGGCCATCTGGGTGAACGGTGGCGGGAGCAGGAGGAGACATCTTTGGGTCCTGGAGAAAGACATCTCCGGGGAGGGGAAGCTCATCTCCAAACGGCAATGTGGGAGACACAGGACGAAGTTCAAAGCCAGCTTGACTCTGAAGAATGAAGCCAAAGCCACAGTTTCCCCAGAAAACACAGCCGATGTCCCCATGGCCCTGCCATCGGTACTGTGGCCTGACACACCCGACCATCCAGGTCCTGGGGTGAACGGCTGTGCTGACAGGCAGTCCACCCTGCAGCATTACGGGAGACGCCCAGATGTAAGCCTGTGGTTACCCAAAAAGAGTCACCGGCCGCTGTCCTGCGTATAATATCGCAGGGACGGCCATCACAAGCTAGGCTTCTGTCCGCAAAACGTGCCTTGGTAGATTCCACGAGAACACGAGTTTGCTTTCAAAAGGGTAACAGAGAGCCCCAAACTCAGGCCCGATGCACAGCACACGGATGAATGGTCGACCCCCCTCAAATGATCCCAATGTTAACATGTGTTGCAATCCTCCGTGTCTCGCCCGGTGGGAACACCTGTCAACGTGGAGAACAGCATCTTTTTGCACACCTCTCTGAAAATACACACTTTGTGCTGTTGCTGTCCCAACACGACATCGTCCCCACTTGCTAAATGCAATCATAGAGGGTATTGCTTATCTGTGACGGCATGATGCGTCGTCTCCAAACGTGGTGGCTTAAAGAGACGCACCTGTACGATCACAGCTTCGCCGGGTCCTCGGATCAAGGTCATCTGAGGCCTTAATCAGGCGGGCCCACTTCCAGGATCATGGGGTTTGGTGAGGAGTCAACCCCTCACATTTTCGTGGACTGAGTGACTCAGTTATTTTAAGACTGTGGGCTAGAAGTTTCCCTCCGTTCCCCGACTTAGAAGCTCCCCACGCAGGTCAACTTGCACCCACAAAGCTTTCAGATCAAGAAGGCGGTAGAATCCGGCCGGTGCGGCTCAGCCGTTGAGCGTCGACCAGGAGGTTGCCAGTTCGATTCCCGGTCAGGGCACATGCTCCCCAGTGGGGAGTATGCAAGAGGTGGCCCATCGGTGTTCTCTCTCATCAATGTTTCTATCTCTGTCTCCCCCTCCCTTTCTCACTCTGTGAAATCAATAAAGAAAAAAATATTAAAAAAAAAAAAGAAGGCAGTAGGTGTCTATTGCCAAGGAGGTCACACTCTCTTATGACCTCATAGAAAAGACAGCTGCACCCAGGGCACCTCATCTCCTTTGTACTCTATTCACTAGAAGGAGGTCACTAGGCCCCATGCACACATGGACGTGAGGAGTCGGGGGGTGGGGATCACAGGGAACCAATTTGCAAGCAGCGAGCCAAAGACCCCCCTCATGACCGACAGGTGTTCCGGGGTAAGAACTACAATGTGCTTAGCAAGTGCCAAGTAGGTGACAATCATCCAATGACTGCTGGGGGCAGGACCCACGTCCTGGGCGTGTGTTAGGAGTTCTGTCTCCGTGTGTCAGATTGCGTCCTCAGCAGAGTCATAAGAAAATGCATTGGCAAATTATTTCCGACGCTTATATTCTCCTCTCAAACGATGTCCTGCTCACCACGCAATCGGATTCACTTACGCCCACTTACGAGGTTTTGGCCTTAATAACCACAGAAAGAAAATAAAGCGAAAGTGTTCTCTGTCTGTTTAGCTCCCAGGAATGAGAAACCCATGTAAACTGTGTATTTTTAGAGCTAGGTTTCAGTGATGGGTAGGCATAGCTACCGTAAAACTGTTGACTACAGAAGGCAGTATTCGAATTTTAATAAGACTTTCCGATGATTAAAGTAATACACAGTCGCAGCAGAGAGTGTCAAAGTGTTTAATGAGGCAAACAAAAGTCTGCAGCGTAAAAAAAATACCTTTTAAACAGCTTTATGGAGCTGTAGCTCACACGCCATACAATTCACCCACAGAAAATGCACCTTTGGTGTTTTAGCATGGGCACCATCCTCACCATCAATTTTAGCTGGTTTCCATTTAAACATACAACCTCCTTTTGGTTTATGCATGGACATCCATTTTTACAGCCAGAATTTGCACGTCATTTGCTACAAATATACCTCATATCCGTAAACACTGGTCAGGTGTAAGCCTTGTAATGGGCACCGTTAAGAAAACATAAATAAATGAATTTCTCCTGACGGTTTGCTTTTTGCCAGTCCCTTTGCTGAGTAATGAATTATGCCATTTAATCTTTGCAATAATGTCATGAAATGCTTGCTATTATTTCCAGACAATGGAGGACCACAGAGAAGGTTACAATTCTTGGCCGCGGGTGATGTAGTAAGTAGCCAGTGGTGTTCTCACTGACGTGGTCTAACTCTGTGGTATTAAGAGAAATACTATTGCCCGGCCAGTGTGGCTCATGGGTGTCGACCCATGCACCAAGAGGTCGCCGGTTCAATTCCCAATCAAGGCACATGCCCAGGTTGCGGGCCAAATCCCCAGTGGGGGGCATGCAGGAGGCGGCCAATCAATGTTCTCTCTCATTGATGTTTCTGTCTCTCTCTCACTCTCCCTTCCTCTCTCTCTAAAAATCAATAAAGAAAAAAAAAGTTAAAAAAGAGAAAAAGAGAAATACTATCATTTGGTTGGAAATTTAAGTTGTTTCCAATGTTGAGATAGAATCATTGTATTCACGGTCTAATGTTGCACAGGAAATGATCCAAAATTTCAGCAACTTAAAATAAGCAGTCATCGATGTCATTAATTCTGCAGGTCAGAAATCTCAGAGCAGCTCAAGGGGGTTCCCTGGTTTAAGAACTGTTACAAGGTTGCAATGAAATGTCAGCAGGGCTGGGGCCTGATTGGAAGACTGGGCTGGGGAAGGGTCCATGTGTAAGCTCACTGGCACTGCTTTGGCGGAGGGCAGGTTCTCGCAGGCTGCTGGCCAGAGAGAGCATTTCTTCGAGATGTGATCTTCTGCAAAAGACAGTTCCAAAGACTGCTACTGGCTCCCCTCCGAGCAAGCAACGCAGGGCTGATGTCCAAGATGGAATGCTACCCTCGGAGGTGACAGCGCAGTATTTTTCTGTCCTGCATGTATTAGAAGAAGTTACTTGATGCAGCCCATCCTAAATGGAGAGGAAACATGAGGGTGTGACTATCAGAGCGGGGGATCATTTAGGACCATCGTAGATGCTTAATATTACAACAGCTAATGAATATTGCAAATAAATATGTATGTGTCCATGGGACGGTTTAGAAATGGAAAGAGTCACATAGTAGGTGTGTGTGTGTGTGTGTGTGTGTGTGTATTTAATATGCGTGAACAGAATGACTGTATAGGACATATTGGTTGCCTCTCCACATCCCCTTTTTATTTCAGTATCCACATCTTATCTGTGTAGCTAGCTCATGTACCACCAATAAAGGATGGACTTACTCCCTCTGCTGCATTGGTGTCTCAGTTCGAACCTATCAGCACATGGTAGGCATACGACCTAAATGGTCCAATCAGAGTTAAACTAGCTCATCCTGCTTAGACAGGAGCCCTTCCTCTCCTTGATGGACACTGTGGTGTTTGGTGTGATGGCTGGAATGCTGCAGCCATTTTGACACCATCAACAGGAACAGCCTGAAGAGGAAGCCAGCCCTCAGAAAAAGCCAAAGCCAAAGGAATCGCAACAAAAAATGAAGCAGGAGATGACGAGTAAGCCAGTCCTGAAAATGCCCCTACATCAGAATTCAAGTTATATGCACCAATATACATCCTTCTTTTCAAAACCAGCTCAAATAATTTTTCAACTTATCTTGCCACCCAAAAGCATCTAACTGAAGACTAATGTGTAAAGAAGACCTGTTTCATAATTCACACATCTAAAATGTTGAGTGGCCTGAGCCAATGATGAGATGAGCTGAGAAGTTGATTAGCATTGATATGCAGCTAGAAAACACTAAATTGTCACCAGTGGTTACTAGGGACTTAGATTCTGTGCCCATCAAGACTTAAGGCAGCTGGGAGAAAAAACTGAGGGTTTTTGAGTGAGTTAGCTAGTTCCTCTAGTTCTCAGTGAGATCTATGAGCAAGAGACAAGGTTATTCCAATAAGGGCCCTAAGAAATCAGAGGGGCTGGAGGGGGAGGAGTCCATCTTTTGTAAGAGAGAGTTTATGCCTGTGAAATAGAATTCAATATAAGCTGCACAAGCCAAATTCTTTCTGTACCTACCCCAGGACATAGTTTGTGCAATAGATTTCTCCCTTGCTCATTCTCTCCAGCCCCCTCACCCTGCTCCATGCATTGCTCTGTCTTCCCCATATCTGCAAAGGGCATGCCATTGCCAACATTATGAGACCAAAAATCGATAGAGTCATCTTCACACACTGTTCAGCCAATGTCAAAACAGGTCTAGAACTGACCACTTTCTCCATCCCATCCTGGTCCAGCCTTCATCATATCTTCTCTAGGTTATTGTAGTCTCCTCCTTAGCAAGGGAGGACAGTACTATGTCCAGGTGTCTGCACGATTCCCCAAGGGATCTTCCTGACCAGCTCTGCCCTCATAGGTTTGGTATTTTGCATATACATCAATAAATATGGGGTTATTTTGAATATGCACCAATAAATCTTATGTCGTGACACCTATAAATTTTTATAATCAAGGGTCTATGCTATGGTTGCATGGTATGAAGGTTTCTCCTGCCCATGCAAACGTAACATTAATCTATAATATTTTAAGGTTGTATTAGGATATTTTGTAAGATGTTTATTTGAATTACGAACAAATGGTTCAGACATACAAAATATACCATTTAAAGAAGATGAAAGGTAGAAATATCAATTAGAGTGTCTGGTTTCAGACATCAGAGAGTGATAACTTACTTCTGATGCCAAAAATACCAGACTGCTTTGCAAAGCAAAGAGACCGTGAAATAAATGCGTCTCTTTGGAGAACTATGTCATATTTACTTGAACGAGAAGAATACAGGCTCAAACAAGTGATCACTTCTGAATATCTTCCTGAACCATCCTAAAAAACTCTCCTGTTCTTCATACATTTGACAGAAATCAACCAGCGAAACTAGGTTTTCTACTACATTTATACCTCCATGCACTCTCCTTCATTCCTTCTCCAGTGGAACCACTAGAAGACACATCCGTTTTTCCTGAATGTTGGTGTTCTCAGTCCTGACATCAGGAAGTGATGGGCAGCAAGGAGAGAAAAGGTGAGTTTGCACTTGAAATTCAACGGGGCCTACCACACAGTCATAACGATCTCCATTGTCGTGATATATGGTGGTGGTGATCAGTAAAGAGCAGGCATTCAGTTGTATTAAAATCTCAGGGAGCCCGGTCCCCGACCCCAACGAGGAAGACAGTCAATAAAAGAGATAAGAGGACAATGCTAATTGCAGACCTGGTTGCTTTGTCAACCTCTGCGGGAGAGGCTGTTATGCTCTAATGGAAACTTGGATGTTATCTCCTGTCCTTTGTCTCCAAGGTGATCAGTAAGAAATCATGAGGACAGCCATGCTTCTCCCACTTAATTCATACTATGTAACAGAACTGCTTTCCCACAAGATGCAGACCGTGGGTGATTCTCCCCTTTTCTGGACAATAAAAGCAACAGTATCTCATTACAGAGTCAGCTGCCATTATCTCTTGGTCTCTGTAAGGGAAGTCCCTGATTCTCTACAGTCTAACGTGCCATTCAGATGAAGTCTCCCAGCTTGAAAAGTGTCCCTTGTGGTTGAAGGCGAAGATGCCTGTTTCCCGTGACGCGTGACTGTTGTGTGAAAATCCACAAGGGCTCGTGAATAACGCATTTTGTCTGCAAGTCACATCCTCTTTAACCAGACTGGGCTGGAGGTCATACTGGTCCCTCTTCCATCCCAACAGTATTTTCAAGTCTATGTTCGAAGGCAAGGATCCAAGTTTACACTTGGAAAATTGTGTTTTCACCCCAGATTTTACAGAAACGTACGGCAATGCGCCTAGCCCTAGATTCCTCCTAGAGTGATGGGATTGAGCATCTATGGGTCCCAAAGGCTTGTTGCTTAAATCACTTAAAGTATCCAAGTCTTTCTTTGCTGCTGAGACACATGGTGTGGGAAGCACACGGATGATCAGTTAGATTTTGCTCACTCACATTTGCTAAATGATTTCATGTAAAGGAAACCTTACAAGCTCTGAGACATCGCTTGTCAGTTCAAACTTAGAGCAGGGACATGGTACAGAAAAACAACGATTCCCCAAGAAACCGGGCCCAGGGTGTTAAAATGTATTATCACCTGATCAAAAATGTATATCATTTTTAAAAAATAGATAAAAGTAAACATGATGTGAGCTTTACTGTTATTTGTTTTGTTTTTTTGTTTTTTATCCTCACCCCAGGACTTTTTTTTCATTTTTTGTTCAGATAGAGTGGGAGGCAGAGAGAGGAAGAGAGAGAGAGACAGAGAGAGAGAAACATCGACGTGAAAGGGACACATCGAGTGGCTGCCACCGCACGACCAACCGGGGCCGGGGACAAACTGCAACCGAGGCACGTGCCCTTAGCGGGAACCGAACCCGGGTCTCTCCGGACCGCAGGCAGACGCTCTAACCACTGAGCCAGACTGGCCACGGCTACTTTTATTTGTTTTTTATATTTTTGCCTAAATAAAATAGGATTCGATAACCTGATCCCTTTTTCTGTGATGACGTAGGTCTGGAAACACTTTGTCCGTATAGTAAATTCCCCTCTTTCTTTCTTTTCCGTGGGCTCGTTTAGAAACAGCTTTGATTTCGAAATCAACCAGGGTCAACCTGAAAACGGAAATGCCTCTGTGTCAGAACATCCCTCCTTTTCCAGGGACCAACTCAAAGGTCCTGCCATTTATAAAGAGGTCCCCGATTGTCCATTCAGAAAGTAAACTTTTTTTTCCCCTCTGAAGGACGATAAACATACGATTTCACTCGTATTTGGGATATAAAACGGAAAGCAACAGACAAAACAAACTCATAGACAGACAACAGTATGGTGGTCAGCAGAGGGGAAGGGAGCCGGGGCGAGGCTGAAGAGGATGAAAGGGATCAGACGTATGGGGATGGAAAGAGGATAGACTTTGGGTGATGAGCACACAACGCAATATACACATGATGCCCCATAGAAGCGTACCCTTGAAACCTATAGAATCTCATTAATAAATGACACCTCAAAATTTAATTTAAAAGGAGAAAAAACAAAATCCAATACTCCGCTGGTCTCCTCCGCTCACATGCTCCATACTTTACCTTGCATTATACTTATTTGCGTGTTTGCTTTTCAGCAGTAACGACACCAGCCTCTTCCATTTTTCATTCCCAAGCTCCTAGGACAGCGCCTTGCATGGAATGCACGCAAAGACAAATAGCTGCTTAATGAATTAATAATTCGCCTCAATGGATCCTCAAATATAAATTTGGATCAACCAGTAATTATTACCAAGTTTCTCAAACAGTATCAGGCCATATAAATAATTGAAAATGTCTCCATCGCAAAGCGTCCCTGCTATCATTATGCAAACCCTTCTCCCTTCCATGGTGAAATTGGATTCTTCAGAGGAAGTCTGCAGAAACCCAAACACTACCAAATTTATGCATTTCCACTGCTACCCTTGCCCGCAAATTTAGGGCATCCATAAGGATTCTGTTTGATGCACGGTCATTGCATTAATTCATTTATGAGGCTTGCCACTGTGATGTATTTTACAAAACTACTCATGAAATATAAGCTGTTTCCACGCAGAAGGCATTAATCCAAGTAAAGTCTTCATCTAAGACAACCAATTATCCTGCAGACTAAAAGCCTGGGCCGAGAGTTGATGAATGCGCTCATTGTTTTTCCATTCTCTGGACCGTTTTGTGGTCTTTCATTGCTCAAGGTTCTGTAATTAAGGGGAAACAAAGAACAGCTAAGTTCCAATATTTCTTTTACTCTTCTGTTTTCTTTGTCTTTTTTTTCCCCCTTCTGCAAGTCAACAGAGTAGAGGGAAAGAGCAAGAAAAGAAAAGAGGCCATGATTTCACTCCGTGAAAAAGGCATCTGCACTTTCACAAGATGAGACATCATGTATCTTCATTTGGGCAGCAGGTGTTTATGGAAAGGCAGGCACCGGGATGGTGACTGGGACTCCGTCTTGGAGAGGGGCTTGGGGGGTCTGCAGGCCAGCAGGGGGCACAGGGAGTTCACGGAGCTGCTCCAAGGAGACGGGATGGCGGTGTAATGCGGGCAAGTGCAGGCAAGTGCGGGCAGCTTTCGTGTTGCATACAAGCGCCCACGCTAATGGCCCCGAGAGGCACATCTGAGGATGAACATGAGTTCTAGGAGGAAGGAGGGGAGTTTGATAGGGGGCGACAGGAGAAAACACACCTGTCCGAGGGAACGGCACATGCCTACCCCATGGGGCAGCCCACCACAGCACACTCATAATCAGAGCTCACTCACCCAGGAGCCTGTGCGGCAGTGACCGGCCCCACCTCTGCAAACACACACAGCACAGAGCTGGGCGACACCAGGCAACAGCTGCTGAGAGGAGATGGACACAGACACAGACTCTTGCTTAGAAAAGGGGACAATGAGGACAGAAAGCACGCCACGTCCAGCCTATGGTACCGGTTCCATCTCATTGAGCAGCCTAATGAGGACCCCCTACCTTAAAGGATCACTGATCATTGAACCTGGTTGCTTCTATTCTACATTTGGGGGTATCTCGTTTTCCATCAGACCCCAGATCCGGAACGAAGATGTACCTTAGGAACAACCCTTTGTGGGGTCTGCGGCTCTTGCTCAGTTCAGCTCCACCTGGAGACAATCTGGGAACAGAGACGCGTTTTATAGGTTGGGCAACACGTGCACTGGTGAGCCCGCTCAGGGTTCCTTGTGAAAAGTTACCTGTCCTGTGCAGAGGTGTGTTATGTGGTTGTGTGTAGGCAGGCCCACACAAGCACCTTAGTAGCTGTGTTCTTCTGGCTAATTCCATGGACGAATCCTGGCCACCAGAGTGCTCACTGCATCGGCGTCCTTGAGTCTAGACCCGAGTACAGGCATTGTGGACACCTAGCGACGGTTGTCTGGGTTCTGTCCATCCACTGTGACTCACCAAAGAGCCTCCACCTGGGAGAAGCACGAGGGCGTGGCAGGGGAGCTACACTAATCTGCCTGTTCCAGAGGTTGTCTCCAGCTGTGTGTCCATATTGGAGCCATTACACTGTTTATCTGCAGTGGTGCAGACCAGCCAGAGGTGGTGGGGGTATTCTCACCCTGTGCTGTGCAATCCCCGCCCATCTTCTCTACCTGTGCCAGGCATCTACCCCGCCTGCCTGCTTCCCCTTCTGGGCGGCTGATGTCTGTGGGCCTTTGTCCTTCCCTGCCTGACTCAAAAGTGCCAATGGGAAGCGTGAGAGATGGGGGAGGGGACGGAGTTCAGCCTGTGTACTGCTCCTTGTTGTAGGCTGAACTGTGACCTCACCACCACCCCCGCCCTCACCAGATTCATAGGTTAAAGCTCTAACCCCAAGACCTTAAAATGTGGCTTTATTAAAACATAGAGTTTTTTTTAAAGAGCTGATTATGGCCAACTGAGGTCATTGGATGACCCTAATTCAATATAAGGGGTGTCCTAATAAGAAGAGGAGATGAGGACACAGACACAGAGGGACGACCAGGTGAGGACACAGGGAGCAGACGGCCATCTACACACTGAGGAGAGAGGCCTCCAGAGGAACCAGCCCGCAAAACCTTGGTCCCCAACTTCCAGCCTCCAGAACTATGAGATCATTGGTGGTTCATGCCCACCAGTCTGTGCTACATTCATTGGAAGCCCTAGCAACCTAATAGGCTCCCAGTGAAAACTCTGACTGCCATTGCTGGTCTCAAGATGACCTCCCCCCCAGAACTCTCAGTCTGGATTCTTCTTAACCCTCTCTCCCTTCGACACTAGGGATGGTACCAGCTCGTCCTTGGCAGAGGAACCCACGTAGCTCCCTGACACCTGCCCATGTTTATAAATGCCCCCTGATAAGAATACCCCCCAGTGATTATGTGTGTTTGAGAATGCCTGCTCTTTCCATTGGGACTCTGGCAAATGGACTGAGCCCAGAGCAGAACCCATCAGCATCTGAAAAACATGCACAGTGCTTCATAACAGGAAAACTTTTGAGATCGGATGCTATTTGGACCTGCATGGCTGAGGTCGGCCGCAGATGGCCCCATCTGTTCAAAAGGGCAACACTCGCCCTGACCTTGCTTCCTGGCTCTGGAGTTATTGAGGCCGTACATCTACTGAAGCTTTCGGAGCAATTCCTTTGCGATGGAAATGAACTCCCTTGCAATTTTATAAAAATGAACATTTCATCCCCAAAGCTCTCTAATCTCTTTGCAGGAGAGCCATGCTCTCGAGGCTGGAAGACGAACAACGGTGGTGTAATAACCTGATTTATGCAGGGCGGCTGGTGGCCGGGTCCCGCCTCACACAATACAGAGCCCCCGCCTGGAGGTGGTTCAATAACTAATTTAACCTCAAACCTAATTCTTTTAATGAGGTATCAATCACAGCCCTTTAAAATGCCCGTGTCAAATGAAAATATATAGCCTTGGCTGGGATTTAATTAATTTATACAGCATTCGTTTTACCTTAATGAACACACATGCAGGTGGACAGAATACTTATGAATAGACCTGAATTGCGGACTCGGTGTTCTGTACGCATGGAAAATAAAGCCAGGATTTAAAGACACACGTCACCCCCCTGTTCAGGTGGGTGTCAATCTCTCCCTGTAATGGGGTGGGGCTGGAAGGGGAAAAAAAAAAAAAAAGAACGAGAAAAATATATATCTACTATTTCTAAGAACCTAAGTTGGTACTTGGATAGGAAAAGGGATTTCTACTGAGATCTACTTGGGTTTAAATGAGTTCCCTTTTTTTATTTTTTATTTTTTTCTTAATTGATTTTAGAGAGAGAGGAAGGGGAAAGGAGAGAGATAGAAACACCGATAAGAGAGAACTTCGATTGGCCGCCTCCTGCATGCCCCCCACTGGGGATCGGGCCCACAACCTGGGCATGTGTCCTGACCGGGAATCGAACCGGTGACCTCTTGGTGCATGGGTCGACGCTCAACCACGGAGCCAGCCTGGCCGGACTGAGTTCCGTTTTTCCCCCAGGGTGCCAGAAGAATGAGCATCCTGTGAATTACTTTCCAGGGATGGGCCATGTAAATGGGTATCAGGAATATCTCAGTTCTGAAAGGGTTGCTGGGTGGAATGACCCGGATTCTGGCCCGAAATGCGTTCCTGCAGTGATTCTGGGCGAGAACCAAAACTTTGTGGACCCCGAGTTCGGCCCTTATTTTCTTAGATCTGTGATCAGAATGGTCCCTGAGGTTCGTATTCAGCTCCCGTGGGGCAGAGGGTCTCAGAGGCTGTTTGCTGTGGGCTTTCTGGGAGTCAGGCCGTCACTCTCCGTAGGAAGGAAGGACCAGTAAGAGGCCCTACCTTGGTTTTTACCCAATAAAGACAGATATCGTCTAAGCAATGGCAAGGACCCCACAGAGAGACATATCAGAGCAGGTAGACCCCCAAGTCATGCAGCAAAACGCGTGTGTTCTGGCCCCAGACAAGGCACAAGGTAGGGGTTCTCACAACCCGACCTGGCTGTCTTAGGGGCGTTTGGAGTTGAGGGACTAGGAGATGCTTAGAGCACATGTACTTATTCATGGAGCTTAATTGATGTCCGTTTATTTTTTTTAAGAAGAACAAAAGAGGAAACGTAAAGAATTCAGTTTCATGTCCTGGACTGAACATAGGACTGTAGGGTCCCTGGTGGTGTGAGGAAAGGAAGGAAGGCATCTGATACCTTCTTCCACTCAACGTGGCCCTGCAGGTGGGCCAGGAGCTGGAGGGAGACTGTCTCACACTCAGGATTCTGCTGAATGAGACACTTCAGCGTAGGGAGCCCAAACTGGGCAGCTGTGGATGGATTTTGGTTCTCATTAATCTATTACTTTTTTGTTCTTGATTGATGCATTCTGTGTTTTTTTTTTCCCAATAGTCAAAATATTTTACTTAAAAAGAAATAATTCATCCCTGGCCGGTTCGGCTCAGCGGTTAGAGCGTCGGCCCAAGGACCAGAGAGTCCCGGGTTCGGTTCCCGCTAAGGGCATGTACCTCGGTTGCAGTGTGTCCCCGGCCCCGGTTGGGGTCATGTGGGTGGCAACCAGTCGATGTGTCTCTCTCACATCGATGTTTTTCTCTCTCCCTTCTTCTCTCCCTCCCGCTTGATCTGAAGATAAATGCAAAAAAAAATAATAAATAAAACCAATAGTCAACATTGACTCAATACTCTCCCTGGCTTCTCGAAACACAGATTCAAGTAAATGTAGATAAGTAGATAAAATGCGTAGACTTCATTTTAAAAATAAGGTTATGACATAGATCCTTCCAATGAAGGATATGTGATTTACTTTAACAGAAGGAAAGGAAAAAGGCGTTAAGTTGAAAATATTACTGATATTCAGAAAGATGCCTTCTACGGAGTGCCCTCACCATAACACGCATCTTTAAGAATGTCAGAGATCTTATATTTTCATGAATGGCATGTTTGGGGTTTGAGGGTATTCATTGACTGTCTCCTATAAAAGATGAACTTTCTACACATACCTTCCTGGTACCTTCTTTCCTCTCGATGCTCCAGTTTTGTTAGTTGTCATTTTGAAAAGGGCAAGTTTCATAATAATTCAATGCAATCAGTTTCCACAATTCTCGCCGTCATTGGATCTGACAACTCTATTGAAAAGGGTTCAGCGCACACCCGCACGCCTTTCGGTCAAGTCTTCTCCATTTCGGATTTATTTTTCCATCCTTTGTGTGAATGGCTTCCTCCTTCAGTAGACATTCTGTAAGATGTCATCATGGTCTTATACCCAAGAACAATTTTGAAGAACACAGTCTTCCAAACGATAACCACTGAATCCTTGCGATCTGACATTGAGCATCTCTGAAAAGGTCAAAAACCAGCGTGTTTTTTTCTCAGCGGTATGTGGACTTGTTTTTCTCTCTGAATGCCTCTATGGTGATCTCTTTATTTTTTCATATACGGCAGCATCTCTAGGCTAGTTGTGATGGGACCTTCATTGAATAGCAGCTTTCCCTACGACCATCTTTTGACCATGAGAGTCAAGTCTCGATTGAGTCTCAGAAATTTCTCTTCTAGCATGTCTTTGAGTTGTATTTTCCTTGTGTTCTCATCTGCCAATCATGGAACAATTTTATCCTCTGTGTTTTATTACTGTGGCCGTCCTGATTCTAAACGCCTGTCTCCTTTTCCACGTCATTCTCACAGATTTCCTCAAACCTGTCCTCTGTGTTTCTGACAATCTCTCAGTCATTTTAGGTCTATACGATGGTACTCCAAATGGCATTTTCAACTCTTTTTTCTTTTCTTTTTCCTTATTTTTCTCTTTCATTTCTTTCAGTAGCTTTTTCAACTCGATTCACATAGTCCTCTGTTGTTCTGTAATCTCTCTCTCTCTCTCTCTCTCTTTCTCTCTCTCTCTCTCTCTCTCTCTTTGAGACATTTTATTTCTTTCAGCTCCTTTCGAAAGAGAAATCGTGTTGAAAATGTGTCTTGGACTATGCAGAATGGTCTGAAGCCATCATTTCACGACGTCACTTTGCTCTCTCATTTCTTGGTGAGGTCCCACCCCACCCTGTCTGCTTTCTTTGCACTTTTGCACAACATTTTTCCGTGGGCTCCCTTTTCGATTTGTACTTGTCTCGGAGGAGACGATCGGCAGTGTACAGTTTGACGTGGTGAAGGGATCTGCTCTGTGTCTTTGATTCGCTTTGTTATTTCAGCTCCCTGTTGCCGATTCAGTTATTCTTCGCCTCAGAGATTGTGTGTGTCCTCAGACACCCAGTTCTGGGAGTTTGCCAAGGGGAAGAAGTAGGTGCACCCACGTAAGTCTGCTTCTCGCTGCAGGGTGTGCCTTTCGGATCTCGGGGACGCCCTCCCAGGAACCCTCTGCTCTGATGGAGGGCGGGCTGCCAGATTCTCCCTCGCCAGGGCAGAGGCCAGTCAGCTGGGAAGTGGCTTGACTCGTGCTCTGAATTTGTCATCATTTCTTCTTCTTCTTTTTTTAATCCTCACCCAAGGATATTTTTCCATTTATCTTCAGAGAGAAAGAGAGAGAGAGAGAGAGAAACATCAATATGAGAGGGACACATTGACTGGATGCCTCCCGCACGACCTGACCAGGGCCGGGGGACGAACTGCAACCGAGATACATGTCCTTGACCGGAATCGAACCTGCGACTCACTGGTCTGCGGCCGATGCTCTAACCACTGAGCCAAACCAGCCAGGGCTGAAGTTGTCATCATTTCTTCCTTCCCCTGGAAGGTAACATTGTCTTCCCCTTAAAGTAAAAATATACCTTCATCATACTTAACAGGCATGCTGGGTATTTTTAATTTAAATTATTCATCTGGGAAGAAATTCTAGAAAAGCTTGGCTTTTCACACTGAGGGATCCTTTTAAAGTGTTTCAAACAACCGAACTTATACGCATGTACGCATAACCAATGGACCTAGACAACAAAGCTGGGGACGGGGTGGGGAGATGGGGAGGAGGGTGTCAATGGGGGAAAAAGGAGAAACATCTGTAACACAAATAAATTAATAAAAATAATTTTAAAAATAAAAAGTGTTTCCAACATGTGTGCTAGAAATAGTCACAAATGCCAACGGCAAGGCCGATTGTCCTGAATAGGTATCGATGGACGAAATCCTGGTCACTCTCTTCTCAGAGCTACTAACTTAATGTGCATGACATCTTCTCCCCCGATTCTGATGCCCCTGATTGCCAGCGTAATTAGCTTTGTAAGCCAATTTGCCATTCCGGGCACAAAATGCCTTTATTTGTTTAAAAGAAAATTGATTCCTCCTTGAAGTTAAAAAAAAAAAAAAGAGAATCTCTATTGGAGGCAGGCCGGCTGCGTTCAATGCCCTCTCTTTGGCAGTCTGTTTCAGACTTGTTTTCAAGGAACTGTCTTCCCTCATTTTAGATAGGATATATAGCCTGTAAAAATCATTTCTCACGGAGTTGATTCCAAGGAATGGAGTTCTTTATTTATATTTGACATAGGTTTTTTTCCCTCCTGAATATTTAGAATTTGTTTCCTTAAGCCCGCTTGGCAGTGAGCACCCAGCTCGAGGCCCCACAGATCTGCAGTGAATGTTGACGGACATGACCACTTTGGTGCAGTCTCGATGCCCAATTTGGGACAAAGAGAGAGTCACCTTCCAGATGCATGTCCACCCCCATTTAAAATCGTAACATCTGACACGATTCGTCTGGAATAAAGTAACTAGATTGATTTGAGTTACTTAATAGTCATGTAAGCACAAATGTTTTCTGTTCGAAAATTAAGCAATTAAGACGGCTATTGATCATTATGGATGACAATATAAATGCAAATTTCCAGCAAGAAGAGGTCTAAATATTTCACGAATGTGCCTCAGCGTTGAAACTGAGCCCTGTCGACTGGTAAATGATGCGAGCTAATGCAGATTTAAACACATTGCATTGTTTGGGAAATGGAGCACGTGTGGATTTTTGAGTTTTTAAATGGAAAGAAAACACTGTCAGTACAGAAAATGAGTCGTTCCCCTCGAAATTCCTCAGACGTAGCTAAAATGCTGAGAAAATGAAACAGCACGCCACGGCGAGAGCCGCGCTCAGCGCAGTCTGGCGTGGAATCGGGAAACTGCAACTGCCATTTAAACGCTCACAGCTCCAGCCTTTGGAGTTTATCCTAAAGAAATAATCAGATTTACAGAGAGATTTATGTGTGAGGACGATCATAATTTTGTGCATTAAAGTGACAAGCGGAAATAAGTGTGAATTCTCAGCAGAATCACCTGCGTTGCATACCATTGGCGGTCCTATTCAGCCACTAAAATGCAGATGAACTAATATATCACATCGGAAAATCTTGAAAAAGAAGCATTCGGTTTTTAAAACAGACGCAGACCCACGGTAGAATCCCGACTGTGTAAACATGTCATGAGATGTGTCTGTGACAGGACACAGACAGGAGGTGCAGCCTATACGTCATTTACACTTTTGCCAAAGGATTGACAGCGTTTGTCTTTGGGGAGCAGAAATATCAAAGACTCCAAAGGATTTCCGTTTTACTTCTGTCAGAAAGGTTTGCAGGAAGGCCGTCCTTCGACGGAAGACAAAACCGAGCCATGTTCGGAAACACACGCAGGGATGTTTCCTGAAGTCGGAGAGGACACGGTCTGCGACACCGGTGGGCAGGTCTGAGCGCCCGAGGCGGGCACCTCCGCTGCCACACAGACCCCAACAGGAAAAGAGACACAAAATGGACCATGTAGAGTGCTTCCCAGTCTGTGACAAAGAGTAGGGTCCAAGGAACAAACTGGGGAGCCTTGGCAGTGGGTGTGACGTGTTGGGTGGGGGCAGGGGGTGAGGAGGACCGCCCGGACAGTGCGCTGAGGTTTCTTTTCCGTCAAGACTCACGGGACGATCGTGAGCGGGAGGAGAGAACTAGACACACTGGCGGACAGAAAGCACCTGGTGTCCAGGACAGTGGGCAGCGCAGAGGGAGCGGAGCCCTTCGCCACCGGAGTGGATGACGCCAGGGGTCTGCTCTCCGCCTCCGCAGGCCACTCCAGACATCTTCCAGGGACTCTGCGTCCTTTGGGATCAAGTTCGCACTTCCTGTGCCTCCCTGCCCCTTCACCTCCCCCCTGCCCCTTCACCTCCCCCCTGCCCCGTTCACCTCCCCCCTGCCCCTTCACCTCCCCCCTGCCCCTTCACCTCCCCCCTGCCCTTTCACCTCCCCCCTGCCCCTTCACCTCCCCCTGCCCCCTTCACCTCCTCCCTGCCCCTTCACCTCCCCCCTGCCCTTTCACCTCCCCCCTGCCCCGTTCACCTGCTCCCTGCCCCGTGTTCAGTGGCCCCCAGTGTTTTTCTAGTTCTCCCCCCAGGCCAGCGAGCCCGCTCGGTAAGCCCGTTCTGACCTGCGCACGGGCCAGCAGCCAGTGCCCCGTTGTCCGGGTGACGTGCGCTGTATTCATTCCCGTCTTCTCCCTGCTCGGCCCCTCGGCCCAGGGCCGCATCTGGAAGGAAGACGCTTCTCAGAGGAGCTCATGCCTGGCATGAATGAAAAGGAGGGACATTTGGGGAAGTAAGCAGAAATCCCAAAGTCATTTATCCTCACTCAAGGATATTATTCTATTTATCTTCAGACAGAGTGGGAGAGAGAGAGACAGAAACATCGACGTGATAGAGCCACATCGGCTGGTTGCCTCCCGCACGACGCTGACCAGGGCTGGGGACGGACTGCAACCGAGCTATGTGCCCTGGACCAGCATCGAACCCACGACTCTCTGGTCCACAGGCCGAGGCTCTAACCACTGAGCCAAACCAGCCAGGGCGAGTGAAACCTCGTAATGTTGCAGGTGGAACAGACGTTTCTCTCTCCCCGTCTGATTCCAGCCTCCCACTACCCTACGTCCATCTGGTCCACGTTTCATATTAGACGTAAGGATGAGAAATCTGATAGGAAACAGGACTGTGTAATTAACCTATGATTACTGAACTTCTCAGAGCAGCTTTTGCCGGATGACATTGGGAACACTTGGAGGGACTTTGGACTGTTTCATACAGAAGGTCTCTCCTGTGGAGAGGAGTTGTTCTCATTTCCAGTCGCTTCGCACCTTGTCCTTGGGGCACAGTCTGAACTCACGGAGCCCGAGAGCGAGCAAGGCAACTCTGAGGAGGGAGAGGATCTCACGTCCAGGCTCCAGGCTGTGGTCCTCACCGGCAAAGTGCCTTGTCTGCAGGCCCGCCCAGATGGGCAAGGGGAGACTAAGGACAATGTACGGGCTGGGGCTTCCCTAGGGGCACCATGGTGACCACGCCATGGCAGACACTGCAGGAAACGGAGCAAACACAGAACATATCGCAAAGGAATTGCAGACATGCTCACCACGCGTGTCCTACACGGAGACATTCACCTAGGGATTGTGGGAGCAGCTCACCCGTAAACCAAGGGACGACCCAACAGGACCAGGGAATAGTCTGCACGGGTCTCCTAGTGCACAGTGACCATCTGCTACTAAGAAAGCTCCACACAGCACAGCTGAGTTCAACGTAGTGAGTGGTTTTCTTTTTAATATTTTTTCTTTATTGATTTTAGAGCGAGAGGAAGGGAGAGGGAGAGAGATAGAAACATCGATGAGAGAGAACATCGATGGGCCGCCTCCTGCACGCCCCCCACTGGGGATGGGGCCCACAACCTGGGCATGTGCCCTGACCGGGAATCGAACTGGCAACCTCTTGGTGCATGGGTCGACGCTCAGCTACTGAGCCACACCAGCCGGGTGTAACTTTCATTTTTTATGGGACGTGGAGAATACCACTGATGGCCTTTACTAAAATTAGCATGATATTCTTCTGATGTAAATAAATGTCACACAGTATTAGGACAGCCAAGGAGCCACACCAGCCGGGCATAAGTTATTTTTTTAAAGATGTTCCTTATGAATGCCAATTTGTTGTTTTGCAGACATGAATTCATGGGACGTGGAGGGGAGTTTGATCGGTGTCCGTATCTGTACATCCTGGTGAATTTTCTGTACACGCCACAGGTGTTTGGGACTGATGATGGAGAAGAAAGAGAGGGACATGTTCTAGGAATATCTGCTGATTAAGGTTTGCCTGGAGATGCCCCTGATGTAATTCAGAGTGCCTTCAAAGGTTTCCTTTCGCTGATTGGGTTTTAAGAAATGGATTTCAGCCCGGCCAGTGTGGCTCAGTGGTTGAGCACGGACCCATGCACCAGGAGGTCGCCGGTTTGATTCCCGGTCAGGGCACATGCCCAGGTTGTGGACCTGATCCCCAGTGGGGGGCATGCAGGAGGCGGCCAGTCGATGTTCTCTCTCGTCGATGTTTCTACCTGTCTCTCTCTCTCTCCTCTCCTCTCTCTCTCAAATCAATAAACGAAAAATATTTCTAAAAAAAGAAATGGATTCTGAGCTTCGATAAACTCCCTCTGGAAGTCCCTGTACCACGATGTACATCTGAGATCAGTAAATATAGGTTAGAACCTGAAAAAAACGGGGACTGCAAATAAGGGGAGTTTTGCTCACTCAGGGGTCCGAGCATGTCTCAAGCACGCGGTTACCCCTGGTGAGTGTCCTGCTCTAACCCCACGAGGCCGTGTGTGTGCGGGTGCTGGGGTCCCCCCTCAGTAGGTGGTGGCGAGAGGCGCTGCAGAAACACTCCGATGCCCACGGTGCTGGCAGTCCCCAAGCCGTTCCCATTACGAGATTCAATTCACCGAGAAATTACCTGGAAATACACTTATTTCCATGACGGAGGCAAATCTGTTATCTTTGTTCATTCCTGTGTCAGTAGCCACAGAGGTGGGAGACAAGCAAACATTCTACAGATTTGTTTAAATGCCTCACATTTACCAAAAAAAAAAAAAAAAAAAAGAATTAAGACTGCTTCTCCATAATCGTAGATTTCATAGCAGGGTTTTCCTATTTAATTTTTACCTGCAAGATGCCCATAAACGGTCTCTCTCTATAAATCTACCATATATAAAATTATAATATTAATTTAATTAATATATAATATATATTATATATATTATATATAATATATATAATATATTATATATATTAATATATATAATATATTATATATAATATATATGAAATTATACTATTAATTTAAAATATAAACACAGAGAGAGGTCATATATATAATAACATATATAAATTATATAGAGATTATATATAAACATATATTCTAATTTCATTTAATAGAATAGGCAAAATATTTGAAACAAATATGAAGAATCATAACGGAGGGATTTATGTATACACACACATATATATATACATGCATTTATGTATATGTACATAAATGCATGTATATATGTTTTATTGGAGAAAAGTTATATATTATGTATACACAAATACATGTATATATAATATATACACATAAATACATGAATATATAATATGTTATTGAAGGAAATTTATATATTATGTATATATACATAAATACATGTATACATAATATCTATTGAAGAAAAATTATATTGTGTATACATATACATAAGTATATATAGAATACATTATTGGAGAAAAATTATATATTATATATATACATAAATACATATCTATAATATGGTATTAGAGAAAAATTACATATTATATATATACATAAATACATGTATATATAATATTTTATCAAAGGAAAATTAGAATAGTTTTAATTAACCAATTTTAAAAAGACTCCGGATTGTTCTACAACAGTAGAGACAAGAACCGTAAAACTTACCGCCCTCCGCTCTTTTCCCCTTGCTAAAGAACCTGCTGATTGCAGCCGTGCTCATAACCAGAGTATTCTCTTACGTGGATAAATCAGAATTAATTTACCAACCGTTGTTGCAGGAAAGTAACTGCATGTCGCTATCCTGGTGTTACAAACTTCTTTCCCCTGTTTCTGACATTTTGGGGGGAAGTTAAATTCCTCAAATTATGTTTATGAGCCAAATTTAAGACATTGTAAATGCTTTCATTATATATTCCCAAATGGCCTATCTGAAAGGTTATGCAAACTAACTCAAAGCGTTCAAGAGGACTCTTCGCCCCACATCCTTGCCCACATTTTCCAATATTCATCATTTTGAATTCCTTTATTTCATCATTCATTATTTGAAAGCTTCACGGAAGAATTTATGGAGTGTTTAAATACAAGCATTTTCTGTTTGTTAGTGAATTTAAATTTTTTTCATATGTGTATGGACTCTATAAATGCTTATTTTTCTTTTTTATTGACTTTATTGGGGAGACTTCGGTTAATAAAATGATACAGGTTTCGGGTGGACAGTTCTATAAGACATCGTCTGTATATTGTATTGTGTGTTCACTACGCCAACTCAGGTCTCCTTCCCTCACCATAAATGCATCTGTAAATGGTTTTCTTCGCCTTAGTCAAAATTTAATTTGCTAATATTTTTCCTATCAATTTTGAGAGCTCTTTTATTTCATACCTATGCCTTATGTTTAAAAAGCTGTTCTCTGTATATTGATATTGTGTACATTTCCTTTAATAGTGTACAGAAGCTTTTCATTTGTATAGTAAAATCTATGGGGTTTTTTATTTTAAAAATGTCTTGATGTTTGTTTATGGGAAAGAAAGTCATACCGTGGTATTAATGGTGGGAAAAATAAACCTTGTCTATTCCTGGGGGCCTTAATGTATTACAGAGAGATGTTAATTTTTAAAATGTTTTTATTGCTTTTTTAGAGAGAGAGGAAGGGAGAGAGAGAGAAACATTGATATGAGAGAGAAACATCCATTGGCCGCCTCCTGCACGCCCCCCACTGGGGATCCAGCCCACGACCCGGGCATGTGCCCTGACCGGGAATCAAACTGGGACCTCTCAGTCTATGGGACTACGCTCCATCCACTGAGCCACAGCAGCCAGGCGGTGCTAATTAAAAAAGAAAGAAAGAAAGAAAGAAAGAAAGAAAGAAAGAAAGAAAGAAAGAAAGAAAGAAAGAAAGAAAGAAAGAAAGAAAGAAAGAAAGAAAGAAAGAAAGAAAGATGTAGTTATCAGTTCTTGGTAAGCGCTGTGAAGGGTTATCGGAGGGTGAGATCCAGGGAGGTCCGATCTATGAAGTAGGACAAGGGGGGCAAGAAAGGCTGTTTGATCTGAAGGACGACTCGGGGCCCACTTGGTCAGGGGTAGCAGTGGGCTTCGGGGACGGAGAATAGGTGGACTGCAGGAACGGGTGTCTCAGGCCGCACCGGCGGGTGGCATCCTTTCTGAATTCCATGTTTAAGGTCAAGCTTATAAGGTCTGTCTGCACCCCAGAGTCCTATCAGTGTCGGTCTATATTTGACCATACGTGTATGTGTGTGCGTGCGTGTGTGCGTGTGTGTGTGTGTTACATCGTCATCCGTCAGAAATCAGTGTAGAGTGTGAGGTCAGGATCAAGTTACCGAGTGGCTGCGTGGGCTAATGAGGGTGTTTTCCACCCCGTGGGTAAAGTACCTGCCGATATTAAAAGACGGCATTGTCATGTATTCGATTCTAATGAGTTTGGTCTCAAGCGCCGATAAAACAATGTCAAGGAAACTCGAATTCACTCAAACGGGAACAGTGCCTGTCATCTGAATCCTAAGAGAGCAGGGATACCTTAGAACAAGGCCTGTGCTTGCAGTTCCCACGGGTACTGACGGCGAGCATGGGGCTGGAAAGGGGACGGACTACTCGAACCCTGCTACGCTTGCTAGAATCTTTTTTTTAATATATTTTTTATCCGCACCCGAGGACATTTTTGCATTTATGTTCAGATAGAGCGAGAGGGAGACAGGGAGGAAGAGAGAGAGAGAGAGAAACATCGATGTGAGAGAGACACATCGAGTGGTCGCCACCCACACGACCCCAACCAGGCCGGGGACACACTGCAACCGAGGTACGTGCCCTTAGCGGGAACCGAACCCGGGACTCTCTGGTCTGCGAGCTGACGCTCTAACCGCTGAGCCAAACCGGCCAGAGCGATCACGTTCGATTCTGCCCCCCTCCCACGCAGGGACGATCTGTGACAGGCCCCGCACCGCCGCGGAGTTGGCGGAGACGCTCAGACGGAGCCGGCGTCCTTGATGAGATAATCACGGGGAGCGGAGCATTTTCAGGGTGACAGGTCGCTGTTCGACCAGCTTTGTCACTCCGCTCTCTCTCTGACAGTGTGCGCTGAGGACAGCCTGCCTTCTGTTTTGCGTTCTGATTCCCTCACGTTGGGCCATGGAGAGACACTCAGACGGATGCGTGAACGTGAGCGTGTTTGCCCCCTGACCTTCTCAAACGTCTCGGTGTGGTGTCGACAGAGGCAGGCGTGCGCACCCTGACACGTCCAGAGTTGTCGTTCTCTCAGCAACAAACACCGACACCAACCAACCGTCCTAGACAGGTGCATCGGACCCCCTCCGCACACCCAGGACGAGTTTCCCTGTCGACACCCCAGTAAGGCGCGGGGTTCTGTACCAGTCCTTCTCCCTCTACTCCATCCCACGCAGGCTGGTATCCATGGAAACGTCATGGCGTCTTCAGCTCTGCAGACACCTGACGGGACCGGGCTGTCCCTGTAACCAGGCAGGTGTCCAGCTCAGGTGCTGGGCAGGGATCCGGTTCTCGCTAGTACGATGAAAAGAGATGTCTTCTGTGAGGTTTTGGGGGGACTGTCCTCCTGACTGCTAGAGGTACCCAGGAAGCGGTGGTCCCCTCCCTCCCCATCTCTCCTCTGCCCCGACGTCGAGCCCACAGAGGCACAGAAAGCTTGCAACCTCGCTGAAGGAAACCACGGCAGGTGGTGGGGGCTGCAGGATGCTCGCTGAGCTCAGACACTGACTCGATTCCCCAACGGGGAGCCCAGCCCACCCCAGGGCTTCCCGGGAGCTCAAATGTGCACCCAGCTCACGGGGTGCAGGCTGAGGGATCCGGGTGGCAGGCTGAGGGTCCCCATCACAACTGAACAAATCCAGGGGCGACCGTCCCCAGGCTGACATTCCGGGGAACTGAGCCCTTCTTCCTAACAGCGTCTGCCCCACTTCGCTCTTGGAAATGACTTTAAATAACGGGGAAAAATTCAAGCAAGCGGAAGCGAGTGTAGGCCCAGGTCGAAGACAGGCACCACCCACCTGTGTCCATGTGGTCACAGCTGCAAGGGTCAGCGTGACAGGCCCTAGGGGTCGTCCTGCCCCGTGTGGAGGGGCAGACGGAGGGCCTGAAACAAACAGCTGAAACTGCTGGCTGCCACACAGAACTGATTTCTGAAAAGCGTTGAATTCCACTCTGACAGGACCCGGAGGTCGTGGGGACCCCTCAGGCGACGGGCGGGGTCCCAGCCACGCCCCCACTTCAGACGCAACCCCAAGGAGTGGGCCTCCGGGTGCCCACACTATTGTCCAACTTGGCCAGAGTTGGGGGTTCCCACGACCCCCTTGTCCGTTTCGATGACCTGTGACCTTGGCTCAGGACGGAGGAAACACGATTATTACCTGTTTGTCAGGAAGATCAGAGGAGCAGCCGGGGGAGAGGGACAAGGGCAACGTCCAGCAGGACCCCAAGCCAGGGCTGCTGCCCCCGTGGAGTTTAGGGGTGCCACCCTCCCGGCTTGTGGGTGTGCTCACCAACCTGACGCTCTCTGGCTCTCTGAACCCCTCTATTTGGGCGGGTCCATCACGCAGGAGTCATTAAATCACTGGCCAGGGTGATGAACTGTCTCCCCCTCCCCGCCCTGGAGGTGGGGGTGGGGCTGAACTGTCCACCCTCTATGACCTGGTTGGTGCCCCGGCAACTAACCCGCATTCTCCAAAGGTCACCTCATTAGCATAAACTCAGGTGTGGTTGAGAGGGGCTTATTGGGAATAACAAGTCTTCTCGCCCCTCCCCCCAGGGAAATTCTGGGGCTGCAGTGACCTCAGAGTCCAAGAGAAGACTGAGGACCGCAGACAGCCCCATGGAGACGGAGGAGAGATGGGAGGGACAGGCCACCCGCCCAGGGACGCCTGGAGCCCAGGAGCTGGAAGCTGCCAGAAGGACCCTCCCTGGAGCCTCGGAGGGAGTGCGGCCCTAGGTCACCTGATCTCAGAGGTCTGGTCCCCAGGACGGGGAGGGTGCCTGTCTGTGGTTCTGAGCCCTCTACCTGGTGAGCATTTGTTCCCAACCCTCGGCAATGCACACAGTGCTGTCCTAAGCTTGGTCCTTTCTCCACACGCCCTCCCGCAGGGGCCTTCCAGGGTCACTGTCTTTCCCACCTGTTTCCTCCAGACGCAGCACAGTGAAGGTGGGGCTCACTGCACCCTCCACGGGCCGGAAATTTTGTTTGGGAGAGTGACCCCTTCTCCACACCCCTGTGCCCTAGGACCCAGGGAGAGTGACCCCTTCTCCCCGCACCTGAACCCGGGACTCTCTGGTCCGCGGGCTGACGCTCTAACGGCTGAGCCAAACCGGCCAGGGCCATGGATATCTCTCTATACGCTCATCGCATATACAATCAAAGCGGCACCATTTCCAGCGAGATTAAAAATAATGCAGCTGTGTGTGATTTAAGAGGTGGCGAAGAAGGTTCAAACGGACACAAGATGCGGAAGGCCGGCCTTCCTGCAGGGGAAGCGGGTTTCCAGAAAGACGAGGTGCGAAGGCCGAGAGAGAAAGGCGAATTCAGAGTGGGTTCCCGGGATGAGTCCTTAGGGTGAGGGCGTGTGACTGGACCCTAGGGGACATCGCCACGTCCCGTCGGGAGTCTGCGGAGTGCACCAGCCCTGCGTCCGTCTGTCCGTCTCACACAGCCGGGCCACCTGCTGCACCGCGTCCCGGCTTTGTCCAGCTCGGGCCTCTGCGTCCAGCTGCACCCGGAGGACCGGATGGTTGTGCCCATCATCGAAACATAAAGAGCTCCTTGAACTCCTTTGTGCTTGACCAGTGACCTGTCACAGGGCCCGACCCAGCGCTGTCCACACTCAGCTGCGCCCTCCGACTCTGCACCTGTTCCTTACGTCGCCGAATCGACAGACACCACGCAGCTCTGAGCATTGTCCCAGGAATGACCGCCGCCCACAGGCTGCAGGCGCGATGATGGCATTGATGTCCGTGCCAGGGACGGGGACACCTCAGTTGACCTGCGCCGCACACAGGTATTGAAAGCTCTGTCATAAGCCTCTGTCTTTGGAGTGGCGAGCAGGCAGGAGGCGGATGTTTGCAAGGGAGGGGCGCGTGACGGCCAGGGCAGGGCCGCCAGTGACCGACGCACAGCGTGGGGCTGTAGACACGGCTGTGGCATCGTCTTGGTCTTCGTTTTTATTCCGACCCCTCCGAGGTTATTTGTATCTATTTTCTACGGAGGGCTTTTAAGCCGAGAAAATGAATTACACATACTCTGCAGGGAAAGGATGGGTGAGCCCTGAACGCATTTCCACCAAATGTATTTGGGAGGTTTGCAAACGTCCTTTATGTGTGTTTGGGGGCAGAGCCTAGTTTTGGATTCGTCTAAACACAACATCGAATGTTCAGAGGGACGAGAGCAGGGAGTTTATTTGCGGAATCAGGGGGCCCCGATGTTTGGTGGGTTTCCCCGTAAGGATTCCGGTGGAGCCGACTCGGAAATACCAGGTCTCAACCCCTGAGTTCACACGTCAAGAAACGCCAGGAATACTGACTCGTCCCAAGACTCAGCCAGTTTGAACACCGCACAGCAGAATCTGGAGAATGAATTAACCATAATTCACTGGAACTTTGTAACAGTTACAGCCACGTATCCGCGGTCAGTGGGAGAAATACTGTAATGCCACAGTGTCACTTTTTAACAAAGAACACACTGACCTCGGAATGTTTAGAATTACGTCTGCAACTTGGGGACTTGACAAAACGCTCTGGGATTCTGCAATACGAAAGCTCATCATCGGGGCTGTGATTCCACGTTCTGTATTCGGTCCTGGGGATCGTGCCGGGACGGGCCGGCAGCTCCCACTGAGCCTACAACCCAGAGCAGAGAGGCCGGTCACAGACGACAGCCACGTCGATCAATAAAGAAGAACATCGTGGGCAAATGGGAGTCAGAACAGCACTTAGAGGTCACGCTGCACTTGAAACCCAGAGGTTGTTTGCCTGGACGGTGGCAGGAAGTAGTTGGACCAGCGCAGAGTAACCTTTCAAAGACCGTTCTGGCATTGCCTTTGTTTAGCAATGCAGACAGCAAGCAATGGAAAGTAAGATGCAACGCAGCAGAAATGTTTGTTTTTGTCCCCCGATCTCGCCGCGTTCGGCACCCTATCTCTGTGACACACTCAGGGTGTGGTCCTACTTTGGCTCATTCGGCCCCTCACTCATTCACACAGACGGCAAAGGACATCATCTAATCTGCCAGGAACACAGCAAAGACAGGCATTCTCTCCAAGGGTCTAAGTCCACCCCTGGGGTGCTCATTCACATCCTCTAATTCCAGGTACAAATGCAGAGTGTGGGTGTGCAGAAGGTGCCCTGAGGGCAGGAAGTTCAGGGACGCTGACCGACACCCAGGTCTGTGGACTGTGTCCGTTCACACACCACGGCTTTATTGAAGGACGGACCCGCGTTACACAATAACGAAACTCACGTCTGGAGAAGAGAGAAAACAGGACCAAACTCACAGGACCGGCCAGTGAGCTGCGTCTCCCGTCATCCCCTTCATTGCGTTTCGTGACAATGACCGGGTTTATCTGATCGGCATTTATTGCACAAGCCGTTACGCAGAGTCCATCATTTATCCTGCAAGTGGGTGTTTTTTTTTTCACTGTATCTATTCTATTATGGAGGGCCCCGATGGGCTGTCTTTTGGTCCAACATTTAACGGGGGAGGTTAAAAAGGACTTGATGGCCCTGCCGGTGTGGCTCAGTGGTTGAGCGTCGACCCATGCAGGAAGAGGTCACCGGTTCGATTCCCGGTCAGGGCACATGCCCAGGTTGTGGGCCCGATCCCCAGTGGGGGGCGTGCAGGAGGCTGCCCATCGATGTTCTCTCTCATCAATGTGTCTATCTCTCTCTCCCTCTGCCTTCCTCTCTCTCTAAAATCAATAAG
The DNA here is from genome assembly GCA_030848825.1 of Tadarida brasiliensis. Classification (NCBI taxonomy): domain Eukaryota; kingdom Metazoa; phylum Chordata; class Mammalia; order Chiroptera; family Molossidae; genus Tadarida; species Tadarida brasiliensis. The sequence goes on along the minus strand of CM061280.1, from coordinate 131,872,501 downwards.
GAAAAATATTAGTAAAATAAATAAAGATTAAAATGCTCTTCACATTCGTGTACAATCACAGAAAATAAAAGTTGGGCGACGTCCCTACAAGCGTCTGTTACAGATCCTTCTGTTACAGATCCTACGTACCTGGCAGTTGTTTCGTTCACATAACTTCGGCCTGCGTTTTTAAAGGGAATGTTTGAAAAGGAGTCGTGGTATCTTCTGTTACCTACACAAAGTTCACTTTGGTAAGAGTAAACGGGGTTCTGGCGTTAAAAACAATTCCCTTGGAAATAGCGGATCAAGGGGAAAACGGAAAAATAAAATGGTTTGTACCGACATCTCTAGATTTTTTTCCAGTGGCCAAAAGAATGTAGAGCAAATTAGCCAGTTGCCTGATGTCCAGTTGCTGCTGCGACAAAGCGGTGATAGTAACCACGTTTTCTCTGTGTGTGCAACAATTTTTTGTGTGTCAGAAAGGCCGTAACGCCACCAGAACTCAGCAGACACAGAAGCTGGGTTTTGTCGTTGGCCTGAGGCACATTCTCACAGATCACAGCTGATGCCCCAGCTCCAGCCAGGTGCAAAGAGACACAACAATCAGAATGCCCATTTCTCGGTCTCTTTGATCAGTACAATTGTCATTCTGTGTTCAGTCTTGCCCCTCTAGGGAGACATGTCTGCTTGTCTTCTGCATTCAGAATTTTTATTAAAAAAGCGCTGTTTCGTTTTCCAGTCACCCTGTTAGGAACAGCAGGAGTTGGGCAAACCCAGCGCACCCTGAGAACGCTCCAATAGATTCACTGGTCGCTTCTCAGGGGCACCCAAGGCTCATGCTATGTGTGAAAGCAAAACTGTTTGGGAAAGATAAGCGAACATCTTAGGACGACCCAAAAGCTCGCTCCTTGTCTATGTAGGAGTCATCTGGTCACGCAGACCACACCCATGAGGTGGTAAGCGAGGAAGAAATTGGGAGAACTCTGGATGTGGTCTTGTGCTGAGCTATCAGACAGAGCCGGCAGGAATGTGAAAGCCCAAAGTCCAAGGTGCTCATAAGGGAGAGAGCTGAGGGAACCACTCAGGTGTACAGACTCAGTTTTTCTGAAACTTGGTGATTAATTAGAGATTTATAGGGGAGATATGAAAAACCTTAAATCTCCCTATGCCAGAGACGTGATGTATGAACATATTTGTCTGCTGCATCCTATTAAGATTGTGTATGTGTGCCCGGCCTGTGTGGCTCAGTGGTTGAGCATGGACCCATGCACCAAGAGGTCGCCAGTTCGATTCCTGGTCAGGGCACATGCCCATGCTGTGGGCCCAATCCCCAGTGGGGGGCATGCAGGAGGCGGCCAATCGCTATTCTTGCTCATTGATGTTCCCATCTCTCTCTCCCTGTCCCTTCCTCTCTCTCTCTAATATCAATAGAGAAAAAAAATTAAAAAATAGTGTGTGTGTGTGTGTGTGTGTGTCTGTGTCTGTGTCTGTGTGTGTGTGTGAACAATCTTAAGATTTCTTCCTGCAATCGAGCAGATCCATAATCTCGAATTCTCAGATCGTCAAACACCTCATCCCTCTAAACTGGCTCATTAAGTCCCTTTCACATTCCTTGGTGAAATAGGTTATTGCCTTTCGGTTTTCTGTCATAATTGGTCATTAGGGACAACGTGAGTAGCTCTGAAAATTCAAAAGCAACACCGCACCTAGGAACTGTGTTGGGAAGACAACTGGAATGTATGTTGGAACCAAAAAGACGGGGGAGTCTCTGATGCCCATCCCCTTCTCAGTGGGGCACCGAAGTTCAACGTTTCATGAGACCAGAAGCTGCTGTTCATTGGCCTGGGCACGTCGAGATGGGAAGCCCTGCATTCAGATTCGTCTCGTCCCTTGCGAGACACAGTGCGTTGCCCTTATTTTGTAACCCAAGGACAGACTGAGCCATGATGGAATCCAGAGTGCTGGGAATAAAATCGCTATTGTCCGTGAGGGACATGAGTAGAGTAAGACGGATCCTATGGGGAAGAGTTTTCACTCAGATGCTAAAATCACTCCAGTCATTCACGCTTTTCAGTTGAATTCTGTCGACTAGTAGACTTAGCAACGTGTGTCTGCTGACACTGCATTGGTGTTATAAACATACCCTGAGATGACGATTGCCCTTGTTAGCTCCGATGGGTAGATTTGGAAATGTGGGGGTAGCGTGCAGTTTTAAACACTGTAACAGCCAGTCCATTAGAACATGTATACGGCTTTCAACTCACTCCCAATGCATGTCAGGGAGGATTAGAGGGGGACAGTCACTGCAGAAACCAATGTTTCCAAGAAATAATTTTTGCATTATGGCAAGTGTAACGTGGTGAAACTATCCTCCAATACAGTGCACGTCAAGATATCAAAGACTACGTAAATAATGGTCGGCCTGTGATCATAGCAGAAAACAAGATGAGAAACTTGGACGGTGACATCGTATACAGGGACCACACCTGCCGTGTCCACTCGTCTGCGGATGGACATTGGTGTGGGTTCTGTATCTTGGCTGCTGTCAACAATGGTGCCACAAACATAGGGGTGCATATTTCTTTTCTTATTAGCATTATGGATTTCTTCGCATTAATACCCAGAGTGGTGCATATATACCGTGGAATGTTACTGAGAAGTAAAAAGAATGAAATCGTATCATTTCCAACAACATGGACGGACGGAGGGTGTCATGCTCCGTGAAACAAGTGAGACAGAAAGATAAGCACCATATGATGTCACTTATATGTGGACTCTAAAGAACAAAATAAATGAACAAACGAAACAGAAACAGACTCACAGACACAGAACAGAGTGATGGTTGCCAGGTGGGAGGGCGTTGGGAGGCAGGATGGAAAAGGGGGAGGGATTGAGAAGGACAGATGTGTAGTTACGGAATAGTCATGGATGTAAACACAGGGAATAGAGTCAATAATATGGTAATAAGTATGGACAGTGCCAGCTGGGTACTGGAAACACTAGGGGGAGCACTGTATAAAGTATATGACTGTCCAATCACGACTGTATACACCTGAAACGAATACAGAATAATACTGACTGTCCACTGCAATTGAAAAACCAATTGAAATGGAGAGAAGAATTAGAGGGTTTGTTAGAGTGGACTCACACAATGGGGTCATGGTAACTAATAAATCATAGCTCTAGGCCTCGGCCTGAGCGTATTTACCAGCCATAATGCTGACATTAAAATAAAAAGCAAGGCGAAGAAGCATTTATCCAGTGCGATCGTATTTATATAACTATCAAAATCACGAATAATTGAGTGATATGTTTACAAATCACTCATACATTTGCCTATAAATAGATTTCCCTATAAAAATATGTAAACACATTTAAGATAAAGTTGAATACAGACAACTACGGACCCAACTCATGGGAGAAGACAAGACAGTAGCGCTTCCTTGAGTTTTGGGTCTTCACTGAAATCGTCAAATGATTTCAGTTCTGTATTGTTCTTATAATAGAAATCCAATGTATTTTGAAGAAGAAGAGTATTTATTGCTAAAAGTAATGAGACCATTTGCTCTTATCTCATGATGCGATGTGCCCTTATTTGCATAGTCTAATACCACATTTGTTTGAACTCGCAGGGAGTCCGATTCACCCAGACTGTTCACTCCTGACCTGCTCACCATGACCACTGTTTTTGCAAATGCAATGTTAGCAGGCTGGCTTGTTTTGTTTTTCCATTTTTACTCCCAGTGCGCACTGTCCGGAGCACACGCCCGTCTCCCTGTGGTCCCGTCAGGGGACCTCTGTCTCACCTCATGGACCCCAAAGCAGTATCAGGTGTAGCTTCGTTCTTCTCGTTGATCCTTTCAGCAAAGTACTGAGCACGCAGCAGGCCCGCTGAGAGGTCCTCAAGGAAGGAGGTGTGTTCTCGGAAGCACCTCGTTATTCTCTCGGCTACTTCCGCCCTTTGGATAGTTGTTGATGACTTCAGTGTAGGCAGAAGGTTGACCCAGGTTTGACATCTTGCCGTCTTCAGTTAAACAGGAGGGGTCCCATTGGCTAACAACGTCTGTCAATACTCCTGTGTCTATGACGGGTCGGGACAAATTTTGTCGAGGGAAGCCATTTCCAAACACTTCCCAGGGACCCACTCTAAGCTCGGACACACCTTCCCGCTCCTTTTGCATGGTCTTCCCACATTCAGGCAGGGCTGATGAAGATATTTGGGGTATCCCGGCGTGGCCAAGGACAGAGGAAAATGGACTTGGAAAGCCTTTTTTTTTTTTTATAACACACTGTGCTCAGAAAACGTAGAGGAAAATGCACTGTGTGTTCATAACATTGTAGGGTATAAAGACAAATGGACTGCCAGCTGATGTCGGTTATCTTTACGTGTTTACACTTGACCCATAAAGCAATTACCAGGCACAGACACAGCTCTGCCGCCTCCGTCCCCGCACTCGCGTGAGATGACGTAGACAAGAAGGTACAGAAAGGCCAACCTGTAAAATAAAATCTCTCGTCCACACCTCCATGTTGCCAAGAAGTCCTTCACGTTTTCAGCAAAGCCCTTATGTTCCAGTGATCGTCATGGTTTACTTACCCAACGCTCACTTTGTTCTAACAAAGGTAGCCTCTCAGCACAAAACATTTAAAAATTCATTCTTGAACCATCAGTATCTCATCAATTAAAAAAAAAAAAAAAAGACGTCCTTTGGGACAACAGGGTGATCTTCCAAGTGTTTGTATGGAGCTGAAATAATAACAATAATGATAATGATAATAACAAAATGTTTATTGTTGTTGCCATTCAAGTGGAAGGTATTGCAACAGTATCAGCTTCCTTGGAGAGCGTGTTGGAGACACTGCCATTGAGTTGATGTCAACTGGATACAACAGTCAAAAGGAGGTAGCTGCATCTACAAATTTGAGCGTGCCCACCTTTGCAGTCCCCTGGGAACATTTCACATCCCTGAGATCGCCTCAGCTTCGGGAGTGTAGATTGATTCTTTTGCCCCCATCACAACTTTGGGGGAACACACTGGCACCTTCGTGTTGCTACCCTATTTATCTCCCGTTGAGAAACAGATATTCGCATGCATTACGATCCTCTGAGGTGATGAATTGAAAGTGGTCATGAAAAATGGAGCACCTGGGTTCCAGCCACCGGGCAGACAGATTACCATTGTGCGGGGTGAGCAATCCTTGGCAAACCCATTTGTCACACAGAGGAGGTGTCACAGGTACCCTGATTCATTGCTTGTAATAGATGCGGTGAAATTTACTTAGATTTCTCAGCAACGTGCAAAAAATAACTAACACAAGCCAGCGGCGAACTGTACTTTATCTTGTAAACCTTGTTAGGGCCAACCCCTGGAACAGGTGATTGCATGGCAGCTGGCTTCCGGAGGGGACAATGACACGATGTGCTACCACACATCACAGCCAGACCAGCACCATTTGGGCTGCTGGCAGAAGAAGACCGGCCTGGCCACGGACACAGGATGTCACCTACGTAGGCGCTTGCCGTGTCGGTCAGAGCAGCTTCTCCTGACTTCAGGCAGATATATAACCAGGGAAATATCTCCACCTGCGGGTCCAAACCCTTGATTAGCTGAAGCTCCTGGAGACTGGCTCATTCTGGAGGCTGGGAGATGCCACGTCAGCTGCCAGCATGGATAGGTTTTAGGATGAGCGAGACGCCCTCTTGCTTTGTGGATGGGGCCCTTCTCACTGTGTCCCCCGAGGCGCAGAGAGACGGAGGCAGACACAGGCAGACAAAGAATGTCCTCTGGTGCCTCAAGTCTGCTAACAAGGGCTTCACCCTCATGCCCGGATCACCGCCCTACGGCCCCGTCTCCAAATGTTCCCACACGGGGGACTAGGGTTTCCACCGATGAACTTGGTGGGACGCAGAAACGTCCAGCCCATAGCGGCGTCTACATTCCTTTTGGAGGAAACGTCTCCTTGCCATTGAGGGTAAACTCGGAGAAGGAGATCGAGGGGACTGTCTCCCTTTTGGGGAGCCCAATGGGACCCAAGTGCGCCCCTGAGAGTGGGTGTCTGATTACGACGCCCCCATTCGGACCCGGCCTCCAGACCAGTGACAGGAGGGGATAATGGTTGGACACAAGCACTGCAGACCAGCCTGGGACAAGGTGTTTTCCAGGGGGCTCCGCGGGTCTCCTGGTTCCCGCCCGACCTCAGGGGTTCCCCTCCAACCTCCCGTGGGCTGCACGCACCTTCCTGTCATCGCTCCACCCAATTCCACAATGAGATTTGCTTTCAGCCAGAACCCCTCCCCGTGCAGGCCTTCCCTTGGAAGGGATGAAACCCCGAATACTTGCATATAGTTGATCCCATGGATATCACTTTCCCGTCTTGTCCCCGCCCCTTCCACGTCCTGCCTCTGTCACTGAACAGCCTATGATTTCACCCGGCCACCGTCCTGAACGTCGTGACTGTCTTCTGGTGGTGCAAGTCACGGGTCAGCCATGTGTCCCTGCCTTCCTAGCAGCCAGGTCCATGCCTGATTCCAGCAGGGTCAAGAAAAGTACGTGTGGTCAGCAAAACCCACCCTCCTCATGAGCTGTGGCACCCTGATGCTATTCCTTCTAGATCGTGGCACCCCGACACCCCAAAACCCAGCCTCCCCATGAGCTGTTAGACAGTGGCACCCCGATGCTATTCCTTCTAGATCCTCATCCCCATGGCCAACCTTTGAGACGAGCACCGAAGCCATGCATGGGAAGGAAGTCTGTTGACTACCTGTCTGGGGACGTCACTCAGGCGAGATCACAACCTATCTGCAACCACGACAAAACCCTGTCCTTAGCCGACATCAGGGTGACAGTGATGAGTCCGCTGTACGAGACGCTCAGAGCTCAGACCGGGATTACAAGAACTGAAATGCTCCGAGCGGGTAAGGCAGCACGGGGTGGGGTCATGGGGACGCCCACAGACACAGCTGTGACGGGGCACCCCAAGGCAGCCGGCACCGCCGGGCACTCTGGTAGGAGCTGGGAGATGAATGAAAGGCCTGGAGGGAGGCTGCCCCCAGCGTGCATCATGACACTTTTCAAAGCACCGCACCACGGGCACTGTTTGGCTACAGAAACATTTAACGTCTCTGCGTAATAACTGGGGCCCCGCTGACAGGCTTCACGTGAAATCGTTAGGAGCATCTGAGAGGTAGCAATTTGGGTAATTACCGAAGAGTGTGATTCTGCCCCAATTAAGCACATGTCAAATTCCCTAAAAACATCACGATGTTGTTTTCCCTTTTTAAGGTGTTTTACCTATGTAGCCAACACATTTAAATATGCTAATGCAGTCTCCCACATTTCATGGAAGTCCATGCTTTTACACAGAGGCGCGTTCGTGTTTCTCGGCTTCATTTTTTCCCCTGTGACATGAAAGTGTCTTGTGATCTCTCCCCAGTGATGTTTTAAGCAAAAATGACCTTTTTATTGTTATTTATTTATTTTTTGCAAAGAAGAAGCATGGGGGAGGGGGGATGCTGGGGAGTTTTGCCCTCCCAAGGAACAGAAGACTGCTCTCTCTCTCATTCCTGTAGATACAATTTCCTATTGTTTGTCTTCTGGAGAGAGGACCATTTGTCCCAAGTCGTCATCATCATCACCATGCCCTCTAATTCCCTGTGAGACTGGGAGGTACTTATCACTCTTGTGGTTACTGCTGTGTTGTGGGTGGGACGCTCTCATCGCCGTATAAAAGTGCCTACACTGGCCCGGCCGGCGACACTCAGTGGTTGAGCATCGACCCTGCACCAGGAGGTTGCCAGTTCGATTCCTGGTCAGGGCACATGCCCAGGTTGTGGGCCCGATCCCCAGTGGGGGTCATGCAGGAGGCGGCCAGTCGATGTTCTCTCTCATCCATGTTTCTATCTCTCTCTCCCTTTCCCTTCCTCTCTCTCTAACATCAATAAAGAAAAAATAAAGACTTGAAAAGTACCTACACTGAGCTGATGTCACAAAGCGTGGGGTTTCACGTTCGGATTCGTTTCGTGCTTTGACCGATGGGGATGGTTACGGATTCGGGGCAACAGGTCACCAGTGTCAACTCAGTCCGAGGCCTTGGACAAAAACAAAAGGGGGGCCAGGTAAAGCTCACAGTAGCCTGTCTTCATAAACACTTCCGGTGTTTATCTCCTGACCTATCTGGGATGAGCTTCCCAAGGTCACCCAAACATCAAAAAAGAAAATACAAATGACAGTCCCGTTCTTCCAAAATGCAAATGTCTATCGGTGTGGATGCGTAGAAGCAGGAAAAGGTGGACGTGTAGGAACCACAGACATGACCTCCGCATATAGACAGCTCCCCAGGGACATCGGACTCCCGGATAAACTCTCCAGGTCAACAACTGTGCTGGCCTCGTCAAGGCTCCTTGTACACAAGTATGAACTGAGACTCCAAAGTGTAACACTCACGTAGACAAAGGAACTTGAATAAACCACCTGACTGATAAGGCTGCCCCTTCCAGGAGAAGCTGCATCGGCATTGCTAACCACTGAACTGTCCAGCCCCCCAATTCATATGTTGACGCCATCCCCAAATTCATGTTAAAACCATCCCCAAATTCATGTTGAAACCATCCCCAAATCCATGTTAAAACCATCCCCAAATTCACGTTGACACCATCCCCAAATCCATGTTGAAGCCATCCCCAAATTCATGTTGACGCCATCCCCAAATCCATGTTGACGCCATCCCCAAATCCATGTTGACGCCATCCCCAAATCCATGTTGACGCCATCCCCAAATCCATGTTGACGCCATCCCCAAATCCATGTTGACGCCATCCCCAAATCCATGTTGAAGCCATCCCCAAATCCATGTTGATGCCATCCCCAAATTCATGTTGACGCCATCCCCAAATTCATGTTGACGCCATCCCCAAATCCATGTTGATGCCATCCCCAAATTCATGTTGACGCCATCCCCAAATTCATATGAAGCCATCCCCAAATTCATGTTGACGCCATCCCCAAATTCATATGAAGCCATCCCCAAATTCATGTTGACGCCATCCCCAAATCCATGTTGACGCCATCCCCAAATTCATGTTGACGCCATCCCCAAATCCATGTTGACGCCATCCGCAAATTCATGTTGACGCCATCCCCAAATTCATGTTGACGCCATCCCCAAATTCATGTTGACGCCATCCCCAAATCCATGTTGACGCCATCTCCAAATTCATGTTGACGCCATCCCCAAATTCACGTTGACGCCATCCCCAAATTCATGTTGAAGCACTAACCGCAATGCAATAGTCCTGAGAAGTGGGGCCATTGTGAGGTCATCGGCTTATGTGAGGTCATGAGGATGGGACCCATGGTGGGCTTAGTGTCCTCTAAGAATAAGAGACACCAGAGTGTTCTCTCTTTCCACCATGTGAGGACACACAAGAAGCCAGGAAGAGGTCCTCCCCAGATCGGGACATGCTGCACCCTGACCTCAGATTCCCAGCCTCCTGGACTGCTGGGAGCCCTGCCGTCTGGGGTGCGCTGTTGGGGCAGCCCTAGCTGACTAAGGCCAGTGTGATCGCTGAATGAAGGGGACACAGCCCCCCTCGTGTGCCCTCAGCTTCATAAGCCCATGGAAGTCCTTGTGGGAGGGAGGTCAACCCTAGGCGGAGTCCCCATACCCAGGTTCATTCTCCTAATGGTCCCACCAAGGTACCAATTCTGAGGGGTGGGACCATCCTGTTTTCCAGTCACCTGGTCAAGTAGAGGAGGGAACGGCAGCCCACGCTGGTTGAATGACTTGGTTAACATCACCCGACTAGTTAAGGGCAGAGAGTCAAGGAGAACGCCCCCTGCGGACTCCAGCCAGCAGATTTCCATGGCTCCAGGCGACCTTGGGGCCAGGGGCCGGACAGCTTTCCCTGTGCGGCTCACGGCGTAGGAAAGGTCTCAGGACCCTGGCCGGTTTGGCTCAGCGGTAAAACATCGGCCCGTGGACCAATGAGTCATGGGTACAATTCTTGTCAAGGGCACATAACTCAGTTGCAGTTCATCCCTGGCCCTGGTCAGGGTCGTGCGGGAGGCAACTGGTCGATGTGTCCCTCTCACGTTGATGTCTCTCTCCCTCCCACTCTATCTGAAGATATTTGAAAAGAAAAATCCCCGGGTGAGGATTGAAAAGGTCTCAGGGACCCCACTCCCCCTGCAGATAACGATCTGCATGTGTGAACCCGTGTCTGTCTGTCGGTACGACCACGGACGGATGCGTATTTGAAGGCTTCCCTGCGCCTCTTAGACAGTCTGTCGTGAGGTGGTGATGTTACCTATACATCACACACAGAATAAGAAGAACGCCCCCTCTGGATTCCTCGCTCCATGAGACTGTCTCTTTCAACCTTGTCGATTGCTGAACTGATCACCCGAATAGGATGGTTGAGGTCAACAGAAAGCAGGGACGCGTTTAACTCCCGGTGACACCGACGTCCCTGTGGCAATGTGTTTTGGGAGACCAGACTCCGCTGGAAAACAAGGACGGAAAGACCTCCCGTGGTTGACTATGTACACCCGCCGGTCCCTTTAAAACGGTCATTCGCAAAGCTCCCCACGGGCTTGAAAAGTTGGCACCACCCACATGCCACACAACGGCAGGCCGTGGATAGGTCTGTCCCGGGGTTCCGCTAGCCCCGTGGTTTGCGTCCAGCTTTTTGTCATCTCCACACGCACAGCGGTTCCTAAAACCGGGAGCAGCGACTCATATACCTGCATCTCCCAAAATAACGGACCCACGAAGCACCCTGTGGGCTGGGTCATGAATGAAGGGCCTTTTGTTCTGTTGCAGGGGTCTCCCGAGCCGTGTTTCGGTGTGTGGGGACGGGACGTCGGCGGGGCTGCCTCTGGGCTGTGACGCTGGCCCACTCAGCACAGCACCCCCTTGGCTGCTTCTTTCCACCCCGGAATCTGCTCACACAGGTCGCGCCTGTGTCCCCACTTCCTGGGCTGAGCTGTCCAGAGGTCCACGTACCTGTGTGGACTCTGTGTGGGGAATCGTCTCTCCCACCTGTTGCAAGGTAGAGGCAGGTGCTTTTGTCCTACTCAGAAAGCCCAGTGCAAGGTTCTGCCCCGTCCCGCTGCCCCAAGGCAAGAGGAGCCATGTCACCAACCCTGCAGACATCCAGACACGCTCCCTGAGATCAGCTTTTTAAAAATCTTGGCCTCAACTCCCCTCCTTCTCCGAAACAGTAGTTTCGACCCATGGACCGCTTCTAGGTCGCACCCAGGAACACCTCCCTAGAGAAACCGTCTCATGTGTGATCTCGGGATGGAGGGAAAGCTCTCTGCTGCCCTTCTCAAAGGCATTGTGGTCCCTCTTTGGAAGGGTGCAGGCGTCCCAAGGTCACGGAGCCGGGGCCATCGGAGACACCGCAGGTCTGGGGCCCCCTCGGGTGAGCTGGGGACGCCAAGGCACACCCAGCGCCGATGCCTCAATGACCCTCGTACATGGACAGGACAGAGAGACTGCACCCGCGTTTGGCCCGAGACAGTTTCCGGACCCGAGCTGAGGCGTGCTGGCTGGGGATCGCTGGGGGTGACACGGTGATCGGGACAGGCCGGGGGGAAAGGGGGCAGACACCTGTTCATCAAAGACTACAGAATGAAGGCGGGTATTCTGGGGGCGGGGCCGGGGGGAGCGACTACACAAATACACGTCACACACTTGCACTATTAGTATTTGCTTATATTTTTCTTGGTTTGGCGTGTTCTAGACCAAGAAGGCAACATGAACATCAACCTCAGTCCCCCTAACAGAGGCTCCTGTTATTCACCTTCCTGAGAATCCTTTTTCCTTCCCCAAAATAACAAGCTGGCGCCATCAGAATGGTTCTTGTCTTTGCAAGATCCTTTCCCCCCTAGTCTATGACTTCAGTGAAGTTGTAACCCTTTGAAACTGAAAATAAAAAATCCAGGATAAGAAGGGAGACAGGTCATCGGAAGTGATTTGAGCGCTGGTGTAGTATCAGGAAGGGTGCGAGGGGCTGGGAGCGAGCAGGAAGCCGCTGACCCCCTGGTGGGTCAGACAGAGCTCCCATGAAAAGCACTTTGTCATTGGTGTGAGAGGTTCAATTTTAACAGGTACCCGTAGATTCTTCCCAATAGGTGCCATCCCCTTCTCTCGAGCATGACTGAGACCTGTGAATATAAGGACTGACACTCTCTCTTTTTATTAAATTTTTTTCCTTATTGATTTTAGAGAGAGAGGGACAGAGAGATAGAAACATCGATGAGAGAGAACATCGACTGGCCGCCTCCTGCATGCCCCCCACTGGGGATCAGGCCCACAACCTGGGCATGTGCCCTGACCGGGAATCAATCCGGTGACCTCTTGGTGCAGGGGTCAATGCTCAACCACTGAGCCACACCGGCCGGGCAAGAGTGGAACTCTCTTGAGGAGCTGACTCATTGGTTCACGTTTGAGTCAATCCACTATCCTGGGTGGGCCTGGCCTAATCAAGAGAAGGTAACACTTGAGAGAGATGGGATGCTTATGGCCTGGAAGAAATCCCACCGCCAAGAGGAGAAGAAGGGAGCACGGGGCAAGAAACGGCGGCAGCCTTTGGCAGCTGGCAGGGGTCTGGGTCAGCCTCAAGCAGGACAGTGGGACTTCCGTCCTGCAACAGACAGACACGGGATTTGGCACAGTCGCCTGAGCTTGAAAGAGGGCCTGGGTCTCAGTCATGTGTGGGGTGACTTTCTCATGCACACATGTAATGTTAGAGATAATTTGGTTTATAACCCCGTGGACAGCCAACCGTCACACTTGGCAGGACGTCGCTGCCCTGAAATGAGCTGTGGATGGCGGGATCCTGAATGTCCCCCAGGAGAGGCCACCGTCCCCCTCCTCATGCCTACCTCCTCCCCAAGCTCACCAGCTCCTCTAGGGGACGCTGGAACTCCAAATGCCCCCGGTTAGAACCTCCGTTTGCCCACGCACCGCCCTTGGCACGACACTGCGGCTGCCCCAGCTCAGAGACGCGTGGACCTGGGGAAGGCAGAGAAGAAAACACAGGATAACTGAGCTGATTCCGTTTCCTCCTCCACCTCCCGTCCGTCCTGCCCGCTTCCCACGCTCCGCCCGCATCTGTAAACACAACTGTGTTAACTTGAGAGCCGAACCCGGGGGGTGGCACCCAGTGAAAACCGCTGCATTCAGGGTAAGGGCATGGACACGATTTTGCGAAAAGTCATCGGGTGCCTTGAGGGACAAGGGGAGGAGCGGTGTCGCTTGCTTTGTTGTCCGTGGCTCAGTGGCAAAGGGAAATGAAAGGTTGTGTGGCAGACGAGCGTATTTCCGGCTTGTGCCGGTCATCAGCTGCCCTCAGCCGGGCCGTGCTCGTGATCAGCACACCTCTTTCCCGCGGACAAAACTCCCAGGGAGCGGCTGAGCCCTGCTGGGGTGTCAGCCCCGCTGACGTCCGTCGGTCTTCCTGCCGATGGCTGAAGATCCCACGGCCCTTACAGCATCCTGGTGGTGGGAAACGGACCGTGTTCGTTCTGTTCGAGGAACATCAATCCCATAGAACGAAACAGCCCCTCAGGGTTCTGCAGTTTTTGTCGTTTGGCGTGAAGCGTGTCACCAAGACCTGGGTGGGCAGCGTGGGCCTTCCCACGGTGTTTGCAGGAAGGTGCGGATGAGATTCCCGGGGCAGCCGCGATGAATGACCACAACCAGACGTCCCCACACAAGAGAGGTTTATTCCCTGAGGTTTCCGGAGACCAGACGTCCAGGAGGAACGTGTCAGCCAGGCCCTGTCCCCTGGACGCCGCAGGGGAGAACCCGCCATGGCCTCTCGCTCGTTTTCGGTGGCTGGAGCAATCCGGGCGTTCCTTGGCTTGTGGGCTGTGCATCCACTCTCTGCCACCTTCTGCACACGGCCTTCTCCTCTGTTTCTGTGTCCGAAAGTCCCTGTCCTGTCTCCTGTAGGACACTCATCGTTGGATTAAGGGCTGACCCTAAGCCGGCGTGATCTCCCGTGGAGATCCTCAGCCATTCTCCTCTGCAAGGACCCTCTGTGGAAACAAGGTCGCCCTCTGAGACTCCGGTGACATAACCGTGGGGGTGGCGGCCCTTCAGTGCGCTGCAGGGCGTCCCTGAGTTCTCCCCGGGGCTCTCACCTGGTGCCCAGCCCCACGCGCTGAGACGAGGTGTCCACAGGAGGAAGAGAAAGTCTGCTATTCTGGGTCAGCTCTTATTCACGGACCACGTGCCCGGAAAGCTCTGGAATCAGCCGTCCTGGGGATGACCCGTTACGGCAGAAACACAAATGGAAATGAGAACCTTTGGCACCGAGATCAGCAACCCGCCACCAGGCTGCCGCGGCCTCTTCTGACTGACCGGGCTCACTGCGAAGCGTCAGGGGCTTTGGCTGCAGAAACCGGGCTCTGCGGTCCTCGGATTTCACCGGCTCTGCGGCAGTGTGTCCCCGTCCCTCCTTCCTCGCTTGGCCTCTGTCCCTGCGGTTTGAGGGACATCGGGCAATGCCCTCTCCCTGTGGCGTTCCGTTGTGGGAGCCGGGTCCCGGGACCGCAGTGTGTGTCCATCAGGAGGCAGTCACAAAAGGCCTGCGCAGGGGCTCCTGCCGTACTCGGGGAGGCCGTCCCCATGCTGGGCTCAGGCCACAGGATCTCCGCTTTCGGGGACACCGTTAGAGAACAGAGAAGTGTGTGCAGGACATCATGAGAGCCCGCGGCCGGGGCCACAGGGTGTGGTGGCAGCCCAGACAGAAAGAGATCCCATGGGTGTCCTGGGCGGAGGACGCACTGAGCTTGCTGTGTGCAAAGGGTGAGCCAAGTGCCGGTTCCTCTCCGGTGGGTGTGAATGGAGCCAACCCAGATGGCACCGCGGGTGCACGGAGGTACCACCGGGGGGGGGGGGGTGCGAAGGTGTGACGCACTGGAACCCGCCCTTCTGGAAATAGCTACCAAAGAAACGCGATCATCGTAGTGACGGTGGGCACGCTCTGTGCCTGCGTGGTGATTTTCTTTACGGGATCAGACATAAAGGAAGTCCCCCGTCCTCTCCGCCCCCTGGCGTAGAGGGAAGACAGCCCTTTCTCTCTCGTCGCCCTGGCCACCTTCTTCAGAAAGCCACCTCTCAGGAGCGATCCCCGAGTTCATCTGAATGAGCGTCCGGAGGTAGCTCGCTTCTGACCACGCACGCAGGGCTGGGCGCCCACACACGGGCGCTCACCAGGCCCGGGCAGCTGCGCGGGTGTAAATGTCTTTATTGACGGGAGGACCGTTTGCATCGCCTGCGGCCGCGTCGACACTGCAATCCGGGATCTGAGAAATGACCGAGACTCGAGGGCCCTGGGAGCCTGAGATATTCACTGGCGTCCCCTTTCCAGACACCGTTTGCTGTCCCCACTAGAATGGATAACTCGTCCAGTAACGGGGTCCTTAGCCATTTCCTGATCCTCGATGCGATTTACACGTTGTGTTTAATACGTCCACGCCCAATAGGACACGGCGTAAATAAGCAAATAATAGCAAGTTTCAGGGCATTTGTGGGTAAGGAAGAGTTCTCGAGAAAGGAACGAGACCATGCCGAGGGCCATGAGACCAAGTACAAGGGAAGTGTCGTGCCAACAGAGGAACGCTCAAGGGCCCAACAAGATTGCCACCTGCCGAGATGCACCCCATGCCACCCACCAAGCGGCCGGCCGGACAGCAGGGGAGCCTCTGCGATGCTGAAATGCCCCATGGCCTCAGAACGTATGTCCGTGCTGACTCCGATCCCCTCCCACACTTTTCCCTGTGACACGAAGCTCGTTAAGTCCGATGTCTTGGCCGTTCTGGGAAAAGGTGATAGTTTTCATCACCTCTAATGACACCGTGTGGGACTTCCACGCCGAAGGCAGTTTTTCTGCCCTGGAAACGTGTGTTCTCGTGCCCGGTGGGTGTTCGTTCTCCGTCTGTGGTGGAGCCCTTTAAACAGAGCCCGTCCGAGGAAAGACGGCACGGCGTGATGTCCCTGTTCTGCGGACTCTCATGATCAAACTGAACGGACGCGCAAAGTAGAACCAGACCCGGGGAGGCAGAGAACAGACGGGCTGCTGCTGGACACACACAGAGACGACGTCTTACAGGCGTGCACACTTGAGACCTGCGTGATTGTATTAGCCGATGCCACCCCGTAAATTCCATAAAGACTTAAAGAAGTGACTTCACTTCCTTTAAAATTCGGTAATGTTTTTTAACACAGTGAACTCCAGGCTTTCTAGGAGAATGAGCCGGTCCGGGTTTGTTCTTTAGATGAAGGGGCCAGGTGCGGATGAGACTTCTCGGGGGGTCACTCTGGAAGGCATCGGAGTGTGTGACCAGAGGCTTACACCTGAAGCTAATATGTAATAATATCGGATGTCAGCTCTGATGGGAAAAAAGGAGAGAGCGTGGCCGGCGAGGCTCCATACAAAGGTGGCTGGGACAGATGTACCCCAAAAAGGCTTGACCCTGGGCAGCTCTCTGTATTTTATGGGTGCAATACACCCCGAATTTGTTAAGATCTGCAGAACGGATTTCCACAGTGGTTTGCAATTGATACCCATGTTCAACTGCATGTTCTATTGACCCCGAGAGCTGGATATCAGCTCAGAGGACTCTGGGAGATATATGCAGTTTTTCTTTTTCATTCTTTCAGCCACGATAACACCTTCAATAACGCGAAGAGCACAGGAGCTACCACCCTTCGGCCAGGACTGCGCCAGACCTGGGCACCCGTCATTTCCGCGCCGAATTCCGAGAGAACTGCACTTTCCACACTTTCCAAGGTCGCGGAGTTAATACATCCATTTTTCTTCGTTTGTCAGGAACATTCTAACGGTTGAATATTATCAGACCATCCCATTTTCCTATTAAAATGCATATTAGAATATTTAATATTCAAAGTATAATGGAGTAAAAAAATGTGTATTTTTTTTTTTCCTGTTTCTGGAAAATGTATGATTGGGATTAGTCACTGCTAACATATGAAAAAAATCCCCTTTATCTATGAAAACAGAAGAGAGGTCAGAGTAACATGAGTGCAGCCCAGGGTGCAGGTGGGAGGGGACCGGGGTCAGCCCAGGGTGCAGGTGGGAGTGGACCGGGGTCAGCCCAGGGTGCAGGTGGGAGGGGACCGGGGTCAGCCCGGGGTGCAGGGGGGAGGGGACAGGGGTCAGTCCAGGGTGCAGGTGGGAGGGGACCGGGGTCAGCCCAGGGTGCAGGTGGGAGGGGACCGGGGTCAGCCCAGGGTGCAGGTGGGAGGGGACCGGGGTCAGCCTAGGGTGAAGGTGGGAGGGGACCAGGGTTAGCCCAGGGTGCAGGTGGGAGGGGACCGGGGTCAGCCCAGGGTTAAGGTGGGAGATGACCGGGGTCAGCCCAGGGTGCAGGTGGGAGGGGACCGGGGTCAGCCCAGGGTGCAGGTGGGAGGGGACCAGGGTTAGCCCAGGGTGCAGGTGGGAGGGGACCGGGGTCAGTCCAGGGTTAAGGTGGGAGATGACCGGGGTCAGCCCAGGGTGCAGGTGGGAGGGGACAGGCAAACACAACGTCGTTGGAACACAAGGTGACGCAGGAACCTGACGTCCCTGGACCAGAGACAAAGCCTTCGTCCAGGCTGTGTTCACACGCACAGCCGTCCCGTGACCCCTCCGACAACAGCCTTCTCTGTTCTCCAGGGTTCTCTTCTTAAACAGCAAACTCCTTCTGAAGAAAACCACGCAATTCACTGAAGGCTGCAGAAACAAAGACTAAAGTCCAGGAGGAAACGGGTGCGTTGCTGGAGGAGATGATTCCATCCTGTTCAACACGTTTCTTCAAACACGCCCGCGCGCACACACAGGGGTCCACATGGCACTGATGGCGCATCTTGTTCCTCACAGCTTGTCCTCCCTGACACGCTCAGGACACAGATGAGGTGCCCGGATGCTGCTGGTCCCACGGCGGAAATGCCAGCCACGAGGTCGGAGGGGGCGGAGCCCTCGTGTCCACTGGTGGGCACACAGGAGGCACGCCCACTCGGAAGGTGCGTGGCGGTGTCTCCAGGGGCTGCACAGAGTCTGACATTTCCTCTGAACGTCACGCGGACAGACCCGAGCGAGGGGAACCCATGTGCACAGCAAATTCTGCATCGTCCAAGGCGCATCCACAGGTCACTCTGAAGGAGGCAGACCCCAGGGCAGGTCTGACGTCAGAACGGGCAGGGCTCTGGGGCTCCAAGGGGTGAACAGGTTAGCGCTGTGGACACTTTTCGGGCGTGGAAACAGTCCTGTGTGTAACACAGTGGGGGATGTGTGCTGTCAGAGTTGTTTCTCAAAACCCACAGACAGGTAGCTCAGAAAGAAAGAGTGCTACAGTGTGCAAATTCAGGATATCCGTGTACACGAAATACATATTCACATGTTCATATATACACATATTTGGATAGATGTATGTATTTTAATTATGTTTTTTATTGATTTTTAGAGAGAGAGGAAGGAAGATGGAGAGATAGAGACATCGATGAGAGAGAACATCGACTGGCCGCCTCCTGCACGCCCCCCACTGGGGATCGGGACCACAACCTGGGCATGTGCCCTGACCGGGAATCGAACCGGTGACCTCTTGGTTCATGAATTGATGCTCAACCACTGAGCCACACTGGCTGGGTTTAAGTATATATTTATATATTCATATATACATATATGTTAAAGAAAAGTATCTATCTCCTATATATCTACATCTATATCTATATTTCTATCTATATATTTAGGAGGTCGGGGGGTCCCAGGGTGGAATGCAGGATCTAACAGGTCAACCTCATGGTATTCCAAGGTATGAAATACCGTCTGAGAAGAAGTACGGAAATGACTTTTGGACTGAGTGGAGGGGTGGTCCGTAAGCACAGTACCCTAGCTGATACCTCTGGGATTCCACCCCGCTGCTGTGGCTCAGTGGACTGAGCATCGTCCGTGGACTGAGAGGTCCCAGTTCGATTCCCGGTCAGGGCACATGCCCGGGTTGCAGGCTCGATCCCCAGTAGGGGGCGTGCAGGAGGCGGCCGATGGATGTTTCTCTCTCATCGATGTTTCTCTCTCTCTCTCCCTTCTCTCTCGGCACGTCAGCACAGCACCCTAGTAACCAAGGCTGTCCCCGTGGTGTGCTGGCTCTCCCTGGAGCTACTCTGCGTGTACATTGAACCAGAACAATTAAGTGCATGGACGGTAGACGGCAGAGTTCTCGTGGGTGGGAAGGTACACGTCAGCAAGGGCACGGGAGAAGGGTCCCCTGATCCTGACTTCTCGGTGACGTCACTGGGAACTCACCCTGTGCGTAACAGACTCACTGATGATCACGTACAAACACGTTATAGAGCCGGGCAGCTACCCAGATTAGGAGAAGGGATGAGAAAGGTAGATAAAAGAGTATTATGAAGGTCATTGGGAAAAGAAATAACGCAGCAGCCACTTTGAAAACAAGCGTGGTCCCCAGTGCATTCTGCCCAGCCGGCCCAGTATCGTGTGCTGACACGTGACGGCTGGTGTATTGATCCTCTGATCCCTACGGCCGGCTGGGAGAAGTCATCCGTTGGCCTGGGTTCCCACGACTGTGGGGTAAGGCCTGATCGTGGCATTTGGGGGTTCTGAAAGCATGCAGGGGGGAGGGCATGTCAGTGAACACTGTTATAACCTGACAGCGAGACACACGGCCGATAACAGAGACGCACGGCCGAATTGTAAAGGAGCATTTTATTACACCGGTGGGCTGTTACACCAGCGGGCTGGGGGGTACAGCTTCCCCAAATCCTCAGCCCTGAGCCTTCTTTGTTGCCCGCTTTCAAAGGCACAAACTACAGAAAAAAAAACTACATTCTCTTGGCACCGCTTTTGGCACCGTTAAGGGGGGCTGATGCAGAGAAGGGGGGAGAGGAGCAGGGCCACCATTAATCTCCTTTTCTCATGGTTTCTCTGAGTTTCCCAAGGCCATCCTCAACCCCTTATCTTTACAGTTTTCTTTGGGTGTGTCAGGGCCCTTAGGTTTACAGAAAAGAAACTGCCAGGGTGTGTCCGTGCAGTAACTGAGGGTCCAAATGGAGTTACTACAAACACGGGTCAGAGTGCTTCCCCATTTATCTCCCCGATGCACCTGTGCAGACTGGTTACTGAGAAAACATCTCAAGACCTTGGACGTAGGAAAATCCGTCTCTCCAAACCCACAGCTCCGGTAAACACGTTACAATGACACTAGGAAACACAATCCGATCCCGTCTCAGAAGCTGTGCGCGAAGGAAGCGTAAGAAGAAAACATTCACCTTCTGATGTTTGTACTTTCTATGGCACCCTGATAGCTGCTGAGGGGCGCTGGAGAATCAACGAACGTGGTCACCAATTCACAGTTAAAGCCGCGTCATGCCCTGGCGGTGTGGCTCAGCGGTTAGAGCGTCGGCCCGCGGACCAGAGAGACCCGGGTTTGGTTCCCGCTAAGGGCACGTACCTCGGTTGCAGTTTGTCCCCGACCCCAGTTGGGGTCGTGTGGGTGGCAGCCACTTGATGTGTCTCTCTCACGTCGATGTTTCTCTCTCTCTCTCCCTCCCTCTCTCCTTCCCACTCTATATGCAAAAATGTCCTCGGGTGAGGATAAAAAAAAAAGCGGGGTCACGTTATTTCCGAGAGCTTGGCTCCGCGGAAGGGACTTTCCGGTTCACGGAGTGGAGAAAGGAAGCAACACGTAGATTTGAGCGCCTTTGAAGCCGTAGAGAAACCCAAGGTCACCATGGCCTTCCCAAGTTCACAGCCGCCGGACGGAGATATGTCGTTGCAGGACACTTGAAGACTCAGTTACAAAACTTGAAAAGCGAGATCCGAACCAACGGCGTGCAGTGGTGTGCGCGGCCTGGCGGGTCCGTGGACCGCAGGTGCGGGCGACCCGGGCCTCGTCAGGACTCAGGTGCAGTGGGGCAGAGCGGGGATGAAACGGCTGCCTCCAGCAGGATGTTCTTCTGTTCTAAGGTATTGCCGTTTCTCTCAAAACCGTGCTTTGTGGAAGTGAATGCCTCCACCCGTACCACCTGGACAGGTACCCCCTGTACCACCTGGACAGGTACCCCCTGTACCACCTGTCCCCACTGGGTCCTCATGGTAATCCTCCATTGTTGACTCACTACTGTTGCCTTGGAGACGGTCTGACGTCACAAACAGAATGATGACTTCATCTGAGGAAGAAACAGTGGACACTTCAGCCCGGCCGGTGTGGCTCAGTGGTTGAGCATTGACCCATGCACCAGGAGGTCGCGGATTCGATTCCCGGTCAGGGCACATGCCCAGGTTGTGGGCCCGATCCCCAGTGGGGGGCGTGCAGGAGGCGGCCCGTCGATGTTCTCTCTCATCGATGTTTCTATCTCTCTCCGTCGCCCTTCCTCTCTCTCTAAAATCAATAAAGGAAAAATATTTTAAAAAACAAGAAACAAACAAAAAACACAGTGGGCACAGAGAACCTTTAACAAACCAAATCCTTTTAATATGCAAAAGGCCCTCCCATCATTTGGTGTAACCGACACGCATAACTACTTTCTGGGATGTTTTGTTTGCCCTTGGCTGTGGGAGAATACATTGGCATGGGCTCAGCGCAACCCTACAGTGAAAACATCATCGAGATTCAACAGGTCCTTTACAGTGGACCATACCAGTACGTCACAACAGAACAAAAATCGTCACCGTGTGCGGCGAGGGCTATTTTGGGAAACGCAGTAATTTGTCCCCATTTACCCAGAGCAGCTTTTCTGACCCAGAAGAGGAATGGCAGCCCCGCCGATCAAGGGCCAGGTGACAGGTATAAAAAGGAAGATCGTATCCGTGGCGGTTCAGCGGTTAGAGCATCAGCCCGCGGACCAGAGTGTCCCTGGTTCGGTTCCCGCTAAGGGCACGGACCTCGGTTGCAGTTTGTCCCCGGTTGGGGTCGTGTGGGTGGCAGCCAGTCGATGTGTCTCTCTCACGTCGATGTTTCTCTCTCTCTGTCCCTCCCTCTCTCCCTCCCACTCTATCTGAAGATAAATGCAAAAATGTCCTCGGGCGAGGATAAAAAGTAAATAAAGAGCACGCAGCGCAGAGCAAAGATGCTCGGCGTGGCTTCCGGGGCTGCGATCATTACAAATGCCCCCCACACGGCACCCCCACGTGGACCGTCGACAAAGCCGGACACAGGGGAAGGTGTCCAGGACGCAGGGAAGGGCTCCTGGGAGCAGAAGTAGCATGCTAGGGACTAGTCCAGCGCCTACGTGTAGTCTGTGACTCAATGTGTGTAATAAACAGAAAAAGAAAGATGATATTCATCGAGCGTCTGCTGGGAGATGGGTGGCGGTTATTGTATTTAGGCCCATTGAGTTCTCACAATACTTGTAACACACACACGCACACACACACACACACGCACACCCCATTCTGTAATCCCCGTTGGTGGGTGATGATACGGTGTAACGAGATTAAAGGCTCCATTGTGACGACGATTAGCGAGTCTCAGAGCCGGTGTTTCAATCCACACTGGAAAACTCCACTGACTGACTCGAGCTATTATCCCTCCAAGCTGCAAATCTTTGTCAAAACACGACTCTGCAGAGCCGAAACGGGCCGATTGTCGCAGGGATCGAGTCGCGGTGCCTGGATGGAGAGCGAGGGCTCCTGAGGGAAGGGGCCACGGAGGGGTGGGACCGTGTGCCTCTGAATCCCGGGGTCTGAGTCGGGGGACGGAGGCGGGTAGACTGCCCCGAGCTGAAGACTTTCTGTTGGGGCCACCTTCACGCAGAGGACACCAGCCCGTGCCCTACAAGGGGAAGGGCCAGAGAGAACTGAGCCATAGGATATACATTATGTTCCAGTTCATTTAGACCAGATGAACTAACCCCGCGGAGAGTCGCCTGGTCACTGGTACGTAGAGCTAAAGGGATTTGTGAATCCATTCGAGGGAGGGAATGTGTGTGTGTTTCAGGCGTAAAAAAAACAAAAACTGGAAATGCCTTTGAGGGTAGTCCAAGGGTCCATGCATGTATTGAAAAAGTACTATCTTTGTCCGGCCGGTGTGGCTCCGTGGTTGAGTGTCGACCCTGCACCAAGAGGTCGCCGGTTCGGTTCCCGGTCAGGGCACATGCCCAGGGTGTGGGCCCGATCCCCAGTGGGGGGCATGCAGGAGGCGGCCAGTCGATGTTCTCTCTCATCGATGTTTCCATCTCTCTCTCCTTCTGCCTTCCACTCTTTTTCTAAAATCAATAAAGAAAAACATTTTAAAAAAAATAACAAGTACCATCTTTAAGCCACGGATGACTGCTCCAGGGCCATGAGAATGACAGTTGCCACGCGGGGTCCCCCGAGCCCACCACAGCGGCATTTCTGTCTGAGAAACGTGGGGTGTATCAGCAGCAGATGGGCCCTGGATACGGGACCTCGATGAAGGGAAGGATCGGCAGCTTACTCTGCCCTGGCCACGTCCCCGCAGACGTCTCTCTGTCCACAACAGCCTCCCGGCTCCTGCCTGCAGGATGGGGGGCTCCTGGCCGGCCGGCCGTGCAGGGGACAGCCCCTCCTGAAGGCAGCCGCAGCTCTGCCCGGTTACTCTGGCTGTGGCAGGGCCTACCCCTGCAGCCACAGACCCTGGGGGACAAGGACATCACTGATGGCAGGCAGGTGGCGGGTTCACGGGGAAGGCGGGAAACGTCGTCAAGGATGCTGTGAAATCTGGAAACCAGCCGGGTTGCCTAAGGCCCTTGAAATCGGCTGTTTATCCTCAGTCCCCTTTTCCCGCGGACATTCCGGTTTGTGCTCGGTGCCTGTTGGCGGGACGGTAACTCGTTCGGCTGCCCCTCCTGAGACGCCGCACGGCATGGCCCACAGCGGTTGGTGTTCCCTCTGGGCCCGTCCCACACCCTGAACACCTCCCTCCTTTCCCGTTACTTGTGGTGCTTCAGGCTCTCCCCTCCAGGAAATCGCACCCCTCCGGAACTGCCAAGCCTGGTGAGCATGACTGATCACTTTGGCTGAATAAATATAGAAACAGTTGTGCTTTTTAAAAAATGATTATTACAGATATCCCCCCTTTTTCCCCCATCGACCCCCTCCTCCCTGTTCCCGCGCTCCTTCTGTGTTTCCCAAACTAATGTCTGTGTCCATGGGTTGTGCATACGTGCATGTAAGTTCTTTGGTTTATCTCTTCCCATCCCCCCACCCCATCACTCCGAGGTTTGTCAGTCTGTTCCCTACTTCCATGACTCTGGGTCTATTTTGGACGAAAGCTTATTTTGTTCATTATATTCCACAAATAAGTGAGATCATGTGGTATTTGTCTTTCTCTGACTGGCTTATTTCACTCAGCATAATACTCTCCAGGTCCCTCCATGTCATCTCAAAGGGTAAGAGATCTTTCTTTTTCACAGCTGCATAGTACTCCATTGTGTACGTGTACCACTGCTTTTTTATCCACTTGTCTACTGGTGGACACTTGGGCTGTTTCCAGATCCCAGCTATGGTAAATAGCGTTGCTATGGACAGTTCTGCTTTTTAAACACTGCTTTATTCAGGTGTAAGGTCCATTCCCAACAGCTCACCTATTTTAAGGGTACATCTCAAGGACTTTTGGTATATTTACAGAGCTGTGCAATCATCCCCACAATCTAGTTTCAGACATTTCCATCTCTGCAAAAACAGCTCACCGTCATGGGCTGCCCCTCCCCATCGACTCCTTCCTTCCCCTCTTCTTGCCCCAGGGAAGGCCAACCAGCAGACGACGTTCTGTCTCTGCAGCTCTTCCTTTCCTGCGTATTTCATACCAGTGAAATCACACGATGAATATCCTTTTCGTTCTAACTGCGGTAAGATACACAGACTGTGGCATTTACCATCTTAAGCATCTCTGAGTGTACAGGGCATGACTCTTGTGTAACAATTCATCCACAGAGCTGTTTTCATGCTGCAAAATGGAATCTGTAGTAAACATAACCCCCCATCTCCCCCATAACATATGTTTAATAGCGACTGGCTCTTTCGAGAAACTCGCCCATGTTGTGGCACGTATCCGAACGTCATTCCTTTTTCATGGCCGAGTAATATTCCACTGAACGGACATTTGGGTTGTTTCCGCCTTTGGCTCTTGTGACTAACGGCCACTATGGACATTGATGTACAGGTGCTTTTGTGTACAAATGTTCTCCTGCCTTCGGGGTAGATACCTAGGACTGTATTGTTGGGTCAGATGGCTGTTCCACGTTGAATACTTTGAGAAACCTGTTCGATCAAAGCAGAGGCAACATTTTATGTTCTCAAACAATATATGCAGCCTTCAGTTTCTCTGTGTCCTCACTGGTACCTGGTATTGTCTTCTGCCTTCATTTTTGTCACCCTACTGGGTGCATTCGCTCGTTGTGTTTTCGATTTGCGTATCTCTGAAGGCTGACCATGTTGACTATGTTTATGCATTAGCTGCTCATATATCTTTTTCTTTTTGTAGAAATGTCTGTTCAATTCCTTGCACTTTTTTAAAAATGTTTTTATTGGTTTTTCAAGGAGAGAGAGAGACAGAGAGAAACATCAATGAGAGACACACTGATCGGCTGCCTCCTGCATGCCCCCTACTGGGGATCGAGCCCACAACCCGGGCATGTGCCTTGACCCAGAATCGAACCCAGACCTCTCAGTCCATGGGACGACGCTCAGTCCACGGAGCCACACCAGCTGGGCAGTTCTTTGCACTTTTAATTTGATTATCCTCTTTCATTGAGGTATGAGTTATTCGCAGATTGATGCATTGAGTCCCTCACTGGAGACGCCCCTGCCTCTGTTGTCTTTTCATTTTCTGAGTGGTTTCTTCTGAAGAACAGACCTCTTTAACTTTGATGATGTCCAGCTTCCTCTTTGTACTTTTGTACTAGAGTTTTAGTGTCATATCTAAGAAACACTGACTGACCCAAGGTCGTGGAAAGCTATGCATGCGTTCTTCTCAGAGTTTGATAATGCAGCTGCTAAATTTAACTTGATGGCCCATTTTGAGTTCAACTTGTATGTGATGGGAAGTAAGGTCCAGTTTCCTTCTTTTTCATAGGTGGGCATCCAAGGAAGGAACCATACCTATCTCATGTGGGAGATTCACACCCAGCACCTCGTCCGTTGCCAGTTAAATCTTGAACACAAAACGCGTATTTCTGAACACACTGATATTTTCCAACTCTCCAACCCAGATTTCGTGCTTTAATTGTAACTAAATGTCAAGAGGAAGGTACACTAAAGATAGAGATAAGAACTAAAAACAGCTCTTCCTGCCGGAGCCGTGGAGGAGAGACCAAGAGGCAGTTCCCACTGTGCAGAAACCCTTAAGAAAAAGCAGAGGAACTTCACAGGGCACCTGAGAAAGAAGTCGGCCCAGAAGATGCTTCGAAAGGCAAGGAGGAAGCTCATCTTAAAAAGTTAATCACAGACCAGCCGGAGTGACTCAGGGGTTGAGCGTCGACCCTGCACCAAGAGGTCCCGGTTCGATTCCCAGTCAGGGCATATGCCCAGGTTGGGGGCCCGATCCCCAGTGGGGGCGTGCAGGAGGCAGCCAGTCGATGTTCTCTCTCATCGATGTTTCTATGTCTCTCTCTCTGTCTAAAATCAATAAAGGAGAAATATTTTTTAAAATGTAATCATCGTGACACGGAATACACGTAGATGTACAGCGCTGAGATTCAAATGGCTGGGATGGCGGGAAAAGGTGGCGACCTCTGTGGGGAACCCCCACTGGCCTTTGTCATCAGGATGAGAGGTATCACAGTGCGAACCCAAAGGTCCGACGGGTCCTGCAGCTTCGTCTCCTTCTCCCGGTCTTCAAGGTCACCTTGGTTCCATGAACTGATCTATGAGCCTGGTTATGGCAAAGTCAACACAAAGCAAATTGCCCTGACAGATCACACATTGATCGCTGGATCTCTTGCTCAATACGTCGTCCTCTGCACGGGTGAGCTGATTCATGAGATCTACACGGTTGGGAAATGCTTCAAAGACGCAAACAGCTTCCTGTGGCCCCTCAGGTGATCTTCCCCACGAGGTGGGGTGAAGAAAAAGACCGCCCTTCTTGTAGAAGGTGGAGGTGCTAATTACCAGGGAAGACCAGATCACCAGGACTGTAAGAAGGATGACGTAAGGTATCTACCACGGATACTTTTGTAACCTGGTCAGTTAATAACCAGTGACTGCGTTAACATTGGAAAAAATAAGCAACTGGAAGTGTTTCTGTCGATCTCTTCCACTTAGCATGCGACACGCAGCGCGATTCATTTCTCTTTGTGAAAGCGTTCCCCTCCGTGGAGAAGGTGCATATTCAAATAAGCCCTCAAGGATGCAAACATACCTGCTGAAACACTTGATCTGAAAGGAAGTGAAATGAGAGCCGGCCTCTTCTGACAACACTGAACATCTGCTGAATTGATCATCACGTATCGAAACAGCAGTGCTGCCACGACTCCAGCCCCAGCCACGCGTGGCTCCCACGTGACTGAGACACCACCAAGAAGGCTCCCACGGGGACGGGCTGAACCACGCAAGCCACTGAAGAAATCATAGATGATGCAGAACAGATGTCTAGTTCAGAAACCAAACGGGTGACTGGATTGGACAGACATACAGACACAGGGGCGCTGTATGCCATCCACCCCTCCCCCCACGCATTGCTCAACTACCCACCTCGTGTCTACACTCTGTTTCCAAAACACCAACTGGCCGCACACGGCTGAGTGCAATTCTCATTCCGTTACTTAACTGCAAACATCACACCGATGGTTTTACAATGATGATCTTAATTTGAAAACTATAAAGAGCGAGGGAATGTCTTTCCGAGGGAAGCTGGCATGAACTGCGTCGTTATTGCGCGTTTCGAGTGCGAAGGCATATATTATCCCACTCTTCCTGATCAGATTCCTTTTATACGCCCGATTCGACCCTCAGGGAGGCCTTTGTCCACTGGGAGCCCACACAGCCGTCATTATGCAGGGGAAGGTGCCTCCTTTCTCCATCAGACGCCCCTGAATATCCAGTTTGCTCAACCAGAATCCACTTAGTACCATGCCATAAATCTGCCCACTGTGGACACGGCCTATTCATCTGCTAATGGGAACCGTCCAAGCCATTGTACTAAGAGATAATCGATTTGGCTAACGATATTGCAACGTTATTTGGTTGCTAAGAGAATTGGTTTGGCCGGGCCTGCACGCGTGGCTTGCTTTGGCCAGCAAGGGAATCAGCGCCGCGGAGGGAGCAGAAGAAATGTTGGAATCAGCTGCGCTCCCTTGTTTCCTTCCTCTCGCCCCCTTTTCCCGGGTAGGTCCATTTCCCAGATCTTTCTTTGGACTCTGAGCCAAAAAATTATGACTTCATTAGAAGCGACAAAAACGCCCTCGGGCACGACACCTAATGGACAGCGCCAGCCCTCCTGGGGAGAACCAGGGTCTCTATAAAAATTCAGCCCTGCTGCTCGGGTAAGTAACACACCCACGGAACCCTACAGGGTATTTTTCGTAGGACTTTTTGGGGGTTTTTTTGCACTTTTAAAATAACGTGCCTGCCTGGCCGGTGTGGCCCAGTGGTTGAGCGTCGACCCTGCACCAAGAGGTCGCTGGTTCGATTCCCGGTCAGGGCACATGCCCGGGTTGTGGGCCCGATCCCCAGTGGGGGGCGTGTAGGAGGCGGTCAATCCATGTTCTCTCTCATCGATGTTTCTATCTCTCTCTCCCTCTCCCTCTCTTTCTAAAATCAATAAAGAAAAATAAAATAACATGCCTTGGGAATCAAGACTGCTCATTTCTAAGAGGTCCTTCTTCATTCTGTGAGTGGCAGGAGGGCTCTGTTTGCTCGGGGGTGTCCCAGGACTCATGCTTCCCCACTGCCCACCTGGTCACACAGCTTCTTTCTGACTGATAGCGATTCAGAAAGCAAGCCAGCAACTTTGGGAAATCCGTAAAGATGAACACACACACACAGCGTCATTTTGTCCTATTGTTCCCTCAGAGACATGGCAGGCCATCTAGTCCGGGCTCACCCATTCCAGTTCTCCGGGTTGTATGACCCCTTCATTGCATAATAGCACACAAGTGATGGTTCAAACGGAAAGTTCCATAAGACCGCATTGAATCTGTTCCTTCCTTTTGACACCCCCCTCGTCCTTCAAGGAGTGATATAGCAACACCTTGAGGAGAAGGAGGCCAGGGAGAAACTAGGATCCCAGGACACAGGACTTGTCAAGAGTCCCATGGGACCCACCTCGGCACCATGGACTTGGGGCTCGTCTCTGACACGATTGTCCGTAGAGCCTGCCACAAAGGACTCAATAAGCTCAGCCATGGTGCATCTATTTCCCTCGTGCTGACTTCGTTTTGTGGGAGCAACCAAAAGCCGCTGATGGGCGCCGTCAGGAAATGAAGGCGAGCCCAAGTGGAAGCATGGCACCCGGAGGGTAAACGCCCACAGATCGGAGGAGGATGGGGTGTTCGCTGTAGGACCTCATCTGTAGGAAACAACACAGAGGTGGTGGCTTTACCCACAGTGCCAGGAAAGTGAGGACCAATAGCAGGTACCGTCACTGTCATTCACAGAACTGGGGATTCACTGGGTACCCTCGGTAGTTCCACAGGAACCGGTGTGCTGTCTCGAACACACTCTTTCTGCTGCTCCGAGTCTGCTTCTGCTCAATGCTCCCTGTCGCCTTTGGAGGGTTTTGCAAATCTACAGATAGCAAACGGCCAAGAGGAACGGAAACTATTCCCTGTGTGCGGGCATACGGATGACGCCCTGGAGATCCCGTCGCCTGTCCTCGCTCTCAAAGTCGGACGCCGCCTGCCAGGGGTCTGATCTATAAATGCGGCTGCTGTTTGAGGGAGCTGCGGACCTGTACTGGGGTTCCCTCATCAGTAATGAAGTCAAAGCGTCGTGAACCCTTGTTCCTTTCATATCTGAGCGTCTCGGTTTTCCCTTTCTCATCGAAGGGACCTGTTTTTAGGTTAAGGAAGAAAGAGTTCCCAGGGAAGAGTTATTGACAAACCTACAACCTACCTCGCTCCCCCGAGAGACGTGTTTCAGGTTGTCACCGAGAAAACAGTGACAAGAGAAATCTCTATCTGGGCATGTTGCTCTCTTGTCTCGGTAGAAGCTTCTGTTTGCTGACCTTTCCCGTCTCCTTCCGATGCAAACTCGGAACGCAGCTGGAATGTCAAGCTTGTGATAAACCCTGTAAAAGAGTCGATCGCGCTTGTCGGCGACAGTGTTTCTGTTGTGTTCGGGGCTGTGGGGCTGAGGCCCTGTCCACAGAGTTGAGGACGGGACCCGCAGTGTCCGGCACCTTGCATGCTGACTGCGTCACCCTGAAGGACTCGGAGAAGCAGGTGGAGGCGGGAGGGGACCCTGTGCTCCCCCAACTCACGCTTCTTCCTGGAAGCTGGTACTGAGGCTCCCAGGTGCCAGGTGTCCTCCCTGAGCCAGGAGGAGGGACAACAAGCTTCTCCCCAGAGGTGGAGCATCTGGGGCTGGGGAATCCATACAAATGACCTTTGTTAAGCTAACCCTCGTCTTCACCCCTGGCCTCTCTGGCCCACATTCAACAACATCTAAAGGGTATAAAGCTCCCTGTGCTGGTCACTTCTCTGGTCTTCAGTGTCTTGTGTACGTTTTAATAAAACGTGTGTGCTGCCCGGCCGGTGTGGCTCGGTGGATGGAGCGGCATCCCATGGACTGAGAGGTCCTGGTTCGAATCCCGGTCAGGGCGCATGCCTGTGTTGTGGGCTTGATCCCCAGTGGGGGCATGCAGGAGGCAGCCGATCAATGTTTCTCTCTCATCAATGTTTCTATCTCTCTCCCTTCTTCTCTGTCTAAAAAATCTATAAAAACATATTTTAAAAAGTATGTGCTTTTCTCCCTGTCAGCTCAATTTTCAGACGCAGCCAGACACCCCAAGAGGGCGAGGAGATTTCTCCTCCCCTACACAGTAGTGAGAATACACTAAAGAATCAGACTTTGCATCCTCTGGGGCCCGTCTCTTGTTTCCCCTTCAAGGATGGAGTGAGAATGTTGGCGAGGGCTGGTCAGGGGCCACAGGGAAGGAGGTGTCTGGACAGAGACCTGGGCCATTTAAACGGGAGTGGCTGCAAATTCCTCCGGAGGAGGGGTCCCGGCCCGCACTGGAGCCCGGGGTGCTCACCGGCCTGGTCCCGGGTACCATGAGCCACCGCCCTGTTCCCTGATTCTTGCACAAGAGCTGGTATCTGACGACACTCTCTCCTCCCTTCCTTTCTGGCTTTTGCAACCTGGATGATTCTTGTATTTTTACTGCGACTGTTCCTGATAATGCGACCTTCAAGTCCCGTCTGTTAACAGTGACCTTTAGGACCAGATTAACAACACAATACTGAACACGTTATTTTAACGTCATGGACATCAACCTCTCTTTGTCAAGACTGAAAGAACGGGCCACACTTCTCAACACTGGGAGCTGTCCTTTGCGGACTTTCTCCTTCTCTGTGAGAAGTGGGGATGAGCCTGAGTTCTCATGCGCTGTGACGACCGACTCGGAAGCTGGACCAAGGCTTCCCATGCACTGAGAAGGATCGCTCTCGCCCAGCTTCCGTCGGTGCGGATGGGCCCGGGCCGGGCCGGTCTCCGCTGGTGGGCACTCCGCTGCCACGAGGGTGTCGCAGGGCTGTGTTCACATCTGATGCCGGACTTCCTTCCAAACTCCCTGCCTTCTGACTACGGATGAGGCCTCGTTTCTGCAGGGCCCGCGAGGGAGAGGCCGCTGTCCCCAGTCTCTGGCTTCTAACCCTTCTTGGGAAAGGCTCCCTGGGTCAGTCAGGTCCACCCATGATCGTCCCCGTCTTCACGGACGCGATGTCCGTGTCTCGGGAAACGCAGACACACCTGCAGAATGACAGCTCCCAAAATGCTCACCTGGACTAAATAACAAGCTACCCGCCCGAAGGGCGTCCGTCCCGTTCAAAGACCACGCCCACATTCACAGGCGGGGTTCCAGTCTGCAGACCCGGGGTGGGGGCTGTGTGATCACTCTTCCTCCCTCTCTTACTAAACAAACTTCAGCGATGTCTGCTTCGTTGCAAAGGTCATCCTTCTGCTTCCCCGGCCCCCGAAGACTTCATTAAGCCGTGCGCACCGCTAATGAGGAATGTTGCTGGTGTCGGAGAGACGAGGCCCACAGAGGACCGTGTTCCTCTGTCCATTTTTTTTTTTTTAAACTTCTGCTGGGAGATGATTTGTTTTATTCTCGGAAGAGTTATCTCAGCCATTCCGTGCAACAGACTGAATGTTGAACGCGCCCCACAGTCTGTCCTATGCTGGATCGTAACCCACAGTGGGAAGGTATCAGGAGGTGTGACCTGTGGGAGGTCATGAGGTCATGCGGGGGGGGCCCTGGTGAATGGGATGAGTGTCCTTAGGAGGGAGACCCAGAGAGCTGACTCATCGCTCCTCCAGGCGGGGACGCAACGAGAAGGTGCCGGCTGCTGAGACCACCCTGATGGCCGGCTGAGCTCCCTTTGGGTGGATCGGAGGCTAGTCCAGTCCTGGACTTCGCAGAGACGGAGGGAAGGGTTTCGTGTGTGCTGTGCCTGTTAGCAAAGGGAGTCGCTCCGACGTGACCGAGGCGGCCTGATCCCTCAGCTGGCCACGGACTTGAAGTGAGAGGGTGGGGTTCTGCCGGCTCCTGGGTTCCCCTGAGGGTCACGATCACCTCCACCAACATGGACCCCGTGCACTTCTCGGAGACTCTGACAAGCGTGTTTCCTGCCGAAATTCAACAGGTGGACGCTCTGGGGTTAATGAGGTCAGCGGCAGCTGAGGCCGCTGCATCCCTGGAGGAGAAATGACGTGTTCGAATGAGGAAAAGTCGGAGGACGCACGAGGCGTTGTGTGCTCCTGGCTGACGCGGGTGGGGTGCGGCTGCCCCCCAACCCCCTCTCCACCCGAGACGCACAGACGTTCCCACACTTGGCTCTGTGCACATAACAGGTTGAGAAACAACCCAAGAGACGGCCATTGAACGTGGTCCTCTGTAACCTAATTGCATCCCCGCAGACACCGGCCGGAGCAGTTAAAGGTCACACACACCCAATCTCTTCTTCGGCAACACGCAGCCCTTTGCCCCTCCCCACGCCCTGCTGCGGGCTTCTGCCCCGGCCACGCCAGCCGCCTGTCAGAGCACAGTGTCCTACTTCAGGACGCAAGCACCTGTCTCGATTCCCCATTTTTTATCTATTTTCATAGCACCCTCATTGTGTCAGAGCGCACAGAGAGACTGGACAAATAAGAACGTCACCCAGCGATGTCACACTGACAAAACCTTCAGCTCCTGGTTCTTGTGTTCCAAGTTTATCATAATCTCTCTCTCTCTCTGTCTCTCTCCCCAGTGAGCATATATGTGTATACTACATATATATTATTTGCAATAGATGATGTATTTCTCGAGAATTGTCTGTATCATAGTTTTTTTTAACCCAAAGCAGCAAGAAGGCATCGCAGACGGTGAACCCAATTTATTGAACAAACTTGATTTCATCGCCCGGGGCCGGTTGTCCATTTCAAACGTTTCCCTCGTTCACGAGCAAAGGTGTCTGGATTTGCAAACGGGAGGACCCACGCATCCCGGTTTGCGGAGGACGTTTGGGGGTTCAGCGTGGAGATTCCCGGGTGCAGGGAAAGCCCCCCTTCTGGAAGATGCCAGCCGTCGGTCAGCCTGCTTGGAAACGTGATACTGTCCCCTGTTTCGCTTTCCCTTTTCTAAGTTCATGCCCGCTTCCTGGTCCCTCCGTACCCCTCTGCTCGTATTTCCGCGCCCCAGCTTGGCCGGAGCAGAAACACGTCCTGAGTGTGTCCCCGCACGTGGACCAGCCCAGCGGGGTCTGGCGTCGAAGGTGACTTAGAGCACGGTGTGTCCATCGCAGAAACAGGGAGCAGGGGTCTGCCACCCAAGTCCCAAGCGACAGATACGAGCCGGGTTCCAACAGACGCATCTTCCTCACTTTCCAGTTAACTAGATGGACATTCTCGTTGCCCATCATCCTTTCCGGGACGCAGGCGTCTAGGCGGGAAGCCTGGGCTGACTCTGCATCAGTTTCCTAACCAGCTCTAACGAATTCTCGGTGGCGGAGACGTCACGGATCGGTGAGCCTGCGGCTCGGGAGGGCGGAGGGAGGAAGTGGGTCTCGCTGGGCTGAACAAGGCCGTCTGTAGGGCTGCTCCCCTGACGCTCCTATCTGCCCCCGCGAGGACGGTGATGAGAACATCAGCACCGCGCGATCACGCAGCTCATGTCCCCCCCTCCAGATCCTGACTCAGTCCCCTCTGCAAAGCCCCCTTTCCACGGAGACACACTCCCTGCTTTGGGAATGAGGACACACACAACTTGCAGGAGCTGGGATCCCATTTCCCCTCTGCCTGGGCTCCCTGGGCCGCTTGCCCAAGAAGCCAAGATCACGTCAGCTCTGGAAGGGTCCTCTGAACCCCCAGAGTACGCACACCTGGGCTGGTCCGTGGTGCCCACTCTGACCCCCTCAGCCTCTGCCCCCGCCAAGCTCCCGTCTCCAGGGCGTCAGGTTTGTGTCTTCTGTGCTCGTTTTCAAGGAGCCACCTATAAGTGAGCTCAGGCAATCCTTGACTTTCTTTGTTTGACTGATTGCAATTATCGTAATGCTCTCAGAGTCCATCCGTCATGCTGCAAATGGCAGGACTTCCTTCCTTTTTATAGTCCAGTAATAGCCGTTGTGTGTGCCTGTGTGTGTGTGTGTGTGTGTGTGTGCAATGTAGATATCTCACGTGTTCTGTACCCATTCAGGTACCGATGGACCCACAGGTCGATTCCATATGTTGCATGGATTGCTATTGGAAATAATGCTGCAATGAACATGTGAATGGCGACGTCTCTTCAATTAGTGATTTCATTTCCTTCCGATAGAGGCCCAGACTTGGAATCGCTGGATCATCAGGCACATCCTACTGTTAATGTTTTGAGGACCTCCTTGCTGTTTTCCACAGCGGCTGCACCCGTCTGCCTGCCCCCCAGCTGTGCACGGGGCCCCCTTTCTCCACACCCTGGCCAGCACTTGTCTGTGGATGTACTGATGGTGCCATTCTGACAGGTGTGCGGCGGTATCTCAGTGTGGTTTGCATTTGCATGTCCCTGATGACTCGTGACGTTCAGCATCTTTTCGTGTACCTGTTGGCCATCTGTGTGTCTTCTTTGCAAAACGGACTTATCAGATCTATACACATTCTTTTTTTTAAAACTTTTTTTTCTTTATGGATTTTACAGAG
Source organism: Tadarida brasiliensis (assembly GCA_030848825.1). NCBI lineage: Eukaryota > Metazoa > Chordata > Mammalia > Chiroptera > Molossidae > Tadarida > Tadarida brasiliensis. Next base: position 131,837,211 of record CM061280.1, on the reverse strand, counting down.
AAAGGAAGGGAGAGGGAGAGAGAGAGAAACATCGATGAGAGAGAACATCGATGGGCCGCCTCCTGCATGCCCCCCACTGGGGATTGGGCCCACAACCTGGGCATGTGTCCTGACTGGGAATCGAACTGGGACCTCTTGGTGCAGGGTCGACGCTCAACCACTGAGCCACACCGGCCGGGCCTCTATACACATTCTTAAGATAAACTTCAGTTCCTCAGACTAACTCAGCAGAAGGGGACTCGCTGCTAATCAGTCCACACACCTCGTCCTGCCGAATGAACACGGAAGGAAGCATCTCTCCGTGAGCAACCTTGTATCTGCTCATCCAAAGAGCACACTTCCGAAGGAATACGTTAGCTTTATATGTGATCTTCACTTAGCCACTTTCCAAGGCGAGACGCTATTTATAAACATCCGACTCATCTGAAACTATTTTCTTCTGACGTCGCCAAAGAAAAGAAAAATGTTCCCAGCATCAGCAGAAGACCGCAGCCATTAGCACGCGGCTGATATTGAACCCTTTCTAACCCACAAACAAAAAAGCAAACAAACAAAACAATTTCAGGTGGCTCAACCTAGAAATAATCCATTATCTGGATGGAGACCTGACGTTTTGAGATGCTTTTTTCCGAGGATATGAATGGGGAGAGATGAATGATGGATATTTTGGTTTTATGGTCTGAAGTGGTTTGCAGTGAATTCAGGAAATATTGATTCAGGGGTTTGCTCATTCTTTCAGTGAAGTTTTATGAATATTCATTGGGTGTCCATCAATGGGGTCCATTGTGAGGGCATGAAACAGGAGGAGACGCAGTCTGTGCCCCGAGGGAACGCTTCCCGTGGTCTGATTCTGTCATGTTCTAGAAGACGTATCGTCTCCGGAACATGACCCGGTTCTAGGCTTCCATGCCCCTGGCATTGTGAAATGTTGATTATGTCCTCAAAGTATTTTAAGAGCCCAAAGAACAGATGACACAGTTTCTTTTTCAGTGCCAAGCAAAGATACAAAGATCCGTGCCGCGTGGAGAAGTCGGGCTAGACGTGGAAAGGAGTTTGTAAGAACAAAGCGTGCCCTTCTCGGAAAACACGCCAGGTCCGTTCTCCAGGACAGGTGGACGGCGTGTGCACCCTTGGTGACCACGGGCAGGAGACAGTGACATCTCAAGGACTTTTGTTGCGCTCTGTGTTTCTCCTCCAAGACCTCACCTTTGACTCCCCCAGGTCCGTGGGAGAAACACAAGCTACGGAATGAAGCCCTCTTACACCTTGGATGACCTTGACACAGAACGCCCCGGTCACATGTTTGGAAGGTGAACGTGAGACTCCTAAGTGATGAGTATGTTCAGCTTCTCCATAAGGAATAATAACCCCAGTGAGGGGCTGGTTTGGGATGGCAGAAGGTCTCCAATGGTTCGTGTTCTGGGGGGTGGGCAAGGAGGTTCATCGCGACTATTATATTTGACAATGGCGTGGAGTGGCGGCCTAACCGTGATTTGACTTTGCAGAATGAGCGCTCAGCGCCGTGATTGGCGTTCCCTCTGACTGTAGACGGTAGGGGCTCACACAGCCACGGGATTCCTGAGGACGCCGGCCTTCCTTTCGGGCTGATTGGAAGGTAATGAAGTGATCTATATTTAGGTATTTTGCAGAGGTTTTTATTTTTGGCTAAATGTTAAGTATACATTTTTTCTGCAGTAAGTGCTGGTAACAGCAAAGGCGGAAAATGGATTTTTCAGGAGAAAGCATTTGAGACCTGACTGGACTGTAATGAGCCTGGTCTCATCCCCATCGCCCACCCCACTTTGGATGCAGGCGGAGGGTTCCTTGAAAGGTGGACCGTGTTTGACAGTGTCTATTCAAATGCCGTCAAATGTGTGGGGTACAGTCCAGTAAATACCTAGGGGTCCCCCACTTACACTTCAGGCAGGAGAATGTCTGTACAAATAGAGGCCACCATGAGGAACCCAACATATTAACACACCTACTGTGGGACCCTCGTGGGGGGCATACAGGCCCATACACAGGCACGCTGCACGTACCCAATCCCCGGACCCACCCGTGTGCCTGTTAAAGTCCTCTCCTCATTCTTACCTGCTTTGGCTTCTTCATTATTCTGCTGGGGCATTTATTTGTTTTCTTTTCTATACGTATTCTATGTGCTTTTCTAAGCCACCTCAAAACCTTTGTGGAAAAAGACAGAGAATGGTATAAGGACAGGTGAATGGGGGAATGAGTGGGTGGGTGGGTGGATGGATGGATGGATGAATGGATGGATGGACTGGTGGACAGATGGATGGATGGGTAAATGGGTAGGTGGATATATGGATGGAGAAATGGATGATGGGTAAATTTGTTGATAGAGGGATGGATGGATGGGTAAATGGGTAGGTGGATATATGGATGGAGAAATGGATGATGGGTAAATTTGTGGATGGATGGATGGATGGATGGATGGACTGGTGGACAGACGGATGGATGGGTAAATGGGTAGGTGGATATATGGATGGAGAAATGGATGATGGGTAAATTTGTTGATAGAGGGATGGATGGATGGGTAAATGGGTAGGTGGATATATGGATGGAGAAATGGATGATGGGTAGATTTGTGGATGGATGGATGGATGGATGGATGGATGAATGGTTGGATGGATGGATGGATGGATGGATGGATGGATGGATGGAGACATGGATCAATGGATAACTGAGGACATGGATGGATGAAAGGAAACATTGATGAATGGATGGACGTCCTTTCTTTGAGAAACTCTTCTTTCTCATGACTTCCTCTGTCTTTCCAGAATTTAGACACCCCCTTTTCTCTATGCCCAATTCTTCTTGAATGTAACTCTTCCAACACTTTATTTTTTAAATTAATTTATTTATTTTTGTTACAAATGTTTCTCCTTTACCCCCTCTAGACACCCTCCTCCCAATCCCACCCCCTCCCCCCAGCTTTGTTGTCTATGTCCACTGGTTATGCATGCATGCATATACGTTCTGTGGTTTATCTCTTTCCTCTCCCAGCCCCTCTCCTCTGAGGTCTGTCAGTCTGAACCATACTCCTTTCTAAGTCTCTGGGTCTGTTTTGTTCATCAGCTTTTTTTTTGTTCATGATGTTCCACAAATAAATGAGATCATGTAGTATTTGTCTTTCTCTGACTGGCTTATTTCACTCAGCATAATACTCTCCAGGTCCCTCCATGTCATCTCAAAGGATAAGAGATCTTTCTTTCTCAAAGCTGCATAGTACTCCATTGTGTACATGTACCACAGCTTTTTTATCCACTCATCTACTGATGGACACTTGGGCTGTTTCCAGATCTTAGCTATTGTAAATAGTGCTGCTATGAGCATGGGGGTACATATATTCTTTCTGATTGGTGTTTCAGGCTTCTTAGGGTATATTCCTAGGAGTGGGGTCACTGGGTCAAATTATCTGCCAACACTTTAGATCTTCCTGTCTCCTTCAGCAAACAGCGCCCATGTCGCTCTGCACCGTGCCCTAACCGAAGCCAGCATTTATTAGGTTGCTACTGTCTATGAACTCTGATACACATAGTTCACCTGTATTCTGTCACTTAGTCCTCACGCAATCATCATCAGTAGGCATTGTTGATTCTCACGTTATAGATGAGAAAGCTAAGGGTGAGACGGGTTTGGTGACTTACCTAGGATCACAAAGCTGATGAGTGGTGATGCAGATAGATACAGAAATCTAGGCATTCTAACTACAGAACATGTCTTTTCCGTGGTGACAATATGTTCCCAGGTGGGCTGAACATCCGTTCTCGGGAGGTGAGAAAAGTCACACTCATTTTATGTATAGACTTCAGAAATATGGACAGATAAGCGCTGTATCTAGCAGAGGTTCACAGGGGAGAGATTCGGGGAAGATATGTAGACCACAATGAGGAAAGAGAAACATTGGGTGGTCCCACTTACTTCCAAGCCTATAGCGTACTACTGCTCTCATTGGAGAACGAAAAGATGCGTGCACGGACGCACGGAGAGATATAAGTGCAGGTGTCTGTTCCTCGTCTTAGGGAATGTGACAGCGTACTCTCCGGGGTCTCAATGACCCGCCCCTCCCGATTTAAGCCCTGTGTGAGCCCTTCCTTCGAGTGTGGGCTGTCCTGGTGACGGCTTCTACCCAACAGTATACAGCGGAGAAGATGCAATGTCATGTCCTTGATGAGGTGACAGAGGACAGTGACGGTGTTTGTATAGCAGACTCTGTTGCTGGCTTCTGATGAGATGAGCCGCTGTATGGGCAGGTGCCTAAGACAAAAAACGAAGGGTGAGGTCTAGGCCACCTCCAGCAGGCTACTGCTACTCTCTCTCCAACAGTCCGCAAGGAGCTGAGTCCTGGTGACACCCAGGAGCCGAGCCTAGAAGCCCATCTCCAGTCGAGCCTTCAGGCGACATCGCAGTCCTGGCCGACTCCGGACTGCAACCTTGCCAGACCCGGAAACAGGGAGCCCGGCTGAGCCCGCGCTGGGCTCTGACCTCCAGAACTGTGGGCTGTTTTCAGCTGACAAGAGTGTGGTAAGTGTCACACAGCACCGGAGAACTCCTGCGAGCAGATTAAAATGCTCGGTTTGGAGCCATGAAAATGTTCCACCCCAGACATCTCCATGAGGTGAATGGAGGTCATGTAGTTTCTTTTACACGCCACGAGGACAGCACAGTGGATTTGTACCGCATGCAAAGGTGACGTTTGCATATAATTTGACTTAAAAAGGTAGAGCGGCCACCTTAACCACGGAGAGCCTGGGTGCAGGGTTCCAGCATCAATGGCAGGATGGTGCTTGGGGTGTTTTACGTCTGTGGTTGAGTTGCTGTGTGCCCAGAGAGATATATACATACATATACCTCCAGGACAGAGTTCCTTATTCATGCTGGATTTGCTTATTTATTTGGCCTGCTTGCTAGGTGGGTGGTTTGTCTGGGGGACCGGCATGCTGGTCAGCCCCTGCCCGGGGACTCCTGGACGTGAGGGGAAATGACCGCAGAGGAAGGAGGGCTTCACCCTCTTGCAAGGACTCATGGGAAGAGAAGTAAGAGGACACGAAAGACGTCAACTCTCCCATTGAAATGTCATTGGCTTCGTACGGTTGCATTTCCTGTTCTGTCCTCAGCGATGAGGTGACCCTGTGACCGGCTGACCTAGGAAAATCTCCACGTACATGTGTCTTGCCAGCAGAAGTATCCGCTGGCTTCCTTTCCCAGCCTCGAGTGCGCCAGCTTCGATGAGGGCTGACGGCCGTTCCTTCCCCAGCTCCACAGCCCTGCCTCCCCTGCATGACCCCAGAGGGGCGCAGGGGGTAGGAAGCAGGGGCTTCTCCCCGTTACAGAACGTACCATTTAAACCCTAGTCGTCTGCCGTTAATTATCATTAATAGGAGAGCATGGCTTAAATGTCAAGCAGGAAGAACAGCGGCACTCCTGAGAATCACTTAAGCACAAGTGTCTTCGAGACGTAAGGGCTTATTGTCACAAGCACTTTCATTTCTTTGTCTCCGTTCATGCAGAGCCTGTGTCTGCGAGGTAGCACAGGTATTACCATACCAATTTAGAGACAAGAAACTTGAAGTTGCCCAGCCTGTGTGGCTCGGTGGTTGAGCGTCGACCCTGCACCAAGAGGTCGCCGGTTCGATTCCCGGTCAGGGCACATGCCCAGGTTGTGGGCTCGATCCCCAGTGGGGGGCATGCAGGAGGCGGCCCATCGATGTTCTCGCTCATCGATGTTTCCATCTCTCTCTCCCTCTCCCTTCCTCTCTCTGTAAAATCAATAAAGAAAAAAATTTTTAAAAAGAAAGGAAGTTGAGGTTGAGAGGGGCAGGCTATACGGTTCTCCAGCCTTGAATGACGGAGACGCTGTCCTAGGTGCCGGGCGCCCCTATGCAGTGGGCTTTGCAGTCCAACCTGTCTCAGAAAGACCTGCTCGTCTGTGTACGGGGTCTGAGCTGTCTGCCCAGGAGGAGGATGTGTACTGCACCTGGACCCTGGAGGAGATGCCGCACACGTTGAGAAATATTGCTCATCCTTCAGGAGACCCCCATGAGGGTTAATTACAAGAAGCTCTTACAACACGGAACACCAGCGAGTGTGACTTCCTTCTGCAGCACCCTGCAGAGACACTCAGGGAAGAAGACGTTCCATTCACGCGTCTGTCCTTTCTGTGCATCCGAGTTGTGCCTCTGGAATGCCGCGGTGACTTCCCACGTCTGTGTGGGGCGGCGAGCTCTGGGGACAGGCGTAGCGTGCTCAGAACTCGCCTTTCCAATCTCAGTGCACCTGTTCCCACCCATGACCCACGCCAAGTCACAGTGCCCGGGCCGGAGGAGCTGAGCAATCCCTCCTGCACCCATTGGGTGCCTCCCATGGGACGGAGGGTGCACAGATCGCAAGGCGTGCAAGCTGGAGGTGTTACCTGCAGTCCTTCAACCTCCTCTGTTTGCACCTGCTTTCTGGAACGCTCTCTGGTGGCCGCACCTCAGAAAGGCCACCGCCGCTTTCCTATAGCGGACCCACTGGGTCAGACAGAGTCACCTAAGATGTTGCTGGCCCGACGGTCTCCTTGTATATTCTATTAGTCGGTTGTGACTGGCATGCCCTGGACCCTGGCTCATTCCCTGACAGCTAAACGGGGGCAGAGGCACGGTGCGGGCAGCATTAATGACCCCGTCACCGAGTCGGAGGCCGCGCCCCCATTCCGGCGGCTTCTGACACTCAGTGTGTGGAGGGCACCCTGCACCAGACCCACGGGCAGCTGTGTGATGGTGCAGGACGCCCAGGACATCCCAGTAGGCACCGGGAAGGAGAACACAAGCTGGGTCCGTCCCCTGGAAAGCAATTGCTTGGTTTCGAGGGCCGGGCAGCTGCAAAGGCCAGGGGCCACCGAGGCTGGCCTGGCTGAAGCGCCGTGTGCACTGAGGGCAGCCCTGGCTCCCTGGACGCCCCGTCTGTGGAAACACCGTAACGCAAGGACCTGTGCGGAGACAGATGCTGGAGCAGTGAGCCGGGAGCCTGACACCCACAAGTCCCGCGCTTGCTCGTCTGTACATGTCCAGTAAGCATGTCGGCGGGAAGCCACCCCTCGGTCTTGCCGTTGGTGTTATCAGGACCTCCTCCCTGAGGACGTCAGCAGCAGAAAGAGGAAGGACAGACACAATGAGCTCCCCACAAAAGGAGTGAGGGTGCACCCGCAACCGCCCACCCCCACCCAGAGCGGCAGCCCTGGTGTCACGGGAGGAGAAGACGGAGGCCGTGAGCGTGTGCATTGTCGGGAGGTTTTGAAGAAGGGGGAGTGGCCCTGGGGAGACATCGACGGCAGGGATGGAAGCTGGGGTGCACCCTGCCAGCTCCGGACGCACCACACAGAGGGCGACGTCAGGATGTCAGTGCCCAGCAGGAGTCCCTGGGTCCTTGCTCACAGGGCAGGACTCTGTGCCCAGCAGGAGTCCCTGGGTCCTTGCTCACAGGGCAGGACTCTGTGCCCAGCAGGAGTCCCCGGGTGCCTTGCTCACAGGGCAGGACTCTGTGCCCAGCAGGAGTCCCCGGGTGCCTTGCTCACAGGGCAGGACTCTGTGCCCAGCAGGAGTCCTGGGTCCTTGCTCACAGGGCAGGACTCTGTGCCCAGCAGGAGTCCCTGGGTCCTTGCTCACAGGGCAGGACTCTGTGCCCAGCAGGAGTCCCTGGGTCCTTGCTCACAGGGCAGGACTCTGTGCCCAGCAGGAGTCCCTGGGTCCTTGCTCACAGGGCAGGACTGTGTGCTCAGCAGGAGTCCTGGGTCCTTGCTCACAGGGCAGGACTCTGTGCCCAGCAGAGGTCCCCGGGTGCCTTGCTCACAGGGCAGGACTCTGTGCCCAGCAGGAGTCCTGGGTCCTTGCTCACAGGGCAGGACTCTGTGCCCAGCAGGAGTCCTGGGTCCTTGCTCACAGGGCAGGACTCTGTGCCCAGCAGGAGTCCTGGGTCCTTGCTCACAGGGCAGGACTCTGTGCCCAGCAGGAGTCCCTGGGTCCTTGCTCACAGGGCAGGACTGTGTGCTCAGCAGGAGTCCTGGGTCCTTGCTCACAGGGCAGGACTCTGTGCCCAGCAGGAGTCCCCGGGTCCTTGCTCACAGGGCAGGACTCTGTGCCCAGCAGGAGTCCCTGGGTCCTTGCTCACAGGGCAGGACTGTGTGCTCAGCAGGAGTCCTGGGTCCTTGCTCACAGGGCAGGACTCTGTGCCCAGGGCAGGACTCTGTGCCCAGCAGGAGTCCCTGGCCCACCCTGCTGAACGGCGGAGAGACACAGGGCCCGCGTCGGGGACTAGACCTGCAATGGGTTCTCGATGAAACACAGGGCCGTCCGTCTCCCCAACGGGAACCGAGCAGCTTTGGGAACGTGTAAGGAGGGGACCTCACCGGACCTGAGACACAGACCGTGTTCCAGAAAAAGGGGGTCTGGCCCGACCCCTGCGTGGCCACTAATCCCTCTACGCTTCTCCTGAAGCTGCGTGCGTTAGACTTCCCCAGGGGCCACAGTGCCCCTGAGCCTGGAACGCCATCTGTCCGCCTGCTACGGCGCCCGGAAGACAGCTGTGAAGTGGGCTTTGTCTGGAATTGGGGTGCAGTGAGCAGAAGGTATAGGGGTGCCAGGCAACCCCAGAACACTCTCTGAATAGGACCCTGGGGGACGTCAGGATGAAAAGGGCAGCAGCCACAGGACAAAGCAGCCTCGGACCCGGATGTGGCATTTCTGCAGAGCCGCCGTCTGGGGAAGCCCGGCTGGGACCCTGCAGGTGGCCGTCCCCCCGGCCCTGCCCGCACAGCCCCGGCTCCCACGCTCCATCAGAGTCAACCCCATCTCGCTGAGACATCTGTGTGACGTCCACAGCGTATCGGCACGGAAACACGACGGCAAATCCATCCACCCACGTGACGAAGGTGTCCGAGCAGCCAGCAGACGGCCAGGCAGAGAGAAATTAAAAAAAAAATAAAATAAAAAAATAGGTCACGGAGAACGGCCGCCAGGGATGGGAGACGACTTGGGGGTTGGGAGTGGAAATGTTTGCACCGGGACTAGAGGCGGGAAAATGGGTCACACTCTGTGCACGGGCGTGTGTCTGTCAGGGAGAGGAAGGACACCTGTGTGACTGCGAGAGGCGGCCGGCGGGGACCTGAGCTGGGGGCCCCACGCATCGATCACCGCGATGCTGAGCAAGGCCCCCCTCCAGCGTGGGGTCCTCTCCTCTACGGCGAGGCCTCAGGCTGTGCAGGGTGCCTTTTCTGGAATGCTCTCTGTCTCTGTGGACACGTGAACATCCTTGCTGTACCCTGTGAGGCCCGTCCCAGCCACGGGCCCTGCTCCGGTCCCAGAGGACGTAGCCGGGCACACGGCTCAGAGCTGCGGCGTCGCTCCACGCAGGCAGGGGCATGGGGGACAGCTGCCTGCTGGCCAGGAGGGGTCCCTGTGATGCGGGCGAAGGGCTCGCACGCCACACCAGCTGGCATCCAAAGCGAAGCAATTGCACAGAGGCAAATGGCACAGGCCGTCCTCGCCCAGCCACGGGCGGCAAGGGGAGGGAAAGTCTCCCCGTTCTTTCTTTCTCTCTCGGTAGGGACCGGGCATGGTCGTCTCCGAGCGCCCAGGAGCACCCCGAAAGGCCGCCGCTCGCGATGCTGCTCAGCTGAGACTCGCGGGGGCTGGCACCGAGAAAAAGGAAACCCGGCTCGGGCTGTCCTGCCCACGCCCCCGTTCTTCCGTGGCCCCGGGCAGGGTAGGGAAAGGGGGAAAGGGCGATTCTCCAACCAGACCACCGCGTCGAGGAGTTACCCTAAATAGACGCGGGGATGTCTGTGTGAAAGATGGAAGGGGAAGTGGGGTTCCAGGAGACCTGGACCAAAGATGGGAACAGCGTCACGCATGGGGTTTTTTCCTTGCGATTGAAGGACAGTCGTACGGAGCCGATGGTCCTGGAACGCTGTCTCCTTGGGTCTCCCTCTGGTCCCAGTGTCCCCCATCTTGTAGCAGGCTGCCCAGCGCCATGCACACCAGCAAGCCTCAGTCCGTGCGGCTGGCGGGTGCGCCGAGGTCACGGAGGACGGTCGGCGCCGGGCGTGCTCAGCAGGTCGGGCCCCTCGTCCCCGCAGCGGGCCTGGAGCAGCGGGGCGGCCAGGCCATTGCTAGCCTTTCGGCCCCCGTCTTCCCCGACACCCGGAACCCGGAGCCCCCGGGGGCAGGGAGACGGCGCGCTCACCCGTGCGTGTCCACGCGTTGCCCCCACGGCCTGACGCCGGCACACGTCGGAACCTCGGTGACGGAGACGACGACACGGAGCCGGGGACGGGCGTGACTGTCCCCGGCCCTCACGGCTGCCAGAGCTTTGATTTCCCACCTGGGTCCCATGGGAGCTGGGACGTCCCGCGACCGAGGTGACGGGTTTAACGCCTTGCCCCGTTTTTATTTGTTCCTCAGCAAAGGATTCCGAGCCTGTGGGTGAACCGAACCGTAGCTGGTGGACTGTATCCCAGGCTCCTGGGAAACGGAACCAGGGGTCCATCGCCGCCTGGCACGGTCCCTGCACCAAAGGTGTCTGCTCCCACGGGGGCTCGGGACGGCTGCCTCTCCCACGGCCTCACCCGTGGCTCTTCCAGAGAGGCCCTGACCGGCTTCCACAGAACGGTGTGTCCCATATTCCCCCCGTGGCGTAGCAACTGTACATGCTCACTCGTGACCTTCTTCACGGAAAATAGCATCACACACGTGACTTCTGAGGCTCGAACACATCGGGAAAAAGGCAGGGGCAGAATTCAAATGACAGAAAAGTGGCGATGGCCGCTGGGCTGGTGTGTGGTCCTTCTCACACATGAACTTGCTCCGACGGACGATTTGGAAAAGTCTTCCGTCCCATGCGGTCGCTCATCCGTGGCGCAAAGTGGGGTTCGTTCTGAGACCTTCCTGGGAGGCAATCACGAGAACCGGCGCTGCGAGCTTTTTCAGGAACACCCGTGGCAATAAGAAGTGACACGATCAGTGGACAGGGAAGCTGGGACGGTGGCCTCGGGGAGGTGGGACCGACACTCACTGAGAAACCTGGACGTCGTTGTGAAGTGGACCCTCCGGAGGGAAGGGGGGCATGTCACTGCGAATGGACGGTCAACACCAGCCTTTCCTGGACGTTTTCCGTCGAGTGCGTCACAAGCAATAACTGGAAACGCCCGCACTGTTTGCTCAATACGTGGTCCTTCAGGGTGTGCTTGACGCAGGCGTCGCGGGACAGGAGCATCGGGGAGGCCTGCCCTCGCCTGTGTCCACCCTCACTCTGCAGAACCGAACTGGCCTCGAGTCCTGTTTGGAGGAGCTGTAAGGAAAGGCAGTGTTGGAGAAAGAGGGGTGCAGTGCTGTCCCCCATGTCCCGGTTCCTCTGTAACCATGACCCTGCCCGAATGCTTCCTTCAGGCCCAGACGCAGTGTTCCTGGGCCTGTTCCCGGTTCCTCACCCCCTCCCCCCGGAACCACATCTCCTGATTTGAGATCAGCTGCGTGAAACCGAGTGGTCCTGCCCTGGCCGGTGTGGCTCAGCGGTTAGAGCGTCAGCCCGCGGACCGGAGAGTCCCGGGTTCGGTTCCCGCTAAGGGCACGTACCTCGGTTGCAGTTTGTCCTCGGCCCCTGTTGGGGTCGTGTGGGTGGCAGCCAGTCGATGTGTCTCTCTCACATCGATGTTTCTCTCTCTCTCTCCCTCACTCTCTCCCTCCCACTCTATCTGAAGATAAATGCAAAAATGTCCTCAAGTGAGGATAAAAAACAAAAAAACACTCAAAAAACCGAATGGTCGTTCTGTCTCTAAAGCACAGACCACAAGCCAGGAGTGTGTCACCCACTTTATCAGTGACCCCATTGGTCACTTAACCTTGAGATGACCCCGCACAGCGAGGACCCTGCGTGTGTCTGCGGCACAGGAACCCAACAGGAGCTGAGGTCCGGCCTCTCAACGCCCAGGGAGGGCTGGCTATGTGGACCTCTGTGCACCTCACTCAGGAAGCACAACTGGAGACCGTGCTCTGAGCCCTGGCGAGGCCCCGGGAGCAGCCAGTGCGGGCGCACAGCCCTCGGTACGAAGGGCCAGGCACCCCATGGTTCAGATGCTGGGGTCCAGGCGGCCTCCGCCGTCACAACTCAGCCCTGCTGCGAGAGGTTAAAACCCAGAGAAAACGGCATGAATGGGAGGCGGTGTCCGCTGAAAGCCGTATTCATTGCCCCTGAATTTCAGTCTCCGTGTTTTGCTAACTATGGTTCCTCTTTGGATTCGTTTCAATTTCTCAATAAAGGGAGAAGTCATTCTTGGCTCCTGGCTGTGGAAAGGGGCACGGCGTCCGTCCTGGCCCGCAGGTTTGGGGAAACACACATTGGCCCTATTGGTCTGCTGTCTGTCCCTCAGCCGGGCATGGGTGACCTCCCAAGGGCATGTCTCCCGAGCTCCGTTGGGGTCCCCATGGGGGAGAGAGTCCTGTGAATGGCGGGTGGAGATGACGAGGTCAAACCTGACCAGCTGTCATTCACACGGTGTTCTCTGCTCACCTTCCCAGACCTTGTGCTGGACACACGACTTTTTTGACTCGAACCCCTTGCCGACGGCGTTGCGGGCCTGGCGGAGAGAAGCAGCCCACACTCCCCTTCCTGCCGAGCCCCTGGTTCTGGGGGCTCCTGCCACTTCCTCTGCATCAAAGAGGCACGGCGATCTGCAACTTCGGGGGGAAGGAACAGGTCAAGATAAGCGGTGGTGAGAAGAAAAATCTGAAATAACGAGCCACTCTGCCCTCTGGACTTACACAATCCTCCTGAAGGACCCAACAGGAACCACAGCAAGGGAGCGGGGCAGACGTGGGAAAACGAGGTTTCCGAGAACTGGGAGTTTAGATTCGGGGGTCCCCACAGGTCTCCCTTGAGCTGTGTGCGGCTTCTAACATGCACAGCGTATAAATGCTGGGATTTCTGGGCTGTGCAAAGGTGTAGAGCTAGTCTGAGTAGGTCTGTCCTGTGAGCCTGCAGCCTGTCCACGGATGTTCATTACGAAACATCTTTATGTATTAGGCCACAAGTCCGCAGCATCGAATATGACAGGAACTTCAGGGAGAGAAGGCGCTCGGCGTCCTGCCCCTCCCCCCCCTGAGATCTTACAACATCCTTGACCCCAAGCTCATTTGTTGGAACTACAGATGGTTCACTTAGAAAATGACTGCTTTGCAATTCAAACGTCTTCTCAAAGAGGCAAACTATGTTTCTCCTTAATGAAACTGGAAATGTACATGTTACTTTATGTCCAATAGACTTCACTTCCAAGTATCTGAGGCGGGTTTTCCATGTATCTCTTTTGAGAGTTTTCTTTTCATTTGCATGTGTCTTTTTTCTTTCATCGCAAGATAGACCCAGAAAGGGTAAGATGTAACGGTGTCAACGTGTATAAATATCTATGCTGTGTTCTTAATGAAACAAATTATACTGAGCAGAAGACAATCCCATCTTTTTGATATATGTAACATGTACAGAAAGATAAAAGTGTTATGAGCAGACATATACATGTTTCCATTTGGTACACTTTCCACTGCGTACTCTGTGCACAGAAACAGGTCACACGACTGTCTGGCAATGAAATTGGGAGCTTTAAACAAACCTGTTTCATTTTATTTTGTTTTTCCCAGAAGCACAATTGAAAATTGAAATAGCTTCCCCTAAATTCTTAGGTTGTATCCAAAAATTATTTAAAATGTATTCAAAGGATACAAATACTTTTTATGGGACAAACAAACCATAATCAGCCAGTTACATGTGATGACAAATGAATGGGTTCTCAGTGTTTGTGGATTTTGTCTGCCTCTCCAAAGAAGCATCGTTTCATTCCTCTCCATCACTGAAATACACTAGAGTGACACAATTCTCTCTTGTGCTGTGTTTCTTTTGTTCCCTCGTCAGTCTCTTGCATATTATCTAAAGTCACCCACGTATCAAGAACCTCCAACAGAGACATGAAACCTTGATTGCTTAGCTCTGATCCTGAGAATTTCAAATCTATCAATTTTTCCAAGATCCATACAGCTGAAAATTATAGATGAGACAGGAGGAGTATGCCATTTTTATAGATAAACATACGTTTCTATCCCTAATTTAATCTGAGAACATTTTTGGAGCAAAGCTTGCAAAATGGAGCACATTCCATAATTAATCGATTGAGGTCAAGAGGTGGAAAGTATTGTCCTGACTATTTTTCCCCCCATAGAAAACACTTTATAAAGCTGGTCTTTTATAAAACCCCTAAAGGTGTTGCCATTAATGCTTAGCAATTGGTCACATTTGCCAACATCGTCTTTATTTCATTTACATTTACAAATTCCCCTTTGTTTTCACTAGCATTAGTCTTGGTGGGCACTGAAACTAGTTAAATAGTTGCCCTATTTTCTTTTTCTATACCTAGACTTTGGAATACCCATATTTGGATCCTTTATTCTCAAAGTAGAGCACCTCAGAGTCACCTTAGGGGCTTTCAAAACTATGATCAGGTCATTCCTACCATTTGAATGCTACCAATGATGTTATCAACAATTTTATATCTCTACACTCAACAACCTAGACCCTAAAACCCTCTCTGTGGACTGTGTCTGCCTCATTCAGCATGCACAAGCTTCTCCTTAGCTTTTTTTCCCCAGTGGTCTTATCCCCAATCATGAAAAGACAGCTCTGTTACTTAACTATCCATGATTTCATTTCCTGCTTCGTTTTTCTAAAGGATACGATATACTAAGCAATGTGTCCTGAGCAATCGGAAAATGTTGATAACTACCCCATGGGGGTCAGCAGAAATGTTCAGTGAAGCTTTCAAAGGGGAAATGAGCTGGTGATGGGGAGAGAGGGTTCATTTGAAGCACACAGTGCCTGTGTTAGCACGTTTATGTGACGACTTTTCAAACGGAGAGCTTGAGCAACCACTCAGTTACATGATTCTCAAGGTAAAAAGAGGTGGATTCTGGATTTCCCTGCAATGCCCTTAAATTCAGTTACATAAAATTCTGTTTCTGTAGCAGAATCCAAAATAATAATTTAACTTAGAAATCACCAATTACACACTATTTCCAGGCTAATTCTATCTCTACACATACTTGTAGAACAAGATGTGAGCCATTATAATTCCATTACTTTCATTTTCAGAGGAATAAAATATCTCCATAGACAGCTTGAACCAAAAACACGATTCAAGGTTACTTAATCAAAAATATGGTTCATACATATAATGGAATATTATCCAGCCTTAAAAGGAATGACACTCTGACACAATGCCACAACTTGGATGAACCCTAAGGACTTTGTAGAGGAGGCAAAATAATGTCCTCTCTACCTTCTGAGTTCTTTCTGAGACCTCTGTAATAAAAGACAGAATAACAGGATAAAAGCAAGCAGAAAGTTATTAACAGGTATAGCGTATCTCATTTGTACAGGGGAGAAACCCTGGGCAAATGAGTAAACTCAAAGAGGTGGGTTAGAACTCTGGCTTACACCACATCTTCAGCCAAGAACAACAGCTAACGGAGAAACGGCAAGAGAACGGAAAGCAGCCTTAGGCTTCTAAGGTCAGACTATGGGGAGACAGACTAACGGTGGAGAAAGTCTCATAGGTAAAGTTTGGGTAATAGTTTCCTCTGGTACCTTCTCCAGGCTCATAAAGTCTAAAGTTGTCTGTGGTGATGAAGTGTGGCCCTTACTAGTAAAGAGGGGAGGAGGGAACCTTTGTAAATATATGTCCTGCTTTCTGGGGAAGGGAGTGCAGAAGCTTTTCTTGTGTGTGTTTCTTCTCAGTTGCCTTCAGCTCAAAATAACCCTTATGCCAAAGTGGCACATTTTGGGGTGCCCTGTTCTGCTGTCTTCAACATTATGCTCAGTGAAGGATGTCAGGCACAAAAGGGCAAATGTATTATTCCATTTATCTGTGGTCCCTAGAACAGCAACAATCACAGAGGCAGGAAGGAGGTGAGTGGTTGAACAGGCTTGGGGTTTCATACTTTGTGGGAAGATAATAAAAAAGCTCTCGACATAGATGGTGGTGATGGTTTACACGATAATGTGAGTCTGCTTCGTGCCACTGTTAAAAATACAGTTAAAAGGGGGTAAAATGGTAATGTTTGTGTTGTGTGTGTTTTACCACGATTTTTAAAGAGTACTTACATAAACATCAGTAATAGCATACAATGAATTCTTAAAGGAGGGTTGGAATTGAACAGGAAAGGGAAAATGTGCTCTAGAGGGCTCCAAGCGATGGATGCCGCAGAACCCTGTCTGGCGGATTCTTTCTCAATCACAGGATGGATTGCAACAGGGGACATTGGAGACACTGTCTGATGTCAGCCTCTGGCACTGATTTTGTTTTATAACCTCGCAGTGACTGGAGAAACATCAATCATCATTTTCATAATCTACGGCGTCTTCCAGATTTGCACTGAACGTCACCATCTCTCTGTTCGTTTTTGGCGGTGGCCCCTTTAAAACAAGAGACCCCAGTGGGAGTCCCCGCTATCGTGGCTGGGTTATGCAGAATATGTACTTCCCACCGTCCAAAACAAGTTGAATTCCTAAAATAGTCGAGGAGCTGAAATCACTGCCAATCGTGGAGAGAGGCCCCGCGGCAAGAATGGCCTATTTATGTCCACATTCCTGAATTGAGTCATCCTTTTTGTCACTCTCACGGAAAGAATTCTGAAATGCCAACTGCCTGTGGTCCTGTTTCCGCCGCCACTGTCCCCACAGCAGAGTGAGGACAACGGTGTGGAGGGAATTTTCCGACATGTGACATGGCTCCCGGCCAGGAGGAGGGAGGCTGCAGCCCGAGGTTACGACGGTCCACGTGTCCCCCTCTTTCCGTACCTACGGACCGTGCCCCACAGCCGTCATGCCCCTCCTACCAGTGCTGGGGAGATGAATGACAGGGAAGCTGTGCAGTCCTCGGGGGCTTGGAGAAAACGCATGGCCCACATCAGTGAGCTGCATTTAAAAATAAATTTTTTTTTAATCCTAAGTGAAACAAGCCAAGCAGAGAAAGACAAATATCACGTGATCTCACTTATTTGTGGAACAGAATGAACATAACAGTCTGAGGAACAGGGTAGACCCAGAGACGTGGAAGTAGGGTACAGACTGACACCCCTCAGAAGACGGGGTGGGGGGGAGGGAAGAGATAAACCACAGAACTTATGCACATGTACGCATAACTGATGGGCATGGACAACAAAGCTGGGGATGGGGTGGGGGGATGGGGAGGAGGGTGTCAATGGGGGAAAAAGGAGAAGCATCTGTAACAAAAATAAATTAATAAAAATAAATAAAATAAAAAGTTGATACTATAAAAATAAAAATTTTTTTTTTTTGATTGATTGATTTTAGAGAGAGAGGAAGGCAGATGGAGAGAGAGATGGAAACATCGATGAGAGAGAACATCGATGGGCCGCCTCCTGCACGCCCCCCACTGGGGATCGGGCCCACAACCTGGGCATGTGCCCTGACCGGGAATCAAACCGGCGACCTCTTGATGCATGGGTCCATGTTCAACAGCTGGGCCACACCGGCCGGGCTGCATTTTGATATCGACCTGTATCATGTCTGTGTTCATATCGACAAGATAATTTAACCGATGGCAGGAAATGCTAAATCTTCTCCTGGTTCTTTACCGTTTCCTCTGATGAGCTTTGTCAAGAGCGGTCATCATTTTGATCACTGTCAGTTTGTAGCCAATGCTTCTATGACCAGGGTCCCCACACGAGCGTCCGAGGAGGGACGGCAGCAGCAAGGAGCAAGCGGGGCAGGGTCTCAGGCCCCCCTGACTGTCTAGAGCTTCTCAACCTCCCTGATGCCGCGACCCTTTCATACAGTCCCTCATGTTGTGGTGACCCCCAACCATCACATTATTTTCGTTGCTACTTCATAACTGTAATTTTGCTACTGTTACGTCTTAGGCGACCCCTGTGAAAGGGTCGTGACCCACAGTTTGAGAACCGCTGGTCTGGAGGGATTGCCCACAGGTACCGTCTTCCAGCTGGACCCTCTGCCCTGTGCAATGAGGAGTGACAGGGCCCATGAGCTCCGTTTAAAATGCACAGACATGGCAGAGCAAAGGCAGCAGGGAACGCACTCCACGCCGCTCCTCTGTGCTACATGTAGCTATCTACAGGCAACACTGTTGCAGACATGACCCGGGACCTGGAACCTTTCCTCTCAAAGCAGGAAAACGGGAGCGCAGCTCGACGGATAGGAAGATCTGAAAAGGACAGCATCGTTCCAAAGCTTCTTGCCAAGCCTGGTAGCATCATCCTCTTAAGAGATTAGGATTAGGGACGATCAGTTTCCTACTGAAACCTCCAGGAGACTGAATGACACGGCAGGGCTAAGCACAGCGCAGGCGTCTTGCAGGGTCTGGCCTGTCACATTCCAACGGGCTTCTCTCTCGGCAGACGGCGCGCTTGGGTCCCGCGCCCCAACCATGCACCTCCTCCGTTCGTGACTCCTTCGAGACATCAGACACTTGCAGCCCCTCCAAGCCAGGCTCCGAGGCAAATCCGTGTCATTGCTCGTTCCCTCTGTGTCTCTCCAAGTCCCCCTTCTCTGTGAAATCCCAGCTTATGGGCCGTCGTGTTCGGAAAGTCTTGCCTCCCAGACAAAAGGAATCCCTTGCTCAGGTGGGTACTCGGACAGCCCAGAACGTACCACGATGCTTTGGTCACTGGCTCAGGAGGAGAGGTAATCATAGCGTCTCGAATCTGAGCGACACCAGCTAGCGGTATGACCGCCCCTCCCTGGGCACAGCCCAGAGCCTTCGCTAGGAGGAATTCCACTCACGTCCCTGGAGGCGGCCAACTGCGTCTCACTGGAGTCCTCCAAAGGATGTCATCGTAGCTCAGATCGCGGGGCAACATTTCTGTCATCGGTTGGACAATTCGCTTTTTCAGTGGGAACTGCATGTATTCAGAAAGTTCCCTTGTCTTCTCAACCGTCAGGCACGCACAGAGAAACTGGCCTACGTCTGAAGCGGAACTCGAGGGCCAGGCGCACCACAGCCCACATCTGGTCAGCCATCCGCTTCCCCCACCGGCCGTTTCGATCGCAGGCGTCCCTGGACGCCATGAGGGGCAGTCAGCTCGGGCAGGAAGGAAGTCAAACATGGAACCAGAGCAGGTGAGGCTGAGCTGGGCCAACCCCTGCTCACACGGGCAGCGAGGGGCATCCGGGTGAGGACCTCACCGGCCCTGGGACCTGGTCTTCTTGCAATCCTCTCCGGCCCCTCTCGGGGACCACGTACCCGGGGCCCCGCTGAGCCCAGACCCAGGGGCGCTGACGGAGCCCACCATGGAAGGGAAACGCTGTCTGTGTCCTCATCTCCTCTTGAAAGGGCCCAGTCCTACTGGGTCAGGCCCCCCCAGAGACCCCGTTATACCTCATCACCTCTTAAAAGGCCCCCTGTCCTAACGCAGCCTCGTGCCGAAGTCCTGGGGGCAAGACTTGCATGCACGGATTTGGGGGAGGGGGAGTTCAGTCCGCACCCCCCGCTAGGCCGTGTCCTGCCGCCTGGCCCCCGGAAGTGGGTGACAACAGAGTGTGTTGTCTTCAGTGGCTATGTTTACAGTCCCTGGTTACACGGGAAACTGAAGGGACCTCCGTCACATCAGGCAGAAGCGTTGTGATCGGAAAGAGTCCCATTCATCACCTGTGCCCTCGGTCTCCCTGCCCTGTGGGTTGACCTCTGGGTCCGCCCTCCAAAAGGCCAGGTGTTAACAAGTCGGTGGCGTGTCATGACGCAGTGCGTGAGCTGTGTGCCAGCCCCAGGGTTTCCCATTATTGTTTTAGGAAGAATGTCAGTGGATGGTGCAGAATGACAGCCTTCCGAGGGCCGTGGTTGGTCCCAGACCTTGACTCCCTGGCCCTCCCAGGTCTGTCTCCGGAACCCCCAGGAGACCTGTGTCTGCATAAGAAGGACTCGCCAGGACGAAGGGTCAGGAAGGAGCCTGTACAGCTTATCACAGTGCCCGGCCGGTGTGGCTCAGGGGTTGAGCGTCGACCCTGCAGCAAGAGGTCGCCGGTTCGATTCCCGGTCAGGGCACATGCCCAGGTTGTGGGCCTGATCCCCAGTCGGGGGCATGCAGGAGGCGGCCGATCGATGTTCTCTCTCATCCATGTTTCCGTCTCTCTCCCTCTCCCTTCCTCTTTCTCTATCAATAAAGAAAAATAAAATGCATCCTGGAAGTAGTTCCGCATATGAATGAGGTCGAGCGGACCCAGGTTTTCCTCCGCGGCCGTCGGAGCATTTTGAGCCGAGGACAGCTGAGAGCCACGAGCGAAGGAAGAGGCATTGTGGGAACTCTGTTTTGGGTAAAGACAGAGCCTTCGAAAGCTTTCCTCCGCCACACATTCCCCTGCAAGGGGCTCCCTGTAGCAGGGGAGACGGGCTCCCGTCACCCAGGCAGGGGAACGCCAGCGGGGAGCGTGGGCAGGAATCCCTACAACCCCCAAGGCCTCCGAAAGGCCCTGAGCATCTCCCAAGCATTGTCTGCATTTCCCCAAGTGGCTCCCCCCGCCCCAGGAAGACTGGGGGTCCACTCTACCTTCTAGCGGCTTCCTCTGTGAGCTCCCCTCTGAGTAGGCGCCGAATAAATTGGCCGTTGCTCTGGCTGGTGTGTCCTGTGTCCGTGTGACCTGCACGCCCTCCGACCGTCACAGGACCTCAGGGGCGGGAAGATAAGGTTTCGTCCCTGACACAACGCACCCCTCACCACAGGAAGGAGAGTGTTCCACGCATTGATGAATTCACCCGAAGCACATTCAATACATACATCTTGGTGATGGAACTTGAGACACACTGTCCACTCCAACGCGCCTTGGAAAGGGGGTCGGCAGTTAGACACTGGGCTCAGAGGGGTGTGCGGAGCACACAGGAAGAAAGAAGATGATTGTTATGCTCGGGATATGATGATGTGCAAAGAAATTCCACGGGGATCTCGAGGGAGTGTATTAAGAAGAGAGTTGCACCCTGGCCGGTGTGGCTCAGCTGTTAGAGCGTCAGCCCGCAGACCAGAGAGGCCCGGGTTCGGTTCCCGCTAAGGGCACGTACCTCGGTTGCAGTGTGTCCCCGGGCCCAGTTGGGGTCGTGTGGGTGGCAGCCAGTCGATGTCTCTCTCTCACATCGATGTTTCTCTCTTTCTCTTCCTCCCTCTCTCCCTCCCGCTCTATCCGAAGATAAATGCAAAAGTGTCCTTGGGTGAGGATAAAAAAAAAACAAGAGTTCCACTAAGCTCCTGAATGAAAGCACCGCTTTTATAAGAAGCAATTAGACCCTTTTACCAGCAACAGTTCATTAGGAGATATCCCTCAATAAGCATTATATTAAAAATGCACAGAAATTCAACTATGATGAACCTAAAATGTATTTAATAACTACCACGATGTGCAAAAGCCTGCTACAGAGAGACACGGCCAACTTGATGAAGAACTAGGACATGTCACAACGGAGCAGACACACTGTGCACTGAGGGACGATGCCGTAGGTGCAGAGACGTTTATTATGCTCCCTCAGGGATGCATTCAATGCACACCGCCCATCACCATCCCAGCGGAGAGTTTCTTCCGCTGGAAAAGCTGCTTCTTCTTTCAGGGACGCACCCCAGACCGCCGATGAGACTTGGAGAAGGGACAGTGAAGACAAGGAAATTCTCCTACTAACCTGGGGACACTTTGTCGTGTTTAGGGTCATTAAACGTGTGACTTGAGGTCTTCAAACTGACGTGAGGAACAGGCCATCGATGAAGGTGGAAAAACAGACTCATCCTATGGCCAAAACTTATGGGCAAATACGAGGGGACGTGGAGTGGCTGTTGAATAAATTATGGTTGAGGAGACTGGCCTGGAGATGGCACGGACATCAGGCATTCCTCCATTGCAATATTTTTAAAAATCTGGGGCATGGCCCGGCCAGTGTGGCTCTGTGGTTGAGCATCGACCCTGCACCAAGAGGTCGCTGGTTCGATTCCTGGTCAAAGCACATGCCCAGGTTGTGGGCCCGATCCCCAGTGGGGGGCGTGCAGGAGGCGGCCCATCGACGTTCTCTCTCATCGATGTTTCGACCTCTCTCTCCCTCTCCTTTCCTCTCTCTCTAAAATCAATAAAGGAAAAAAAAAAGTTAAAAAAAAATTTGGGGCATGAAAACACTTTTGAAACCTCCAAGCCATTAGAAGAAAGTACCTTAAAATATGTTTAAGACCTTGAAGTCGGGAAAGTCTTCAGAAGACACCGGGAACACAAACCCTCTGTCAGGAAAATGCTGGCACGCGAAGTCGCATTTCAGCTGAAACGTTTCTGCATGACCGACGCCATCGCGGACCGCGTTCAAAGGTACCCCCACACAGGGAGCGCATTATAAGGAATGAAAACCCAAAGTGGACCAGCTGCCCCCACAGCGGGACCTTCCACGCATCAGCAGGAAAAGAGACCCCTCAAGAGGAAAAGGGTCGATTAATAGAAAAGGAGAATATACAGTGAAGGAGACTGAACATTAGGGAAATTTATTCAAACCCTAAAAATGGAGAAAGTGTGCCTTTTTAACAACAGGGATACCCCTTAGATTGATTTTTAAACTTACACTCTGCTACCCACCCACCCCAGAATAGCCCTATTTTTTCTATATTTTAATCTTTTCCCTTACATATTAACTTCTGTTAAACAACACCATCTCAAACATGAGCTGAACTAGAAGCAACTCGACAGGGAATGTCATCAGACGTGGAGTAACGTCCAGCGTCACTCCCCCTGGCCAAGGCCTTTTAGAAAAGCACCCTGTCCACCTTCTCAGCGCGAAGACATTTCTGAGTGACAATGTCTCAGGGTTCAAAGTGGGGAAACTCCGACCGTGAAAGGTCAAGGAATACAACAACCCCCTCTTGGGCGTTGATGCAATGAGTCCAGGTCCAGGGCACGAAACCGAGGAGTACGTGCTGTTTGCAAACACACTGTGTGGTTTTTGTTCTTTTCTATTTTCATATTTGACAAGGAAAACACAAAAATATGCACAAGGAATCATCCACTTGAAACAAATAAGTAAAACAAAGTAACTAAGGTGTGAGAAAAGGAAGATCAGTCATCGTGTTTGGTAAATATGTAATTTTGGAGGTATCTTCAAGGAACTCAGTTGTTAACTGTTACAATGTAACAATCCTTTGATGCAACAATGTTCTAAATTAAAGTAACAATCACTCTTTTGTGCGGAAATGCTTAAGCCGGTGATTTTTGGATCTCAGTTGGTTTAAATGTGGGGAAATGTTTGCAATATTGATGATTGCCTCCCCATCAGACACTTCCCCCTCCTGGCACCTGCATGGATCCAGCCCCCAGAGCAATGTGAAATAGTGTATATCAGATGACCCACCCCTGTGATCTCACAGAGTGAAGCAGTGTCAATACCAGGCGCTCTCAAGGGTGTGGAGAAAAGGGGACTCTAGCACACTGCTGGTGGGAATGCAGACTGGTGCAGCCACTGTGGAAAACAGTATAGTGTTTCCTCAAATAATTAAAAATAAATCTGCTGTTTGACCCAGTGATCCCCCTTCTAGGAATATACCTTAAGAAGCCTGAAACACCAATCAGAAAGAATATATGTACCCCTATGTTCACAGCAGCACTATTTACAATAGCTGAGATCTGGAAACAGCCCAAGTGCTCATCAGTAGACGAGTGGATAAAAAAGCTGTGGTACATATACACAATGGAGTACTATGCAGCTGTGAAAAAGAAAGATCTCTTACCCTTGGAGACAACATGGAGGGTCCTGGTGAGTATTATGCTGAGCGAAATAAGCCAGTCAGAGAAAGACAAATACCACATGATCTCACTTATTTGTGAAATATCATGAACAAAATAAGCTGTCAGTCAAAGTAGACCCAGAAACATGGAAGTAGGGACCACATTGAGGAACCTCAGAGAGAGGTGGGTAGGAGGGGTGGGAAGAGATAAACCAAAGAACGTATATGCAGATATGCACAACCAAGGACCCAGGCAATAGGGTGGGGAAGGCCTGCGGTGGAGTGTAAGGCAAAGTGGGGGGGACATCTGCAATACTGTCAGCAATAAGAAGAAGGAGTCGATATCCTTTTCCATACACACATGGACAAGGGAACGAATGGAGACGCTTCCTTGCCCGCATTTTTCAGAGCACACCCATGGTCTGCACGTGGTCTTCTTGGTCAGGGGGGCTGGTCCCCAACAACATGGCCGGGGACGGGTGTATTGTCTCAGCAAGGGTGCCATCGGGATGCAGCTGGGAGAATGAGGATGTCTCTCGGGGTATGGTCCCTGCCGGATGCACAGGGTACGCCCAAAGTCCGCGTGGAGCCCAGGAGTGTTTGCATCCTCCTCTAGCCCTGACCAGCACGGGGAGGGCCTGTCCCCAAAGTGACGAGGTGTGTCCCTCTCCCCCAATCCTTCTCCTCCTCAGGGAGCGTCGCTGCTGCTCCATGGGATCGTGCTTAAGACGACAAACCTCACCCGCTCTCAGGATCCAGCTGTGGGTGGCCTGTCGCGGCATCGCCTCCGGTACGTATGTCAGAAAACCCACCCGTGCACATCCCAGCATGACTGATGCCACCTTCTTCTCAAGGTCAGAGGCTCCTAGGATGCAGCGTTGGGAAATGTCCCCCCACACACGAAAGCAGCTGAGAGCCTCTTCTCTTTCGACGTGCAGAGACACGGAAGACAGCCCTCGTGAGGTCTCCCTGGCAACGAGGACACATTTGGAAGGGTATTCCGACTAAATCAGAGACCAGTCCAAGTTACAAATGAAGTTCAAATGTCCATGACAGATGGAACAGAGGAGCAAAGAGAGAATCTGTTGGAGGAGCTGAGTCTAAGCACTGGCGATAAAGTCACGAGAACGGAGTGAATGGGAGCATTCTCGGGAGGACCTGTGCTGAGTGATGGCGGTGATGTCCAAGGGGGGCGAGCGCTGCTTTGGGGGACGTGCTGACCCAGGGACTGCGTCTCATGGGTTCCAACAGGAAAAAGAAGTTCAAACTGATGAATAAATGCCAAATATAAATCTTCTTCCCCAAGAAGAGTTCCAGAAGGAAAAAGATTAGATAGATACATAGATAGATAGATAGATAGATAGATAGATAGATAGATAGATAGATAGATAGATAGATGATAGATAGATAGATAATTATAGATAGATATAGATTGATGATACATAAATAGTTATAGATAATAGTTATAGATATATGATAGATAGTTATAGGTAGATGATGGATAGATAATTATAGATAGATAAATTGATAGCTAGGTATAGATTGATGATAGATAGATAGTTGCAGATAGATGATAGAGAGTTATAGATAAATGATAGATAGATCGTTATAAGTAGATGATGGATAGATAATTATAGATAAATGATAGATAATTATAGATAGATAAATTGATAGATAGGTATAGATTGATGATAGATAGCTAGTTATAGATAAATGATAGTCATATAGATGATGGATAGTTATAGGTAGATGATGGATAGATAGTTATAGATAAATAATAGATAGTTACATAATAGACAGTTATAGATAGATGATAGATAGGCAGACAGTTATAGATAGATGATACATAGTTATAGGTAGATGATAAATAGATAGTTATAGATAGATGATATACAGAACACTAAAGCACAGAACTCTGGGACTGAGAAATGAGCTATAACCACAGATTAGGGTGAACAAACAAATCTTCAAAGCACTCCACAGAACAGTATTCCATCAGGTTTAAAACTCTGTATGACAGTCGTGCTTGAAATACAAATTCATGTATCAAGAGTCTGGAGACACGGAAGACCAGTGGTCAGGAAGGACATTGAACTCGGTGTCAAGGAACCGGGCTTCAGAGAGGAGCAGCTCCCACTCTGTGGGCTCCCGGGCGCCGGGCCGAGCGCAGGTACACGTCTCCGTCCGCGTCCAGGTGGCTCAGCGAGCACCGCAGCGGTGACTGCGGAACGGGGCCCTGGTCGCAGTGGACAGGAAATCAGTGGAAACCTCAGATGCCCAGGCCTTGCTTTTAACACCCGTGTGCTCAGTGGGCACCGCCGTGGGCCCCGCATGGAGTCAGCTACAGCATCCCTGCTGACGGTTCTTATACCTGGTAACTCGTGCTTCTTAATTCCGCCCCCTTTCGCCCAGTCCCCCAACCCCCTTCCATCCGGAAACCCACAGCATGTTCTTCGTATCTGTGTGTTTGTTTGTGTTTTGTATGTTAGTTTGTTTTGTATTTTAGGTTCCTCATATAAGTGAAATCATACAGTACTTGTGTTTCTCTGTGTGACTTCCTTTGCTTAGTATAAACCCTCCAGGTCCAGCCAGGTCGTCACAAACGCTAACATGGCCTCCTTTTTCATGGGTGAGTAGTATTCCACTGTGAAAAGGTACCCTGTCTTTTATCCCCTCGTCTACGGATGGCCACCTGCATGTACAAGTTGCAAGTTATAAAAATAGTCACCGGGAAGTAAAGTCCACCCCAGGGAACAGAGTCCTGCCCAGGCCCGTGACTCCGCACAGCAGATGGTTGTCACTGGTGTTGGCATCTAAGTCCCCCTGCATCACTCGGCCCTCCCCTCCAGAGCTGGGGGCCGAATAACCCTCTCAAAGCTGAGGAGACACTGTCAGTCCCCAACAGACCTTCCCCAGCCCCCCTAAAATCACAGACCATCACAGCTCCCCGTTATGGGCAAGGAGCCAAGTTTGTAAATGCCTTTCTTTCTTTCTTTCTTTCTTTCTTTCTTTCTTTCTTTCTTTCTTTCTTTCTTTCTTTCTTTCTTTCCTGCTTTTGATGCCACTGGACAAACTGAAGGTGGGGGAGGGGAGGGGACAGGGACGAGACGGCTGAGAGGGCGGCACCCGGGCTGGTCAGTGCTCCGCACACGAAGAGCCCTCGCAGCCGGCAGGAGAAGCGTCCCCGGGGTCTGAGAGCAAGGACGAGCCCAGTTTCCATGTTTGTTCCTTCCTGGCCCGGCTCTGAGAGCTGCGTCAGTTCCCTGAGAGTCCCACTGACGCCCCAGGGGCTGGGGCTGAGCACCCGTGTCTGGGCTCCAAGGTTTGGAACTTGGTACCGGACGCCAAGGGCCCGTGCGTCACGGACCCTGCAGCCGGGGGCAGACGCTCGGCCAGCGTGAAGGTCACAGTGGCTCCTTCAGGAAGCCGAGGCGCACGGGGTGGGGTCCTGGATGACGCGTTCCTGTGGGTGCTCCTCTCAGGGTCACCTCCTGACTGCCTTTCTGTCTGGGCACAGCCAACTCTCAGACGGGCTCAAATAGATTTTTTTTTTTTTTTGCCCTCACCTGAGGACACTTTTGCATTTATCTTCAGATAGAGCGGGAGGGAGAGAGGGAGGAAGAGCGAGAGAAAAACATCGATGTGACAGAGACACGTGGAGTGGCTGCCACCCACACGACCCCAACTGGGGCCGGGGACACACTGCAACCGAGGTACGTGCCCTTAGCGGGAACCGAACCCGGGACTCTCTGGTCTGCGGGCCGACGCTCTAACCACTGAGCCAAACCGGCCAGGGCTCAAATAGATTAACAATGCTGATGGGAAGTGGCTTTCTTCTCTGGGGACACTCTGGGCCGTCACACACTGGGGGGAGGCCAGCGAGGCTGCTCCAAGGCGTCGGGACGGCCTCCAGGACCGAGAACAACCCAGCCCCAGATATCACCAGGGCCAGGCCGAGAAGCCCTGGGCACAGAGCAGTCCAAGCAGCTGCTCATTGTCGTGAGGCCACGACAACGTTTGCGATAGGTTCAGGCAGGAATGCTGGCGTCCCTCATTTCTTCTCCGCACACCGGCTCCTTCATCTGCTGTTTAAACCATGCCCTTCAAGGACGCCTTACACTGCGATGTCCACTCAGCGTCCGCACTGCAAGGGGACGTCGCCGGGGCTGGGAGTCAATACCTGGCCGTCGTCCGAGTGGACTTCCAGTCTGCAGTACTGGGTGGGATGGTCCACCCAGGAAATGTTCCCCTCGTCCCTGAAACAGCCCGCAGAGACCTTGACAACGGTTACAGTGGAGAGGATGTTTGGCTTGGTTCTCGCCAGAATTCCTCCGATGTGTTTGACCTCTGACACTTTTGGCGGGTAACCCCATCACTGTGGCCAACTCGTCCTCGTTTTCCGAGACCTGTTTGAGAACCCACAGTCCCCTGATCTGAGAACGCCCTGATCCTGGGGGCTGGTCCCCCGACATGCCATGGAAGTGGTTTCTCAGGTGACGTTTTCTGGAGAAATGCTCGATTAGCAGACCCTCCCAAAGTAGAACTCGGTAATGACCGTGTTCCCTCCGGGAGGAGAAAGAATGAACTCTCTCTCTTTTTTAATTGTATTGAATTTACGGGGGCGGCCTCGTGTCTCATACACACAGCTGGTCTTCTGCTGGGTGGAGAAAGCGTCATCTCCTTAACACGTAAAGATCCTGGTTTACAGAGTTGTGCGTAACACAGTCCAGGGTTCTCATTCCACGATTACAATGTAGAGTTACGGGATTTGGTGAAAAGCTCGCAGACCACCATAGAGGTCCCTGAGGGTAAACACGTAAAGACCGTCTTTGGCATGGCTGATACCAATGAAATGCGCCGTTTCCTCCTCCAATGTAAGCTCATGCAGCATATTTAAATAATAGCCATGAGTGAGAGAGCCCAGGACAGAGCTCCCTGGAAGTCCTCCAGTCCCCACGCTGGCCCCCAATGAGTTCACCCAGTGAATTGTCACCTCAGAAGTACCAAGAGGGCTGACGATGGTCAGGGTGGGGTGCTCAGCATCTGTCACCTGTAACATCTCATCGAAACCTTCTAGCCCTGTGCACTCACAGGGAGGTGGTCAGTTTACTTAAAAAGCTGTCTTCTCAGAAACCCTGGGACAGGATTGCACCACAGTCCTTCAAACTCGACCATCAGTGACGTTCATGGACCTCACACAACAAGTGCGATACTAAACCTGGAGATATGACATGGGGTGGGGAGCGGGTAACTGTGGGTCCTCTTCACTTGGCCACCTTGGACTGTGCAGAGCTTGCCCACAGTCAGGGGCAACACAGCCACCTGTCACACAGTCCCTGGGCTCTCACTTCAGGAGACACAACGCCAACAAGACAGACTATTTCCTGTTTCACTTCCAGCCGCCTACACTTTCTTCCTGTCCAACTAAAAGGCATCGTGAACTCAAGCCACTCCCAAATCTGACCTCCACAGGTGTCTCCCATCAGCATCAATGGCTTATGCCTCCTAAATAATTCATGTACCATTGCCTCATTCCACACACTCACCTGTCTCCCTCTGAAGCAGTAAGTGGCTGGAGACTGGGGACTAGAGTTAGCACAAGGCCTTAGCACACGTGTTGTAACACGTGCTTGAATAGGCGAATCAATCACTAGTGCTCAGAGTGGGGTTACTGTGTCTCCCCTTGGGGTCAAAATGCAGGTGGTAGCTGTGTTTGAGATTGCCTGCTGGAGAAGTTCCACATGTTTTTACACATAAATAACACACACACACACATTACACATACATGTCAACCTTATTCCCAAGAAGTGTGACAACATATGACTCATCGTGACATTTGCAGTGCACAGATACGCATAAGACCCCTGTCCATATTTAAACAGTCATTAGACACGAATGGAAATTAGTCCGCCGTGGCCCGATGAAGTAGTCATCATGTCGGAGAACCTTCCAATTAGCGACGAGCATATTGATCATTGGCTAACGCTCCTGAGACAACCATAATCGTTTCTGGAAATGTAGACAATGGTGTCCGCTTTAGAAAGGTATGTTTGAAATATCAGTTTAATCTTGGAGGTACTTATCCAAATGCCCTGGTGGGAATCATTCTGCAGGACCATCCAATGCTTGTGAAAGCCCCGACCATGCTCTCGCTCATTATTAAAATTTGAGATCGCAGAGCACCACACACCAGATGAGGTATTGTACATAATGACTTTCTCATTCAATTTTTCTAATCTCTACTTTTCATCCCCCGGGGGATTTTTCTCGGTAATTGTCCAGAGCTTTAAATAAAAGAACAGCGGTGATTGAATCTTCCTGCGTCCTTATTTTTAGATTCGCGTCTGCAAGACTGCAGACTCCGCGGCAGAGAACAGAAGAGGAGGATGCGTGTGAAGGTGGTCCAGGCACATCATTCTGAGTTATCATGTGTCCTTCAGCTCACCACACTGAGGGAGAACGGGAAGCCTTGGAGGGGAAAGAGCTCTCTCCTCGGTTTGGCCGTCAGAATTTCGCATTTCTCCATTTGACAGTCGGGGGCCTCATCAATAGTAGGCTCGATTATCTGCATTGCACCCCGCTTCGAGAGTCCTGGCCCAGTAGGGACTCTGCAGCTGGGGGTCCACGCATGCTAAATCACCGCACATTCAGCACGCGTGGTCACCTCTGTGAGAACCCTCGGGCCATGGACAGCAGCAATTCTTGGGTTTCCTGCAAGCTTCTCTTGCGTTCCCCCACGTTGTACTACACAGCCTCATTGCACAACCAATGTTATAGTCCCGTTGACGACAGTTCCTCTGAGCGCCGTGAGCCACACCCCTGGACCCGTTCCCGGAACACAGCGCAAACGAGACTGTGGAAAGCAGCCCTGAACAGACCCACTGTCCAGGGATCCTGGAGCCCCGGGTGCCCTCCCCAGCGGAGCTGGAACAAATGTAGAAATTCCAAAACAGCATGTTGTTCGAACAGCTGAGGCTCAGTTTGCTATTGGTAACTCCGTTAAAAAAGAGAAAGCAACTTAAAAAACACACACACAGAAACAGTGCCAATTTTGTGATCGGATCGGCCCTGAGACCGAGGAGAAACATGACCTAAGAGAGGTTATTATAGTTGTGTTTGCGGGGCAATGTACGTGCTAAAATCGGAAGGAACCCGATTGATGACGTGTGGCAAGGAGGCTGAAAAGCAGAGAACTCGTTCATCGATAGATGCTCCGTGCTCAGAAAGATGACGAGGGGGACGACCAGGGAAAGAGGACGATGCCGACTTCCCTGTGACGCGGTGGGAGTCACACAGCGGATGGGGACGTTCACGTCGCTGCTCCCAGGTTCTCGGGAGAGTGGAGTAGAGACTGTCCCGCAGGGGATGTGAAAAACCAAGGACAGGGGGTCCTGAGAATGACGACATTGTGTCTGCATTAGAAAGGGGGACTCATCGAGGATTCCTGGGGGTTGGTGGGAGCCGAATGATCAGATGAAAGGACAAAAGGGAAGAGAGAAGGGCGTGGTGGTTAGAAGGTCATTCTCTAGATGACACAGAGTAGCCGAAGCTACGTCACACATGGAAACAGGGCTGGTGGGAAACGTCTTCGGGGAGAAAGAACCTAATGACTAGTTCGTGGTGGAGACAGGAAGCGAAGCTCGTGAAACAGGAAATGAATCGTGAGTTTCATGTGAGTGCTGAGTGCTGGACGCACGTGAAATAATGTGTTTTCCAGATGCCTTCGCTTACGACATGGGGTGTGAGCCTTTCTCCAAGACATTGCTGCAACCACACACCTCATGTGCCTAACAATCCACTTAAAAACCCGTTTTCTGCATCTCGGATGGAGGTCAGTATGCTGGGTTATGAGTATCACCTGTTACACCGGTACCCCTCACCCCACTGTGAAAGTTGCCCCTAAAATCTGGCCATGCAAGGAGCAAATTGTTTCCTTCCCTCTCCTTCCAGCAATTGTTTCTGCCCGGAGGCACAAGAGTCACGGGTGAAATGGGCACTGACTAAGCACTGGCAGGTGACAGACCCTAAGGGTCCAGTGTAAAATCAGTGAGTTCCCCGGGATGTATTTAGCAGGGGGGTCCCCAAAGGTGAGGGTGCACGAGGACCTTGTTGCTCATTAGCTGTTCAGCATCTGGCATCAGAGGCTGCCAAGTTCAAGGCTGCACACAGGGAACTGTGACAAGTGTCGTGTGGGAGGGCAGAGCCAGGCAGGTGCAAAAGGCTCGGTCGGTGCTTCCCCAGTGGGAGGTGTGGACGGGCTCACTGTGCAAACGCTCCCATCAGATCCGACTCCGGGCAGTGGAGCTCTCGGGGACCTGGCCCACGCCCTCCGTGTCCCCTGGGCACACGGCTTTCTGTTTACACGGAGCTGTGCTTGTTGAGATGTGCCTGTGGGTGTCGTGCTTTGGTGAAGTGTGTGTGTGGGGTGAGGGGCTGCTCCCTAAGAATAAAAATTTGCGGTCGCCATTCACCATTTCCCTTCCAGGCTCCCAGCCACGTGCATATTCTTCCCCACAGTCAGGGGCCCCGCGTGTGCTGCTGACTTGAGACAGCGGGTGTCTCTGCGGGGACCCTCGCCTGCTGGTCCCTTTGCTGCACGTGGCCGGGTTTGGGGTCTCCCTCAAAGAAACAATTACATTTAAACGTGGAGGAAATAATTGGAGGTTTCCTTCCCGACGACACGATGCACCCCAGGGGTGACAGGTGTGGTCTGGTGACTCACCCGGTCACCACTTCAACTGAGAGGCCTCGAGAGGACGCCGAGGTAGCGTGTGGACCCCTTCGGCAGTGAGCACTACCCCGGGAGTCTTCCAGGCTGGAGACACAGTTGCTGCCGCCCCGCGAGGGCTGCAGGACCTCAGGCAGGGTGCTGGGCCCTCCAACAGCAGAAGGACAGGGAGAAGCCAGTGGCCGGTCCTGACATTCTTCTGCCTTCCCGTTTGTGGGTTCCCTCCCTCACTCACCTGGCAAAGGCCTTCGCAAACTCTCTGTTTTCCAACAAAGAGATCACAGTGGCTAGAGATGGACGGATATGCTCGCCCCCTGTCCTGTTCGCATGTCACCTCCCCAGCTCCACCTTCCGTGATGTGTCCAGTAGGCAGCCTGCTCGGCCGTCCTCCAGCAATGAAGACACGGGCTGCTTCCACACGAAGGAGAGAGCTGGTGGCCAAACCCTGGCTGGGGAAGGAGGAGCTCTCTGAGGGCCCCGCGGCTGTTTTTCAAGACGGATGTGCAACTTTTGTCTCCCTTTTAGGAGACGTCAGAAGTGTGAAAGCCGTCACCAGCCACGCTTAGGCGAGCATTTCCTGTTGCTCCTCACCTCAGAAGCCCCCGGTGTGCAAGAGTGGTGTTTCAGTGTGGAAACCTACCAAGCACGCACGCTATTACAGCAGGAGAGGCGCTGAGCCGAGCACGTAGTGACGGGTGTTTGTGGGGCCTCGGTTGGGTTTGGAAAATAAGGATTATGGCCAGGAGTAAACAGCGCATCTCACCCCCTCTCTGTCGCACATCCTCTGTGGCTCCTTCGTTCTCTGTCCCTCATCCGTCTGCCCAGTGGGTCATCTATAATCCCTCTTTTCATTCCCTACCCTTCCCTTCTTCACTCCATGGCTGTGGGTGTTTCTTTATCTGTCTCTTCAGTCTATTTCACCAAAGGAACTCCCAACCACCCCCACCAGGGGACTCATAAGTTTTCATCCACCCTGACCTCTGTTGGAAGCATTTAAACATCCTGTCACCTAAGATTCTTCCTCCTTTGCCTTTTGACGGCATTCTCTTCCTACTTTCCTGTTGGGTCACTTCTTCTTGGTTTCCAATCTGTGTCACAGCCCCTCCGTTATGTACTCATCCAATGAATGGCACCCAATGAATGGCATCCAGTGGATGGAACCCAATGGATGGCACCCAATGAATGGCACCCAATGGATGGCACCCAATGAATGGCATCCAATGGATGGAACCCAGTGGATGGCACCCAATGAATGGAACCCAATGGATGGCACCCAGTGAATGGCATCCAATGGATGGAACCCAATGGATGGCACCCAATGAATGGAACCCAATGGATGGCACCCAGTGAATGGAACCCAATGGATGGCACCCAATGGATGGCACCCAGTGAATGGCATCCAATGGATGGAACCCAATGGATGGCACCCAATGAATGGAACCCAATGGATGTCACCCAGTGAATGGCATCCAATAAATGGCACCCAATGAATGGCATCCGCTGAGGTTCTGTGTTTGCCTATTTCCACGCAGCTGCCCACTGCTGAATTTTCACTCAACTCACGGCATAGATTGTTTGTCCTGTGGAGAAGGTGGGCTTCAACCCAAAGGTTGTGCAGGGAGAATCCAAGGAGATATTTTATGCAAAATCAGCACGGTCAGGATTTTAAAGACACCGTTTTCAAAGCGGAGGCTTTATTAGAAGAGAAAACAGTCGAGACAAAGAGAACAGAGGGAAGCGTGTTCCTAACGCAGGGGAGAAAGATGGTACGAAAACAGAGGCGGCACAGGGAGCAGTTTATCCTGAGAGATGTCAGGGAGGCGACTGCCGGAAGGGCACTCCGGAGCTGGGAGGTGGAGAGGAGAGAGGAGTGAGTTAGGGGGTGCCCCAGCTGGGGGGCTAGGAAGTGACTGCAATTGAGCACAGATTTGGGGGGGAGGATTAAACATGACCTAAGATTAAGTAGGGGAGATGGTTGCCCAATGAATATGCTAAAGACGACTGAATTGTACATTTTAAATGGATTCACTGTATGTCACGCAAATTATATTTCTATGAAGCTATTGTGAGAAGAGCGAAAGTAACATCGTCGTGATTAAACATGACGGCTGGCGGTGAAGACAGGAAACGTTGTGGCACGAGCCACGCATGAAACACGGGGGCAGATAAGATCTTAACACAAGGGGAGGGAGGTGTCTCAGGCTTTGGGCAAGAGAACTCCCCCGCGAGGTCAGAGGGACGGAGGAAAGGGGGGATAGCTGTATGTCGTGGCACAAGGGCCCAGCACGGACGGAGCTCATCGTACGAGACCCCGAGTTCTCTCTGAACTGGGGAATGCCCTCCGCTGAGCGGGAGACCGAGACAGGAAGGACGCAGAGCCCTCGGCAAGGTGACCGCCTTCTGGAAGCGGGGCTCGGAGGACACAGAGGGACCGCAGACCTGCAAGCATTGGCACTGGGGTCCACGTGACTCCGAGGTAACGAACGGCAGCAGTTAGAGCCGGGGAAGCGGGATGGTGTTGTTCGCCAGGGTTCGAGCTGTCAGGAGGAAGAGGAAACACGAAAATGGGGGTTACGGGCATCGACGGCACTGAGGAAAGACGGCCGGAGGGAAAAGCTTGGGGCCACCCTGAACAGATGACGGTGTACACGAGATGGACCGATAGGGTCCTTTTCAAAACAACATCTGTGAGCTCTGTTTTGTTTCATTGTGAGATGAAGTGTCCTTGAGTATAATTGATGCTGGAGGGGGGAGGGGTGGGCTTCAGAGGAGATTTCGAGAAAGACACAGCTCTTAATGCTGACGGGGCTGCAGTCTCCCCCCGACCCTCAGTTTCACCTTCTGAGATTGTTCCCCGTGCTCCACTGAAGTCCAAAAATATGGAGTGGAACACTCCAGAAATAAACAATTCAGATGTTTGGAACTGGGTAACCGTAGTGGACGCTGTATGAGCCTCAAAGCCTAAAATACTGACTGTTTGGCTTTCTACAGGAAACGTTTGCTGAGCTACGTCTTTACATAGCCTCTGCCTACGTCATAATTGATACGCCTCATCACATTGACATCATGCTTTATTAGCAAACGTGTCCCTGTCACTGAGTACGGTGGAGTCTTTCCTTGGGCCTTTAGGGCATGTTTTTGTGAATTTTCTTGACCTAAAATATGGTTGACATCTCTGAAGATTCTTCTGGGGGATGAGTTATGGACCAGAGACCATGGATGCTTTCATACCTTTCGACGGAGTGTCCTCCAGGGAGGCAGAAGGGTCCACGCTGTCCCCTGCCAGGATGCTGACAAGAACTAGAGGTCTGTGTCGTCACCGTGATGCTTCTTCCTCCGGTGTGTCATCCCCAAGCCACGCACCACCAGGACGTCACGGCTGGTGCTTTGTCTGTCTGGACGCTTTTACGCTGTTTCTCATCGGCAGCTAGGAAATGCGCCACAGACATCTGCTCCGGGCAGCCAGAGGGCGCGACACGTTCTTCGTGACACCCACCTGGCAGGTATTTTCCCCCGTAAAAGCAGCCCCTTGCTCGTCTGCCCTTTGGGAAGCGATCCATCCATCCCGGCAGTGAGACGCTGGAGATGCAGAGGTCTCTGCTGCGGCAGCAGGGCAGAGAGACGGAGGGGCAAATGCCCACACAGCAGAATGCACGGCAGATGGTCCCCCGTCCGGGCTGGGCACCCAGGGCTGCGAGCAATCAGAAAGGGTTCAAATTTCAGCGCAAGGCAGACAGATGTCGGCACTCTGTCCGCGGGGACATCCGACCGGAAGGCCACACTGGACACCACCCGCGTTGGGGTGTAATTTGATAGGTGAAAACGGTGTGTTGGTCCTTTGTATTCCTTCTGGGTAGTTGTTCATTTTTTTTTTTTTTTTTTTTTACTGGGGAGTTCATCATTTTTGGAGTAAGATCTCTTTCTATGTTAAGAATACAAATGTTCTTCCTCCTAACTGGAATGCATGCAGCTGCCCTGTGAATTTCCTGTGGGTTTGTCGTGTGTGGGACCTGTAAGTGGAAAACACTGGGTTAAGCAAAGTTAAAGAATACGGACGCCAGACTTCCCAGAGCCGCTGATATGCTGACGTCGACTGGAAGCCAGCAGGAGCAGCACTAATGTGGCATTTGCCAAAATTTTGGACCGTGAGCAACCTCGTTTACCAAGCATCTTGCAAAATATGCTTCAATATACTCGGTAGCAAAAATGTGTGAAGTTGTGGTAGGAAGCAGGAGATATATGAGGCATATTCTGAAAGATACTAAGTCCTATTGAAAAACAACCAGCATGAATTCGAACTATAATAAAATGGCTACGTAAAAAATAAATATCAGACATTAACAGTTTATCCATGTATAAGAAATGACTAGTTTTAAAATATTACCCAAAGAGAGACCATTCCAATAGCAATTGAAACAAAAAAAACCAAAAATCTAGAAATAACCTAAATAATAACTATGTAAAATCTATCAAGAAAAATCATAAAACCTTACTAAGCGATATAAAATTAGATACAAAGTTTGAAAGTTCTTCATGGATATTTTTAGAAACACGTAAAGTTCTTCTAAAATTCATCTGAAATGAATCAGCAATCCTATTAGTTAAAGTCTTGAACAAAATAGCAAGGTGAGAGTGAAGTGAGATAGCAAAATATTCTATCTACAAGGACCTTAGAGTCCCACGGACATCGTCAAGAAGAGATACCAGACCCCTCCTTTTGCACACCATATGAGCTGTATCCCCAATTAGAGACAGAACAACTAACCACATCCCTGTGGCAGAAGAGACAGAGTGTGAGGCCAGGGAAGACCTCAAAGGAATAATGACTTAAAACCTCTCAAGTTTGACAAGAAATATAAACCTACAGATTCAGGAAGCTGCGTGAATACTAAACAGGTTACCGCAAGAAAGTCATGCCGAGACACATCTTAATTAAACTTCTGGAAGCTAAACCCCAAGAGAAGTCTTGAATGTAGCTGCAGGAAACATCTTACCTACAAGGGGTAAAAATTCACATAGCAGCCGACTTTTTGAGAAGAAAGCATAGAGGGCACTCAGAAGTAGCCCGAGATGTTGCGGATGCCGAAAGACCCTTCAGGAATACACAGGAAAGTAAGATGATCTCAGATGAAGAACATCCAGGACAATTTTTCAACATACATACACTAAAGCAATTGCTAAAAGGAAGTTCTAGATAGTAGGAAAATGATTTAAAAACCAAAGAAAAGAAATCCTGGAACATCAGGAAGGAAGAAAAAAAGATACAATACACAAAAATATAGGTGATGATGCTTTTCTTTTCTTATCGAGTTTTTAAGTTATAGTTAAGGGTTGAAACAGAAATTAGAACGTTATCTGATGTAGTTCTAAGTACCTGCTGAAAAAGTGCTTCAAGTAATTATAATATAAATGGGGGAAG
This sequence comes from Tadarida brasiliensis, assembly GCA_030848825.1. NCBI lineage: Eukaryota > Metazoa > Chordata > Mammalia > Chiroptera > Molossidae > Tadarida > Tadarida brasiliensis. The sequence goes on along the minus strand of CM061280.1, from coordinate 131,799,260 downwards.
AGAAAGGAGACAAGGTTTCTACAATTCACTGGTGGTATCAGTAGACAGCAATAGTTACGGACATATAACAATTAGAGGAAACCACCAAAAAGTTAAACGAAGAGATACACTAAAACCACTCTAGATAAACCAAAATTGGATTCTAAATAATGTTCAGTTAACCCACAGAAAAAAGAAAACAAAAGCATGAAAAATGGAGATAACAAATAACAGGCGTAATTAAGTCCTAACATGTCGAAAATCATACTAAATGTAAATGGCCTAAAATCAGCCATTAAAAGGCAGAGATTGACATCCACTTATGATAAATACTCTCAGAAAAGTAGAAATAGAGGGGAGTTTTCTGAGGTCTATAAAGAGCAGCTATAAACTGCTCGTACCTGACAGGATACTTAATGCTGCAAAACTGAATGCTTCCCCCTAAAATAGGGAACCAGGCCAGTATGCCCACTTGCTCTACTCTTATTCAACAGACTGCTGGAAGTTCTTACCAATACAATAAGAAAGTATGATAAGATATGCAGAGCAGAAAGAAAGAAAGAAAACTATTCTCAGACCTGGCACCAAAATCATGATACATTAAGAAAAATAAAACTCACTGATAAATAAGTCTTCATCGAAATTTGAAGCATTGGCTGTATGAAAGGCCCTGTTAAGAGGATGAAAAGCTACAGTGTGGGAGAAAGTATTTGCAAACTGCATATCTAAGCAAACACTCATATCTAAAATAGATAAATGACTGTCTAACCTCAACAGTGCAAGAGAAACAATGCAATAGGAAATGGACAAAAGACATGAAGAAGTCATACAGGTGGCAAATAAAAACATCCAGATGTTCTACATTATAAGCTATTAGACAAGTGCAAATTAAAACCATAATGAGATATCACTGGCCATCTATTTAAATGGTTTGCATAGAAAGTACTGGCGACACCAAGGACGCAGAGAAACTGAATCAATCACACATTGCTGATGGGTTCTGCACAATGGTGCAGCCACTCTGGAAAGCAGTTTAGCCGTACCTTCAATAAAAGTCAACATGCAACCCAGCACTTTCCCTATGGTATTTACGCCATAGAAAGGAAGCCTTGTATTGATGGAAACATGTGTACTCAACCGTTCACAGCACCTTTATTTATAATGGTGCAGAAATGGAAATGACCTTGATATTCCGTGAGTGAATCATAAAAAGCTGTGGTAAGGCCCAGCATGGACCAGTGCTCAGAGATACAAAGAAACAAAGTATAGATACACACAACAGCTCGGTGAAGGTCCAGCCGGTTACGGTGAATGAACAGCTCGGTCCCCAATGTCATGCTTTGATATACACAATGTCCCTGGAATGAGAGTATTGAAGAAATGGAAAACAAATCAGTGGTTGCCAGCAGTTAAGGAGAGGATGAGGGGAGGAGGAAATGAGTGTGGTTATAAAAGGACAGCGGGGCCCTGGCCGGTTTGGCTCAGCGGTTAGAGCGTCGGCCTGCGGTCCAGAGAGACCCGGGTTCGGTCCCCGCGAAGGGCATGTACCTCAGTTGCAGTTCGTCCCCGGCCCTGGTTGGTCGTGCGGGAGGCAGCCACTCGATGTGTCCCTTTCACGTCGATGTTTCTCTCTCTCTCTCTCTCTCTCTCTCTCTCTCTCTCTCTCTCTCTCTCTTTTCCTCTCTCTTCCTCCCACTCTATCTGAACAAAAAATGGAAAAATGTCCTCGGGTGAGGATAAAAATAAATAAATAAATAAAAAGACAGTGGGAGGGATCTCCGTGGTGATGGAAAGGTGCTATTTCTTGACCGTCTCAACATCAACAGTGTGGTTGTGACTCTGAACTACTTGTAAATACCAGTATTTGCGGAAACCAGGTTCATAGCACAAGTGATGTTTCCAGTATTTCTTAATGACCGTAGGTCTATAATTATCTCAGAATAAACTGTCTAATTAGAATGTTTTAAAAAATGAAGTGACTATCAAAAAGAACCAAAAAAAAAAAAAAAAAAAGAGCCTTTAATGAGATGGAGAAACAGACAAATCACATTCATGAAAAGGGGGTATCCCATTTTAAAAACTGTAAAAACATATCAAAATGTTACCAAGAACGTGTGAGATGTTTCTCCGGGTATTTATTTTCGCTACATATGCTGTATTTAAAACCAGAAACAGACGCGCGAGAGGCCCAGCGTCCAGAGGCTGGGCATGGTCATTTAGCGTAGCTAGGCTAATGCCACTGAAAGAATCTGGTCAACAATGTCATCTGTGGGTCCATTGTTAAGGCACTCAGAGGCACAGCCGTTGCTTGACACGCACCTGCCAGAGACGGGGCCGCTTCGTATTCCAGCTGCCATGTGTCCACATTGTTGCGGCTCGCTAATGAGGCCCCACATTGTCCTGAACGGGGACCTCAGAGGAGGGGAGCTCCTTTCTATCTCATTCTGCTCATTAGTGGGTGGTGAATGGGGCACACACGCTGGGCGGAGATAATCGTGAAGTTCACAGGCCCACGTTTGTCCTAATAAAGACTCAAGGAGATGCCAGCGTACCCTTAGGCGCTGGTGCCCTTTGCCCACGCTGGGACACAGCGCCACCCACAGCATCTCGTGGTTACCCATGCCGCACAAGGGGCCTGAGAACCGGCTCCCACAGCGAGTTAGAAATAGGCGAGCAGGAGTCCCACCGCCTGGCCGGTCTTTCCAATCACGGGGGTCTTCCCGGGGAATGAGCACGGCGACTCGGATTCTCCTGGTGAAGCGTTTCAGGCTCTCCGCGCTGAGTGTTTCCGTGGTTCCACGCCACCTGCATCTCTGTCTGTGGGCGTTTATCCGTCTGTGCGATTTGGAACACATCTCCTAACTGCCTCGGCCACCTGGTTCCCAGAATGAGGGGGGTCTTCGAGGCTGCTGCACGTCCTGGGGTTTCGGGGTTTGAGCAGGTGTCCGCTGCCTCACTTACCTGGCCCACCCCGACTCCGCTCCACCTGAGAAAGGAACCTCCCAGGGAAGCTGGAAGACACACGCAGAGACAGCATCAGATTGGACTGTCATATCACCGTTCTCATAGTCATTAAAGGCTGGCGGTTTTATGCGGTTCATCACCGTGGTGCTCAGTGGGGTTGTTTTGTCCTTCCTGGGGATGTCTGGTGAGATTTGAACTCAGTCTGTGGGGTCATCACTAGGATGGGGTGGTCCAGGAATTTGGTAGCTTGAGGCCAAGGATGCTGCTAAATATACCCTCCCCACAAAGAAACCCCCAACCCCAGATATCGATGGAAACACGCACAGCATCCCTGCTTTACCGCACGGAATCCCAGAGGTGTTTATTCATTTGTTTATTTTTATCCTCACCCGAGGACATTTCTGCATTCATCTTCAGATAGAGTGGGAGGGAGAGAGGGAGAGAAACATCGACATGAGAGAGACACATCGAGTGGCTGCCACCCACACGACCCCAACCGGGGCCGGGGACAAACTGCAACCGAGGTACGTGCCCTTAGCGGGAACCGAACCCGGGTCTCTCTGGTCCGCGGGCCGACGCTCTAACCGCTGAGCCAAACCGGCTGCAGGAGGATTCAGGGACTCCCGCGTGGGGGCTGGTCGGCAGCAGGTGGGAGTTCAGAGCCGGCTTCTCCCTGAAGTATGGTTTTCCCGAGAAGCACCTGTTTACAAACGGCTGCTGCCCTCTGCTTTTACATTTGGGCCCAGTTGGTCATCAGAAACCCATTTTAGGACGAGCCTCCTCCCCCGCCCCCAGGGTTCCCACCCTGAACTCCCTTTTATCAGCCTAGAGACCCATCCTCACAAAGGGACTCCATTGGCATAAACGCCCTCCCCAGAGTGTCCTCGATCAGGGAAGGTGGACTTGTCACAGGATAGGACACACAACTGGACACCACACCCAGACAGACTTGGTCACAAATGAGCACACCTGTCACCTATTCTTCTAAGGGGCCGTTCATCTTTCTCAAAATCATGTGCTACCCTAAGTTGGCTACATCCCCTTCCCCTACCCTGTGACAATCCTGCATTTTCAGCCACCTCTTTGGGTGTCCCCCACAGACGCAAGGGAGACGTGTTCATAAACTGTGTTCTACTCTTGAGAATCTGTCTTTGATGACAGGGGTCTCGGAAGAGAACTCGGAAGGGAAGAGGGACACTTATTTTCTCCTCCGGTACACAATCCTTTATGTAGCTGTAGGTAATTATTTCCCCCTGAAACGCTTTTACACAATTTCCTGGTGTTTATAGCATAATTACCTGACATCCAGTTTGGAGCATACTTCCTTATTTGTGGACGATGGAACAGTGTGGTCGTTAATTACTTTGTTTCCAGTAGTAATTGTCTCTGATGCTTCAGCAGGCTACAAACTTACGAGGAAATTGTTTGTTCTTGCTTTAACCACCGGACTTAATGAGTACCTTTGCGGTTACTGCGAAAGGCTCGGGGAGAGTTCCATTCACGGATCGTCAAGCACAAGTGTTTCCTTTCGCTTTGGCTACACTGTTCCTAAGGCCTGTGTTTACTAGGGAAGGAGAGAAGCCAGTTTACATGTAACCTCACTTTGTTACATGATTCTCCTGGATAACAAAGTAACTAACCCTGCACTCCGCGGCTACTTGGTGAAACAACTATGTGTTGATAGCGGTTGTGAGTGCGAGGAGGGGGCAGTGCCGAGGGCAGAGTGGCCGTCCTGAAGCCTGGTCCCGGAGGTGGGGGCTGACCATGAACAAGGACACAGGCACGGGAACCGCAGGTCTGTTGCCCTACCGTTCAGGGCGCCGGAGAAGATCCAACCAAGAGGTGGAATACAGAGTCGCCGTGGGTGGGGACATTGAGTGATGTCACATTGGCAGGTGGAGGTCACATTCTCATAGGGGTCAGGAAGGTCTGTCTGGGGAGACGACACCTAAACCCCTGCACGATGAGAAGAGCCTGGTTGAGGTGTGCATGCCGGATCGCGGAACAGAAGAAATGGGTGTGCTCAGAGGCTACGGAGCAAGGACGGTAGAAAAGGAGGAGCCTCAAGAGGTAGGCGGGGAGTGCGACCCGCCAGGAGACGGGGGTGTTGGGAACACGTTGGCGTTTAATCCTGAGCTCGATGGCAAGCTGTGGAGGGCTCTAAGGAGAGATTTGCTTTAGGCAAAAATCACGCCACAGGCAGTGTGAGTAAATAGCAGAGAGAGAGGCATGAGAGGAAGCAGCCAGAGACAGGGTAGCACGGTGGCTGGATACATAGAAGGTTAGAGTGATACATAAAGACGGTCAGAGGTAAGATGTATATAAGAGATGGGTCCGGCTTTCAGCACGCAATTTGCCTCGTTCTTCTTTACAGCGTTTGGGTCGAGCACGGAAGTGGTTCTGCTCATTTACCAACGAACTGACTAGAGACGCTCGCTGGTTTTTGCCTGGTGCACGTGAACCGAGTTTCCGCTAAGTACCAAACTGCGCTCGGAGAAGAACTACCATTGCTCTGAGAAAGAAAAAATACAAGCAACCAGCTCATTTTAATTCACCCCACTGGTATCCCCCTTTTCTGCTGCCCAATGGCGAAGTCAGTGATGGGTAAGGATAGCTTCTTCTTATTTTTTTTAAGTATACATATCTTTGAATTCTTCCAGAAAGTAATTTGGACTTTACACGAGTTGTGCGTGAGACACGGAGCTCCCAGCAGTGTGTGCAGAGTGGGGGCTGGGCTGGGGGAAGCGCGCTGAGACGGTGATTAGCGAGCACAAGGCTTGTTGGGATGAACACCCGTGGGAACCAAGGATGCAAGCAGGGCCGGGCAGAGCGAGACGTTGAGCCCGTAGAATGCAGGCTGCTTCCAGGAGCTGGAAAGTCAAGGAAACAGATTCGTCCCAACAGCTCCACAGAGCAACACAGCCCTGCCTCCAGTGCCCGCCGAGATCCGCGTCGGTGACACATTCGTGTTCTGCGCTCTTTGGCTCCATTGCTGGGAGGACTGGTGTCTGGAGGATATGCAGCTCGCTGAGTAGGTGCCCACCCCCAAGCCCAGTGCCTGTCTGTGGCTGATGCCACCCAGAATGTCGCAAGGCAGGGCAGTGAAACGTGTTACAGGAACATCACGTAAATCAATACAGAATGATGGAGCGGGGCCGTCTTAAATCACAGAAAGTTAAAAACTGGCAAAAAGTAAAGAAATTGGATGGATCTTTAAAATGTTGGAAACTACGCAATCCTACCGTGTATGCACTTTCTCTCCTTCCCCCGAACTACTGCGATCTTCTGCCCTCTTGCTACCATCCCTCCCCTCCGCCAACCTCCCCAGCAAGTCGCCAACTGGAAGGACCCATGGAATAGTGGGAGTAATATTAGCCACACCAGGGAATCCACAATATTAGCCACACCAGGGGATCCACAATATTAGCCATGCCAGGGAAATCCACAATATTGGAGAAAATGTTTTTTCCTCTATAGAAGCTGGATTGAAAAACGTATTTATATTCACACATGACGGACATAATTTTATTTCTCCTTGATCTTCAGTTGGAGGCCTTCTTTAAGAACTGTGAAGGGTCAGAGATTTTACTTTAGGTTAAGTCCAAAAAGTCTGCCTAGTGGTGCTTCAGAGATGGCGGCGGAAGACAAGAGACTACCGGGTCAGAGAAAAGACATTTATTTTTTTCCCTCACGGTGATAGCAGGAGCCAGGGCAGCAGCATTTATGCTAGTTCCCTGACGCAAAATTCAAACGGGGCTGGTGATACCTGCACACACAGTACACCACGTTACAGAAGAGGGTACATGAAGAGGGCTGGTGACACCTGCACACACAGTATACCACGTTACAGAAGAGGGTACATGAGGAGGGCTGGTGACACCTGCACACACAGTACACCACGTTACAGAAGAGGGTACATGAAGAGGGCTGGTGACACCTGCACACACAGTACACCACGTTACAGAGGAGGGTACATGTAGAGGGCTGGTGACACCTGCACACACAGTACACCACGTTACAGAAGAGGGTACATGAAGAGGGCTGGTGACACCTGCACACACAGTACACCACGTTACAGAGGAGGGTACATGAAGAGGGCTGGTGACACCTGCACACACAGTATACCACGTTACAGAAGAGGGTACATGAGGAGGGCTGGTGACACCTGCACACACAGTACACCACGTTACAGAGGAGGGTACATGTAGAGGGCTGGTGACACCTGCACACACAGTACACCACGTTACAGAAGAGGGTACATGAAGAGGGCTGGTGATACCTGCACACACAGTACACCACGTTACAGAGGAGGGTACATGAAGAGGGCTGGTGACACCTGCACACACAGTATACCACGTTACAGAAGAGGGTACATGAGGAGGGCTGGTGACACCTGCACACACAGTACACCACGTTACAGAAGAGGGTACATGAAGAGGGCTGGTGACACCTGCACACACAGTACACCACGTTACAGAGGAGGGTACATGAAGAGGGCTGGTGACACCTGCACACACAGTACACCACGTTACAGAAGAGGGTACATGAAGAGGGCTGGTGACACCTGCACACACAGTACACTGCGTTACACAAGAGGAACCCATCTCTCAGGGAGCCCGAGCTGAATGCATCCAGGCCCCTGCGCCGTGGAGGGTCTACGTGGGCTCCGTGTCTGCGCTTTCCCAGGCAGTGGGGAGCCGCACACGGCTGAGATGGAAAGATGCCAGAACCTCTCTCTGTCCCCCGAGAATTACAGCGCCGTCTACATAGAACGGCTCCCGGAAGGGTGCATGGGAGTGGGCTCTGTCTCCCCAGGAACAGTCTGTGTCCCTTGCAGGAGAAAGGCTGTCCCTGCCTGTCGGGGATTGGACACCGTGCCAGTGACGTTCGGCCCCGTGCGCGTGGAGTGGTGTGGGATTGGTGTGCTGTCTGCGGACCAGCTTGTCGAGGGGTGAAGACCACACCTGGCATCTCTTTCCAGCAGGAGCAGAGCAGGTGAGCCCCAACCTGGGGCAGGGGCAGCCGTGCCCAAAGCCGGAAGGTGACGGCCAGGCCAGTGCGGACAGAGCTCAGCCTTGTCCTCATCTCTCTGGATGAGGACGGACATTCAGGACGATGCTCGGCCCGGCTGCAATGTCCCTTTTCCATCTGCAGACAGGTGGGAACGCGTGCGTCCCTATCACGGGTACTGGGGAGCATCTGTGAATGGGGGCAGACACTGAAAAGGGGCTCCATCCGGCTCTGGGAAGTGATGGTCATGCAGCAAAGGGCCAGCAGGATGGAACCGGTTCCATTCATCAGAAGGAAGCCGGGAAAAGATAAGGAGGAAAGAAGGCCATCGCCTACGAGAGGAGCAGTCTCGCCGAGCAGTGTATTTCCAGTCAGGGAGATCGGGGTCCAGACCACCATCACCTCCCAGCACGGGGACGGGTGTGTGGGTCCCTGCCCCTCACACACACAAAAGGTGGGGGTTCCGCCTTAAGACGTTTTATCTGCACGAAACAGGATAATACAGAGCAGAGTGCCCGGTGCCAGGGCGTGGGACCAACGCCGGGACGTTCGGTCTTTCATCAGAACAGGTGTCGCCTCCACATTTTTATTCTCCCATCTGAGGAACAGTGGCGGACACATCCATTTCCTCGCAGACACGTTAACACCTGTGTAGAACTTGAGGCGCACTCTTTATTAGAAAACCCATAAAATTTTCATGAAGACGAAATGAGAGCTGGCAGGGACGCGAGTTTTATTCTGTGGTTATGCCATGTGCCTCGGGGCTGGCCCTCTCTGGGCGTAAGGGGCACCGCACGGATGCCCTGGTGTGAACGTCAGCGTGGGGGAATAAAGGGCCCCTTGGCTGGACGTAACTGCCTCCCCATTTCTCTTCTCTCTCTTCTCAATTTGCCGGAACGGGCGGCATCATCCTAACGGCGGTGGCGGCCCGGCTGGTTGGTGGACGCTATTTCCGTGTGGCATCACGGTGCTTCTCCTGGGCAGGCCAAGCTGGGAATGCTGACGGTGGCACAAACGCCCCCGGACACTCACCTGCCCCTGGGGTACCTGTGCGGGGCAAGCGGTGCATTGTGTTCAAGTGTGGTTGAAGGATCGCAGAGGGGTCAGTACCCGAGTCCAAGGTCACCTGCATGAGCAGGAAATAGTCCCTGTGCCCAGAGAGACTCTGCTCTACGGCAGAGCCAACCTCGGAGAAAGGTCGGCGAAGAGGGAGAGAGCGAATCTGCCCGGAGCATGCAGCTGGGGAACGTGTCGTGGCCGGCTGGGTGGACACCACGGGCATGTGTGGCATTAGGGGTAGAAAGGGAATTGAGAATAAAGGTTTGTGTGTGGTCCTGTCACTTCTGGGCAAGAGGGATCAACATGCTGGCCCATGTTCCTTCCCCGCTGCCCCGCGGAGCCCGCTCCAGCCCACCCCAGGGCACTGGCACCTCTTCCAGATGCCACCGTAAAATGCTTCCCAGACAACACGCCGGGCCACGTGGGGGCCACGCCCACACTCCCCTCAGGGGTCCCCGAGGTCCTCAACATCATCTCCATCAAAGCGCCTTTGTTATAGCAAACACCATGCCTTCCTCCCCCCTTGAAATAACACTCCCCTGCGATGTCACCCAGCTCGCTCGTAATTTGGAAATAAATCAGTGTGAGGCCCCAGCCGTGGTCGGGAAGACAGAAACAAGGAGAGCAGTTCTAGGGACAGGATGTGCATCCCCGCGTAGCTGTGACCCGGCACAGCTGTGGGAGAAGATGCCATGAAGGAGGGACATCGGGGCCTCCTGAGGACCCAAGAGCTGGGGAAGAGAAGATCAGAGGACGTTGGTTCCTAAGGGGAAGGCAGACCTCCAAGGAGGCGCTAGAATGACAACGCGCATAAAATAAGGCAAGATTGCATGGCCGGTGGTGCGAGGAACAGAGAAAGTAGCAAATAAAGGAGGGAGGATGGAGCCCTGACTATGCAACGGGAGAAGACACGAGTGGTGGGACATCCTCTGTGAGTGCGTTGACCTCATCGATGGACATGGTATCCTCAAAGGCACTTCCTGCTCTATGGATCACACAGGTCATGACGACCATCACACCAAGGGGAGAAGACACGCGTGGTGGGACATCCTCTGTGAGTGCGTTGACCTCATCGATGGACATGGTATCCTCAGAGGCACTTCCTGCTCTATGGATCACACAGGTCATGACGACCATCACACCAAGGGGAGAAGACACGCGTGGTGGGACATCCTCTGTGAGTGCGTTGACCTCATCGATGGACATGGTATCCTCAAAGGTCCTTCCTGCTCTATGGATCACACAGGTCATGACGACCATCACACCAAGGGGAGAAGACACGCATGGTGGGACATCCTCTGTGAGTGCGTTGACCTCATCGATGCACATGGTATCCTCAGAGGCCCTTCCTGCTCTATGGATCACTCAGGTCATGACGACCATCACAGCCAGGGGAGAAGACACGCGTGGTGGGACATCCTCCATGAGTGCGTTGACCTCATCGATGGACATGGTATCCTCAGAGGCACTTCCTGGACTATGAGTCACACAGGTCATGACAACCATCAAAGCCAAGGGGAGAAGATACAGAGTGGTGGGACATCCTCTGTGAGTGTGTTGACCTCATCGATGGACATGGTATCCTCAGAGGCACTTCCTGGTCTATGGATCACACAGGTCATGACGACCATCACACCAAGGGGAGAAGACACGCATGGTGGGACATCCTCTGTGAGTGCGTTGACCTCATCGATGCACATGGTATCCTCAGAGGCCCTTCCTGCTCTATGGATCACTCAGGTCATGACGACCATCACAGCCAGGGGAGAAGACACGCGTGGTGGGACATCCTCCATGAGTGCGTTGACCTCATCGATGGACATGGTATCCTCAGAGGCACTTCCTGGACTATGAGTCACACAGGTCATGACGACCATCACACCAACGGGAGAAGACACGCGTGGTGGTTCATCCTCCATGAGTGCGTTGACCTCATCGATGGACATGGTATCCTCAAAGGCACTTCCTGCTCTATGGATCACACAGGTCATGATGACCATCACACCAAGGGGAGAAGGCACGCGTGGTGGGACATCTTCTGTGAGTGTGTTGACCTCATCGATGGACATGGTATCCTCAAAGGCCCTTCCTGCTCTATGGATCACACAGGTCATGACGACCATCACACCAAGGGGAGAAGGCACGCGTGATGGGACATCTTCTGTGAGTGCGTTGACCTCATCGATGGACATGGTATCCTCAAAGGCACTTCCTGCTCTATGGATCACACAGGTCATGACGACCATCACAGCCAAGGGGAGAAGATATGTGTGGTGGTTCATCCTCCATGAGTGTGTTGACCTTATCGATGGACATCGTATCCTCAGAGGCACTTCCTGATCTATGAGTCACACAGGTCATGACGACCATCACACCAAGGGGAGAAGACACGTGTGGTGGTTCATTCTCCATGAGTGTGTTGGCCTTATCGATGGACATGGTATCCTCAAAGGCACTTACTGGTCTATGAGTCACACAGGTCATGACGACCATCACACCAAAGGGAGAAGACACGTGTGGTGGTTCATCCTCCATGAGTGCGTTGACCTTATCGATGGACATGGTATCCTCAAAGGCACTTCCTGGTCTATGGATCACACAGGTCATGACGACCATCACAGCCAAGGGGAGAAGATATGTGTGGTGGTTCATCCTCCATGAGTGTGTTGACCTTATCGATGGACATCGTATCCTCAGAGGCACTTCCTGATCTATGAGTCACACAGGTCATGACGACCATCACACCAAGGGGAGAAGACACGTGTGGTGGTTCATTCTCCATGAGTGTGTTGGCCTTATCGATGGACATGGTATCCTCAAAGGCACTTACTGGTCTATGAGTCACACAGGTCATGACGACCATCACACCAAAGGGAGAAGACACGTGTGGTGGTTCATCCTCCATGAGTGCGTTGACCTTATCGATGGACATGGTATCCTCAAAGGCACTTCCTGGTCTATGGATCACACAGGTCATGACGACCATCACAGCCAAGGGGAGAAGATATGTGTGGTGGTTCATCCTCCATGAGTGTGTTGACCTTATCGATGGACATCGTATCCTCAGAGGCACTTCCTGATCTATGAGTCACACAGGTCATGACGACCATCACACCAAGGGGAGAAGACACGTGTGGTGGTTCATTCTCCATGAGTGTGTTGGCCTTATCGATGGACATGGTATCCTCAAAGGCACTTCCTGGTCTATGGATCACACAGATCATGACAACCGTCACACCAAGGGGAGAAGATACGGACTGGTGGTCCGTCTTCCGTTAGCTTGTTGTCCTTATTGATGGACGTGGTATCAAAGGCACGTCCTGGACTGTGGATCACACCGGTCGTGATGACCATCACACCAAGGGGAGAAGACACGCGTGGTGGTACATCCTCCGTGAGCATGTTGACCTTATCGGTGGACATGGTATCCAAGGCACTTCCTGCACTGTGGTGTCAAAGGCACGTCCTGGACTGTGGATCACACAGGTCATGACGACCATCACAGAAGACACAGTCCTCTCTGCAAACTACTCCGCACATGAAGACGATTCCCACACGGTGAGTGGGGTCCGTGTCAGTGACATCGTTTTCCAACATGGTGCTCAACGTCAAGTCCTACAGAGGACAGAGTAGTCTTCCCTCTCGTGATCTGACGCCTACACACCCACAGTGCAGGGAGGTGAGCCAGCTCAGAGCAGAGCCGTGAGAGCGGGGCAGGGGTGTCACACGGGGACCTCTGACAGACCCATCTTGCTAGGGTGAGGAGGAGGAGCCCGACCACCCTGTCCAACCCTTCCAGTCTTCAATGCCAGTTCCAGGATCCCTTCTGGAAACTCGTGCAATTGATTTTTTTTCCGTCGCCAGGGAAATCACGTGCCCAGACGTGTGTGTGCCAGTGACCAGGGTCCGGCAGCTTCCCCAGCCGGGCGGTGTGATGGACGTGGAGACACCTCACGGAGGGTGTCCTCAGTGGAAAGTCTGGTCGGCTCTGCAAAGGGACATCGCCTTTCTCTGTGGGCGGAACTGGGTGTGGGTGGCGTGGGAGGCCTGCTGACCGTCAAGGAGAGCCAACCCCACACTTGCCCCAGCGTGAACAGAGCATCTTCTCCTGGCACAGAACTGCTCTCAGCTTTCACACGCCGATGAGGTTCGGTCCAGACGCGATGGGCCAGGCGTCCTGCATGGGTGCAGGAAACAGACTGGGGTGCTGGGCTGGAGTGTGGGAGAGGGAGGCTGTGGTTCTGTGGGTGCAGTTTCCATGACACAGAAGGAGTGGGCCCCAGAGAGTCAGAACCGGTCCCGCGAGTTAACCCATCGCCACCACCAGGACCAAGCACCATCGGACGCTGAGATGAGCGTCAGTGTGCTCGTGGGGTCCGGGATTTCACTTTGGTGACTGATGTAAAATCGTTCTGATGGAAAACGGTCGTCTCTACACACAACAGCAGACACAAACACGTCCCGCTACGTCCAGAGGAAAGGGCTGAGCTGATGGTCCTGGGAAGGCAGCTGGGACTGGACAGGCGATGAGCGGCAGTGGGGATGCTTCCAGGGTGGGACCCTGCTTCCCGAGAACAGACTTCTGGGAGGCTTTGCACGCAATTCTGCAGACGCAGCTCGACGCGCCATGCACTCCATAATCTTTTCTGTACCCAGAGCTCAGGGGATCTCTTCAAATACGAAGATGTGACTCCCCTGCGTGAAATTCTCCAGCAGCACCCCAGAGCCCTCAGAGTCAAGTCACAGTGTCTGGGGCAGCCCAGCGAGCTCCCGTGTCTCCTCCGCTCAGGTCCGGTCCCCTTTCCCGGGTCAGAGCCCTTGGGACGTCTCCTTTCCTACCTGAACTCCTCTGCGTCCCCCTGAGGGCCGGGGTCCCTGAACTCAGACACCTTCTGTCCTGTTCGTGGCTGTTTCAAAGCCTTCAGCATTGTCGTATACTCATGAAGGGAACGGACGCACATTCTTGGCTCGTTTTCCTGAGCAGTGCTTGGTCCCAAAAGTCACGTGCTCAGAAAAGACCCCCCCCCCCTCGAGGTTTCCTAGAAATGGACAGAGCTGGGAGTCCCTGTGAGGCTCACGGGCACCGCCGCACAGGGCCGCCTACCACGCGTGGGTGCTCAGTCCCTTCTCCCATCCCCGCTGCCCTTGATACGCTCTCGTGACACCCACGGTGCCCGTCTGCATTCTCTGCACAGTCTTCACTTGCACAGTGACCTTCGGCCATCCCTCAGCGGACATCTCATTTTGGAGTGGAAACCAGCAGGTCTCTGCACACTTTCCTTGTCCCCACGTTCCAGCTTCTCATGTGAGGAAATGGGACTTCCGTCTGCCCACCACGTTCGGATCTTTTTCGTAAGCCCAAGCACGTGCCCAGGGAGAGTCCTCCCTTCTCTCTTCTTCTTTCTGCCGGATGCCTCAAAACGCACCAGACAGATGAAGTCTCGTCGCTCAAGCTGGGAAAACGTGGTTCTGCGACAGGCTAGGCCTCCTCGTCGCCGTGAGAAACTTCGCGGTTCACAGGGCGTCGATTGCTGTGCACGCTTGTAACCTCTCCGTGGAACCGAGAGGGGTCTGCAAAGCTTAGCTCACAGTCGCAATCGGCCAGGCGATTTTATTTTCAGTTCCCTTTGGTCTGTCTCGACCCGCAAACAGACTAGCATTGTGAGAACACAGCAGAAACATTTTAGCATTCAGTAGACCAGGGTGTCTGCAGCCAGAGAGCCCCGACTGCTCGTGAGAGAACTCACAAATAGGCCCCTGAAGCCGGGGGAGCAAGCGCATCAGGTCCCGTGGGTCTCCGATTCCCTCCCCGCGAGGGTGCGTGTGTTCAAAATGCACAGTGCTCAGTGCGGCAGCGTCCACGCTGCTCCCGCAGACTGTGACCCAGACCACTGTCACCAACACTCACGCTTATCACACACACAGGACCCGAGCTGGCTGTCTACACAGTGAACGGGACCCGGGACCAGCCCAGAACCCAGGGAGCCGACGGCATCAACTCAATGCCTGCTGGCTTTCTTCCTGTGGCTCCTACCACCTGCCCCCAGTGAAATATAATCTGCACTCGGGACCACGACTAAAATATCATGTGCTTCTCTGTTCTTCAGATTTGGGTAGAAGTATGTACACATAATAGATCCTTTCAAAGACGACTTTCTTCCACTTGAGAAATGTGAATAATCATACTGATGATGACAGCGGTAGTGATAGTTTAAAATGTGGCCTGGCCAGTGTGGCTCAGTGCACCAAGAGGTCGCCAGTTCGATTCCCAGTCAGGGCTCATGCCCAGGTTGTGGCCCCGATCCCCAGTGGGGGGCATGCAGGAGGCGGCTAGTTGATGTTTTCTCTCATCGATGTTTCCATCTCTCTCTCCCTCTCTCTCTAAAATCAATAAAGAAAAAAAATGCAACGAGACAAGAACAGAAAGGCCCTAAGATTTCTCTGCTGCCTTCTCCACGCTGTTCCCACAGCTCGGCCAGGAATCCCTCCCAGGACAGCACTGTTACTGGGAGTACGTGCTGAGATGTAGCTACCTCCCAAGCTGCACACGCAGGGACCCGACTCAAGTATGACGAGAGAAGGGCCATCTCAGCGACACTGAAGAGAAGAGCGCCTTTGGCGAGATGGCGATGTAAGGGAAGGACAGGAGGATGGGATGTGTTGTCCCAGAGAACAACAGGATTCGGAAAAGCGCTCCTTGGTTTCCATGCGATCCCTTCCCACGAGTCACCCTGGATGTTACTTCTCTCTCCCCCTCGCTCTCTCTCTCACACACACAGCTCCTGAATTTTTATTATTTTTTATTTGTTGTTGTTTTAAATAGGTTTTTATTGATTTTTAGAGAGAGAAGGAGGGAGAGAGAGATAGAAACAGTGATGAGAGAGATACATCAATCGGCTGCCTCCTGCACGCCCCCCACCAGGGATCGAGCCTGCAACCCGGGCATGTGCCCTGACCGGGAATCGAACCAGTGACCTCCTGGTGCATGAGATGACCCAATCCACTGAGCCCCACGGGCCAGGCCACCCTCCTGAATTTTAAAGCCATCCTTCCCCCAGGAAGCTATGGTACAATTTCACACGAGCTCATTTACACATCAGTAAGCATCTGCTCCTCTCGAATGCGGTGGGGTCCAGGCACAAGCGACTGAGATTTGTTTAGGGCACCGGGAGCACGAAGCTGTGCATTCCTAAGTGGCATTTGTCATTTCTCTGTTTTGATCTCCACGGAATGAATGGAGCAATGGAAGCCTGAACCTGCTTGAAAGGAGACTTGAAAACAGTCTTCATGGATTCATGCTATTTTTCCAACCACGCCCTCGGGTGCCATTCACATGTCATCGCTCTTCAAGGGGATTTTTTCCTAAGCCTATATTCCTGTGTCACCCCCATGAGGCACCACGTGATATTGGGAGAGAAGAGGGCAGGGCAATGACGATGGGCTGGCCCGGGGGACGAATCCTGCCCCATTGATGGGGTGTCTTACGTGGGCACTGTTACGCAGACTGGGTCTGCGTCATCACAAAGGTGTTGAGAGTGAGGACAGGGACAGGAGAGACACAGGGATCAAGGTGGCATTCAGGACAGAGGGGGACAACCTTTCTAAGGGGGTCAAGTGGGGAGTCTGGGAGTAACATCGCCTTCTGGAAAAAGAAGACGAAAAAGACAGTATGCAAAGCATGGGTGTAATTGCACTTATAATTTTTATATAAAATTGTATATGATACAGGCATACAGTTAAAAAATTAAACTGTACAACGTTAAATTTGAAAACTCTCCAAGTAAAAATAAACATGTTGGGGAAACCAACACCCAGGGCTGTAGTTATGCAGGGCTGTGTGTGCCGTGGGTGTTACGTGGGCTGTGTGTGCTGTGGGTGTTACGTGGGCTGTGTGTGTGCCGTGGGTGTTACGTGGGGCTGTGTGTGTGCTGTGGGTGTTACGTGGGCTGTGTGTGTGCCGTGGGTGTTACGTGGGCTGTGTGTGTGCTGTGGGTGTTACGTGGGCTGTGTGTGCCGTGGTGTTATGTGGGCTCTGTGTGCTGTGGGTGTTACATGGGCTGTGTGTGCTGTGGGTGTTACGTGGGGCTGTGTGTGTTGTAGGTGTTACGTGGGCTGTGTGTGCCGTGGGTGTTACGTGGGCTGTGTGTGCTGTGGGTGTTACGTGGGGCTGTGTGTGTTGTAGGTGTTACGTGGGCTGTGTGTGCTGTGGGTGTTACATGGGCTGTGTGTGCTGTGGGTGTTACATGGGCTGTGTGTGCTGTGGGTGTTACGTGGGGCTGTGTGTGTTGTAGGTGTTACGTGGGCTGTGTGTGCTGTGGGTGTTACATGGGCTGTGTGTGCTGTGGGTGTTATGTGGGCTGTGTGTGCTGTGGGTGTTGCCTGGGCTGTGTGTGCTGTGGGTGTTACGTGGGGCTGTGTGTGCCGTGGGTGCTACGTGGGCTGTGTGTGCTGTGGGTGTTGCGTGGGCTGTGTGTGCCGTGGGTATTATGTGGGGCTGTGTGTGTCGTAGGTGTTACATGGGCTGTGTGTGCGTTGTAGGTGTTACATGGGCTGTGTGTGCCGTGGGTGTTACATGGGCTGTGTGTGTTGTAGGTGTTACGTGGGCTGTGTGTGCCGTGGGTGTTACGTGGGCTGTGTGTGCCGTGGGTGTTACGTGGGGCTGTGTGTGTGCCGTGGGTGTTACGTGGGGCTGTGTGTGTGCCGTGGGTGTTACGTGGGGCTGTGTGTGCCGTGGGTGTTACATGGGCTGTGTGTGCCATGGGTGTTACATGGGCTGTGTGTGCCGTGGGTGTTACGTGGGCTGTGTGTGGTGTGGGGCTGTGTGTGCCGTGGGTGTTACATGGGCTGTGTGCGCCGTGGGTGTTACATGGGCTGTGTGTGCCATGGGTGTTACATGGGCTGTGTGTGCCGTGGGTGTTACGTGGGCTGTGTGTGCCATGGGTGTTACATGGGCTGTGTGTGCCGTGGGTGTTACGTGGGCTGTGTGTGGTGTGGGGCTGTGTGTGCCGTGGGTGTTACATGGGCTGTGTGTGCCGTGGGTGTTACATGGGCTGTGTGTGCCGTGGGTGTTACATGGGCTGTGTGTGCCGTGGGTGTTACGTGGGCTGTGTGTGCCATGGGTGTTACATGGGCTGTGTGTGCCGTGGGTGTTACGTGGGCTGTGTGTGGTGTGGGGCTGTGTGTGCCGTGGGTGTTACATGGGCTGTGTGTGCCGTGGGTGTTACATGGGCTGTGTGTGCCATGGGTGTTACGTGGGCTGTGTGTGCCGTGGGTGTTACGTGGGCTGTGTGTGGTGCGGGGCTGTGTGTGCATGTAAGCACTGTGCATGGCACCTCGGAATAGTTTGGGGGAGCTGCCCCAGCATCTTCTCCACGTCCCCAGGCTGATGGCCCAGGCAGGAGCAGGTCACCCACTGGGACTCCCTCCACCGCCTTTCCTCACTCTGCCTCCCCTCCCGTCCACCCCCCTCAAAATCCTAACGCGTGTCAGCGAGAAGTCCGTGGCTGCGCAGGGTGGCCACGTCGGAAGGCTGGTGAGCACCTTCTGCACGATCTCTGTCACAGGCCCGTCAGGGAGGGAGTCACGCTGTGGGTGAGGAAACAGACAGCAGGGACCGTCAGCGCCCAGCTGGTCTGGGGACTGGCTCACGCTCCTTCCACGCTGCCTCGCTTAATTTAGACCCAGAGGTCATGTCCCGTATCGCCGAATAATGATCATTTAATCTTCCTAGGTCAGGCTCGTCATGAATCTCACGTCCGGCCGTGCCGACCTGGAACGACAGAGTTGCTGTCCCGAGGCTCCGGGGCCAACTTTCATAAAACCCTTCAGAGATCTGACTTCTAATAGCTAATTGCACGGTTCCTGGCGAAACAGGGACATTAACGATTCCAGAGGCATCCTTCAACTAGGATATAAATTTTGATCCACGCTCCGTGTTCCTTGCAGAAATCATGGGCCTTCGATACAAATGTGTTTTTCAGGACCGAGAATTACAGCGGAAAGACCCGAAACAGACATGATTTTAGAGCTCAGCGCCCCCGTCCGCTCCCCCGAAAACCGAGAAAGAAATAGCTTCACGCCTAAATGCGATCGCCTTTGAAAGAATCACCATAATATTTAAAATTCAAATACAGCGTGGCCAAGAAGATAAGAAATCTTGTCTCGTGTTAAAAATCTGTTGCATTTTCCACAGAACCTTTGTTCTAAACGATACAGAAAGATCCCAGTGTTCACACGTCACCGTCCCAGAATGCGGCCTTGCTGCTGGGGTCTTTCCTGCGTCCAGACCGTTACGAAGATGTTCGGGGACACTTATTTCTCGCCGTATCCGTAGGCAGGAGGTATCATACCGCCCATTTCACAGATGAGGAAAGCAAGGGAATAAGTGAGCTGGGGCTGTGAGACACGCCTCTCCGAACCCGGGCGGCTGAGAACAACAGCCGTTTCTGTTCCTCACGCGCGTGGGAGACCGCTGGGACGTCTCTGGGGTCTAGCATGAGCTGCGTCCTTGGCCCTGGGTGGGTTCCCCCTGTTCCTGTGCTCACATGGTGCTCGGGCGAGTGGACGGGCTATTCCAGGACCCCTCCTGCGGTCTTCCCACAGGCTGACCGGGGCCTCCTCTCCAGTCCCAAGGCCACGTGCAAAGTCAGGAGTCAGCGGGGACTAGAAGGTGGGCCCTGAGCAGGTGCACGGATCGGATGCCGGGTGCGGTGTTCCTGTTCTGCCGTGTGTCCGGGGACCATGTGCCTTTTCAGCAGATCTCCCCTAATGCGGGGGCAGGGCAAGCACCCAGCCACGCCGCCCCACGTGTGGAAATGCACCCCGGGAGCGAGCACGGCTGTGTGCAGGGGCCTTGAAGGGTTTGCACTGCGGCTGTTCCCTGGGAAGCACACGGAGACAGAGAGGGCTTTACATGGACGATGCATGCAACTGGCCCACCCCATCGGGGCCCAGCCGTACGACCCCTGTCTGTGGGCAGACACCGAGGGATCTGCAGCCAGGGCTTTGGGACGCCAGCCTGGGTGGGTTTGTTCCCAGAAAGCCCTCCTGCCTGCCGTCATCAGGCAATGTGCATCTGGCCGAACTCTCCACGCGGTGCGCACACCCCACATCATATCTGTGCCAAACAGAGAAGCTGTCCCATTCCTAACAGCACCAGTCAAAGAAGAAAGCTGGGAGGTTTGGGGCGAGTTTGGACTTGCGTTTCCCAGATACACGTGTGTTTCTCTCATTAGCGCTTGGGATAAACACTCAGCAGGCTGCCGGCTCTCGGTGTGTTTCTAGACGAGGCCGAACATCGGTCACCCGGGTGACACTGGAGTTCTAGGGGAACGAGAATGTCCCAGGCCCCAAGTTCAGGCGGCCATGCGCCCCGTACAGTGAAACCGAAATTCCCATCAACGCCGATTTCTGGCAGATCAGAAGTGAAACATAGAAGCCCTTGGAATCGCAGTGTTGAGTGAATGCGAGTGACAGATCACTTGTGATTCCCAAACAGGGCGGGCGGCACTGACGAGCAGACGGCCCACGCGGGAAGGAGACATGAACGGGAAGACTGGTGTTCGTGATCTACCTTATAAACGGCATTATTCTAAACGTTACAGCCTCATAATGTATGTGCTCATAATCTCTGAAGGAGAGAAACACTAGGAGTATGCTTCAGGGCCTCCCTGAAGATGTACGGCTGTGGACTTGCTGTTATTACTGAACACACGCGTTCACAGGAAAGGGGCGGACAGGACACTTACCCCTGGAGATGCGTGGGAAACATTAATCTGAGTTTACCCAACGACTGAGTGCACGCACAATGCATGAAACAGAGAAATACAATGAGCTGTTCCGCTGAGAGCGGTACGGTGGCCTCTTAGGAGCGGAGAAGAAGTAACAAATCAGTTGCCTATTTTTAATAGAATCTCCCAGGCATTGAACATGTGTGCAGCCTTCGGAATAGAGCAGATTTGTGTATGACTGTGTCATCCTGTAGATACATTTAAAACTCTCTGTCAGCCTGGCTGGTGTGGCTCAGTGGTTGAGCATCGACCCTGCACCAAGAGGTCACCGGTTCGATTCCCGGTCAGGGCACATGCCCAGGTTGTGGGCCCGATCCCCAGTGGGGGGCATGCAGGAGGCGTCCAGTCGATGTTCTCTCTCATCGATGTTTCTGTCTCTCTCTTCCTCTCCCTTCCTCTCTCTCTGAAATCAATAAAGACAAATATTTAAAAAATAAATAAATAAAAAGAGGGATCGGAATAGGGAGGAGAGTGTCTGGGGGGGAAAAAAGAGAAACATCGGTAACAAAAATAAATTCATGAATATAAAAAAATAAATAAAAATCTCGCCCCCTGGGAAATTGCCACTCTTCAAGGAACGCTACCTCCCGGAATCGATCCCCCCCAACAAAAAAAAACCCACATGTGCACGAAAAGGTGGTTGCTTCCTTCCTTGAATTGTGAAGTGTGTCTGAAGAGGGAGGATGCTTGGCCCGACCAGGAAGGACGGCTGTGGAGCGACCACGGGCTCGTCCGCCTCTGACTGAGCCGTCCACACTGCTCGAGGGTGTGCACTGGGGCTGGCACGGGGTCCTCCTGCCTCTCTTCTGCTCAGACGCCGGCATCAAGCATTGCCACGAGCTGGTGGTGATGTACACAGGCCAGGTGATGCTTTGTCTTGGCGAAAATGAGTGTGGACGGAAGTTTCCTGTGCGTCTCCTTAGCAGGAAAGGAAGACGGAAAGAGAGGGGGGATGGGGGATGCTGAGCATATAAAATGAACCCCATAAGCGACATTATTTTGAAATGCCACTTTGCAGTCACTCGGATTGTGGGGGCTCTGACCGTGAGCCTGTGCCAGGTAGCACGATGGCAGACGGGACGTGTCGAGTTTGTGTGGCCAGCAGAGCACCCGGAGGAATACCAGACAATCAGACTCGGCTCTGGGGACGTGGCGTCCCGGGAGTCCCTGCAGCCTGGCATCGCCCGGGACGCGTAGCTGGGCGTTGGGTCCGCTCCCAGACAGCCAAGCCCCTTCCCGTGTGAGTGATGGCCGACGCCAGACCGTCCCCAGGGACCCGAGCCCAGTCCAGGACGACGGATTCTCAGCACTGCTGACGACTTCGTGCCCGGCGGGCTTTGAGGTCCCTCGCTGTGCAGGAAAGGAGGTGAGAATCTATTAAGGGACGTGCCAGTGTCTCTGTTGCTGTCTGTCAAGTGAAGCTTCTGGTGTTTTCCTACAGCTCAGAAGATCACAGAGAACAGGACAGCCACCTGGGCAGGGAGGCCGAGTCTGAGCCAGGGTCCCTCCGGGAGGACCTCCCCAGTGCGGCTGCAGCAGAGACGGGGGAATACGAGCCCGAGCAGGCTCTCCACCCTTGTCCTGCTTCTATCAGATGTCCCGAGGGGTGTCCTGGCATCACAGTCCTCATGCCCATGTGAAAAGGTACAGTTGACTCCGGGAACACAGGGCAGTGACAATGTTGTGCAAACATCACCACCCTCTGGTTCCAGAATATTCTCATCCGTGAGAGAGGAAACTGTCCCTGTGAACAGGGACTCCCCATTCCCGCCTCCCTCCAGCCCCTGGAAAGCACTGATTGGCTTTCTGCCCCTACGCACCTGCCCGTCCTGGCCAGGTCATGGAAATGGAATCGCCCGTATGTGACCTTTTGTGTCCTGTATATTTTTCATAGCCTTTCTGTGAGGGCCATCCGTGTGGTATGAGGCAGTACGTCGTCATTGTTCTGTATGACGAGATCATATCCCACGACTTTTCGTTTTCCGCCTTTCATACGGCGGGTGTTAAAACCACCTATTTTCACGCATAGTGCTTTTTGAACACTCTGACTCTTGGGTGATTATTGAGCCCAGAACAGTTGTAATATATACATGGTTTAAAGAATTAGGATCCCGGGTCTCAGAACATTCAGAATTGCAAAAACAGACAAATCTTTTTTAGAAACTATAGAACTATATATCATAATAGTAGAACGATACATCAGCAGCCATCTCACATTGCGAAGATTCTATTTTTTTTGAACATTTTAGGTTTTGAACCTTGAAATCCATGTTTTCAATCCCGTGCTGAGTCATTTCTTAACGATTCATCCCCATGACTAATTCTCATGAAAAAATACCAAGACACCAATTATAGGGCTGTAAACCAGAGAGTGGAATTTGAAATGGTTGGTGCACCGTTGACCATGCTGTTGACTCAGCTATTAGCTGGACCTCACCCAGCGCCTCAGGGAAATGGCAGCCGCCCCTTTCAGGTCCACGGGGAACCGTCCGAGGCAGGTGAAAACATTTATGTACTCAGCGTCTGCTAGGGCCGCTCTGTCTTCAAGGTTGTCTATAGAGGGACTTATTAAAACAAGGCAGTCACACGCCTGGCCCCTTCTCCTTCGACCCAACAGACAGCTGGAGAGAGATCACCCAGCTGGCCAATGTTTGTATCAGCCCAGAGGCCAAATCCCGTCCACCACTAGAAATCGAGTTTTATTCCACTTTGGCTAATGCCATTGAATTTGTGGGAGACGAATCATCTCTCCTCTGACCGCTGAGGTTCGATTCCTGGGGCCTGCAATGAAACGAACAAAAGGCAGATGACCAGAAGAAAGGGCATATGGTTTTCGTTGATGAAATGCAAGGGCTTCACAGGGAAGAAATGAAAATCCAACAGGCTGTTAGACTTGGGGGTTTGTATACCACTTTAACAAAGGGTGATAAATTATGGTGAGTGACTAGGAAACACATGGGGGAAATGATAGACAGTCAGGGTTATTTTGGCAAGTTCTGTTTACGTGAATTCAGCTGGGCTTTGTCACCCCATCTCTAGTGATGAGAGTGGCCCCCCCATTCTGGTACAAGGACGTCTCCTTGCTTACAGGAATGTGTGCCCTGCTTCTCAGCAGACAGGGGGAGGGCCGTGAATTCTTCCTGTGTTTGTTGTACATCAGTTGCTCCCAGCTCACAATAAGCCCTCGGCCAGAGTGGCCTGTTTCGGGGAGTCATAGTGGGTCCCCTTCAGTTCACATATCGTCTGTATTGTTCCCGTGGTTTATCCCCAGGGAGTCGTGAAGATAGAGGCCAGACAGCCTGCAAAACTGAAAACATCTTCTCTCTGGCCCTTCACAGGAAACGTTCGCCCATTCCTACTTATAGAATAGCAGTATCGCTGCAGAAAAAAAAAAATAATAAGGCACATAATTATAGTTCAGATACCCTATGCAGAAGGTAATATTCCCCAATAAGAGAAATGGAACCCAATAAAAAGGTGTATTTACAGTTTTCTAAGATTTGAAGTTCAAATGTTTTTGTTTGTTTGTTTAAAAAAAAAAATGCCCAGTGTGTGTTAGCCTTCCCACGGAACAGGGAAACAGACATGGGGTCCATGTAATCCCATGAGCATCTTACTGGAAAATAAACCGCTGTCTTAAAATACCTATGCAAATATGAACTCATTCTCCTGGTACAATCTGCATTAGGCTGAATCACTTCCCAGAATCAATTCAAAGGGTGTTTCATTTTTAAATCCACATTATTGCCATCTTTCAGAAATAGGTCCATACAGAAAGAGGGGGTCCTTAATTAATCCCCACAAAATTGTTCACGAGCCTCGTAATAGAAGTATTGAATGCAATAACTCAATTCTCATGCCACCTGCCTTCAGAACACAGGGACTGCTTATTTTGAAAATAACAGTCAAAAGTGTTCATTCTTTAAAAACGAAATCTTCAAAAGCTTGATGGAAGTGCAGAGATGAGCCATTTTCCTCTGGGATACAACAGGTACTTAGGCAAGAAACTCTCGTCATGGAAAGACTTCTTCTCAGAGTCGGTTTACCTTTTATGTTTATTTTTAAACGGATGGGGTTCCAGTTTCTTCGCTCATTAAAAAAGGCTTTTCTGTGCCCGGCGGGTGTGGCTCAGTGGGCTGAGCGCCGTCCCCTGGACTGAGAGATTCGGGTTCGGTTCCCGCTCAGGGCACATGCCCGGGTTGCAGGCTCGGTCCCCAGTAGGGGGCGTGCAGGAGGCAGCTGATCTCAGTATCCCTCTCACATCGATGTTTCTCTCTCTCTAAAAAATCAATAAAAACATATTTTTTTAAAGAAGGGCTTTTCTGGAGTGTGAGCGAGAGCGAGAGACATAACAAATGCAAGACGCAGAGTTGCGCACAGCAGAAGGCACCCCTGGGTGTCCCGTAAGGTCACTGGAAGCTGCGCACTCAGAATCCTAGGCTGTGTCTCTGGGATGGCCCAGTGAGTGCAGGGGGTCGTCACCAAGCCCGTCTCTGCAGGAGATGAGGCTCAACACACCTGTTGACGTGGCAAATAGACGTTTTCTGGATCCTCTTCTAAGAAGGCTCTTGGGTAACAGTCACAAGGATCATTAACGAGGAGAACAGGTCCATGTATAAAAAATACGTCCCCAGGGACGTTTAGCTCTTGTTGGTTTTGTTTGAAAGGCTGCCGGATTGATTCCCGGAGAGAAACCTTTCTGATCGTTCTTCTGATGGAAGAGAAATGTTGATAGCGACATGGTAAAGTAGGAATGAAAAGCGATCTTAGGAAGCCAGGAGTCCTTAGCTTGGCCACTTGTCATCCCCTTGCCGGCCCTGCTGCCCTGATCACGACCCCCATCTCCGTGGGGGGCACCCAGGCATCGTATTTTTTAATAGCCCAGCTGATTCCAATGTGCGTCAGGTCCCAGTGCTAAGAGTCCATCGCACCGTCGGACTGAAAGGCCGAGGACAGAACGGAAGACAGGACGGGACCTCCCTGTGGGAGCCTTCCTCGCTGCCTGGCAGGTTTCTGGAGATGCACCTTCAGAGGCAGTGGTTTAACCCCCTCCTCACCCTCCCTCAGGGTCTGCCTTCGCAAATGCTTCTGGGCTCGACAAGTAGGCCATGCCTGCCGCTGGGCGACACCTTGCCAAATGGGGAGTGCGGTTTGGGGGCTGGGATGGGCTTGCCTGTGGGGACAGAGCCACAGGACATCAGAGCCACAGGGTCTAAGACAGCGGTTCTCAACCTGTGGGTCGCGACCCCTTTGGGGGTCAAACGACCCTTTCACAGGGGTCGCCTAAGACCATTGGGAAACACAGATGTGCGATGGTCTTAGGCCCGAGACACCGCTCCTCTCTCCGTCCCCAGGCGGGTCCACCCACATGCAGAGACGCCCACATACAACATGAGAACTGTATTCAAGGGTCTGGCATCAGGAAGGGTGAGAACCACTGCTCTAAGGGGTCACGAGGTGGAGGTCAGAACCCCAGCTGAGGGACAGGACAGACGGACGGTCTTGCCCAAATCCATACACCGGCGTTTTCCACGCTCAGTTCCCCAGAATCCTACCGACGGCCACAGTGCCCCGACTGAGCTCTTTGGAGAGAGAGCAACCTCACTCCAAGGTGTGAATTGTCACCGTTTCTCGAAAGTCTGGAAATGGAGACTGCGTCGTCGGCTGGCATGAAGCAGAGAAACGTGTTTCTGAGGGAGGAATGTCCCAAAGCCACCGCGCTGCCACGTGGAAGGCCACGTGTGACCACCCGTGGCCGTGTCTCTTCACTGCCACGTCGGATGGAGACTGCATTCATGACATCGGATGGCAATGGCCCCGGAAGAGGCCACGTACAACATTTTCTTACCCAGAGGTTGCTGGCACGGAACCCACAACCACAGGCGTGGCGGTGGACAGCGTCTGGCGTCCTCGTTAGGACTCCGGACAGCGGCCAAAGCCAGGACGCGACCACCCAGACTCACGCCTGAGGTCCCCGCCAAACGCGAGGCCGGGAGGTCCTTCCAGAATCGCCGCTCAGTCCCACAGCATTTGAAGAAGCCCTGCCGTTTTCCATCCAGACGCCACCAAGAGACATTGGCCGCCGGTGGGAGGACAGCGTGGCCCGTGCTGCAGACCAAAGACGGGCGGGACGGTTCACGCGGACTCTGAGGAGGAAGAGCCGGGCTCGGCCCCCATCACAGAACACAGTTCCGGAAACATCAGGAGAGATTAAAGGGGACTCGGCCGGCAGCTGTGTTCTCAGCAAGGAGCAGGTCACGCACACTCGGACGCCGGTGACCCCGAGCGCATCTGTAGAGGCGTCCACACCGCACACCCGGGCGCGGGGCAGGTGCGGCCGGAGTCCAGGGGGCCCGGCTGCGGGACGTCTCTGGCTGTCTCTCTGTCTCTGCCCGTTCTGTTTCCAACTAACGTTCTCCTTGGTCTTTCTTTCAAGCTTCCTGTGACCGACCACAGGTGGGAAGTTGCCTCCCGGCCCGGAGGTGACACCTCGGTTTCCTATGCAGTAGCTCAGTCCCGGCGGTCCGCGAAGGACTTGCTGGTGGCCGCGTGAATGACGCATTAATTACACTTTTCCTCTCCCCCTGCTCTTGGGTTTGTCTCTGCCTCGCAGGCGTGCTCTCCTGGGCGTTCCATCACTTCTGGACCACGGTCACTCGTGGGTTTTGCTGGTTGCTTTTCACCAGTTTTTCCCCGGGGTACAAAGACCCTCCCAGACTGGCAAGGAGGACCTGGGCCCAGAGTAACACCTGCCGCCTTCCCACGCGGCTCTCCTCCCCGCCAGCAAAATGCTCGCGCAGAAGGACCCGCTCGCGGTTTCTGCGACATCGGACGTCTCAAGCACACGGAGGCGGCCAGCGGACGCTGGGTTTCTGGCCTGGCCTCCAACCCCAGCCTGGCTTGCGGGGCCACGTCGAGGAATGGATGGGGAGGGGGCGCTGTCCCTGCTGGTCGAGCCCGGCCCTGGCTGCTGTTTGAACGGTCAGGGGGTCCGTGGGCGGCATCGGTCAAGGGCCAGGTGGGAGCACTTTGGCCCCAGGTGGTGCCTTTGGGCTGCAGGTGAACTTGGTCCCCAAGGAGACACCCTGGGGCTGGGGAGGCCGGCAACTCTCTATCCACGCTGACATTCCAGTGTCTTATTATTTTTAGGGGTCAGGAAACACTGTTTTGTTCGCCCCCACCCCCGTCATGTCAACATATAAAACCCGTTGTCCGCTCGAGGGCAAATGCTGAGGACGGACGGAGGTGGGCGGGTTCCGTGTGTGGCCGGGGCTGTCTCGGGCAGAGCCGTCTCCTTACGTGAAGAATGCAGGCCTTGGAGGGTGCTCCCGCCCTCGCCCACGGACGTGAGGGCCTTTCCTCCGCCTTCACTTGGTCGCTCGGTCCTTCACGGGCTGGTGGACGCCCAACTCTGTGAGCCTGTTCGCTCGGTCTGCCTCTCCAGTCCCTTCGTGAGCCTCACGGGCACTTGGGGTGCAACGGGCCCCTCCCTGTATACGCCCAGCGAGGGCGGGCCAGGAGCCGAGGACGTCGCCCCTGCCGGACACAAACGGGGCAGGAGCCCACGACACACCGTCTCCTGATGGGAGTGCGAAGCATGCCAGGGTACGGCGGAGCCAGGGGCGGGGGCAGCCGGGGACTGAGCCCTGCACCCAGGAGCCCTCGGCGAAAGGCGGGTGTCCTAGGAGCAGGCAGTCCCGGGCGGAGGACGAACAGGACTCAGGACCACGCGTCAGTCGCCTCCTGGTCGGTGAGCTTATTGAAACGTGTCGCTGTTTAGCTGTCCTGGGCCTGTCTTGCTGTCCCACTGGATGACGAGCCGATTGCAGAGGACACAGGCATGAATGTGTCTCTCTCCCCCTCCCACTCTATCTGCTAATAAATGTAAAAATATCCTCGGGTGAATATTTAAAAATATAAAAGTTAAATGAGATGCGTCAAGTCACATAGCCCCTGAGAGCTGACTCACCCTGGGAGACAGTCCACCTGTCCCTGCTCAGCAAACTTGGGGCTCAGGTGTTCCCTTAGGAGGTGTATATGTTGTGTTTAGCCTGGCTGTGGTATATTCCGTGTACTGCCTCCCCAAACCATTCGCTCCACCTGTCTCCTCCCATTCCTCTCTCACATCCCCAGATTCCTTTGCAACCAAGAGTACCTATAAAAAACCATCTACACAAAGCAAAAATAAATAAGTAACCTTTAAAAAGTAGGTTGAGTCGTCTCCCCAGCTCAGCAGGTTTACTGAAAGAACGAGACTTGTCATGTTGCCCCCACCTCTTTACCGTTTGCCCCTTTTTTCCTTCTTGGAATGTGGACGTGATGTCTGGAAGTATCGCAGCCACATTGTGACCATGAGGCCAACGGCCACATGAGAAAGATAGCAGCGCAGGAAGAATGATGACGCTGAGGACATGCTGAACCAACCCTGCTAATCTTTAATCCCATCCACGAATGCATCGGCTATTTTACTTGATCTGGACATCTTTTATGCACACGCTTGCCTAATTTGAAGAAACTGGAATGTGTGAGTTCACTTGAGTGGTTAGCATCAATGGTGGCCATTGCTTTCATTCCATGCTGACGGGAAAACATTAAAAATCAAGACTGCAGTTCATAAAATTATCATTTCTTTGTACAGAGTTTTCCCAAGAAAACGAAAGCAAAAACATGCACGATCCAAAAGAAAACACTTACTATTTTGCGTGTATTTTTATGTGTACGGAACACATGGTCTAAAATGCTTTAAAAAATGCAAGAGGCCAACAGCCGAGCCTGCTTTTCTCTCCTTCCATTTTATCTACAGCACTTCGGGCTTGATTTTAAACTAAACACTTCCTACGTCTTGCGGACACATCAGTGCATTTGGAAACACCACATCACTCAACAAATAGCAGGAGAGTGAAAGAAATGATTGAAAAAAAAAAAAGACCTGAACACGAAGCCGGGACGGTGTCTGATGAAACAGGCCTCGCGGATTTCTGACTCGTGATTCTTCTCCACTCAGGTCTGCCGCACCCGACCCCAAGGCGGACCGTCCTCGGGGTGATGGGCGTGAGTGTGAATTACTGGGAAGAAATGAATGGTTTTGTTCTTCTACAGTCTCGGATGGAGTCCGCTGACACCTGCTTGTTGTGAGAACACTCTACCGAAGTGACAGTGTCCCACGCAGCAAGCAAAGGTCCCCGAGAACAGGGGACGGCGGGGAGCTCGGACGTCACGGCCAAACGCAGAGAAAAGAGAAACAGAGTGCCCCCCGTCCGCGCCCACGTTCCCCAGGGGTGGTTCCCGAAGGAAAAACCACACACGTTGGCTGACATTTGTGCCGTCTCGTTTCCAAGTGGCGGCATCACTCAGTCACCCTTCCTGTCTCCTAACAAGCCCCCGAAGGACCCATTCGTTATGAATGATGCCAGAGACACCAGCCTCATCAATCTACGCTGGCCTGGCCCTGATTCTCCGACACCCCCACACGGCTCCCGGCAGGTGGTCCGTCAATAAATGCATACTGGATGAGGACATGTCTCCGCCGAAGAGAAAGATCAGTGGGAAATGGGGGACGCCTTCGTTTTCAGGAGAAGTGATGAGCCCGCAGGGACCTTCAGCCCACCCCACGGAACCCCACCCGCCACCCTCCCGTTCAGGGACCCTTCCTGGGGTTGCACCGTGTGCAGGGGACACCCCTTCAGCCCACCAGGGCAAACCCCGTTTCATCTTGGGCTTTTCTTGCAAACGCTGAACCACCCATGACTGACGCCCTGTAACCTTCACAAACCCGCTTCCTCCCGCCCTGTGCCGCCCACACGAGCGGAGAGGGTTCCTGCAGGGACACACTGATCATTCACTGGGACCCAGAGGCAAAGGGACCCCGCCGGGAGGCTCTGCCCACGGCCACCGCGGTCCTGCACCTCGGTGCCCTCCTCAGATCTGCGATGGGACCGGACGGACTCGGACACCCACAGGAACATCACAAGAGAGGGCTCAGAGAAAGGGAGGCTTCTCTCTGCATCCACTGAATCTCAGATGTCCCCCGCTTAATCTCATCTCCGTCGCAACTCCGGAGTGGGGAGGGGTCCCCACCGTTCCCTGGCCCAGCTTGGTCGCTCCTGTGGGCGTGCCCTTTCCTTCGGCATTATGAACAGCGCCCCTTTTCATTAACCCCGTTCCAGTCGGCCTGCCTTAGACCACCTGCTGCTTGTTTCCCTGCCGTCTGCCTCGAGGACCCCAGTTAGGGGCGTTCCTCCCACACGGGGCGGTGGGCTCATGGCCCCCCATGCTCCGAGGTTCCCACAGCCTCCCTGCTCCAAGTGGGACGGTGTGGGCGGGCGTCACAGGGCCCTGTGCACACACGCTCAGTGCTGCTGTCTGCTCCTACGTCCTCGAGCCGTCTGTCAAAGCAAATGCTTACGTCCCACCTCGGCACCCAGTGAACGTGGCTAGAAACACACACACACACACACACACACACACACACACACACACGAGCATGCGGAAGGGTTTCGTTTAAATTCATGTCCCAGTCCAGCCGGTGTGGCTCAGTGGTTGAGCGTCGACCCTGCACCAAGAGGTCACTGGTTCGATTCCCGGTCAGGGCACATGCCCAGGTTGTGGGCCCGATCCCCAGTGGGGGGCGTGCAGGAGGCGGCCAGTCGATGTTCTCTCTCATCGATGTTTCTATCTCTCTCTCCCTCTCATTTCGTCTATCTGTAAAATCAAAAAAGAAAACAGAAATTAAATCGTGTGTGTGTGTGTGTTTAAGAGGGCACCACACAGAGGGACTGCTTAAAGGACACCATGGTCCCCGGCTGGGGATGGCAGGGGAACTCAGTTGCAGCGTCAGGGAGCAGAGCCGCCCGGGAAGGCTGTGCGTCCAAGTTTTGCAGGTGAACACAGGCTCACCTGAGCTCCGTCATCTGACCAAGGACAGGTGGCTTCCTCCCAGGAGGCCCTTCCCCCAAGACCACACGTGGGCCGAGTGTCCCTGACCTGTCCTGGGCAGGGCGATGGGCGTGGGTTTCCCCCTTCTCCCTCCTTTGAGGACAGGTGCATCTCATCCCACACAGTGTTTCTGAACTGGCACCTGTCCTGGCCCGGGACTGGAGCACGGTTCCACTGGGGACATTAGAGGCAAAATCGAACCTGGGAGACAGCTACCGTTCCAGGACCAGGGTCCCGTAAATAATGGCAACTTAGGAACCACCTTCCCAAGGTGGCTTTTTATTTATTTATTTTTGCAGGACCAACCCCGCCAAAGCGGACAGGTGCAGAGGCGGACGGGAAACCTTTATGCAAATGTCACATTTTACTTTCAAATAAGCACAATTATCCATTATGTCCTGCAACGTCGGCAATAACTACAAGGAGCCGATAACGAGTAGGTGCTCCGGCAGCCCGGTTATAATGACGGCTGAGAGTTATCTTCTCGCAAATTTGTTCTCAACTCTTTGGTTCTTCTCATGTATGCAAACTGCAGTGACTTCTATCTCTAGGCTCCGTCCCTCATTTTAGGACACCGGGTGAAATCTTTTATCTTCAAGGACGCGGAGGAAACCCAGTTTCTTTTCCACAAAGACGAGAGAGATTTTTGTCCTTATCAACAGTCGAGGCAAAGTGTGGGGTGTACGTGTTCCCGTCTGTGAGAGGCGTCCTTCGCCGTGTCCCAAAGGCTGCAGCTTTGGAGGATATCATGTTATATTTCAATGTGAATTTCCCAATCCTGAAAGGCATTCCTCATTACAACTTGCAGACGTTGCTCCACGAAAAGAACTCAGGAATCCCCAGAGCTGTTCAAGTGGGAATCCCATCAAGATGTTTACAAAATGCAAAAGAGAACCTGGCCGGTGTGGCTCAGCGGCTGAGCGTCGACCCATGCACCAGGAGGTCGCTGGTTCGATTCCCGGTCAGGGCACATGCCCAGGTTGTGGGCCCGATCCCCAGTGGGGGGCGTGCAGGAGGCAGCCAGTCGATGTTCTCTCTCATCCATGTTTCTCTCTCTCTCTCCCTCGCCCTTCCTCTCTCTCTCTAAAATCAATAAAGAAAATTTATTTATTTTTTTTAAATGCAAAGGAGATTTATTTAAATGATCATTTCTGCACCTGGCGTCTTCGACAGCGGGTCAGCTCTTCCTCTGCATGGCTGTGTTCGCTGAGCTGGGGAAGTAAGGGACCTGCTGGGGCAGCTGTGGGAGCACAGGCTGGGATCTTGGGGTGCTGGCGTCGCCCCTCTCCTGCCCTGTGAAGTAAAGGGTCTTCAGAACTCTGTTCCTGACTTGGCGTGACGAACGGTTTATAGCATGGGTTACGCTAAGCCCTCGGGCACATCCGGCCCTCTGCATGGTTTTGTCAATAAAGTTTTATTGGCACACGGCCACCCCTATATGCTAACACGCTACCACAGAGCCACGGGAGTTACGGGTGCCGATGAGAATGGCGAGGCCAGGCTGTTCAAAGCGCCCTGCAAAGAACTGAGGTACAGCCAAGAAAGAAAGTTCTAGCAGCCAGCAGCTGGGGACCCACACAGGCCCGAGCCTCCGGCAACTCTGAAACGACAAATGTGCTTTTATGCAACCTGAGGCCCGTCAGAGAGTGAGCGTGTGCGTGGCCGGGGAGGGAACGTGGTCCGGGGCCCACGGGAGCACCCTGGACGGCGTGCATTTGGACAGATCATACATGTGGTTAACCAGCTGATGTCCAACTTCTGAATGAAGCGTCTGTCCGTCACAGAGGAGGGAGGGCTCCTAGGAAAGCAGACACCACCCCCCTCAGGCTCCCCTTCCACGCAGCTGGGGAGGTACGGGGTCCTGCTATCTGGGGTTCTCTCCCTGACCCCTGCTGCCCTGGTGACGAAAGCAGGCTTGCCAGTGTCCCCACAACTGCGCCCCAAGCTGCCTGCACAGACCCAGAAACAGACGGAGCCTGGTGTCCTCGGCCCCGGGCCATGGCTCCCTCCGTGACGAAGGTGTTCCTTGCTGATGAGGGGTGCTATCCAAGCCCTGAGTGTGCGCTGGAGGCCGAGAGCCCACGCAACGTGCTTTGGTCCACGTCAGGGTGCCGTGGCTGGCTAGAGTGTCGTGTGTGTCTTCTGCGTGGTCCATGAGGGCTGGGACAGTCATAACCACGACTATTGCTCTGCGGTCCCTGCGTTCTGCTCTCGGGGAGACCTTCAGGACACCATGGAGCGTCCCTGGGTTGTAGGGGGCACAGTGGTCCCCCTACCCCCTTAGATTCTGTCCGGGAGGCCTGCCAAGTGAACGTTTGAAAGACACCAGCGGTGAAAAGGGTTGGTTTGTGCTCACAGAGGCCTTCACACACGGAGGGGAGCCCCCAAAGAAGCAGGGTGAGTCGGGAGCCTGCAGGCCCGGGAGGAAGGGATCGTTTCCGAGGAGTGCTGAGACAAAGCCCAGGGGTTTGGGTGTCTGAGGGGGGGGGGTAAACGGAGGAAGGGCACTTTTGGGGAGAGCCAGGGAAGAGGGGGTGTTTGTGGGAGGGGTCTGTGCGGACCCAGCTCAGTGCGGCCCTTCGTCTCCGGTGAGGAGAGCTCTCCGCTGCAGGAGGAGACGGGGGCACCCCACAGGGGCAGGGACGCCCCGCTTCACCAGCTGGAGTGCACCGGGGTCTCCCTGCGTCTGCTGCTCCTGGGTGCCTTCAGCTCGAAATAATCCCGGTGCCGCAGTGCCAGCGTGTTTGGGGGCAGGGCTCCGAGGCCCTCCGCTCCCCGAAGGTTGCAGGGCGCCCTCCACGCGAATGTCCACGCTGCGTTTCGATCGTGAGTGTGGGTGGAAGCAGGGTCTGTGCAGAGGGCATGAGCTGGGACCCTGGAGATGCCATTTCCCTGGATGTAGGGGCTCACATCTCAGTTCCTCTAAGAAGGGAGGGCGAGGGGCGCACGGGGAAGGCTGACGGCGGGGCAGGGGGGCAGGGGTGCCGCCCAGGACGGGCAGTGGGGTGGGGCCCCCGAAGCCAGAGAGGAGGCAGGAAGGGCTATGCCGTCAAGCCCTCAGAGCGAGCTCCGCGGGCTCACACCGGGGTCTCGGACGTTGGGCGTCCTGAGACAGCTGAGGAGACACTTCTGTCCTGGAAAGCTGCCCGGGGGAGGCTTTGTTCCAGTAGCCAAAGGACATACATCCAGGTGGACAGACGAGTCCTCAACCTCCCCTTGGGACTGGCACACCGGTGGACATCCAAAGTGGCGGGCCCCGTCGTGTCCCTGCTGCTGGGGAGAGCTTACTGGGCTGGAACCCACCTGTGCCAGGCAGGCGTCCCAACAGGTGCGTCTCCAGGCTCCCAGATGCTTCCACACTGCGCTCAGCCCACAGGTCTCCAGTCTCCACCGGGGGCTCCTCAGACGGGGCACAGGAGAGGCACCGCGCCCCTCTCTGCCGCTGCAGCCCTCGGGGTTAGGCGCTGTCTCGTGTCCTCCAGGTTTCCCTCATCCGTGACTCAGGGACGGAGTCCGTGCCCACGCAAAGGCGTGTTGCCAATCGGCGGGGATTTTTGTTACTGAGGTTCCCAGCCTGGGACCGGGTGACAGGCACCCCGCGCTGCACAGTGCCAGGTGCTGACGGAGCAACGCGGAGAGGCAGGCGCAGCGGTTGTGGGATGGGACTGGACGTCCCGGGAAGCCCGTCTCATGCGCACAGACAGCCGTTCCGCTCGGGCGTTCAGCGTCGTGGGGTTCAGGGTCGAATGCAGTCTGTGGGTCATTGTCTGCTCACAGTAACGTCATCGCAAGTGCCGGCTAGGGCATTCCCGCAGGAATGTTGGCGACGTGGACTCCATGGCGACGTGGACTCCATGGCGACGCAGACTCCATGGCGACGCAGACTCCGCGGAACCTGGGTGCACAGCCACCGCGGGACAGTTCTGGACTTTGCTTCTCCAGCTGGTGGGTCTTTCTTGGGGTCTCCTCTGCCCCCGGCTCTTTGGGAACCCCCACATTCTGACCACAGGGCAAGCCCGGGCGCCCCTCTGGCCCGCAGCAGGAGTTGGAGGCTCCAGGTGGGACCACAGCCCCACCCCCCATGAAGCAGCCGACCACCGCCACGCGGGCCGCGTGAGCACTTCCGGCTCCCCCAGGGAGATGCTCAACGGCCCGTGTTCATCACGGGTTCGGGGCTCGCTCAGGCCCTCCCAGATGAACGCAGCTGGGAAACCCAGAAAGGGACGCAGCCCACGTTCCCGTCTGCTCATCGCTCGTTTCCGTGGCTCGTTCTCGTCACTTAAACCACAGGCTCCCGCGACTCTGCTCAAGCTTTACTCCATTCTATTGGTTACCTGGACTCCATGGTGACGTGGACTCCATGGCAACGTGGACTCCATGGTGATGCAGACCCCATGGACCCTGGGCGCACAGCCGCCACTGGACAATTCTGGACTTTGCTTCTCCAGCTAGTGGGTCTTTCTCGGGGTCTCCTCTGCCCCCGGCTCTTTGGGAACCCCCACATTCTGACCTCGGAGCAAGCCCAGGCGCCCCTCTGGCTGAGACATCTTCCTTCCTCGGCCATGGGCGCGTACTTGATGCGGAGGGTCTGGGGAGACGAGAGCCCACCCCCAGCAAGCTCCCGCGCAAAGGTGTGGCGGGATTTGGCCCGGGGGCTGCGGGCGGAGTTCCCTCGGTCCTCGCCAGGGCCGACGGCAGCGTTGTCAGGTGTCCTACGGAGCGTCCGCTGCCCAGCTGGGGTCCCAGATTGGTAACCCCGTCCTGACACTGACCCCCTCCTTTGGCGGACCCTACGGCTCCAACGTCATTCTGTGCGTTTGGGGGACCATGCTTTTTAATAAGATGAACATTTAAATAGGTAGATCAACGTTTAAATCGGTAGATTTTGCCCAGCTGGTGAGGCTCAGTGGACTGAGCGTCGTCCCACGGTGGGAGAGGTCCAGGTTTGATCCCGGTCAGGGCACATGCCCGGGTTGCGGGTTCGATCCCCAGTGGGGGGCGTGCAGGAGGCGGCCAATGGATGTTTCTCTCTCATCTGGATGTTTCTATCTCTCTCTCCCTTTCTCTCTAAAAATGCAAAAACATATTTTAAAAAATGAATAAAATTTTAAAAATGAAGGCACTTGCCCTATCGAATGGGGGTGGGTCTCGTCCAATCAGTTGAAGGTGAATACAGCAGAGAGGCCCATCTTCCCCCAAGTGAGGGGTTCCTCCTGCCGGGCTCGTCAGGCCCCTGTGCAGAACCCTCATGAAAGGTGCCCAGGATTCCGGTTTCCCCAAATGTATCAGAAAACAAGGGTTTGAAGCGCCAGTTACTCAGTGGGAAACACTGGGATTCTCTGAGTGGATGCACCCCAAAACCAGGACAGTGGGGTTCACACTTAGCGGCACATCGGAAGGTAGGACTGGGGCCCTCCTAGAGGGTCTCAGCTTTTATTCCGGCTCCCGTGACGTCATCATGCTCCGTGGCCGGCTCCCGTGACGTCATCGCGCTCCTCTGCGCGTTGCTGGGGAAACACCCTGTGGAGAACGTGGAATGTCCCCGCGAGCACACGGCGGCACCTGCTGTACGCTTATTTGCACAGACCACAGGGAAAGGGGCACAGTCTTTTCTTCCCGTGACACGTTCCTTCTTGTTTAGCGTTTTTCCGTAAACTTTTTGGAAATCTGGAGCGCTTTGGGATCCACGGAGAAGCTGTGCACGGCGGAGACCTCCCTCGCGCCTTTACGCGGCGCGGGCGGGCGCGCACGCCTTCCGCGGCCGCGCCGTTGTCAGGAGTGGGGCCGCACCTGCGGGGCTTTAGGATGAGCTGAATTGCAGGCGTTATAGGGATTTTCCCCAAAGCATGGTTTTCTGTCTGGGATGCGTCCAGGACACAGGTGGCAGTTCGTCAAGGTGCCTCCTGGGTGTGTTCTCCCGGTGACGGTTGTCAGCATCTCCGTGACCTTGTGAGCATCTCTGTGACCTTGACAGTCAGGTATGTGTGAGAACGTCCCTCCATCTGGGTTCTTCTGCTTTTCGGATGATGACGTGGGAGGCATGGGTTGGGGACAAAGTCCTCAGCGCAGATCAGGATGCGTGACGCGTCCGGGACTCAGCCCTCGCGAGCACGTGTCGCCCACAAACACGGGTCTCAGACTGTCCCCACTGCGGCCGGTCCTTGCTGAGTCTGATCTGGGGTTTCTGAGCCACGTCTTCGTTCTTCAAATGCCTAAAGTCACGTGTATCTCTTATTTTTATTGGGTTTCTTTTCCCTGATTTCAATGTATATCTAATATAATTTCATCTCTGCTGTTTTCTCCCAGAAAAAAAACACAATTCTTCAATCCCTACCTTCGTCAGAGACGCCTCCTGCTGGAACCTGAGGCTGTCCTCGGCGGGATGAAAGGAAAGCTGTGCCTTGCGTGTCTCCGAGGTAGGAGGAAACGTAATATATATTTCATACACACTTCCTAATTACATTGCACAAGGCACTCGAAATTAAATATTAACGGACCGTTTTCTTCCAAGAAGGAGCCCATTCTCCTGAGGCCATGGTTAGACAGGAAGTAATAACACAGGTAGCATAGAACCCACATGCTTCAGCGAGAGGTTCACCATCACCCATTCACTTTCCAAGTCCGACGCCTGCCAGCCTCCGACATCCACGTACCCCGCAAAAGAACCGGTCTATGCCCGGCAACAGAGGATTTCCGAAACATCAATGCGCTCCACTTTTTTTTTTTAATCTAAATCCTCACCTGAGGATATTTTTACATTAATCTTCAGAGAGAACTGGAAGGAGAAAGGGAGGGAGAGAGAGAGAGAAACATTGATGTGAGAGAGACACATCGACTGGCTGCCACCCGCACAATCCCAACCGGGGCCAGGGACAAACCGCACCCGAGGCACGTGCCCTTGGCCGGAATCGAACCCGGGACTCTCCAGTCTGCAGGTGACGCTCTTACCGCTGAGCCATACCGGCCAGGGCAGTGCCCTCAACTTGTGCTCCTACAGCGCTCGACCTCTGAGAGCCCTCCCCCAATACCACTCATCCTCCTCACCTAGCTAAAGCCCGCCTCCTCCAGGAAGCCCTCACGGATTCCCACACCCCCCAACAACGTCCCCCCGGCGCGGCATGTGCTGTTGCCAGCTGTCCACCTGTCCACGGCGAACCACGCATCATGACCGTCTCCCATGGCCCAGCTCCTGGCATGGACGCCACCCTGCGGCCTCACAGGGCCAAAGCTGCCCCCCAGGGAGAGGCAGCAGGCCCGACGATGGCCGTCACTTCTGACAGCTCCTGGGGTTCCCGAAGCACCCCTCAGCGCACTCAGTGATTTGCAGGGAGTCCCAGCGCGGAGGGAAGCGGTGTGGCTGGCCAGCACGTCTGACCACGAGGCAGGTGGCCGTCCACTAAGGGAGAGGCGCCGGGAGTCCGCGTGGGAGTGTCACCCACGAAGAGATTCGGAGTCCTGCCTGTGGGGTCACGGCGGGGCGCCTTGCCCAGCACGGCTGTGTGACAGTGTCAGGGCGCCCTGCCGACCAGCGCAGCCCCCTGTGGGCTGCCCACCGCCCACGTGGCTGACCTGGGTCTGCAGCCACGCAGAAAGCCCAGCCGACACCACGTGACCCAAAGCCCCCACCTAAGTCACATCGGCAGGTGTTCTGCGTGGCCGTCCCCCGCCCTACGTCAGACTGTCCTATGATTGGGGACTTGCGGCCCCAGGCACAGAAACCCAACCCTCGGGCTGGCAGGTCACCCCCGGAAGCCGAGGGGCGGAGGCCCAGCCTCTTTCTGAACAAGATGACGTTATCGGTACCTCGACTGCCTGGGAACCTGCACCCTGTGTGGGAGGTGTTGCCCGGCCCCCGTCCCTACCAGCCAAAAAACATGTATGTGTGCCCACACGCAGACGTGTACGGTGACCTGTCCTCGGGGCCAGGCCCACACAGTCCCCTCCGTTCCCATTTACACCTGTCCCCTGTGTCCGTGTTGTGTACAGAAATGATTTATCCTATAGTCGGGACAGAAAATCAGATGTAAATGAGGTTTTCTGCTTGTTTTCTTCACACGCCACTTACCCAGGGAGGCTCACTATGAGCGCCAGGCTCTGTCCACTGAATGCGTCACTTCTGCTCAATGATTTTTAGAGGGTTGTATGTTCTTTTCCTTCTCTGCATGGTGCGAGGAATGACTCACACAGACACGCCAGGGACAATCGGAAGTGCCCGTATTGGTGGGAAGACGCGTGCTTGGAGGTATCCTGACCGAAATGCCAACGGGAACAGGGCAGGCGTGGAAGGCCCCCGTACATCCACGAGAACTGCTGCACTCAGAGGTGGACAGACAGACGTGGCGTGACTGTGGGACCCCAGCACCCTGGGGGCACAGACCGGTCCTCAGGGTGAAGATAAACCGTCCCGCTTTTACCTACAAGGTGCAGAGACGCAGGCCGTGCTTGCATCGGGGCGCAGCATAACCAGCGTCTTAAAATGTAGTCCATGAAAGGGAAGAATCAGAGCAGCCCACGTCCAAGGCCGTGGAAGCAGCTGCTCTGGGCGGCCCGGCCTGGGTGCACCTCCTCGGCGTCCCCACCTCTCCGCAGGCCCCCGTGCACAGCCACGCGGGGAGGCAGCCCCTCCGGGGAGCCCTGTGTGGGGTGCACCTCCTCGGCGTCCCCACCTCTCCGCAGGCCCCCGTGCACAGCTACGCGGGGAGGCAGCCCCTCCAGGGAGCCCTGTGTGGGGTGCACCTCCTCGGCGTCCCACTCTCCTCAGGCCCCCGTGCACAGCCACGCGGGGAGGCAGCCCCTCTGGGAAGCCCTGTGTGGGGTGCACCTCCTCGGCATCCCCACCTCTCCTCAGGTCCCCGTGCACAGCCATGCGGGGGGAGGCAGCCCCTCCAGGAAGCCCTGTGTGGGGTGCACCTCCTCGGCGTCCCACTCTCCTCAGGCCCCCGTGCACAGCCACGCGGGGAGGCAGCCCATCCGGGGAGCCCTGTGTGAGGTGCACCTCCTCGGCGTCCCACTCTCCTCAGGTCCCCGTGCACAGCCACACACAAAGAGATGCTCCATGGCCCCCGTCTCTCCTCAAGCATGAAGCCACCGCAGACGGCGTGCATGTATCTCCATAGATGCGGGAAACCAGCGCGGGCGGGCGCTGCATCAACCCTTCATGCGCAGAGGGGTGAAGGCACGGAGGCTAGCCACGCCGATCACCCCCAAGTAGCGAAGGTCTACAGAGAGCCACGGGCTGCTCTGTTCATCTGCTCCGTCCTCACAGCGTCGCCGTGGAGACACACGGAAGGCCACTCCCGTTCTGTCCACGAGGAAAGTGAGACTCGGGGGCGCTGCTGTCCGGTGCCCGAGCTGCCACGGCTGTGGAGCAGAGGACCCACGGACGGGTCCCGCGGTGGGAGGCCCAGCACTACCGGCCCCTCCCCCCAACCCACGCAGCGTCAGGATCCAAGGGCAAACCCCCTTCCAGGGAGCCTGGAGGTCGTGAGGGATGAACGAAACGTCTGCAATAGACTCCAAGTCACATGCAAAAGGGAGAATCAATAATGATGCTGCAGAAA
The DNA here is from genome assembly GCA_030848825.1 of Tadarida brasiliensis. Classification (NCBI taxonomy): domain Eukaryota; kingdom Metazoa; phylum Chordata; class Mammalia; order Chiroptera; family Molossidae; genus Tadarida; species Tadarida brasiliensis. The sequence continues at coordinate 131,757,964 of CM061280.1, read as the reverse complement.
GAACAAGTCGAACAAGCACGGTCCTGGTGCACGGATGGAGAGGCCACGCGTTCTCCATGCGGGATGCTGTCAGACCCACAAATCCTCCCCCAGGCGAAGGCGCGGTCCCTACGGCCAGGCGTGAAAGGGCGCCCTCCCTCTAGGAGTGCGGTTTTCCTTGGCAGGTGCGCCTCACACAGAGCTTTGAGACATCCCATAGAAGAACACGCACATTATCACTGAGTTGTCTGATGTCACAGAGCAGATTTGATTGAAATCCCGCAGCCCCTTGAGCCTCTGAGCGCGTTCACGCACAGGACACGCAAGGGGCTCACGCCAGTCGCCGTTCTCAGTTCTGTCGAGATTTCCGTCCACGCTTCCCCTCAGAACAGAAGACAATCCCAGAAAGTCCCACGGTTGGATCAGAGTCCGTCATTTCCGCCGTGTGATCCGTGTCCTACATAACACAGCCATTCGGACATTTCCTAGCTGGTTCCGTGTGTCCCTGAGCTTGTCTGAGTGATCGCAGGCCTTCGGAAATGCGAAGTCTGCGCCCCGGAATTCTGCCGTTTCCCCGGGTCCGTTACAAAGGACGGTTTGCATTTCATTTGTCCATTTATTTCTTTTCAGTTCTGTCCACAACCGATATTTAGAGTTTTTTAAATGGCTTGGCAGGGCTGTCGTGGGTCTCTTTCTGGATTTTCCAAAAGCGGAATCTGACCCCACGCTGTGCGACTGGGATCGGGTTTCGGCTGCCCCTGGAGCCCTGACATATGACACCTCGCCTCACTGCAACATTGTAACAATAGATGTTTGCACTGTAACATTGTAACAATAGATGTTTGCGCTGTAACATTGTAACAATAGATGTTTGCACTGTAACATTGTAACAATAGATGTTTGCGCTGTAACATTGTAACAATAGATGTTTGCGCAAGTGCGCAACAGAGCGCCTTGCATGCTGTGTTTAATGCACTCTCGGGAACAGACCTTGGCAGGAACCGATAAATGGGTTCAAAGGGGAACAGTGCTTACCGGAGGTGGTGGGTCACAGAGGGCTCCGCTGTGGAAACAAGCAGGCGGGCGTGCTCTGTGCAGACGTGGGCACGCCCGTGTGGGGTGCAGCGCTCGTGCCCAGGGCGGGGGACCCTCGGCTCCAGGCAGTCACTCGGAGACCAGGCTGTGTCACTTGTACCGGCTCGTCTCGCGGGACCTGGAGGGCATCGGCAAGGCAGCCAGCTGGAAGGGGCACCAGGGAGGAGAGTGAGCACGCCTGGGCACCTCACGTCTGCTCAGCTGCTTCTCCTGCAGGCAGCGGGGTCACTGGCCCAGGATGGAGGGCACCCTGAAAATCTACCTGAGGCAAGGGGCTTCTCCAGAGGGGCCTCCTGAAGGCTTTAGACAAACCGAAATAGCAAGCTCATTCATTCTGGAACAAGAGCACGAGGCAGTTTTCCTGGGCTACACTGAGAAGTTCCTGGAGGACTGTAGAACCCGCCCCAGGCCCGCCCAGGGCTCTCCCTGACTCAGGACAGACGGCTGGGAAGGTCTCTTGCCGTCTGTGAGCACCCCAGCCTTGGGAGCGGAGAACAGGCTGCTTTCTGCTCGCAGCCTAGAGAGTGGGCCGCACCCACCCCCTGTGGTCCCGGTGGGGGAGACAGGAGCCAGGCCAAGTCCTTCGGGATTCTGGGCTGGGGCACGAGACCGCTGTTCTTGTTCCGCACACGGAACCGTATTGGGAGAAAAGAGACAGGAGTCTATTTCACAAGGGGGTCGAACACGAAGGAGCAGTCCCCAGATGTGTCTAAGGTCCTGGTGGTACCGTTTCCTGTGGTAAAGAAACACCAGGGGGTGGTACAGTTCGGGGAGACTGTCATCACGGGGGTCGGGGGCAGTGAGGAGCTCAGGAGGGTCACCTCAGGTACCCAGCACACCAGGTGCCCTGAGACGTGTTGCAGGAAGCCGACGTATGCGACTGCGGGTCCCTCACCATCCGTTAACAGAAAACAACACTTTCAGGGAAGCCACGAAAAACTACATGACAACCTAAGCGCCTACTTAGATAACCGAGAATTTCTTTTATTCTTTCCCTGTTCTCAGGGCCCTGATCGGAAACATACTTACCATGCAGTCGGTGGTTCAGGGCCCGGCGCCTGGAGGCTTCGGAAAAGCACTGGCTGGGTTTTTTGTTTTGTTTTTGATCTCTCCATGCCATTGTTTTCTGTTCTCTGCCCCAGGCCATGCGCGCACAGCTGCTGGTTTGTTAAAGAGGGCCGGGCGTGGGCAGTGCAGAAGGGTTCATGGGGGGCTGTGGGCTTCCGCCGGACTTGGAAAACCTCTGCAGTGCGAAGAGGGCAGCACCGGAGGCGGGGTGGTCGGTGGCGTCCAGCTCTCCGTGACGCCTGCCCGGTGCTGAGCCTCAAGAACTGTGATGAAAACGCATAACTGGAGTCATTGGGTTTGGCTGTCCTCCGTCCCGTGCCCGCTGAGTGTGTGCAGACAGCGGGAACTCGGCCGCCCACGGGGTCACACCCTAAAAACCATTGTTGGATTCAACGGGCGACCCCGCTTTCAAGCCCAGTCTTCCGACCATTCCGCGCACAAAGTGATGGTGATACCTCAGACCTCTCCAGGGCCGTGCGTGTGTGCATCTCCAGTTGAGGGCGAGTCTAGGGGCACGGACGACCAGCACGGCTCCGTGGACTTCCCCACAGACTCGGGATCATGTTTGTCAACCACAGGGAGGGGACACGTCCGCTGTGTACCGAGTGTGGGTAACTCCGGGAACCTGTGATACAGGCACTGTACGTGGGACTTTTCCTTTTACAGATGGAGGAAGGGAAGGAGACGGAGAAATGTTTACCTGTGATGACACCAGGGTGGACTATCTGGCCAGATTCGCAGGGTTTAGAGCACCGTGAAACACACCTTTTCCCAGTGCCCGAGGTCTCCTCCCTCGGGCGGATGTCCCAGGGCTGGTGACCTTGCCCCTGGGTGCAGTGGGAACTCCTAGGACCCAGGTGGGCGGGACTGGGTGTTTGTAGGACCTGAATCAGCGAATGAACGAATAATGCTCCTTCTTGCGTTGAGTCTGGACGATTTCCACGGCTCGAAATTGGGCTCCACCAACCATCTGGGTGTAAGGAGCTCACCCAGTTTTTCCTTTCCAAGCAGCTTTGTGGCATCCCCACGGAGATGACGCCGTTAGAATGCAGACTGACGGCTCCTTCGCTGGCTGAAGGTCTGGGCCTTCTTGAGCGACTTGCAGTGGAAGATGTGGGACTTGCTGTCGGGAGCTGAGCTGGGGCACAGCCAGGGCAAACACCTGCTCAGCATGGCCAAGGCGCAGAGAGGGTCGTCCCCACTCACCCTCCACGCGGCCCCGTGTGCATCAAGGAGAGTCTCTCTGCAGGCGTGAATGGGAGGAGCAGGTAGACCAATGTCGTCCGTGGGCAGCCCTGCATCCCACACATGATACCCCGTGAGCTGCAAATAGTCCCACGAGTCCCAGAACAGTGAAGAAGAAGAACATAAAGGCCAGCCTCCTTTGCAGGGTGACGGGTGCTGCAGTGGCCTGCAGGGTACTGTCCCCCGACGTGGCTCGTGCTGACGCACTGGCTTCTTTCTCGCGCTGGGGTTGGCAAAGGAGACATTCACAGAGAGATGTCTGCACAGCCCTCGGCTCCCGGACAGGTAGAGGGAACGTGAGCCCTGGACAGGCTCCAGCGGGACGGGCAGCCGAGGTGCAGCGGCGCCGAGCTGAGCGGGAGATCGCCGCAGCTTGGAGGGAGCCAAGGACAAGGCCAGGTGTGGGACTTCAAGAGAACACATCTGCCGTTGACCCAGATGAGCCACTGACACCTGCCTTGCCCCCAGGGCCACACCAGGCAGAGAGAGAACGAAGAGGACTGCATTGAAAGAGGGTGTGCAAACAGGAGCTGGGGTGCGGCGGGGCCCCGCAGAGGGACTCGGGAGAACAGGAGTGAGCGCAGGCTGAGGTGTCGGGAACCAGCACGGGACAAATGCGAGACGCGTGCTCATCTGTTTGGACAATGGAGCCAGTTTTCTTATCAAAATAATGACGAAGAAAAGTAAGCAAAGAAGGTGCTGATCGGGCCCTGGCCGGTGTGGCCCAGCGGTGAGAGCGTCGGCCCGCGGACCAGAGAGTCCCGGGTTCAGTTCCCGCTAAGGGCACGTACCTCGGTTGCGGTTTGTCCCCGGCCCCGGTTGGGGTCGTGCGGGTGGCAGCCACTTGATGTGTCTCTCTCACATCGATGTTCTCTCTCTCTCTTCCTCCCTCTCTCCCTCCTGCTGTATCTGAAGATAAATACAAAAATGTCCTCGGGTGAGGATAAAAAAAAGAAGGTGTAGATCAGTAATCGTCACGGGGCTGGAGAGCACAGCATAAGAATGTCGTCAGTAACGTTGAAATCACTTTGCATGATGCCGGGTGGGTACTGGAAATGTTACCAGTGGAAGTGGGGTTCTGGGGTACGGCTGGGATAAGAATCTCCTTCCTACGGGAGGAGAGGGTATTGTAGAAAGCTTTATTTCTGGGGAACCAAACCCCCAAGTTTCCAAGGTCCCATTTTCCTTCATCCCCTCAAGGAAAAGTTGTAGCTGTGGCTTCAGCAGGGCTGGACTCAGAGCCAGGGTCCAGACTGACAGACACCTTCCCTCCGTCGCCCTGACGTTCTTGTCCATGCATCCATCTGCCCCGGTCCCGTCCGTCCCCGTGATCTGCAGGGAGTGGCCGGCGGCTCTCTGCGGACTGTGAGGTTGCGGTTCCCTGACGGCCTTGGTTCACGCCCGGCCTCCCTCTTTGCCCCTTCCTGTGACCAGTGAGGAGCTCATCACCGTGTATCGGTACCATCGGGGGGTCGCTTAGTAAATTGTACACACGTCTAGTCACTGCGCTGCACACCTGAAAGGGAGATGACAGTGAACACCAGCTGTCGTTGAAAAGAAAGAAGTCACGGACACAGACAGCAGGGTGGAGCCGGCCACAGGGAGGGGTGGGCAGGCGGGGGAGGGTGACGGGGGACATGGTGACGGAAGGAGACTGGACTTGTGGCGGTAAACACCCAGTACAACGTACAGGTGATGTGTTATAGAGCTGTACACCTGAGACCTCTGTGATTTTATTAACCCGTGTCTCCCCAATAAATCTGATAAAGAAAAGAAAAAACATTGCCTATAAAAAATGAGTCATAATTGGAACATCACTTGTTCAAATACCAAAAAACGTAGAACCATAAATATTGACCAGGAGCCAGCTTTCCCAAATTGGAGGCAGGGAAAGATTTGTTCATTAATTATTAAAGAGAGAGAGAGAGAGAGAGAGAGAGAGACACCAATAACAAACATTTAACACACTTCTCCGAATGTACACAGCTTACCGTGACCTAAAGGTCACCCGGGAAGGTTTCGTTCTATTTCCGTTAATAACAGACAGTTCTGTGAGCTCACTGAGCCCTTACTGCCCGTCGAAGGGACACCGAGTGACGCTCGGGAAACCGGGGTCAGGGGTTGTGTTTAGACGACGCCCAATCCGCGTCGGTGGGAAGCCGCAGGCCTGGCAGAGACGTCCTGGGAGATTAGGGTACGAAAGCCGTATGAAGAGGTCAGAAAGTTCCTCCTCCACAGAGGAGCTTATCTTGACTCATTCGAAGAGCTTTGTGCCAGATGGAGGTCCTCGCGAAATTTAAATTGCTAAATGAGACACCATATGTGGCCGGGGCTGAGAGCATGCAAAATCTCATCAGCAGGAGACAAGCCCAAAGCTTCCCCATAGTTCTGGCAAGAAAGGGACAGAGCCGTCCAAGTGGGTCCTGCGGGATGTCCTTGGGCTAGAGGCAGAGGAGAGAACTGTGCCCGGCGCCAGGGGCTCACGTCGTGGGGGCCGGGGGGCAGGGGGGCCCGCCGGGCCAGCAGGAACCAGGGGCACAGACTCCTGTGCCCAGGGCCGGGCAGCGCCGAGGAGAAGGGGCCGGCGTCAGAGAGCAGCGTCCGGCGTCCGCAGGGACTGACTCCTGGGGACGGGCACACGTCCGGCAGGTCTCAGGCACCGGAAGGACGTTCAGAGGAAGGTCAGTGAAGAAGGCATGGCAGAAGGAGGCGGACCGGACGAGCTGCACACAGGATAAAATTCGCCACGTGGACCATTTTGAAGGGTGTCGTCAGAAGCATGAAGTCGCCGTCATCGTTGTTCCGCGGCCTGCACCGCCCTCCGCCCCCAGAGCCTCTGCCACCTTACAACCCTCCAACGCTGTCCCCAGGAAATGGAACCCCCCGTCCCCTCCCGTGCCCCAGCCCTGGCACCTCCAGTCCCCCAAGCGTGAGCACTCCAGGTCCCTCCTATAACGGGAATCCTGCAGTCATTTTTTTGGGGGGACTTTTTGACTCAGGCTAATGTCCTCAAGGGTCACTCCTGTTGCAGCAGATGCCAGAATGTCCTCCGTGTTGGACGCTGAATAATATCCTTGAGGGTGTGCATGTCACCTTTGATTACCCGTCACCCACCAAGGGACCTGGGGTGCCTCCGCCTTCCCCTCCGGGCCTTGCACAGAACTCTGGTGTGAACGTGGGTGCATGCATGTCTCTCCAGACCGCACCGCGCACTATTTCGTACCCAGCAGTGGGACGGCTGGATCCCAGGGTTATTGCAGTTTAACTGTGGGACGGGCTCTCAGACGGCGCCAGGGGCCCGTGTCCGGTCCGTTCGTGTTTGAAGAGCGGCCTTCCTGATGAGCGTGAGGGGGCGTCTCCCTGTGGGTGGATTTGCACTTCCCTCGTGGTCCGTGCCGTCAAGCATCTCGCCGTGGGCTTGCTTGGCCCTCTGTGCGCTTCCTCGGAGAAGCGTCTCTTGAGTCCTGTGCCTGCTTTTCAGTAGGTTGCTGGTGTTTCTGGCCTGAAGTTAGATGCGCAATCTCTAAACGTGAGTGCCAGTCCGGTGTGCGGAGTCGTGGGTTCGGCGAGGACCTGTGCGGGGCATCCGGTCTGCGGCTGTGAGTCCAGCGCCCGTCACGGGTGGGTCTGAATGCCGTGTCCAGGGCGAAGCCAGCATTTCGACGGGGAGGGTCGGACGGCAGGAGCCTGTCCCGACTGCTCTCTGTCCCGACTCAGTCTGAGGCCCGTGAGGAGTTGTGCCCACACACGCAGCAGGACGAAGGGGGGACGAGCCACAGACCGGGGTGCGGTGATGCTCACAGGCCGCTGGGTGCCCCTCGGGGAGCTGTCCAGCAGAAAATGAACAGCGGGTGCAGATGGAGGACGCCAGGATCTGAGGCTGCAGTCCCAGCTCTGTTCCACAACCACGTGCCTCAGTTTCCCCGGTGTCACAGTGAGGGCTGAAGGACCCATACGTGTCCGACGCAGAGTGTGGACAGGTGCGACAACGCAAGTCGTCGACCCCCAAGGCGGCGAAGGTGAGTGCCTCCTCGGCGGGCGCGGTCCGTGTCTTTCCTCCGTGGGCACCCTGGGGATCCCTCGTGGCCGCCCATCCCCCATCCGTCTCAGCAGCTCCATCCTGTGAACAGACCAAGCGGCGGCTTCTGCCAGTGTCGCCCGTGTTTGCCTTGCAGGCCCATGACTCACTTGGCACGGAAATGGGCCTCGCCGTCCAAGTCCCGATGCCAGCGCTGCACCGACTGGCAGACAGACGTCCGGATGAGTCCTCTAATCCCCGTCCGGGATTGCAGGAAGGTCACGGAGCTACCCGGTGAAAAGGGATTCTGTGGATCTCTATCCGCAACAATGATGATCTTACTCCTGGAAAACGCAGCAGAGCCGGCCAAAGGCCAGCGCCGCCTGGGCCCGTGGGGGCTGTGTGCTGGTGCACAGGGACGTGTCCGTGTGCTGACGTGCACAGGAAATAAAGCGCGCTGGGATATACCGCGGGCAGAGCGTCCGCTGTGGACCAGCCCTCCCCGATCACTGGGATGCTGCTTCCACGCCCTCAGGAGAAACCCGGCGCAAGCCCCCCGCACAGGGCAGCCCCTGCAGGCTGGAGCCCTGGACAGGAGGGAGCAGGGCCCTCTGTGGCCCACCCCGCGAAGCTGCTCCAGGGCGTGTGCTTTCTCTGCACACCAGGCTGCCGACACCAAAGGCTGGTCTCAATCTCTGATTGGTCACTGGAGGTAGAGCGCTGCCTCCCTGACCACTTCCTGCATTGTGGTGTCTTGGAAACTCTATGTTGAAGCAATGACAAGGACCGGACACCATTAACATGGGGTCTTTTTCTCCACCTGAGCTGTCCAGTGAAATGGAATAAACCCCTGCCCCCCATGACCGTGAGAACAGCAGGGATGCCCAAGCCACGCCCCGCAGTCGAAGGGTTCGTGCAGATAAGCACACAGTGTGCTCGGGAGACCTGAACGCAACACCGAGTCACGAGGGTACAGAAATCAGAAGGAACAGACCGTCTGAGCTTCTGGTGAAGAGGTCACCATGCCGCCTAACACCAGTCAGGTTAACAAAATCATCACTTACTCATATTTTTTAAAGCAAATGTATTCCTTTTTGTTTGTTTGTTTTTAACCTCACTTGAGGACATGCTTGGAGAGAGTAAGGGAGAGAGACAGACAGAGAGAGAGAGAAACATAGATGTCAGAGAGACACATCCATTGGTACCCCAGCCCGGGATCGAACCCAGAAGCCAGGCACGTGCCCTGACTGGGGATGAAACTGGCCACCTTTCAGTGCACGGGACAACACCCAACCAACTGAGCCACGCCGGCCAGGCAGTCACTCATATTTTTTCACGTGTGGTTCCATGACACTGTAGAGAGAGAATTAAAGGCAAAAACAACAGTGCTTGAAAATAATGAAACAGATGTTTATAAAATCATAAATGATCTCAAGCAAAAACAGAATCTCTACAAACTTTCTGTTATAAACTAAATAGCTCCTGGGGATGTCATGTGCATCGTGACTATAGTTGGTAACACTTATTGCATATTCAAAAGTTGCCAAGACGGTAGATCTCAAAAGATGTCATCACAGGAAATAAAAAATGGTAACGATGTGTGGTGATAACTATTGACTGGATACTGTGTGGATCATTTGGCAATATATACAAATATTAAATCATTATGTTGCACACCTGAAACTCATACAATGTCGTATCTCAATGATATCTCCATTAGGAAAAAGGAATCTCTATCACATGGAAAATAAGCAACTTCAGATAAAATGCACAACCAAGGAAAACCCTTAGAACATCCAACCAATATCCGATGCCGACCGCAGAAATAAAAGCATGGCCGTGGAGTGTTGGGCATTGCGGGTCTAAACTTGGCATGGCCAGGACCTTCGCCAGTGAAGGGGCTCTGGAATATCCTTCCTGTAACTCAGAAGAAGACAGTGTCATGACCGTGAGCCATGAAGGTCATGGGATGGCTTTGACAACCTGAATAGAGGAGGGAGGGAGTGAAACACAGGACAGATAGCTAGATACACAGAATAGAAAATAAATACTTTTCGATCCTCTCTGTAAATAAGTGAAGCAAAGAGAGTTGGAAGAAAACAGCATCCATCCGTTACACGGAATTAAATAAGGATGGTTTTGTTTTAACTGTGGGGGGTAGGCCAGTTAGCTCTGTGGCCGCGCAGACAGAATAGCCCGCTGCATGCAAGAGAATAACAAAGATGAATTCATCCAGAGAGCGGCCGTGTGATGGAGGACCAATGTGAGCCTACAGTCAACGTTCTTGTTCAGAGTCACTGGTGTGGTGACACTAGCCAATTTGGAGGGGACCCAGACTTCAGCATGCTCCATCTTTTTAGCATTTATTTACGATGGGTGAGAATAATCTCCAAATGAAAGAAGAAGATGAAGAAGAAGGAGGAAGAGGAGGAGGAGGAGGAGGAGGAGGAGGATGAGGATGAGGATGAGGAGGAGGAGGAGGAGAAGGAGGAGAAGAAGAAGAAGAAGAAGAAGAAGAAGAAGAAGAAGAAGAAGAAGAAGAAGAAGAAGAAGGAGAAGAAGGAGAAGAAGGGGAGGAGGAGGAGAAGGAGGAGGAAGAGGAGGAGGAGGAGGAAGAGGAGGAGGAGGAGGAGGAAGAAGAAGAAACAAAAAAGGAGGACAAGAACAAGAAGAAGAAGAAGGAGGAGGAGGAGGAAGAGGAAGAAGAGGGAGAAGAACAACAACAAGAAGAAGAACAATAAAAATAAGAACAAGAAGAAGGAGAAGAAGGAAGGAGGAGAAGGAGAAGGAGAAGAAGAGGAAGAGGAAGAAGAAGAAGAAGAAGAAGAAGAAGAAGAAGAAGAAGAAGAAGAAGAAGAAGAAGAGAAGAAGAAGAACCATTGTAGATGTGTAGAACTCAATCTAGAGGAAATTTGACCCCAGGCTCTCCCAAGGTCAAATTTTAACATGTCTTTGCATAAAAGCCCAGGTATTGGGGATGATGAAAAAATCCCATTGAATTTTGTCTCTCCCTCCCCCTTCTCTGGGTCCACAAATATAGGTGAGGTGGAAAGCATTGGGAAGTTAGCACACAATGAGCATAGACAGGTTCTTCGAGAACTCAGGCAAAGTCATCAGTGTAGCTCGGGTCTCTTCCCATTGGAGGGTGGAATGACCCATGTGAAAGGAAGCCTACAATACCCCTCGTCGTGCGCCAGGCTAACCACATCAGTCACACTCTTTCCTGCTACTGTACTCTTCTGCGAGACCACTGAAGATGAACTGTGCGGGGACCCACTGGCATTTTGGAGCAAGCAGAAAACAACCCAAGATACTCTTGCTTCAGAGTGGGAGCCACCTCCATGGTACCCTTTACATGTCCCAGGATTGTCACCCCGCTGAAATGTCTGTCCCCAACACCCAGAATGCCCCACTTCCCTACCACTGTCAGAGGACCCGACCGCCACCAGTGTCCAACATCACGCCACGATACGGATGCTGCCGCCAACCCACAGCCCCCTGTGGGTTCTGCACCAGGAGTTTGAATTCACGTGCAAACCATCACGTCCCATCATATGAAATTCTCCAATGTGGCCCACAACTCTGTCCGTATGAGGTGTGTGGGCCTCATGCCATCGGCAGAAGAAATGGCTGCTGTCTCCTGGGATTCGATGTGACGGCCACAATACTTCCTCCAAAAGGCCCAGATAGAAACAGAGAGCAGAGCAGAGGCCGGCAGCGTTTCGGAAGGCTGCTGGAGACCTTAGTTACATGACAGTATTAACCGAGCCCCTTTGAAGTGGGGCTGGAGCTTCGTCCCAGAGGAACCTCCTGGCCCGTCTCAGGCCTCCAACCTCTGGATGTTAACACAGGACAAAGAGATCTTTGCACGGGGCCTAAGCACCCTTGTGTCCCCAAGAGCTGTCTGCAAAGATGATGGGAGGGCAGGTCTGAGGACGACTGGTCAGGGACCCCAGGATGGAAGATTAAACACCTTGTTTAGAATCAGCGTCATGGTGCCCTGGTATCTGCACCCAGAGCAACGTCTTCCTGCTGGGGACGTTCCTGTCCCATCCTGTCTCATAGACACCCATCGCCTGTCTCCTCATCGCAGCCCTGTCTGGGCTCCGCCTGGATCCCTGCTACCCCAATAGCTACTGTTATTGATCTCAAACCCTTCTCACGTTGGCCTTAAGTTTAGGCCTAGAGGTTTAAACTATATGATACTGTGCCCAGCTGATGTGGCTCAGTGGTTGAGCGTCGACCCTGCACCAAAACGTCCCAGTTTGATTCCCGGTCAGGGCACACGCCCAAGTTGAGGGCCCGATCCCCAGTGGGGGGCATGCAGGAGGCGGCCAATCGATGTTCTCTCTCATTGATGTCTCTCTCTCTCTCCCTCTCCCTTCCTCTCTCTCTAAAATCAATAAAGGAAAGAAAATTTAACTATATGATACTGCCTCCCACCTATGAGGGTCAGGTCAGTGCTGGGCAGGCGAGATCAGGGCCCTACATCTCCCAGGCTCCTCTGACCTGCACGTACAGGGAAGCCCCCTCCCCCCCGCCCCGCAGTGCCCATCTCCGCCCTGCGCCCTTGTGGGGGCTGTGAACGCAGCCCTGTCTGTGATCGAGCAGAACACAGCTCCCAGCAGGAGGACACGGCTCCACCAGGAGGACACGGTTCCCCCAGGAGGACATGGCTCCACCAGGAGGACACGGCTCCCACCAGGAGGACACGGCCCCACCAGGAGGACACGGCTCCCACCAGGAGGACACGGCTCCCACCAGGAGAACACGGCTCCCCCAGGAGGACACGGCCCCACCAGGAGGACACGGCTCCCACCAGGAGAACACGGCTCCCCCAGGAGGACACGGCTCCACCAGGAGGACACGGCCCCACCAGGAGGACACGGTTCCCCCAGGAGGACATGGCTCCACCAGGAGGACACGGCTCCCAGCAGGAGGACACGGCTCCCCCAGGAGGAGGACACAGTTCCCCCAGGAGGACACGGCTCCCCCAGGAGGACACGGCCCCACCAGGAGGACACGGCTCCACCAGGAGGAGGACACGGCTCCCAGCAGGAGGACACGGCTCCCCCAGGAGGACACGGCCCCACCAGGAGGACATGGCCCCACCAGGAGGACACGGCTCCCCCAGGAGGAGAGCGCTCCTGTTACACACAACCCGCACTTGGATGTGCCGGGACGTTTTAAACAAAGCCAGGGTCCGATTAGCCAGCGAAGCGGCACCCCTGCTTTCAAGCCTGGTGAGGAAGACGCTTCCGTGGCACCTCTGGCCAGGCTGACGAGGGTCCAGGGAAGACAGGCCTTTGGAGCAGGCTGTGCACAGGTCACCACGGGCAGTGCTGTGCACAGGTCTCGCTCCTGCCTGAGAGGCCAGTGGGGACCAGGCCGCAGGCACACAGACCCCAGGGCGCCCCTCGGACTGACACCCAGGCCGCAGGCACACAGACCCCAGGGCGCCCCTCAGACTCATGACCTGTGGATTTCTGTTGAAGAACCTTCTCCTCCCTCCCGGTTTGCTGCCTGGGGAACCCCAGAACCTCTTGGTGGGCTCAGGAGCTCCAGGTCAGAAGTAGCCTGCTTGGTTCACGGTTCATTTTAGAGATGCGCAATCCAGACCAAGGATGGTCCACGAGAAAGCGTTTCCACCACGCATCTGGCGTGGAAATGCCCGACAGCGTACGGTGCACTCATGCTGTTACTGCTGCAGGACAGGGAGTGTCTAGCCCTTTCTTACCTGGCTCCCTCCCTCCCGTCCTCCCTGATCAGTCCTTCCTTCCTTCCTTCCTTCCTTCCTTCCTTCCTTCCTTCCTTCCTTCCTTCCTTCCTTCCCTCCCTCCCTCCCTAGGTGCTTCATTCCTTCCTTCCTTCCCTAGGTCCTCCTTCCCGCCCTCCCTGGGTCTGTCGGTCCTTCCTTCCTCCCTCCTTCACTCCCTCCCTGGATCCTACCTCCCTCCCTCCTCCTTCCCTCCCTCCCTCCTCCCTCCTTCCCTAGGTCCTTCCTTCCTTCCTCCTCCCTCCTTCCCTAGGTCCTCCCTCCCACCCTCCCTCCCTTGTTTTAACTCCCACATGGAAAAGTACAGCCTCTTGGCCATCCTTCTCCAGAGGGGTGGATGGTTTTCCTCATCACCGCCGTCCTCCTGCCTGGTCGGCAGGACAGTCCTAGGCACGCAGCCCTGAGAGCCTGCGGGAGGAGCCACAGGCCAGGGGCTGGGCGAGCGGCCCCCTGCGTGCACCCTGCGGCCGACGCCCACAAGCCCTGCTGCCTAGATTCCGTGGTGGCGCCCCTCCTCACAGCGGGTTCTCGCCGATGCCGTCTCCACTCTCTCTTTCTCTCGGGGGCTCAAATCCCACACACACGGTTTGAAAAGACATCGCGTAGGGACGTCCACTGTGGGATCGATGTTCACGGAGAAGACTCGACGGCCGTGGTCTCATGCAGGAGCCCCTGACGCACTGGGGGTCGGGGCTCAGACGGCAGCACAGGTGTTTTCACCAGGTGACCTGTGTTTAGAAAGTGAAATAATGCAGCACCCAGCACAGTCCACCGGCTGGGGAATGAGAGTGTGTGTGTGTGTGTGTGCACATGTGTGTGCACGTGTGTGCCTGTGCACGTGTGTGTGTGTGCCTGTGCACGTGTGTGTGTGCCTGTGCAAGTGTGTGTGCGTGTGTGTGCACGTGTGTGTGCGCGCGCACGTGTGTGTGTGTGTGTGATGTATGCACATGTACATATCAGTGCATTCGTTCACGTCTCCAAGCTGTACACCATAACCGTCTAGACCGTACATGGAGCAGTCCTGTTCCGACCGCTCTCGGTGAAACCACTTAACCCTTTTATCTTGGAGCCTCTGTGGGCCAGCGGAGATAACAGGGGCCCCTCAGCCATGTCCGAGACATCTGTGACGCCGGCCTTGTGTGATTAGGACGGAAAGGCTTTCCCGCCCGGCAGCCCGGCGCTCCAGAAATATGATTAGTGAGCTCCCGAGATGTTATCTCCTTCAACTGACAAGGATTTCTGTCTGAACCCTGCTATCTGTGGCCTCTTGGCACAGGGTCCGAGAGCTGTCTCCACGGAGCTCCCGCTCACCCCGCCGCGGCAGGGCGGTTCTGGGCTGTGAGTCCCCGGTGCCTGGGAGCAAGGCATGCTGCTCCCGGGTCTGGGGCACCGCCGACGCCCCCGGGCCTGGTGGGGGCACACATGAGGAGGGAAGGAGACGCTTCTGTGTGCTGACTGTCGGTGGCAGGGACACACAGGGAGGAGCGTGCCGAGGAAGGGGCAGCAGGTGGTAATTCACTCGGCACACAGCTGATTCCTCTGCACGCACTCTCTCTGGGCATAGACATCATTCCCCCAAAGGAGCCCAGCTCCTGGTTCACCTTCTGCTTGTGTTGGACACGTTCTTCTCTGCTAAGAGGGCTGTCCACTCTGGGGAAGATCATCTGTGAAGACAGAGGTGTGTGTGCATGAGAGCGAGAGAGACAGAGAGACAGAGAGAGAGACAGAGACAGAGAGAGACAGAGAGGCAGAGAGACAGAGAGAGAGAGAGACAGAGACAGAGAGAGACAGAGAGAGAGAGACAGAGAGAGACAGAGAGACAGAGAGAGAGAGGCAGAGAGAGAGACAGAGAGACAGAGACAGAGAGAGACAGAGAGACAGAGAGAGACAGAGAGGCAGAGAGAGACAGAGAGGCAGAGAGACAGAGAGGCAGAGAGACAGAGAGACAGAGAGATAGAGACAGAGAGAGAGACAGAGAGACAGAGAGAGGGAAACAGAGAGACAGAGAGAAAGAGGGAGAGAGAGGGAGACGGGGAGGAACAGAGCAATCAATGTTCCTGCTATGAGACTAGCATTCCCTTGATTTTTCTGTGCACTTTGTAAACGCGTCATGGGGGGCAGAGAGTGAATGATGGGGGCTGTGAGGGGCGTGGAGACTGCAGTGAGAGTCGAGTGTCCACGGCTCACCCTGGTGCGATCTGAAGATGGGGACAGGCCCCGAGAAGGGGACCGGAACCGCTTTCTCTGACGCCGTGGGAGCACACCTGCTGGCTCTGAGAACCGGCCCAGCGGGTCGGGCTGTCACTGAGCCGTCCTGCAAGACGACAGCTGGGATGTGGACGGACCTTCCAGACTAGAGGATGGGCTGACTTGTACGCCTTCTCTGGTCCTCGAGTGTGGGATCCAGTCGATCCCGTGTCAGTCCCAAGGGAACAGGTGCATGGCAGAGATGGAGACAGAAGGACAGGGTGCACCCAGCCAGCGCGCGCCCGTCGGCCGGGCCCTCGTTTTGTGGCCCAGGAGGTGCGTGGGCAACGCCAACTGGGGGCGTTTTTTCACGGGCGTCATTGCTGTTTCCTCAGCGTCGCGCGTGTCGCCCGCCAGCAAACGGAACTGGCTGAGACGCAGCGCTGGCCGTGGTCTGTGCGGGACGCTGAAGCTCGGATCCGTGCCCACGGGATCCGTGTCGTGGGCCGGGAACGGGAGAGGCGGAGGGTGTTCTGAGGCTGGCACGGTCAGCCCCAAGCGGGCGCGGGTGCAGGAGGGGGCTTACTCTTCAGGGAGAAGTCCCTGCACGGATCTGCACTGTCACAAGGAGTTTCAGGGCTCACACACTGTCCTCCAGCTCGCTGAGTGGCCCCCGCCCCTCAGAGCTCCGTCCCTCCAGGCTTCTTCATGTGACTCTGAAGGGACACAAAGGTTGTGTCCGCTGCTAGAAACACAAAGAAGGGGGGGGCACACTTCATCTCTGTCCCTGCAAAGCTAACAGCAGGGTGTGGAAGGCCGCCAGTGCAGAGAGGTCCTTTCTGGAACGTTCTAGGGCTACGCGGAGAACAGGGAGGTGTCGTCACGGCGGTGAGGCATTTCGCCCGACCTGGAGCGGCCGGGAGGTCCGAGTGCGTGCGGGATGGAAAGGAGAGATTGGACCAAGTGACACGGACCCTCCTACTCACATCTGTGTCTAAACGTGTTTTCCCACAGTGCGAGCAAACTGCCTTCCTGGGACATGGACCCGCGGGCCCCTCCTGCCCCTGGGCTCACGGTGCCTAAGCCACCCCTCCCCTCCTCACTCTCGGAAGGTGACATTAAACAGGCCCTGCGCACTCAGCGGCGGTTGGCGCCCAGCTCACATTAAGGGCCGTGTCCATCTCAATGTCCTTGCCCCATGAAACTGCCCCCGTGGACGGGCACTGCGACTCCCAGGCCCACCACGGGTGGGCACTGCTGCCCTGACGTCTGTCCTGGGCCATGGGGGGTGGGGACAGGACACTGAGCTCCAAAGACACGTCGGCCGACAGGGCGTGGAAGGACGCTCAACGGCAGGAGCTACCGAGGAAATGCAGACCCAAAGCCCCGTGAGATGTCACCTCGCACCTGCCGGGACGGCTGCCACCAGTAAATCCACAGACGAGAGCTGGCGAGGACGGGGGAGAGGGGGCCCTGGGCACTGCTGCTGGGATGCAGACGGGCGCAGCCACCGTATGGAGGCTCCTCAAAAAGTCCCAAATCAAACTACCTCGGGAGGCAGCAAGCCCACGTTGGGGTACCTCTCCGGGAAAAAATGAAATCACGAAGTTGGAAAATAGCTGCACCCCCACTTTCACTGCAGCCGTATGCAGTCACCAAGACGTAACACCTCGAGTGTGTGTCTGTATCAGTGGGTAAACAGGTGACTGACTCACACACACTCACACACTCACACACACTCTGACACACTTACTCTCACACACACATACAGTTACACACTCACACACACCCTAACACACACATACATAGTTACACACACTCAAATACACACAATCACACACACTCAAACACACTTACACACTCAGACATACACATTCAAACACACAGTTACACACACTCACACATACATACTTACACACTCACACACAAGCTCTCACACACGCGCTGTCACACATGCACACACTCACATTCAGACTTACACTCTCACACACACTCACACACTCAAACACAGACACACTGACATTCAAACACACAGTTACACACAGTCTCACATACATACTTACACTCACGCTCTCACACACTTGCACATTCCCACACATATTTACACACTCACATACACACACTCAAACACACACTCACACTCACATACACTCAAACACACACACACTTACACACTCACACACTCTCACACATACATACACACTCCCTCACACAGTCTCACACACACATTCTCACACATATACACACACACACTTGCACATACACACACATACATACAGACACTCACACAGTCTCTCTCTCACACACACACACACCCTTACACTCTCACATACTCTCACACATACACACTCGCTCACACAGTCTCTCTCACACACTCTCACCTCACACACACTCTCACACATACACACACACACACACACACACACACACAGGGACGTCACTCCACCATAAGAAAGGGGGACATGTGCCATCTGCACCCACAGGGACGGATCTCGAGGGCATGATGCTGAGTGAAATCAGTCAGAGAAGGACACGTACTGCACAATCTCAGCCCTATGGAGTCTAAAACAAGTGAAGTCAAACGCACAGATCCCGGAGGAGCATGGTGGTCCCCGGGGCTGGGTGGCACCTGGAGAAGCTGGTCGAAGGGGACAGACTTGCAGGATCAGACGAGGAGGCCCAGGGATGCTCTGGGCAGCAGGTGCCCGTGGTCCCTAGTACTGAGCTGTGCCCTGGGGTGCTGCTACCAGAGGTGGCCGTCCGTGTTCTCACCCCACGAGAGACATGTCACCATAGGACATGGTGAGGTGCCAGCTGACTGGAGGGTGGTGGCATCTCACCATCTGTGAGCGTAGTCTAAGCCATACACCTTCCGCCATATGTCACACGTGTCTGTAAAGCGGGGGGGAATGAACGGCTTGAGGAGAACAGCTTCAAAGTCGTCCTCTTCCCACCCCCACTTCAACGGTCCCATCCCCAGGGAGCGGGTTCCGACCTGAGACCTCCCCTAATTCACCATCGGTGCAGTAGTACAGCCAGCGGTTCTCCCGGTGACCCCATGTCAGCACCTGGAGAGGTCGCCCAGGGGCTGTGGGTGCAAGGTGTCCTTGACTGGGGCAAGGTGGTGACAGGGGTCTGTCCACCGCCTGCAGGCCATGGCTCTGGTCCTCTGGCTTCGGTTCTTCCCAAACCCCTAGAGGTATTGTTATTACCGATATCATTATTACAAGGAGAGGACCCGGGAGCATGTTCCTGGAATGTAAACTAAAAGGACGCACCAAGAACGTCGGTTCTGCTCACAGAGCTGTGTGCACCGTGCTTCTGGACGCCCGTGAGGGAGAGCACCCCAAGGGGCTGGCCCCGGAGGCTGCTGTGGGCATGGAGTGGGTGCTTGGGGCGCTGCAGAGGCCCCGAGACAGCGGGGGCAGGGGGGCGGCCGAGCAACGGCAAACCCTCGGTGGCCTGACCCAGGATCATGCTGTCCGTGTGCCCGCATTCAGAGAGCCTTTGCTGGCGGGACGGCGAGAAGTGAGAACAGATCTTCTACCGGCTGTGCAGCTGCAGGGAAAGGAAACCCTCACTTGTCCTCGGTGGCTGAGACTCCTGAGAGTTCGTCTAAGGAAACTGGACGCTACCTATGATCTATTGCACAGGCGGCCCCCTGCCCACAGCCCGAGCCCCGGTGCACCCTCGGGGTCCACATCCACCCCTGCCTTCCCCAGAAGAACGGGGACAGGCGTCAACGGGCCGTGTCCACGCCGCCCGTGGCCATCCTGTAAGTGTGTGTGAGTCTCCACGAGGAAAGCCATGGGCGATGGTCCTTCTGCGGCCAAGGGGCCCGTGCCGGGTGCACTGCTGGTGGGTTAGGACTGAATCCAGGCATTACAAATCCGGACACTGCTGACAAACTGAACGTGTGTGTTTCCCATATGTCAGCGCTGTGGAGGATGCAAGGGATTCGGACTCACTAAAAAACAAAACCAAAGTCCAGCCGGTGCGGCTCAGTGCTTGAGCGTCGACCCTGCACCAAGAGGTCGCCGGTTCGATTCCTGGTCAGGACACATGCCCAGGGTGTGGGCCCGATCCTCAGTGGGGGGCAGGCAGGAGGCGGCCAGTCGATGTTCTCTCTCATCGATGTTTCTCAGTCTCTCCCTCTCACTTCCTCTCTCTCTAACATCAATAAAGAAAAAATATTTAAAAAAGGAAAAAAAAAACCCAAACACACGAGAATGCGTCCTTTCCAGACGAGGCCCGTGTGTAGTTTCTGCAGAGGCGGAGAGGCTGGTTATCTGAAAACACGCCAGGAGAGGTCTCTCCTCCCGAGAGACTGCGCTTCTCTTAAAAAGACAGCGATGGGGGTGAGCGCTCACGGGTGGGAGACCCTGTCCTTCCTCCTCCCGGTCCCTGGAGGGGGCTGGGCCCACCTGGCCCCTTCTGGGGGCAGCATGCTTATCAGGATCATAAATGCAGGTGCAAGCTGAAATGTTCCTGAAAGACTGAGTGGATTTAATGTTTGGAGGATTAGCCTTAGAAGCAGGGGAGGTGGGAGGAGAAGGACAGACAGACAGAGCGAGCGGGCTTGGGGAAGGAAGGCGGAAGCAGGGTCCGAGCCCTGTGCCATGCTGGAGAGACACCGCAGACAAATTAGAGAGAGACCAGCTCCCGTGGTCGTGCTGTGTGCGCATGTGACAGAATTTGCAGGAAAAACATAAAGTGTTTCCAGACTTCTGCGGATGTTGGAGATGGTCTCGTGCGTGGGAAGCCGGGATCGGAACCGAGACTGCCCAGAGTTCTGTTTCAGCAGCCGCGGAGCCTATCAGCTCTCTGTTGTCGCTGATGCCGAATGGGAGACCCGTGTCCCGCGCTCCGGCACCGAGGAGGCCCCCGGCAGGGCGGGCTGCAATGTCAGCGGCGTACCCAGGACACATGGGGTGCTGCCTTTACGGAGCCTCGAGATGGCGTGTTCACTCTCTCCCCCAGTGTCCACGGCAAACCGCTCGTGGTCGCCAGGGGACCGTTCCTGCGCCAAAGCGATATCAAGGAACTGCTCCCACGAAAGACGAGATGCAATCAGGGAGATGGTGCAGCTGCTCTGGGCCCCTCTGCTGCTGGAGCCCTAACTCCAACTCCAAGGCAGGTGCGCTGTACGAGGTGGGAGTCCCCAGAGATCTTCCGAGGGTCCCCTTGAGTATGCAGCAGAGATCCGGGCGTGAGTCTGACCAAACGGCATGCACCACGGAAAGCAGCACCCGAGATAATTACAGGGCAGAGTGCTCACCCAGGGCTGGGGAGAGGGCCTGCTTCCACCAGGCAGACTGGGAAGGAACCACTCACGGGGCGCCAGGTGAGGTCCTCACCAAGGCCTGGCCTTAATCGCGGGGAATAATTAATCCTGAGCATGGCTCAGAACATTTCTAACCAATCATAAAAGACCCAAAGTTGCAAATTGTTTCCAAGTAACTTAGTGGACAATAATATAGCTCGAAAAGATTTACAGGAATGACAAAAACATCTAGTATTTAAAAGGTAGAAGATACAATGTCTGGCATCCACACGAAAATGTCCAGATAGGCCAAGCGTGGGAAACAATGATTCAAAGAACAAAGATTAGTTAAAACGGATGCAGAATGGATGTGGAAGTGAGATCGTGCTTTGGGGCCTCCAAGGACTGTCCCTGTGTTTTCTCCTCAGGGTGCTGTGGTTCTAGGTTTACCCCCAGATGTAGGACCCATCTGGACCTGACTTTTCTGATCCTTTAGTCCTTGGTGACGGGGTCCCTTGCAGTTGGGATGAACCATGAGCTTTCATAGGCCTTCTGATGTCACAACGCCTGATTCCACGGGACAGGTGCATCACTGAGCCCCAGCGGAGACAAGCCATTGCACACCCCCACTTTAATAAAAACGGTAGTTTGTGCCCGGCTGGCGTGGCTCAGTGGTTGAGCATCGACCCACGC
Source organism: Tadarida brasiliensis (assembly GCA_030848825.1). Lineage (NCBI taxonomy): Eukaryota > Metazoa > Chordata > Mammalia > Chiroptera > Molossidae > Tadarida > Tadarida brasiliensis. The sequence goes on along the minus strand of CM061280.1, from coordinate 131,736,640 downwards.
ACCAAGAGGTCGCCGGTTCGATTCTCGGTCAGGGTACATGCCCAGGTTGTGGGCCTGATCCCCAGTGGGGGGCATGCAGGAGGTGGTCCATCAATGTTCTCTGTCATCGATGTTTCCATCTCTCTCTCCCTCTCCCTCCCCCTCTCTCTAAAAATCAATAAAGAAAAAGAATTTTTTTTTAAAAAAAAGTTAATATGTGCTAACTCTCCAGTGAGTTAAGCACTTAAGACAATTTATCCTAGAAGGACCATTAGCCATAAAATGATAAATATACTATGTCAACTTTGAAAATTGATTTTCCACTTTTCACTGTAAAAAACAGTTCCTCGGGTACACGGACAGACGCTTCTGCTCGGTTGTTATACACCGTCTGCATCTTGGGGACGTAGCTTTACTGAAATGCGAAAGGGAAGTACAGAGTGCACGCCTGACTTCACAGGGATTTCTGTCGCAGCCATAAATTAGTGCATCCACCTCCACCTCCCCCACAAGTGTCTGTGTTCTTAGGGAACACAGGCTGTTCTATTCTTCTATTACAGTGGGGGCGTCAGATTATGTAACTTCTCAGAACTCTACACGGGTCATTGTTCTCTCCGGCTGGACTCTGCCTTGGCCCCTGAGCCTGCCCGGGGCGCCCTGGCCCTGCCTCAACCCTGGCAGCACCGTGAGGGGAGACGCCAGCAGGGCCGGTGCCCTCTGTCTGCAGGAGATGGTCAAGGAGTGAGAGCTCCCCTCTCTGCTCTCCTGGGTCATGCGGTCAGCCGAAAGGTCACCACCCTCACCCTTGGCTTCGGCCAGTCACCAGCAACGGCTCACCCAGTCCTCCCCCTGAAGCGTGGTCTCCATCCCTCCCACGCGGGTGTCAGACATCCAACCCCACCGCCCGGGTCTGAGAACTGACGCGGGACGGTCCAGCTTTCCTGGGTGCTGTCCACGGTGCTGACACCCTGCTCCCGCCATTTCTTCTCTGCCTCAGTGTGTCTGCACCATGTGGGACACGGCCACCCTGGGACAGGCCGCACTGTCTAGGACATTTTGGGGCTCCACTGTTGAGCAGGTGCACCTGGCGTTTGGTGGGGAGACAGCAGGGATGCCGCTCAACATGCCACAGCTCACGGGGCACAGCGTGACCTCAGCCAACGTCAGCAGGTCGCAAGCAGGGCAACCCTGGCCTGACCCGGAAGCCCGAGAGCCTCTCCTGCTCCACGTAGCTCTGACCCGTGCCTGTCCACAGCCAGGATTTTCATCCCGAAGTCTTCCCAGCCTTTCCTCGGGGCGCCGGCTGATCTGCCCGTGCTCACCAGCTGGAGACCGACGTCCTGTTTTCAGTGGTTTTCTGGAAACCCTCACTGCATCCCCTCACGGGTCCGTGTCACGCTAGACGTGCGTCAGTGACACAGTGTCCAGGTGGCACAGCTCGGTGCCAGGGCCGTTCCCACAGGACTTGCTTCGGCTCCTGTTCCCAGCAGCCCCCCTCCCACACCCGCTTTCCCTGAGGTCTCCCACCTGCACCGGCTTCCCCGGGTGCCACGGCGCCAGGAGCCATCTCACAAGGCCAGGCTCAGAATGCCACCCACAGGCCCCGGCCATCGACTGAACCAGAAACCTTGCTGCAGAACCAGCCATGCACACAGCGCCATCGACATGCACACGGGGCCATGCACACAGAGCCATCGACACGCACACAGGGCCATCGACATGCACACGGTGCCATTGACATGCATACGGGGCCATCGACATGCACACAGAACTATCGACATGCACACAGAGCCATCGACATGCACACAGAACCATTGACATGCACACAGTGCCATGCACACAGAGCCATTGACATGCACACAGAACCATCGACATGCACACGGTGCCATGCACACAGAGCCATCGACATGCACATGGGGCCATCGACATGCACACGGGGCCATCGACATGCACACGGCGCCATGCACACAGAGCCATCGACATGCACACGGTGCCATGCACACAGAGCCATCGACATGCACACGGGGCCATCGACATGCACACGGGGCCATCGACATGCACACGGCGCCATCGACACGGTGTTCTGATCCCATCCTCCACACGGGTCCAGTGAGGGCACAGGTGTGGGGGAGAGCAGGTGTTTGCTTTGATGTCTCCTGCCGGCAGCGGGTTTATTTCAACAAAATAACGGTTTGGGGGGGCTCTTCCCACTCATCCGTGAAATGGGTAGGAGAAATATTCCAAAGGGAAAGTGACCCCATAAAACCCTCCCAGTCCGTACCATTATGGTGAGGTGGACATGAATACACAGTACTGACTAGCTTCTGTGACCAGGGCCGAGTCGTGATCTAAGGATAAGGCCGCCTTGGGAAGGAAAGCTGGCACTGGAAGGAGAAAAAGACCCCACGCTTCAGGCGCAGCTCCTGGCCCCACGGGGTGAACACGGCCGACTCAGGGCATCTTGCTTTCTAAGGTGCAGCTGGTTTATTGTGCGTGTGAGTGTCTCTAATTAATTATTTCACAACAGACATTTTTTTTTTAAGGATATCTGATTGCCCGGCAGGTGAAGCTCAGTGGTTGAGCATCGACCCTGAACCAAGAGGTCGCCATTTCGATTCCCGGTCAGGGCACATGCCCAGGTTGTGGGCCCGATCCCCAGTGGGGGGCATGCAGGAGGCGGCCAATCCATGTTCTCTCTCATCGATGTTTCCATCTCTCTCTCCCTCTCCCTTCCTCTCAGGAAAGGGGTGATGGACAGAAAACACCCCTTTTACTCTGATGGCCGAGGATACTTATTTTGTTCCCTATGGTCCAAGATCGCGATGTCGGGCACGACCCAGTTTCCGGAGACAAGAGGGGTGTGACATCGCTGTAACCCTGAGCTGCAGCCCTGCTCCCGGAGGCCTTCAGTGGGGTGTGCCTCAGCTTCCTCAGGGGTCAGGCTTGGAGGGCCTTGGGCGCGCTCAGCCCTACCGGGAGGGGACTCGGGGACGGGCGCTCACAGCACGTGGAGCCGGCACGCCGTCACTCTCCCGCCGAGGACCGTGGAGGTCACCTGCCGATGTTTCAGTCTTGGAGTTGTCAGCGTATGAGAATACTTTACACAAACCGAAAGTGTTTCCCACCCGTTCCCCCGTCCCAGCGATGTCGGTCCGTGTGCCTGTGCTCTGGGGTGGGCACTTCCCGCAGGCTGCGGGGCTCCTGGTTGGCTGTCACAGGAGACCGAGCACCCTAGAGGGGAAGCGGGGTGCGCTCCAGGGGCCGGGCTCTGGTGCTGCCCGTCCGGGCCCTCTGCACTGGTTCCGGACTCTCGGTTCTGTGGATTTCGGACCATGGCCTCTCTGGACTCTGGGGTGGGTCTCCTCCGGGTTTGTCTCCGCATGCCGGGATTCGGGGCTCACTGAGAAATCGGATCCTTGTTAGCTGTGTGCTCTGAGTCCAGGTCCTGCCTAGGGCCCAGGCACCCATGGCCTCTCCTGCGTGGCCCGCCACCCCAGCCCCAGCCTGCAGCTCTCTGCTCCGGGGCACAACCCAGGCCCGAGCATGCCTCCCCGATTCCAGGCACTGCTGGGAATTCAGCTTCGCCTGTTCGGTCCTGCGGGAGGGGCCTGGGAGGAACACTGCAAGAGAGAAAGCTCTACCCTTCAAGGGTGCGGGAAACAGCCGCAGACTCAGAGAGCTGCCAAGTCCACGGGAGAGCCACACCCAGCACAGCGTTCCCTGGGACACCAGGAGGCGACGCTCAGCAGCAGCTGGAGAAGACACGGCCTGCCTTCCAGGAGCTGGTTGCTGGCTCGAAGCCAGAAAGTCAGGCAACCAGGAAGCCGTCTCTGTAAAGGGCGAACGGAAACTTCGGGCCAGAATGCAGTACCCGGGCGCAGTGACGACCTGAAATGGAGACGACAGGCAGAGGCCCGCGGAGAGACCGTGCGAGCAGCAGAGCCCGCGGGGAAGCGCCCAGTGTTCTCGCCCACGGGAGCCGAGAGCCCAGTGACAGTGTGCCGAGGGCCGGATCGACCCCTGCTTGTGTCCGGCTCTCCAAGCGGATGTGCATTCCCAGCCCGCGCAGCGCGGACTCCGTTTCCAGAGGCGGGCATTCCTCGCATCAGTGAAGCATCGACCCTGGAGGTATTCAGACCTTAAGTAGGGAACGCACGCCAGCGTCTCCGGAAGGGGACTGTGAGAAGACACCACTTGAAGTGGCTTTGCGTAATAGTAGGAATTAGCGTCCCTCTGCCGAGGCTCAGAATAATGAAATGGAGGGCGGCGTTTCCCAAGGCCTCCTGTTTGTGAAGAGATTACACGATATTAAGATTCTTAAGTAGTTCTTTATCGCTTTCGTCCCCAGAGGAAGCAGTGGCGAGCGTTTTGGTAAATAACTGCAGATCCTGTAGTGTAAAAACACTACTTCGCCCTGGCCGGTGTGGCTCAGCGGTTACAGCGTCGGGCTGCGGACCAGAGTCCTGGGTTCGGTTCCCGCTAAGGGCACGTACCTCGGCTGCAGTGTGTCCCCGGCCCCGGTTGGGGTCGTGTGGGTGGCAACCGGTCGATGTGTCTCTCTCACGTCGATGTTTCTCTCTCTCTCTCTTCCTCCCTCTCCCTCCCGCTCTATCTGAGGATAAATGCAAAAATGTCCTCGGGTGAGGATAAAAAATAAATAAATAAAAATAAACTAAAAACAGGACTTCATGTGCAGTGATGTGAAAGTCCATGTGGGGAGTATGCCCCGCGGATCAGTGTGACGCTTCGCCATGGGGGCCGTGGTCCCGTCTGCAAAGGACTTAGGGACAGGCACCGACCTTAGGACGGAGGACCAGGAAAGGGGCAACGACGGAACCCCCAGACGGCTTGGGTCCCAGCTGCAGGGAGAGTGAGGACCCTAGGAGCAATGGACACAGATGCAGACAGGGGGGTCCCCTGCTCCAGGTCCCCTGCCCCTGGTCACAGGACCCGTGGTGGGCTTGGTCCTGGAAAAAAGACCAAGAAGCCAATGCAAATATTTGCATGATTAGAGTTTCATGAGGTAAGTGCCTTAAGATCAATCCTGTTTGCTTTGCTTTCGGTTTGGTTTACTATGAATTCTTCTGCTCACCCCACTGTCCACAGGGTACACTGGGTAATGTCGTGCACACCCCACTGTCCACAGGGCACACTGGGTAATGTCGTCCACACCCCACTGTCCACAGGGCACACTGGGTAATGTCGTCCACACCCCACTGTGCACAGGGCACACTGGGTAATGTCGTCCACACCCCACTGTGCACAGGACACACTGGGTAATGTCGTCCACACCCCACTGTCCACAGGACACACTGGGTAATGTCGTCCACACCCCACTGTCCACAGGACACACTGGCTAATGTCGTCCACACCCCACTGTCCACAGGGCACACTGGGTAATGTCGTCCACACCCCACTGTCCACAGGGCACACTGGGTAATGTCGTCCACACCCCACTGTGCACAGGACACACTGGGTAATGTCGTCCACACCCCACTGTCCACAGGACACACTGGGTAATGTCGTCCACACCCCACTGTCCACAGGACACACTGGGTAATGTCGTCCACACCCCACTGTCCACCGGACACACTGGGTGTGCGTTCAGACAAACAGCCCATCAGCCACACGCACGTTCTGCATTCCTTAGAGGATGATGTTTCTTCTTTACAAGTAAATTCACACTTGGATACAAAGGGAACGTAAACAGTGTCCACGTTTTATTCCAGGAAAATGACCGCGAGGGAACCAGGCGGAAGGTACCAGTGGTCAGTCGAGGGCACTGCAAGACCAGGCGCGTATACAGGCCGCGAACAGGCGAGAAAGGGGGTGGCCGAGGACACCGGGCCAGCGCAGCGGCCGTCCGGGACAGGCAGCCACCCCGACTGCCGCACACAAGGCTGCGGTCTCCCTGCCACTGCCGGGTAGGACAGTAGCTCCAGGACGGTGACACAGACCACGGGCAGGGTGCGGGAGTGGAAACACCCGTGGTCGCCCTGCTCCTAGCTGAACGCCGTTCCCACCCCCAAGGCTGAGCAAGCCCCACACGGGGCTGACGGTGCAGTGTGGTGCCCGGGGACCTGTCCACCGCGTGGACGAGGCTCCGAGGGCTCCCACGTCCTGCAGCAAGCGGTCTCACAGCCCAGGGTGCACTGGACACACCGTGTTCTCCACGGCGCGAGGGGGCTGTCCGAGGTAGAGAGCTCTCCCACGGGGTGCGGGCCCCATGTCAGAGACAAGCCACAGCGATGTCCCCTCCATGACAAGCAGGGGTGTGGTCTCCGAGTAGTGGGCCAGAGGCATTCTGAGGACACCAGAGGCGTGTCCATGTGTGCTGACGAGGACACTGGGGTCCCAAGGGCTGGGGCCCCACATGGCTCCCACTCAGAGGACACAGCCCGTTACCAGGGAAACGGCGTGTTCCGGCCAGCACCGCTGAGTGCAGTCAGAACACACACACACAGGTCATACGTTACACACACTAAACACATACATGTGTGCGTACACATTTCACATGTACCGGTCAGGGTACAGAAAACAGTAAGGACAAATGCAAGTTCACTGGTCCCGGGAATGCTTGGAGTAGATGTGTACACACACACACGCACGCGTGAGCATTCGCACACCAGCACGAACAGGCATGTGTAAGTGTGGTCACCGTGTACGGTGAGGAGGGGCACCGTGTGGCTCTTCCCAGGGCAGCGCTGGTCCCTGCTCTGACCTGAGCTGGGCTGTCTCTTCTTTGCTTCTCCCCGCGGTCCAGGTGCGGCTTGCTGAGATTTTAGAGAAAGGCAGGAGTCCTGAGGTGCGAGGAGTCTTTGCAAGGTGGGGTGGGAGGGATGTCGCTGCTGGTGCTAGGCCCTGAGGCTCCCGCAGTGGCAGTGGGGCAGGGCCCGGCCCGAGCGGCGCAGGGACAGGAAGGGCATGGTGCACCTCTCACTGGGCACGGCGCACCTCTCACTCGAAGGGCGGCAATCCGAACAGCTCGGGCTGGAAGTCCTGCAGGGAAGCCAGGACGACGGTGGCCTTGGTCGTCAACTCTCGGTGCAAGTGCCTGTCTGGAACCATCACCACCTGCATCCCGGCTGCCAGGGCGGCCTCCACCCCGTTGGGGGCATCCTCGAAGACAAGGCACTGCGGGTGAGGAAGAGAGAGAAGATGAGATGGCCTGTCCCTCAGCAGACAGCAAGAGCAGGCTGTCGGTCCCCCTCTGCGCCAGCCAGTAGTGTGCACACCTAGACGGGGATGGAGAGGCTTTCCGGCCGGCACTGTGCACACCTAGACGGGGATGGAGAGGCTTTCTGGCCCTGCACTGTGCACACCTAGACGGGGATGGAGAGGCTTTCCGGCCCTGCACTGTGCTCACCTAGACGGGGATGGAGAGGCTTTCCGGCCCTGCACTGTGCACACCTAGACGGGGATGGAGAGGCTTTCCGGCCGGCACTGTGCACACCTAGACGGGGATGGAGAGGCTTTCCGGCCGGCACTGTGCACACCTAGACGGGGCTGGAGAGGCTTTCCGGCCGGCACTGTGCACACCTAGACGGGGCTGGAGAGGCTTTCCGGCCGGCACTGTGCACACCTAGACGGGGATGGAGAGGCTTTCCGGCCGGCACTGTGCACACCTAGACGGGGATGGAGAGGCTTTCCGGCCGGCACTGTGCACACCTAGACGGGGCTGGAGAGGCTTTCCGGCCGGCACTGTGCACACCTAGACGGGGCTGGAGAGGCTTTCCGGCCGGCACTGTGCACACCTAGACGGGGATGGAGAGGCTTTCAGTTCACGGGCTGTGGCGAGAGCAGTGTGTCCCCCCCGCGCCGCCAAAGTATTATCCAAAACAGCAGCAGCTGGGCGGCGAGGCGTGTTTCTCGGATTAACACTTTATTCGAATCATGAAAGTCTGTTCAATCAACAATCGAACATGCAGAAATGGGCGGACACGGTGGAGGACACGCTTTCAAGTGGTGCGGAGCCGGTCACGCTTTAGCGGGCCTTCACCAAAGGTGTTTTGGCGGGAGGCCGGCCCCTGGGTAGCCTATCTCGCTGTGAGGTCCACCTCCTCAGCACCCATGGGGTGTCCTGCTTTCCCTCCTCTGTGGAGCAGGCCTTCTCAGGGGCCCTGGCGCACACTCACACACCCATGTTCACAGGGCCGTCTAGCTGAGCCCCGGCAGGGAGCTCCCGAGGTGCCATCGCGGGGACAAAGTGCAGCAGGCGTCAAATCAGCGTGGTCAAGTCAGAGACCCAACCCCAGCCCACGGCAGGTCCCAGCTCCTGCTGCCCTCATCCCAGGAAAACAGGCACGGCACAGAAAGTGTCCCTGATCCTGCAGCCCCCCACGGAATGGAGGGCAGGCCTAGGCACCCTCTCCCGTGAAGGTCCAGTAGGGCCAGACCTGAGCACAGAGGCCCTCCCGTCCGTCACCGTGACATGGTCTCCTGTCCCACGTGCTCCTTAGGTGACCCACAGCTCCCAGGTTGCAGAGGTGGGTCCCTCCCGCTGCGCCTCACCTCTTCTCCCAGCCCCCCGTTTCCTGGCCTTCTCTCACAATAACTTCCTCCCTGCGTCAGGGCTGGTGGGGTAGCCCCACGTGCTGGTGACTGGGAAGGGCTGGTGGACACCAGGGGCAGGGCCATCGGACACTAGGAGCTCTGCACCTTCTGCTGCCTCAGGTCAGGGGGACACACACACACAGCCTGTCTCTCTCCCTCTCTCTGAGCTCTGCACCCTCTGTTGCCTCAGGTCAGGGGGACACACACACAGCCTGTCTCTCTCCCTCTCTCTGAGCTCTGCACCCTCTGCTGCCTCAGGTCAGGGACACACACACACACACACACACACACACAGGTTTTCCTGGTGGTCTGTTCTGTGGCAGGTACGCTGACTCCCTCCCTCCCTCCGTCCACTGGAGCTCAGATAAGTTGTTGGTTGTTAGCTGGTGACCACACAGGGCCGCCATGAGAACTAGCTGAGTTACTACATGTGTCCTAGCAGGTGGGCGCTAGGCCACCCTCACAGAGCAGGCTGCTGGCGTGGGAGGAGGGCCTGGCCAAGCCATCCCTGGACAGTCCTCCCCCTTTCCGAGAGCTGGGAACCTCAGCTTGGATCGAGCTTGCTTCTCCAGGGAGAGGACGGTTTCCGCTGAGACGGGATGACTCTGCTCGGACTGTCCGGGTGTGTGGAGAGGACGGTTTCTGCTGAGACGGAATGACTCTGGGGGGTGGGGCGGCAGCGGCTGGGGGTCTGCAGACAACAGGAAGAAGGGGCCTGCTGGGCTGCACAAGGAAGGGCCGTGTGACAGTGCCCGCGGCGTGCGCGAGCTGAGCTCTGAAAGGATTCGGCAAAGGCAAGGTGCACGGCCGGTGCTTTGGGGTTTGCACACCAGCCCCACCACGCTGACGTGACTGAAAGGCCGAGTGGTGGGAATTCCCCACAGGGAAGCAGCAGAGCCTGGCGTGTGCACTCCGCCAGTGGCACCTGACCCCCTTCTCCTTCGGGGCACACACCCATCTCCCCGAGTCGCGGGCAAGGCGGTTTCAGGACTTGGGCTGGACGTGGGCCCTTCACATCAAAGTGAGGGTCAGCCTCAGAAACGTGAGACAGCGGAGCAGAATGTGCCGTGGATCAGAGCTGGGAGCCTGTGCTCAGGTGTCGGGATGGGGACGAGGCGGCCCTGGGCGTGCAGGAGGACGAGGTCCACACGAACAGCACGTGGGGCCCCGCCAGGTGCTGCTGCTGCACAAGCCACCCCAGCAGCCCACGAGCACACAGGGACACCCACGGCAGCCCACGAGCACACAGGGACACCCACGGCAGCCCACGAGCACACAGGGACACCAACGGCAGCCCAGTGAGAGGAGCACGGTGAGAGGAGCACCCACTAGTCCTCAGGGCCGCACGGCACAGGCACACACGGTCCAGTGTCAGAGGCTACTGCAGGTGCCCCCCCTCCGCTGGTGCTGCCCCTCCGCAGGTCCCCCCCCCCCCAGCACGCACAGCACACCTACGACTCCGTTTTGAAGCACCATCGCCCTGTCTGCACAGGGGTCTGCCTGTCCTCCTTCCCTCCGTGTCTTCATGCCACGCGGCTACTGTGCTTCCACGGACCCCTGAAAGCCTGGACGTGGTCTGAACAGTCACAGCAGAGCTGGTCTCTGTCCCGGAACCCAACAGGACATCCTGGAAAGTCACCAGGAAAGGCCCGCCCTATTCATCACGGGCCACACCGCCATTCACAGATAGCAGCTGAGATAACACTGCGTGTCTCCCACAGACATAAGCAGGAAGGATGTTCTCATTCACACACGGAACCTCTCTGAGCAGCTGCGTCCGGCTCACCCGGCTGCTGAGGACAGCCCACCCCAGGGGCACTCGCCTCCTCCCTCCTGCAGCTTCCTGTTGCCAGGAGGAGCAGCCCGCCCTCCCGCCTGCCCGACCTGTCCGGCCCACCTGTCCCAGCTGAGCTGTCTCTGCAGAAACACTCCCTCAGCACAGAGCCTCGCAGGGCCAGCCGGTGAGCGGCTGCAGGGCAGACGCCTCTGTGCCCCCACGACCCCGCGTCACCCTGGGCCGGACACGCACGGCGCCTCTCAGACTGCGTGCAGGAATTCAGGGCTTCGGCAGCACAGCGCAGGTGTGACTCCAGGGCACGCCCACAGCTCCAAGGACGTTTCTGGTCAAGAGCGTTCTCCACACGGTGCACTGACACCCAGGTGCTGGCGGCCGCCCAGCGCCTGGACAGAGAGCTCCTTCTCAGGCTGGACAGAGAGCTCCTTCCCGGGGCTGCATGGAGAGCTCCTTCTCAGGCTGCACGGAGAGCTCCTTCCCGGGGCTGCACGGAGAGCTCCTTCTCAGGCTGGACAGAGAGCTCCTTCCCGGGGCTGGACAGAGAGCTCCTTCTCAGGCTGCACGGAGAGCTCCTTCTCAGGCTGCACGGAGAGCTCCTTCCCGGGGCTGCATGGAGAGCTCCTTCTCAGGCTGCACGGAGAGCTCCTTCCCGGGGCTGCACGGAGAGCTCCTTCTCAGGCTGGACAGAGAGCTCCTTCCCGGGGCTGCACGGAGAGCTCCTTCCCGGGCTGGATGGAGAGCTCCTTCCCGGGGCTGCACGGAGAGCTCCTTCTCGGGGCTGCACGGAGAGCTCCTTCTCAGGCTGGACGGAGAGCTCCTTCCTGGGCTGGATGGAGAGCTCCTTCCCGGGGCTGCACGGAGAGCTCCTTCTCAGGCTGGACGGAGAGCTCCTTCCCGGGGCTGCACGGAGAGCTCCTTCTCAGGCTGCACGGAGAGCTCCTTCTTAGGGCGCTGGGGCCAAGAGTGCGCCCCGAGGGACGCCTGTGAACGTGGCAGCTGGTGCAAGATCCCCTACAGCACTCAGAGCAACAGGGGCCAGAGCGCCCCCTCGGGGACCCAGCCCGCACCTGCCATGGAGCAGGATGAGGCACAGGTGCAGGGGCAATGCAGGCCGGCCAGGCAGGTGTGACAACCCAGAAATGCAGCCAGGCCTCCAGGATGGGTCCCTCCACTCCGCCACGCTGAGTAAGTCTGAACCCCAGCTCCAGGAGTCAGGGTCCCTCCACTCCGCCACGCTGAGTAAGTCTGAACCCCAGCTCCAGGAGTCAGGGTCCCTCCACTCCGCCACGCTGAGTAAGTCTGAACCCCAGCTCCAGGAGTCAGGGTCCCTCCACTCCGCCACGCTGAGTAAGTCTGGACCCCAGCTCCAGGAGTCAGGGTCCCTCCACTCCGCCACCTGAGTAAGTCTGAACCCCAGCTCCAGGAGTCAGGGTCCCTCCACTCCGCCACGCTGAGTAAGTCTGAACCCAGCTCCAGGAGCACAGAGCACCTTCACTAAGCTGTGGCTCGAGGGTTTAACTGAGAAAGGAGGACATCTCCAACCACCAGGGAGGTGGAGCGTCTCGGGCTGATGCCCAGAGGTGTGGAACCTACTTCCTGAAGCCACGAGCTGGGCAGTGCCCTGGAGAGGCCCCGCGGTCTGCTCTGACCCGCACCGGGCAGCACCGCCAGGGCGGTGAGCAGGGCCCTGCCCGGGAGTCTCAAAGGGTCCTGTGAGGAGCAGTTCCTCACAGCAGCCTGCCCGCAGCGATGGGGTGCACAGCAGTGCAGGCGTTCGGAAACGGCTGGGAAGCAAAAGGGAGCTGGAGGGAGGGTCCAGGGCATGAACCCCGGGCTGCCCAACCCGAGGTGGCGGGCGCCGGGTGGCAGGAGGGAGAGCGGCTGCCTGAGCGCCTACCCAGCGGGTCCCACACAGGTTACTGCAGCGCACGGGCCCTGCTGCTCTGACTCCCAGGAGAGGTTTTGTGCTGGGCGCCTCACTGTCTCCACGGCGCCCGGAACCCGACCCCACTGAGCCCGTCCCTGTCCCCGGCCAACAAAGTGCAGGAGACAGTGGGCCACACAGGTGAGGACGGTGTCAGCGACAGGCCCTCCTCCCTCCGCGTCCTGACCCTTGGTTCCTGCAGCGCTGTTTCCTCCAGCAGACACTGCAGACCACCCTGACGCTGCGCTGGGTCCCCGACTCTGTCTCGTACCCAGTCCCCAGTGTGCACCTCACATCTCACGCTTTCCTGGAAGAGCCCCCTCCCAGGTGACGGCATCGCCCCTCGCTCCGTGAACACTGAACGGACAGGGAGTCACCCGAGGTTCCCGTCGAGACGAGGACCTGCAGGCACGCACACCCCTGCCTCCCCGAGCAGTGCACACGGCTGCGCTCCACCTGTGAAGCCTCGAGCATCCAGGTCTAGTCACGAAACAGTGTCCCACTAAACCACTCTTTCTAAGGAAAATGCTCTGTTATATCACTTTTTGCAACAGATTTTTTTCTATACATGAATTTTGTAATATCAATTGAAGTTTTCACAATACAAGACATCGAAATGTTGAGAAGGCCTTAAACTACTTTTGATTGAGTTTCGATCAACCAGCACTTATATCTAAGGGTGAAGGTTTATTTGTCTCCATGTTCTGAGTCAGGGAATTACCTATAAATACGTACACAACACTGTCATATTGAATACGTTCGCACTTCATTACATGTTTACTGAAATAATAAACCTTTAAGTAATGTTGTGAAAAAGACTAAATTTTACATATATTATCTCTTATTAATTAGTACTTTTGTTTATATTATTCATCCATCCATCGATGCATCCATCCATGCATCCATCCATACATCCACCCATCCATCCATCGATGCATCCATCCATCCATCCATCCATCGATGCATCCATCCATCCATCCATTCATCCACCCATCCATCCATCCATGCATCCATCCATCCATCCATTCATGCATTCCTCCATGCAAACATGCATACATCCATTCATGCATGCAAACATCCACCCACCCACCCACTCATCCACACATGCCTCATCTCTATCAACCCTCCCTCCCCCCTTCTTCCCCCCTGACACATGAGGCAGACACGCAGGCCACCCCGGCTGTGCTCAGGCCGCCCCGGAGGCTCCCCTATGACTCTGGCGCTTAGTGGATGGGCTCCGTCAGGCTTGCCCCTTGTCATACAATGGCTGTGGACACTAATTCAGTCGTGAGATCTGAATCAGCCCGTGTAATGCTATGTCTAGGAGCTCACTGTCATCCCTGACTCTGGGGCAGAGCTCCTGAAGCCCTTGGAATTTATTGAGACTCTGTTGTTGTTCTTGACAAGCCCCTTTCCAGCAAACCAGAGTCCACGATGACTCCGTCGGCTGGCCAGACGAAGTGGCCTGGGTGCTCCCTGCCTGGTGTCTGAGCAGGGACAGCTTGTGGGGCTGCACCCGTGACCCGTGGGTCTGCGCTAACCCTAGGCACTTGGTGTCAGAACTGAACTGACCTGCGGGACGCCCAGCTGGGTCGGAGAATCAGGGAACAGCCCACGCATTTGAAATTTCGACTTGCTTTCATAGGTCCAATCTGGTAGGTTGGGCCATGGACCAAAAAGAACAGATCATTCAAAGTGCCCAGCACCCACCTCGTCCCCTACAGACCAGGTCCTCACATGCAGACCTAGGCGGATGACCCCCCACCCCCGAGGAGCGCCCTAAGGCAGGCAGGCCGCCAGCAGGAACCCATTGGGCATCCCGCTGGGGCAGAATCTGCACCCGCAGAGACCGGAGGCGCAGCCTTTGCCTCGGCCTCACGGCGCCTGAGACTTCACAGCATACAAGGGCCACTGTCCCTTCCCCACATGCTCTTCTGAGGCACACACAGCGCCCCCTACCTCCTGGGACCTGGCACCCTGGAGCAGCCCCCAGGGAGGCCGATCTGCGCACAGAGCTCACCGGCAGGGACGGACAGAAGCCGGGACCCTGCACCCTGGAGCAGCCCCCAGGGAGGCCGATCTGCGCACAGAGCCCACCGGGCAGGGACGGACAGAAGCTGGCACCCTGCACCCTGGAGCAGCCCCCAGGGAGGCAGATCTGCGCACAGAGCCCACCGGCAGGGACGGACAGAAGCCGGGACCCTGTGGTGATGGGAAGCACAGGTCACCGTGGGCAGCACTCTGAGGTCACAAAGCAGCGGCTGGAGCACCGGGGCGAGGAGTGCTAAGCACGGCTGGTCCGTCCGTCCGCGCTGCAGGAACACCCCCACAGCAGCTCTTACAGACCAGGTGCTGCGGTCTGGGCACTGAACGCCTCTGTGTCAGGCCCCGTGTGGTCCCACCTGAGCTGTCTCAGGGATGTGCCGGCATCCCGATTTCGGGGTGTCCCTGTCCTGGGGCCACTGTGCTCCCCGACAACCCACGTGATGTCACCGAGCACACGGGACCTTGCCGCCCTCCCCCAGGTCTCCAGGTGCCCTGCACGGCCCCTGCCCTGCCGTGAACACAAAGGCCCGTGGCCGCCCCTCCCCACAGCGCCGCCCATACCTTGTCCACGGGCGCGGGAGGGGAGAACCTCTTCGCACAGGCCAGGAAGATGTCTGGATCCGGCTTGCCCTTTCGCACTTCGGGGTCGTCCCCCAGAACTATGTGGTCGAACAAGGCGAAGAAGTCCTTGTGGCTGCTGGTCTTCATCTGGAAGGACGCCGAGCTGGAGCTGGTGGCCACGGCCATGGGCACGTGGTGGGCTCGCAGGTGCTGGATCAGCCTTTCCACCCCTGGGGGCACAAGGGAGGGGCTGAGGGGCTGGACACAGTGGGCTGGACACAGGCGCAGCCTCCCAGGACGGCCCCCCTCGAGCTGGCAGGTGCTGGATCAGCCTTTCCACCCCTGGGGGCACAAGGGAGGGGCTGAGGGGCTGGACACAGGCGCAGCCTCCCAGATGGCCCCCCTCGAGCTGGCAGGTGCTGGATCAGCCTTCCCGTCCCTGGGGGCACAAGGGAGGGGCTGAGGGGCTGGACACAGGCGCAGCCTCCCAGACGGCCCCCCGCGGGCTCACAGGCCCCGGGCGTGGCTCCCTCCTCCTGGGGACAGGCTGTTGGACACACACCGGGACAGATGGTGATCAGCTCCACAACGTCCCCACTGAACACATAACCCAGCACAGCGACCAGGCCCGCGCTCTTTCCCAGAGGAACAGGGCGATGTTCCCAGGGGAAGCGATGCGGGGTGCGGGGCCTGTGGGGTGTGCGCAGCAGGCTGGGAGGGCACGGCCGCGGGGGCCTGGGGAGACCAGGGTTGTTTTCTGAGCACTGGACAGGCCGGGCGGCGTGTCTGGTGTTTCCCGGGAAACCCCTGTGTGCGGCAGAAAGCAGTTCCATCGGTCGTCACCAGGCTGGGAAAGGACATCGGGGCCGGCCTGCACAGACCAGAACACTGAGCTCCTCTACCAGGCCGGAGAATAGCCCAGCCTGCTTCACTGCTGGGCATCACGACACTCCCCGTGAAAGCGAAATGCCCTCACCCAGTCCCCACGAGGGCTGAGCACGGGGCACAAGGTCACAGTCCCGCAGGCTGCCAATCACAGGAGGACGGGTTACTGAAGCGTGTGGAAGGAACAGGAGACTCTAACTTTCATCCACGCTGATCATGGAGACAGCCCCGTCTAAATCCACACGAAGCACCACGGTTTATCGGAAAGCGCATTCCAATCACAGAATCACAGCTGTCTTCACCCACTATCGCAGGCAAAGTCCCTGCCTCTCAGTGGCCACAGCAAGGTGGACAGTTTGCAGAGACGTGAACCCTTTGGGAGGGCACAGGCACTCTGCTGGGCCCCTCCGAACAGAGCCCTAGGAGAGCGCGGAGCCAGGGCTGCGCCTCAGCGCCACACCTGCACACAGGGCGGCTCCTAGAGGGTGGAGTGAAACCGGGCCGCTGCTGGGTGGAAATGCACACTGCCCAGTGTCCAATCGAGAATCGCCACACCTGCAAAGAGGCCGACACACAGAACCCAGCACCAGGAGGAACAGGCGGGCAGCAGAAATGCAGACAAGATAGAATTCCCAGGTGCTGACCTTCCATAACAACCCCATAAACATTCTGAACGTGCCCGTGTTACAGACTGTCAGCATGGGAAAGACAAAGCAAGAACGAGTGGGCCCGACTGCACACGGCCTACGAGAAGCCTAGGACAGACATCAACACCCAGGTTAAAATGGAGGGCTGAAACCCTGTTGTATAACCACGACCCGGGAGAGTCAGGGTGGCGCACGGGTAGCAGCCAAGCGGGCTTTACAAGAATGAACGGCTCTTATCGGAGATGACCCTTCATCGTGACCATCGGTCAGCTCGCCAACAGGACAGAAGGACTTCAATACGCATCATCAAACAACAGGTTCAAACTCCCCAGGCGAAACTGCACAGAACCGAGTGGAGAGAGACACAGATGCAGACAGATTTCAGACTGCTCTCAGAAATTCCTGGGACAGGCCACCAGAAGATAAGGGAAGAGGTAGCGGACTTCACCAGCGCCGTCAGCCACAGCACAGAACCGGTTCTGTCCACCAACCTTCCCGACCACAGCAGAAGGCACATTCTTCCAAGGACACGTGGAACATTCAACGAGACACAGCCCTGAGGCCATAAGGTCTGGAACAATGCTTTAAAAGAACTGAAATCACATAAAATATGTCCCCTGATCACACTGGAATTAAAATAGACATTAATCACGGAAAGGTATTTGGAAATTCACAAATATCTGGATTTTAAACAACACACTTGTATGTAAGGCATGGGTCAAAGATGATATCAGAACAGGAAATCGGACATCTGGGAGGGATTAGTTCAATGAGGTCAAGAGGGTGGGGCCACTGTGATGAGGTTGCTGCCTTAAGAAGAGGAGTAGCCGCCAGAGATGTCCCCACCCTGTGAAGGCACAGTGAGAGCAGCCATCGAGTGCCGGGAAGGGAGCCTCACCAGGACCTGGCAGTGCTGACACCCTCAGTACTGTGGGTGCCAACCTCAGTACTGTGTCTTTTTCAAGCTGCCCCAGGACTGTGTCTGTATCAAGCTGCCCCAGGACTGTCTGTTCCAAGCTGCCCTAGGACTGTGTCTGTTTCAAGCTGCCCCAGGACTGTGTCTATATCAAGCTGCCCCAGGACTGTCTGTTTCAAGCTGCCCCAGGACTGTGTCTGTTCCAAGCTGCCCCAGGACTGTGTCTGTATCAAGCTGCCCCAGGACTGTCTGTTCCAAGCTGCCCTAGGACTGT
This sequence comes from Tadarida brasiliensis, assembly GCA_030848825.1. NCBI lineage: Eukaryota > Metazoa > Chordata > Mammalia > Chiroptera > Molossidae > Tadarida > Tadarida brasiliensis. The sequence continues at coordinate 131,719,060 of CM061280.1, read as the reverse complement.
GTCTGTTTCAAGCTGCCCCAGGACTGTGTCTATATCAAGCTGCCCCAGGACTGTCTGTTCCAAGCTGCCCCAGGACTGTGTCTGTTTCAAGCTGCCCCAGGACTGTCTGTTCCAAGCTGCCCCAGGACTGTCTGTTCCAAGCTGCCCCAGGACTGTCTGTTTCAAGCTGCCCCAGGACTGTGTCTGTATCAAGCTGCCCTAGGACTGTGTCTGTTTCAAGCTGCCCCAGGACTGTGTCTGTTTCAAGCTGCCCCAGGACTGTGTCTGTATCAAGCTGCCCCAGGACTGTGTCTATTCCAAGCTGCCCCAGACTGTCTGTTCCAAGCTGCCCCAGGACTGTCTGTTCCAAGCTGCCCCAGGACTGTGTCTGTTTCAAGCTGCCCCAGGACTGTGTCTATTCCAAGCTGCCCCAGGACTGTGTCTGTTTCAAGCTGCCCCAGGACTGTGTCTGTTCCAAGCTGCCAAGTCTGTGGTTTTGGTACAGCAGCCCCCGCACAGACACTGAAGCAAGCGAAAGCATCACCTCAGGATCCGCACTGAAGTCCTTGGCAGTGCTACGCAGTCGCCCCCACCCCCCCCTGCATTCACCTGGGCAGGGAGGGCCGTGCCCTTCAGTTCCACCCTCAGGTGCTAACAACCAGGTGAGCCCGAGCAGAAGGGCCCTCACCACGTCACATGTATGCCCCGTCCCCCGACAGTGGCGCCCACTTGCCAGTGAGGCCTGCACGGAGCCCGGCCACGCAGCCTTCTGGGGTGCGGTGTGTGGAGTCCTGTCCTCCTCCCGAAAACTCAGGCCACAGGAACCTCGGATGTGAGCCTGTTTGGAAACAGGGTCTCTGCTGCTGTCCTTAGCTGAGCACCTGGAGATGCAGCCACGCTGGACTTCCAGGTGGACCTCAGGGCGATGAGTACCGGCCCCGAGGAGAGGACACAGAAACCGGGAAAGTCGGCCGCAGGAAGAGAGATGCGGGCTCGAGGGACGCAGCCGTGAGCCCAGCCCCTGCAGCCCGAGCCAGAGGAAGCAGTCAGGAGCCCACCCTCGAGCCAGCACAGGGCACAGGTGGGAGCCCGGAAGAAAAGGACCAGTTCCCTGCACGACGCTTCTGCTGGGGGCCCTGGAAAGGCTGGTGTCGCAGTCTGGTACAGGCGACGACGTCCCTGGACAAGTCTCCAGCACCTGGCTGGCTGTGCCTGGAACGCGGGGAGGCGGCGCGTCCGCGGGGCAGAAGGCCCCGGCATCTCCAAGGGTCTCTGCACCCTCCATGCTCCTGGTCCCGGAGAGCTGATGTCTCTGCTGCAGTTTATACACAGAACAAAAACCTCTGTTCTGCCTGGGGCGTTTTCCATCACAATGGAAAAGATGTCTATTTTCTGAATATGATTGAACCTGAGGGTGACCACCAATTTGCATTTTACCATTACGTCACGTAGGAAATGCCTACACCACGCAGTGGTTAAAGTATTTGCCACCCAGACATGCCTGCAGAGAAGGCTCCAGACCACTGAGCCATCAGCTGCCACCAAGAGGGCGCGTCAACCCCAGGGTCAGCCCTCCACTCTCAGCCTGATGGGTCAGGACAAGGACACACCCACATCCTCATAGGTGGTTGGCCCAGGAGGGACACACCCCTGCATCACACTCAGGGCTGCTCCCCTGGGGATTGGCCAGGAGGGACACGCCCCTGCATCACAATCAGGGACTGCTCCCCTGGGGATTGGCCCAGGAGGGACACGCCCCTGCATCACAATCAGGGACTGCTCCCCTGGGGATTGGCCCAGGAAGGACACGCCCCTGCATCACAATCAGGGACTGCTCCCCTGGGGATTGGCCCAGGAGGGACACACCCCTGCATCACAATCAGGACTGCTCCCCTGGGGATTGGCCCAGGAGGGACACACCCCTGCATCACACTCAGGGCTGCTCCCCTGGGGATTGGCCAGGAGGGACACGCCCCTGCATCACAATCAGGGCTGCTCCCCTGGGGATTGGCCCAGGAGGGACACGCCCCTGCATCACAATCAGGACTGCTCCCCTGGGGATTGGCCCAGGAGGGACACGCCCCTGCATCTAATCAGGGCTGCTCCCCTGTTAACAGGCTGTCCGTTCCTCCTAAATACCTGCATGGACCACCGTTCCCACCCTCAAAGCGCAGAAAAATGGATGGTGTTGAACTAATGACACCCTCTCTACCTTCTGTTCTGATGAGGTCAAGGTGCCTTCCACCTCCCGGAAGGACCTCCAGAAAGGGAAGAAACGATCGTCCAGGATGATGTACATGCAGGGTCACACCGGGAACAGAGCAAAGTGGACACAGCAAACAGCTGGATCGAGAAGAAGGGCGGTGGTCAGTCTTCCGCTGTTATCCCGGCTTTCCCTTCACACTCTTGGAGTCTTCGCATGTTCTCTCCACCCCCCACTTACGTGTGTGGTGTGTGGGAATGACGCCACGTTTCAAAGACTGACTTGGGAATGACGGAAAAGAGCTTACTCTCATCTGTAAGACGCACAGCACTTTAATAAGTACACACAGATGTCTTACGCCACATGCAAGAGGCAGCCCACGTACAGACTCACACAGCTCCTTCCCCCCTCCCTGTGGATGGCGTCCAGAAGTGAAGAAAGAGGTGTCGTCCCGGTAAGTTCTGCAGGGCCAACCTGTCTGTGAAGAACGGACTCCTGGCTCCCTCCCAAGGGGGGCTTCTGGGTGTAATTATCATGTATGTTCATCTATAATGGGCAGCTTTCTGGACTGACACCCACGGAGGACCCTGCACTGACCGGAACAGCAGGTGCATTTCATACGACAGACTTGTTAGCATCCCACCCGACCTACTGGACCAGCTGGATAAGATGTCCTCCTTCTTGCAGCTGTAGCAGAACATATCTCAACATGTAACTACAGGACACACATTCTAGGGGGAGAACCCCGTGGAAGGCCTGGGAGGACAAGAAAGGGAAAGGACAGTTGCCTGTGGGATATGTTACGGGCGCTTTGTGTGTGAAGTCATGAGACTCCAGGTCACAAAGTAACTGTGTGGGCAAATCCTCAGCTGGGCTAAGGTAATAGAGGTAATAAAGACAGAACACTCAAATCCCAAAGTCAGACATGAAAGGGGAAACATAAAAGGACCACAGAAATTCAAAAAGGATGGAAGGAGAATATGAGAAGGGCATATGCCAACAAACTGGACAGCCCAGAAGAAATGGGTAAATTGCTAGAAACACGCAGCTTATCAAGGTCACGTCAAGACGACAGAGAAAACCTGCAGACCTATAACGAGTGAAGAGGTTGGATCAGTAATCAGAAAAGTCCACAACCAGATGGCGTCACTGGGGAATTCTACCAAATATTTAAAGAAGAGTTTATACCAATACCCCTCAAGCGCTTCCAAAAATCTGAAGAGAAGAGTGCACTCCCACACGCGTTCTATGGGGACAGTGGTACCCTGATACCAAAGCCAGACGCAGACACTACAAGGAAAGGAAACTACAGAGCAACACCTCTGATGGATACTGGTGGAAAAATACACAACAAAATACTAACAAAATGAGCTCAACAGCTCATTAACAGGACCATGCACCACGACCAAGCAGGATCTATTCCTGGAATGCAAGGATGGTTCAACACAGGAACATCGATGTGACATGCCATATTAACAAAATGAAGGGAAAAGGCTATATGACCACCCCCAACTGATGGAGAAAAAGCATCTGACAAAACGCAACATCCTTTCATGACATAAACCTTCAAACTAGGACTAGAAGAAAACTACCTCAACATAACAAAGGCCATGTATGAAAAGCCTACAGCTAATGTCATTCTCAACAGAAAAAGGCTGAAAACTTTTCCTCTAACACGAGAAACAGAATAACAATGACTTTTCTTGTCACTTTTATTCAACATAGTACTGAAAGTCCTAGCCAGAGCAACTAGGCAAGGAAAATCAATCAATCAATCAATCAATCAATCAATCAACAAAAGACATCCAAATTGGAAAGCAAGAAGTAAACTTATTTCTGCTCACAGATGACACAGTCTTGTCATCTGTGAGCAGAAATAAGTTTAAGCAGAAAACCCTAAAGATTCCACACACACAAAAAGTGTTGGAATGAATAAACACATTCAGCAATATTGCAGAATACAAAAAAGCTGTTGCATTTCTACGTGCTACCGATGAACAATCTGAAAAGAACGTAAAATAATTACATTCACAATAGCATCAGAAAGAAGTAAACTTAAGCAAGGAGGCGAAACACGTGTATACTTAAACTGGAAAGCATTGCTAAAGTTACAGAAGACACAAATAAATGGAAAAACATCCCATGTTCATGGATTGCCACATTTCATACTGTTCATTACCCAGATTCATAGTAATTCCTATTAAAATCCCAATGGCTTTTTTTTTTTTTGCAGAAATCCATCTGAAAATGTACATGGACTCTCAAGGGACCCTGAATAGCTGTAACAATATTGAAACAGAAGAACAAAGCTGGAGGGTTCACACTTTCTGATTTTAAAACACCTTCAAAGCTAGAGAACAAAACAGCATAAAGACAGACATACAGAGCAATGGAATGGAGAGCCCAGAAATAAACCCTTACATCGATGGTCAGTGATTCCCAACAAGGGTGCCCAGGGCATTCAGGGGTAAGAGGACAGTCTCTTCCACAAACTGTGCTGGGAAAACCAGATACGGAGGTGCTAAAGAGTGTCGTTGGACCCTTACCTCATACCATGCACAGAAAGGAATTTAAAATGGGTGAAAGACCTGGACATAAAATCTAAAACTATAAAATCCCTAAAGGGAAACATAGGGAGAAAGCTTCAAGACGGTGGATTTTGTCATGATGTCTTAGATACAACAGTAAAAACACGGGAGAAAGCTTCAAGACAGTGGATTTTGCAATGATGTCTTAGATACGACAGTAAAAACACAGGCAAGAGCAAAAACATCCAAATGGAACCACAGTAAACTTGGACTTGGGGGCATCAAAGGACACACTGAACGGAGTGAACAGGCAGCGTATGAAACTGGGGAAAAGACTTTCAAAGCATGTCTGGTCAGGGCTTTACATCCAGAGTATATAAAGATTCATATACTTGTTGAATTCCTAGGATTCAACAAGAAAAAAAAAAACACCCTATTTTTTTTTTCTTTATTACTTTTAAAGAGACGAAAGGAGAGGGAGATAGAAACATCGACGAGAGAGAACATCGACTGGGCGCCTCCTGCATGCCCCCCACTGGGGATTGGGCCCACAACCTGGGCATGTGCCCTGACCGGGAATCGAACCGGGAATCGAACCGGGACGTCTTGGTGCATGTGTCGATGCTCACCCACTGAGCCACACCAGCAGGGCAGAACAACAACCGTATTTTTAAAAAAATTGAGCAAAGGACTTGAACAGACACTTCTCCAAAGAAGACGTACAGATGGCCAACAGCACAGAGAACAATGTTTCAGATCGTTAATAATTAGAGAAATGCAAATGCAAGCCACAGTGAGAAACCACTTTCCACGCATTAGGATACTACCAAAAAACATAGACAACAAAAGTGTTACTGAAAATGTGAGGAGACTGGAGCCCTCGTGCACTGCCGGAGAGAAGGTAAAATGGTGCAGCCACATGGAAAACAGTACGACGGTTCCTCGGAAGATTGAAAATAGAACTGACCTACAATCCAACAACCCCTTCTGCAGACACACTCAGAAGAACTGAAAGCAGAACCTCCCAGAGGTATCCGCACTCCCCTGTTCATAGCAGCGTTGTCACAATAAGCAGGGCGTGGAAACTGCTCACGTGTCTATCCACGGACGAATGGACGAAGAAGACGTGGTGGACCCGTACAACGGACATAACTCGGTGGTGACAGGGAGAACATTGGGACACCCGCTACGACAGGGACGGAGCGTGAGGACCTGTTGCTCGTGAGACAAGCCAGCACAGGACAGGTACGGCATCGCCCCACTCCTACCCCTACGAGGCAGCTAGACTCGTCAAACACGGTGTGTCACAGACATAAATACACTCGATTCAGAAGTCACTGCGACCCACAGTCGTGCATTTTAAATGCAACGTCACAGCTATAATGGCACGTTTTTTCCTCCGCCCTCACCGGGAATTCTAAAGACTGAGCATTCACTTTCTCCCTGGAAGAATCGCAAACTAGTCTTCCATTTCAAGCATCCTTTCGCCTTGTCCTCTAGAACGTTCTTGACCTTCTCACTCTTAGCAAGAAACATCGGGCAATTCTGATCGATCTTTAGCTAACAAGCCCCGGGGGAGAAAAGTCAACGTTCCTTCTATGGAAAACAAGCAAAGAGAGGGCAAACACACACCAACAGAACCATTAAAAATAAATCATGCCTTTAACGTGAAAAAAGTAAAATAAAGCTTCTTTGGGGAGACGGGGCTGCTTGGTTACCGTCAAGCCGCTCAAGTCCGAGTTGTTGCTGAGACATTCAGCCTGTACCTGCCTTTGGAAAGACAAAGGCCGAGCCACGCACTGAAGCCAATTCGGCCGTGCGTGTCGTCTTTGCGGAACACAGACGAACAGGATGGGAACGCTTTCAGAGCCCAGGGCTCAGGGAAAGCCAGGCGCATTGTTTTAGCGGCCCCGCACACGGCATGATGGAGCACAGCTCAGAACAGCGTCGAGCATCCGTGTGGGGACCACCTGACAGTCTGAAAGAAGCCCACTCTGGCCCTGGCCCGTCTGGCTCAGCGGTTAGAGCATCGGCCCACGGACTGGAGGGGCCCGGGTTCGGTTCCTGCTAAGGGCATGTAGCTCGGTTGCAGTGTGTCCCCGGCCCCGGTTGGGGTTGTGTGGGTGGCAGCCACTCGATGTGTCTCTCTCACGTCAATGTTTCTCTCTCTCTTCCCCCTCTCTCCTTCCCGCTCTATCTGAAGATAAATGCAAAGGTGTCCTCGGGTGAGGATAAAACAAGAAGAGCACTGGGCAGCAGCAGGGACAGGCCCACGAGCGGACCCTCACCGAGCAGGGGACGCACCTGGCATGAGCGCCGCCGTGGGGAACAGCGCCTGCAGCCTGTCCTGGCTCTCCTCCACCAGCTCCTCCTTGGACATGGGCAGCTGCAGCACGTCGATGACGATCTGGGCCGCCTCGAGGGCCTTTTTGCCCATCACGAGGGACTTGACATCCCAGGAGTATGTCTTCCTGTACCGGCCACATATTTCCTGGAACACCACTGAGTAGAGCCGTTCGGTGTCTGCAGAAACAAAGGTGAGACGGGGATGTACAGGTGTTAGGGGGATGCCACGGTACCATCAGCCTCCAGCAATGACTACACACACACACACACACACACACACACACACACACACATGTTCACTGCAGGTCACGCTCACAGAAGAAAGCCTTCGTAGGCACATAGGGACACGTGGGGGGGGACATTTGCAGGTCATCCACACACAGCAATGTCTGGGCACCTGCTGTATTGGGTGGACGGTCTTTGGGGCTGTGAGGTGCAAAGTTAAAAGTTGAGCTGAAAATCCCAAGGTTCCAATCATGGCACCATGTGCCTGGGGACCAGCCCCCTGCAGTACCCTCCCCGCCCCCACCAAAGTCACCGTAAAGAACGAAGACGGTCGTGTCACACAGGGAATCCCAAGAGACGTAGGCGTGGTGTCAGGAAGCGGGGCCACAGACCAGATGCTACAACAAAGGCTCCCGTGTCTCAGCACTGAGGAGCTGCAGGGCTCCCGGCACGGGGCACACAGTACACATTTCCCACGATCTTACAGGACCGTATGAGGCAATGCTGCAAGGCAGGCCTCAGCATCAGACCCCAGCAGGTACTTTCCAGGGGCCCAGTCTCAGGTAACCGAGTAAACCAAGCTGGTCCTGCTTTTCAGGCGAGCAGGAGGCAAACAGGAAGCAGCACTGATGAGCACCGTGCTGGTCCCAGTAATCTATAGTGCAGCCAATGGTACGGGTGCAATGAGCACTGCTGTGTGTGTACTCTTCCTTATATGTACGTGTTCCCTCTTTACACCTGCACTGACTATCTAAGTAGCAGTCACCGGGCTAACATCACGGTAACTGCACTGTGGACAGTCCCCGGTCCCAGTAACACATCTGTGAGGACTCGACTGCAAAAGCCAAGCACAGGGTCCCCAACAGAGTGGGATCGGGGCAGCGTCATCCACTGTGGCTGTCCCCGAGAGCATCAGCATCACTGTGGGAGTCTGGGCCCAGACGGGCCAATACAGAAAGCCCGCCCGTGTCGCAGTGACCTGTTAGGGACAGCGTCTGTGACAGACACAGCGACGGAGGACCGTCGAGGGTCTCACAGGCAACCACTCCCAAACCAGGGAAGCCACACGGGGCCCCGCTTTCTGTGACAACCAGCCCAGTGCCCCCAGTGAACGCAGAAGGATGGTCGGCTGGCCCTCCGACGTGGACACTCAGCGAACCCAGGAGGCGACGCTCGGGCTGTCCTCGCATGGGCTGAGTGGCGCACAGACGGACAATGCCTGCTCCACTACCCTGTGACCCTGACCCCTGCTAAGCGGCCGCAGGGCCGTCGTGCGGGTCAGGAAGCAACATCCACAGCACACACTGTGGACGGAATTGGTTCAGCACATCCAATACCGGCTCCTGAAAGGAGCTGAGCGACTTCAACAGCTTTCACTGTTGTTCCCACAAGGAGACAGAAATACAGTGACGGTGTTAACTACTCCTCTCTGCAATGAGAACCCTGGGCAAGCCCGGCCCCCAGGAGAGGGAGACTCACAGAAAGGACTGGCCACCTGGAAGGGAGCAGAGGCCGGCCGGATGGCGTGGATACCGCGGCAGGGCTCTTGGTAAAACAGGTGGACAGAAAGGAGGGTGAAAAAAAAATAGAATCCCAAAGACAGAAAAAGAGGCTACATCATTTCAAAGTGCTTTAAGCAGTGTTTATTGAAGGCTTACCATGTCCCAGCTGTTCACTGCAAAGACAGAGCCGTGGGAGTATAAATGCTTAGGAGACCACGACGGCCACTTTCCCACCACGGAGATGAAGTCACCCCAACCCTTGATGGCCTAAGCGCGGACCCTAACAAGTCATTAAAGAACTCCTTAGTACCTGTCCGCGGATGACGGGCATGGACACACGGAAGGGCCAGCATTTTGACGGAACGAGTCCCCAGAAGCTCAGACAGTGAAGGCGCCTAGCAGCCGTGCCAGGCTGGGGGTGACTGCGCACACCTGCTCAGAAGCCCCCAGGTCCACTGGCTTCCAGGGCCATGTCACGGGGACTCGGCGCAGCAGGTCACATGCAGCCACCGGCCACTGGAGGAATGTCCCTCGGGAAAGCCAGCCGCTCTGCGCCATGGAGCCCGAGCACAGTGGGGTGCCCCCTGCTGCAGGGAAGGCACCCAGCTGGGCATCGGCAGAGACGGGGATGGCACTCGGGCCCTGGCCCACAGGGCTGGTGCTGACCCCATGCACAGCACACTGGGTCCCCACGGAGCCCGAGCACAGTGGTGTCCCCCTGCTGCAGGGAAGCGCCCAGGTGGGCATCGGCGGAGACGGGCATGGCACTTGGGCCCTGGCCCACAGGGCTGGTGCTGACCCCATGCACAGCACACTGGGTCCCCACGGAGCCCGAGCACAGTGGTGTACCCTGCTGCAGGGAAGCGCCCAGGTGGGCATCGGCGGAGACGGGCATGGCACTCGGGCCCTGGCCCACAGGGCTGGTGCTGTCCCCGTGTGCAGCACACGGGGTCCCCACGGGGGAAAGGCGAAGCGTGCAGTTCACACCCTGCTCCCGAGGCATCGCTGTGCCTGGAGGATGGTGCGCACGGCGGCCTCTCCGCACCTGTGGCATTCACGCACAGGAGTGCCGCCCTGTCCTGACACAGACAGGCTTCACAAACACAGCGTCACGAACCGCCCAGCCTGTGGAGGAACACACAGCCTGGTTCCCGATTCCATAATCCACAGGCTTCCGGAAACTGAAGAGCTCCCCCATGGCAGCAAAGTCTGCACGGTCGGGGGGTAGTTTTAATGATGAATATTTACTGCATTTAGCGTGACTCGTCAGCCAGCTCCCTACAGAAATACCAATGGGTTTGAGGATAGGGGCTGCACCAGAACCCCGCCCCCAAGCTGCACGCACCACGGGACATATCTGTCCTAATACCTATGCAGAGGAATAATTTAAGACGCATCCATGCAGCTGCCCCCCAGGGCTTTGGAGAAGGAGTTCGGAACCCCCACTGATTGTGCTCACACCTAGCTCATCGTGTGCACCTTGAACAAAGCAATTTAATGCGTTTTCTCCAAAGTTAATATACCTTGAAAACAGTCTTACTTTTCTAATTTCCAATTACAAACGGGGGGCTCAGGGTAAAGCCGCTGCTTTCTGTGGCAGAGAGGCTAGTTCCTTAAAGACGAAATGCAATCCATTTCCACCTGGAAGGGCTCAGCGTGAGCTCAGACGGACTGCGTCTGCAGGTACACCGCTGCCGACTGCACCCCTCCTCTCCCCGGAAACGCCGCGGCTCTGAAGCCTGGTGGGAACGAGCTGCTTGCAGTGTGGGCTGGCTTCAATAACAATATAATAACAAAGAGAAGCTAGGCACACAGTCCATTTTGATGAAACTGCTGGGGTCACTTTTGCAAGCTGTTTTGATAGCACGGAGGTAACGGATAATGGTGGAATAGGTTTTTTTTTGGACTATGGATATAATTTTATTTATTTATTTTCAACTTTTATTAGTTTATTTTTGTTACAGATGTTTTTCCTTTCCCCCCTAGACACGCTCCTCCCCACCCGCCCCCCAGCCCCTGCGTGGTTGTCTATGCTGACTTTCTCAGGGATCCTGCAGCTGGTTCCCTCCACGCGCGGGTCATCCACGCAAGCTGCCTGGAGCCGCATCTTCGGGGCAGGTTCTGGGGCCTCGGCCCAGCTCTGCAGTGACAAGCTGGGCGTGGGCTCAAGGAGACCTGACGCTGTTCGCAGTCAAGTCCTGCGCTCCGTCAAGGCCGTGATTTTGAGATACCGCTGAACGTTAACCAAGGAAATCTTAACTTGAACAATCCCACGTGGAGATTCAAGCATAGAAATGAAAGGAAAAGGAACCTATGAAATTAAGCCCAATATTTACACATTCCATTTCATCCTTGACTCTTAAACTGTCAGTTAAAAAAAAAAATGATATTGACTTTTTACAGAGAGAGGAAGGGACAGAGAGAGGAGATATCGATTGGCCGCCTCCCGCACACCCCCTGCTGAGGATGGAGGCAGCAACCCAGGCATGTGCCCTGACCGGGAATCGAACCAGGACCTCTCTGTCCATGGGACCATGCTCAACCACTGAGCCACACGGGCCGGGCAAACTGTCATTTTTTCTCCTGCTTCCTTCCCTCATCCCCAAATCAGATTGATATTAATATGTCCGTCAAGAAAGCAAGATTCCTGGCAAGTGCAGTTGGCATACAATCTTAGAGTGGCAATATTAGGTTCAGGGGTACAACACAGTGACTCGACATCATTATCCCTTTCAGTGGAGCCCCCCACCGAGTCTAGTCGCCACCTGTCACTGAGCACACGTATGACAGTGTTACACACTATGCCCCTGTCCCCTTTCACCCCCCCACCCCCGCCACCTCCCTTTGGTGTGTTTCTGTTTTATTTTGTTCATTCCTTCATTTTCTCTTTTTGATTCCACACAGAAGAGAAACCACATGGAAGGAGTGTTTCTCTCCCTTACTGGACTGATGAAAGCCAGACTTTTAACTACGACATCTCTAACCTGCCCAGGCTCTCCAAGGTGGGTCTCAGCTAAGGGCCGCTGTCAGGGGGGCTCCTGGTTAATGGAAGTGTCCTGGTGCCATGGCGTCTCCTGAGAGGTGAGGGCCGTGGAACACAGACACCGCTGTCAGGGTGTGGCCAGGACACAGCTTTGCAAAGATAGGCGATAAGCTAGCGTTTCTTTAGAAGAACACGTATCTGAAAACGAGACACCCGGACAGATCCCTGGGGCGTACCCTGCTGACAGGAGGCGTTCCTGGCCCAGCCCGTTACACGGACTTGGAGAAATAGGAGTCCCAGTGCTGGGCCCGTGCACCATGAAGTCGCGGTGACGTCGGTGCCTTGTTTTGAGACGGGTACTGGCCCTGACACGGTGATTATGGGCTCATGCCAGCCGGCGGCCGTGTCTGCGGTCCTGCAAGCACTGCCAGCCTCACGGAGGACACCGCCGTGAGCCAACACGGCACGTTCATGGAAGGTGCTGGCCAGCAGTCCAGCTGCCCTGACGCTGAGGCTGAGCTCCGAACCCGCTGAGCGTGGGAGAGGGGTGCGTCCCAGGAGCCGGAGACGGGCCACCGCACAAGCCAAGCCTGGAACCTGCGCCTGCCCGAGCCTGTGGGCCCTGATGGCGCCTGCTCCTCACTCATCCCTGGAAGCTGACAGCACACTCCGCTCTGCAAGGCCACCCACAAGGGCTGTCAGGGCCACGGCTCAGGGTGGAGCACAGCCCACAGCCCCCTGCACTGTGCCCTGGCTCAGGGTGGAGAGCGCACAGCCCCCTGCACTGTTCCCTGGCTCAGGGTGGAGAGCCCACAGCCCCCTGCACTGTGCCCTGGCTCAGGGTGGAGAGCCCACAGCCCCCTGCACTGTGCCCTGGCTCAGGGTGGAGAGCCCACAGCCCCCTGCACTGTGCCCTGGCTCAGGGTGGAGCACAGCCCCCTGCACTGTGCCCTGGCTCAGGGTGGAGCACAGCCCCCTGCACTGTGCCCTGGCTCAGGGTGGAGAGCGCACAGCCCCCTGCACTGTGCCCTGGCTCAGGGTGGAGAGCCCACAGCCCCCTGCACTGTGCCCTGGCTCAGGGTGGAGCACAGCCCCCTGCACTGTGCTCTGGCTCAGGGTGGAGCACAGCCCCCTGCACTGTGCCCTGGCTCAGGGTGGAGCACAGCCCCCTGCACTGTGCCCTGGCTCAGGGTGGAGAGCCCACAGCCCCCTGCACTGTGCCCTGGCTCAGGGTGGAGAGCGCACAGCCCCCTGCACTGTGCTCTGGCTCAGGGTGGAGCACAGCCCCCTGCACTGTGCCCTGGCTCAGGGTGGAGCACAGCCCCCTGCACTGTGCCCTGGCTCAGGGTGGAGAGCGCACAGCCCCCTGCACTGTGCTCTGGCTCAGGGTGGAGCACAGCCCCCTGCACTGTGCCCTGGCTCAGGGTGGAGAGCCCACAGCCCCCTGCACTGTGCCCTGGCTCAGGGTGGAGAGCCCACAGCCCCCTGCACTGTGCCCTGGCTCAGGGTGGAGAGCCCACAGCCCCCTGCACTGTGCCCTGGCTCAGGGTGGAGCACAGCCCCCTGCACTGTGCCCTGACTCAGGGTGGAGAGCCCACAGCCCCCTGCACTGTGCCCTGGCTCAGGGTGGAGAGCCCACAGCCCCCTGCACTGTGCCCTGGCTCAGGGTGGAGAGCCCACAGCCCCCTGCACTGTTCCCTGGCTCAGGGTGGAGAGCCCACAGCCCCCTGCACTGTGCCCTGGCTCAGGGTGGAGAGCCCACAGCCCCCTGCACTTTGCCCTGGCTCAGGGTGGAGCACAGCCCCCTGCACTGTGCCCTGGCTCAGGGTGGAGAGCGCACAGCCCCCTGCACTGTGCCCTGGCTCAGGGTGGAGAGCGCACAGCCCCCTGCACTGTGCCCTGGCTCAGGGTGGAGCACAGCCCACAGCCCCCTGCACTGTGCCCTGGCTCAGGGTGGAGAGCGCACAGCCCCCTGCACTGTGCCCTGGCTCAGGGTGGAGCACAGCCCACAGCCCCCTGCACTGTTCCCTGGCTCAGGGTGGAGAGCGCACAGCCCCCTGCACTGTGCCCTGGCTCAGGGTGGAGAGCCCACAGCCCCCTGCACTGTTCCCTGGCTCAGGGTGGAGAGCCCACAGCCCCCTGCACTGTGCCCTGACTCGTGGTGGTGGCTGGCTTCCTGCAAGTCCCTGCCAGGGAAAGCCCCCCTGGGTGTCTGTCAGCCTGCCCAACCCAATGACCTCAATGGGCTGAAAGAGGGTGTTTGCTGAAATCACCAACAGCCTGGGGGGAGGAGAAAGGCATTCAACTTGGAGAAGACAGGGAAGCACAGGGAGCCCAGATGCTGAGGAAGTGCGGCCGGGAAGAAAGAGGCCTCCCCACTCCCACAGTCCCACTCACACACGCCCTTCCATGCACAGGTCAGCAGGCCCCGCAGACGGGACACGCAGAGGCCGTCCTTCCTGTTGAGCTCACACGGCGACAGCGTCAGCGGCTGTCCCTGGCATTGGGCAGCGGCTGGAAAGCAGGCGGGCAGGGGACAGCTGTCCAGGGACAAGGGGCGGCTGCAGGCGGCAGGGACAGCCGGGCGGAGGCTGCAGGGGCGGGCGTCCTGCGGGACTGCTCTGGGCGTGTCTGGCCAGCCCCAGTGGGAACCCGGCTGTTCCTGGGGATGGACAGCTGTGACCAGGGCCTGCTGCGGAGGCTGTAGGCTGCTTCCAGCCTGCTTGCTGGGAGCTGGGGGCAGGCTTGTGCTGCCATCCGTGTCCTGGGCACGGTGCGCACGTCCAGTGCCTTGCTCCCAGTGAGGCCGCCGTCCTGCTTCTCGATGGCCCCCGGCAGGCCTGGGGCAGCCAGGAGAAGGACGTGTCTCACCCCAGGGGCACAGGGCTCTGTTCCAAGGACACTGGGTGCCAGCTCGGGAAGCTGCGTCACATGGGGGCGTGCTGGTACACCCCAGACACGCAACCCCCAGGACAGCACACCCTCCGAGCCCGTCAGATCCTGGGCCACAGGTGTACCCACAGGCTGGGCGGACGCTGCAGCTGGCCCCCTCTCTCCTGGCCACCGGCCATCAGACCCTCAGCTAGTTGCAGCCTGTGCCGGGCCCCACTCCCTGCCAGTCTCCCTCCCCTCTCCAGGTGAAACCTTCTCCACACAGGTACACATGCACCTGTAAGCCCGGACTCGCCCCGTTTGCCTGCGGCCATTCAGGATGAAGGCGTCTCCACGCCGCCCCCACAGAAAAACAACCCATATCATGACAAGCAAGCGTGTGAGAGGAATAGTCGGGGACCCGAAAGATGGTGTAGATTGCCACGACCTTCGTGGGCTGGGACAGGCGCCCTTGGGGTTTATCTGCTCCGTGGTGGGCCTGCTCCCGACCTAGGTCCTGCCCAGTCTCCTGTCCTGCCAAGTGCCACAGGAGACAGACATCATCATCTGTGTGGTTTGCGGGAAACACCGGAACCGCAGCACAGGCGGGTGTAAGCAAACATCAGAGGAAAGCACGTCGCAGGCAGAGGAAGCCAACAGTTGAAAGAAGGAGGCATCGTGAGAATGGAATGCCACCTAAGGCCACAATAGGAAACCACGTTCTCCTCTAGGCTCTCCACAGATCTCATACACACACTCTCCACGAACAGGTAGCAGCTGATAAACCGCAATGACGCACACGAAACCACGTTATTGAACGTTCAATGTTACCGTTTGCTTGTTTTGCTTAATTACACATAATCCAAAACTGCAATCGGCTCTCCATCCCCTAGGGAGGAGCTCCTGGGACCCACTGCAGCCACTGGGGCGGAGACCTCCCCCTGCAACCAGAGCAGCTCCCTGCTGACCCATCCATCAGGGAGCAGGGGCAGGGGCTCCATTCCCCTAGGGAGGAGCTCCTGGAACCCACTGCAACCCCTGGGGCGAGACCTTCCCCTGCAACCAGAGCAGCTCCCTGCTGACCCACCCATCAGGGAGCAGGGGCAGGGGCTCCATTCCCCTAGGGAGGAGCTCCTGGAACCCACTGCAACCCCTGGGGCAGAGACTTCCCCCTGCAACCAGAGCCCTGCAGCTGCTTCCTGCTAAAATCTTCACCAACCAATTGGAGCGGCTCCCTGCTGACCCATTGATCAGGGAGCAGGGGCAGGGGCTCCTGTCCACACTGGGGCGGAGACCTTCCCCTGCAACCAGAGCCCTGCACTGCTTCCTGCTAAAATCTTCACCAACCAATTGGAGCAGCTCCCTGCTGACCCATCGATCAGGGAGCGGGGCAGGGGCTCCTGTCCACACTGGCAGCTCCCTCTGGTCCAGGAGCACACTTGCCCTTGCTGCCAGCCTGCAGCGGTGTGTGCCCGCCTCGGGCCTAACCCTGGCACTGCCTCCCCAGGGCACGGTGAGGGCAGGGCACAGAGCAGCAGAGTGGGCCCGACCACAGCGGAGCGGAGCAGAGCACAGCAGGAGAGGGTCCACACCCCAGCGCACCTCCCAGCTGTGCTGTCTCACAGACGAGCCGTACCCCGAACGGGGGATTCCTGTTGGCACAGAATCGGTGCCAACGATCACTGACCTGCCATATGCACATCACTTCATTTATACTTTGGATACCAGAAAAAGTGCCTAACGGCATCGACTGGAACACAAACCAACCTAAAATGCATCGCCGCACCCCCGCATTACAGTTCAGCTCAGGGTTCAAAGGACTGAGCAGAGGCCTGCTGGGAAGGATGTGTAGATTGTAAACATCCTGTGTTATCAAGTAAACACAGCTCCTCGTGTCGACTGGAAGCACACAGGGGACATCTGACGCGATCAGAAGCAGTCTTGGGCGCACAGAGGTGGCACATCGCGGACTATGATCCACTCCAGGAAGGAAGTGGAGCTGCGTGCTACGTGGTAGCCACTGACAGAAACGCAGTCACGGAGACCAAGTCGTCCTGGCCGAGCTACGGGCACCAGGGATCAGAACCGAAGAGCTCATCGACGTCCGTTGAGGAACAGACAGAGCAGTGGTCAGACCCTGCCAAGGTGGAGGAAGGCTGCAGAGCGCAATGGAGAAGACGCCAGCTCGTCATTCAGTGCTTTCTCAGCGGAAGACCTCCTGCACCGCCCCCCGGGCTCAGCTCCGTGACCTGAAATCCCAGCGGTTTCCTCTGAAAGCAGAGGTCAGGCACAGGGTACGTCAGATGCCGGACACCGTTCCCAGCGACACAGGAGGACAGGACCACAGGTGACAGGAAAGGGGGGCGGGGACCTGCCGCCCAGCACACACTGCAGGTTCTGCCCTGAGAGCCCATGGTGCTGGTTCCGACGCCCCCAGTCCCAATGCCTGATGCACGGGAGAGACTGCCGTCTGGGCGGTTGAACCCCCACAGCGGGGACATGCCCGAGGGAGGGCTTCCCTGTGTTTAGGAATGGGCAAGCCTGCGATGAGTAATTAACAAGCATGAAATTACACGGCGGGTACTTCATGGGAGAAGCCTGCCAGCTTCAGCACCCTCAGAGGAAAGCCTCCCAGTGCGGGTGTATCATCTCCGGTGTCTGTGAGCTATCTGTTTTGAGATGTAAAAAATAATAAATGTGGTTGCTTAAACTAAGTATCGGTAATGACCCCTTCATGGAGTGGTCATCTGTAAACTGAAACCCTGGGTGAGCATGGCACAGGATTCCCTGGCATATCAACTACCCCGTTTCATAGCCATGGGCACTGGGTCTAGGAATGTTTCCCGGGTAACCAGATTAAGGTTTAAAGTCTCATTTTAAAGGTTAAAATGTTGGTAGATCACATGTATCTGTATGGAAACATTTGTGTACATTGGGAAAACAAATGGAGCCTGAGTTTCGGATCATAAACCTCCATGTAGAACCACAACTACAAAGGTGTAGAGGAAAGCAGAACGTCTGTGGAAATGTGGGACGTGTGAAGTCCCCATGGGATGCAGGAAATCCCCATATACAACACAACGGGCCAGACCACAGAACACACGGGTCACGGGGGTGTCCTCAAAATCACAGGACCACCTTAAGAGAGCAGAGGAAGTCCCAGATGGAGAGGAAATATCGACACCACACACACGCACACACACACATGCGCACACACACGCACACACACACACGCACGCACACACACGCACACCACGGCTTGCACCCAGACTAGAGACTGAACCTGAAACTCAACGACTAGAGAAAGAACGTGTCGGAGACCCAGTGACAGAGCATGACCCAGTCCCAGATGCTCACGCTCTAGTCCCAGGAACCTGGGAACATGGGACTGTCTGTGGACAAAGGGACTTTGCAGGTGTGATGTTGAGATGGGGACACTACCCTGAAGTACCTGGGCGAGTCCCCCGTAGCCACCAGGTCCCTCTAAGAGGGAGACAGGAGGGTCAGAGTCAGAGGACATTGAGGACAGGCGCCGAGGCTGGGGACTGTGGTCCACACGGAAGGCCGGGCGTCTGGGAGCTGGAAAAGGCCAGCAGAGACTCCGCTGTAGGCTCCCAGAGAATGCAGCCCCGCCGGCCGCTCATTTCAGCCCATCAGGCCTGATTCCGGACTCCTGGCCTCCAGGCGATGAGAACAAATGAGTGGTGTTTACACCTTCAGGTTTGGGATCGTGTTTACAGGAGACATGAGAAACGAATACACACGCCAACCTAAAAGCCACCTTGTAGAACAGTTTAGCAGTTTCTTTACAAATGAAGCGCCCGCCTAGGTTATGGCCACGAGCAACGAAAGGGGTGCACAGTAACCCGGACGGGGGTCGGAAGCATGTCGCTCACGGACAGATACGAGAGGACACGCTGCGGGGTTCCACATAACCCTCTGAGGAGCGCACACTAATCTGCCATCCTTCAGACCAGGCGGCTCCCTCGGGATGGGGTGCACAGAGGCAGGACTGGGGGTGGGCTCAAGGAGACCCAGGAGCTGTGGGAACACGCACTGCTCTGAGCGCGTGGTGCTGTCACAGGTAAGGACAGGTGCTGTCACAGGTAAGGACAGGTGCTGTCACAGGTAAGGACAGGCGGAGGGGCTCTGGATGCACTGGAGGACGACGCCTGCAGGCCATGCGAGGGAAGCCTCCTGGGACCCCTCTACTCTCCGCCCTCAGGACTCCAGCCTCTCCTGCTGCCCAGATCTACAGGCCAAGCGGCACACGACAGGCTGTCCTTCGAGACTGCGGACACCCAGCCCGGTTGGGAGGGACAGTTCACACGGTGGAAAGCCAGCCCAGGACGGTCCCTCTGGCTCTGGGACTTTTCAGAGCTGTCCCTACTGCCTACATGGTCGGTGACAAGCAGGTGCTCTTAATTGTGGGGGAGGTGGGCTGGGAGGGGTCGTCTGAGAGCAGAACCCTGGCTGCTGGGGTGTCAGCCTGCGCCATCCATGGACACGGTGTAGCTCCTCAGACAGGAGGGACGCACAGGCAGGTGGCTGGGGAGGCAGGCATGGAAGGGCTTGGCCAGCGGAGGTCCGTGCTGGTGACTGCAGTGGGGCCCCTCCCCTCCCCTGCGCCACGGGACCCCAGTGGGAGGACGAAGAGCTGTTGGTCTATTCACGAGCTCTACAGGATCTTTAGGTGAAGCTGTCCAAAGGAGAGTGAACCTTAAATCCTACAGATTAAAATGGGATTAAAATAACGTTTTTGCATCCATGTGTGCGAGAAGCTGGTATACACAGTCAAGAGGAAAGGGTGGATCCCGGATGGACACGGAATACTGCTGCACGCTCTGTACACACGTGGGTGTCTCTGTGCACGCACACGCCAGCAGCCGGCCATCTACCCCTCTGCGTGTCCTGGCAGTCTGCCCTGGTGCCCGATGTCGGCGGCCTCTCCCCTCCCGACAGCCCTGCCGCCTGTGTCCTGTGTGATTTCCCGAGTCAGAATCTGGGAGGTCCAGGCCCAGAGGTAGTATACGGAGTCACATGTCCCCCATTCGGAGTCTGCAGGTCACCTTGCTGCTGCTTCTGTGCGGGCCAGCCTGCCACGTCAGGAGAGTGAGCGGGCAGGACCAGGGACGTGGCACCCCCTCCCCCCTGGGGCGGGCTGGAGCACGGGGCGGCGCTGTGCGTGTGCATCAGGAGTGTCATCGCCCCTGGGCATCCAGCTGTGCAGAGGCGCCCCTGAGAGCGTGTGCACAGACTCTGCGGGCCCACGTACCATGCAGCCCACGGGACACAGCGACAACGAAGGCGGGAAAGCGACTTCTCCAGAGACGTGGCCTGGTCACACTGGCCTGACAGGGTTACAGCAGCCACGGGACACAGCGACAACGAAGGCGGGAAAGCGACTTCTCCAGAGACGTGGCCTGGTCACACTGGCCTGACAGTGTTACAACAGCCACGGGACACAGCGACAACGAAGGCGGGAAAGCGACTTCTCCAGAGACGTGGCCTGGTCACGCTGGCCTGACAGGGTTACAGCAGCCACGGGACACAGCGACAACGAAGGCGGGAAAGCGACTTCTCCAGAGACGTGGCCTGGTCACACTGGCCTGACAGGGTTACAGCAGCCACGGGACACAGCGACAACGAAGGCGGGAAAGCGACTTCTCCAGAGACGTGGCCTGGTCACACTGGCCTGGCAGGGTTACAGCAGCCACGGGACACAGCGACAACAAAGGCGGGAAAGCGACTTCTCCAGAGACGTGGCCTGGTCACACTGGCCTGGCAGGGTTACAGAAGCCACGGGACACAGCGACAACAAAGGCGGGAAAGCGACTTCTCCAGAGACGTGGCCTGGTCATGCTGGCCTGACAGTGTTACAACAGCCACGGGACACAGCGACAACGAAGGCGGGAAAGCGACTTCTCCAGAGACGTGGCCTGGTCACACTGGCCTGACAGGGTTACAGCAGCCACGGGACACAGCGACAACGAAGGCGGGAAAGCGACTTCTCCAGAGACGTGGCCTGGTCACACTGGCCTGGCAGGGTTACAACACGCATGGCACGACTTTGCCGGTATTCCCCTTCTCCGTCAGCCCAGAAAGTTCTCATGGCAGGCGGCATGAACACGCGAGAACTACGTAGACGGTGACCTCTGGTCTGGGAAAACATCGAGCAAGGCTTGGAAACAGTTAGAATGCAATGGCGGTTACCCAGGAGTGTCTTTTGGCGCATTATCCAATGACCAATGTAAACACTTCTCTGGCAATCTTTCTAAATGATGCTAAGATACTCTAAAATGGGATGAAAAAGACTGACGCTATCACGTATTTTTTTAGTCCTCCCTCGAGGATATTTGTCCATTGATTTTCAGATAAACTGGAAGGGAAGGAGAAAGAGGGAGAGAGAAACATTGATGGGAAAGAGACACATCAATTGGTTGCCTCCCTCACGACCTCAACTGGGGCTCTGGATCGAACCTGCAACCCAGGCACGTGCCCTTGACCAAAAATCGACGCTTCAGCCCATCAGTCCATGGGCTGAACTCTAACCACTGAGCCGCAGTGGCCAGGACTATCATGCTGTATTGTTAATGCCTTAAAGCAAGAGTTCACAGATGGGGGGGGTGGGGACTCTGTCCAGTGGGTGACAGGAAAACTAGACAGAGGAGGTGTTTGCTTCCAGATGTTTGTTTCTCCTCACGCAAAGACAGCTGCACACAGCGGTAACTGCGAGTCACCGTCCATGCACACGTAATGTGCAAAGAGAGGGTATTTTTGACAATCTCTGCACAGAGGAGGGGGAGGGATGGCACGAGGCTGCACAGGACCCGGCTCTGGTGGCACTTCAGCTGACTTTGTGTGAACGCACGCTACACTGTCACGAGGCGTTCACTGTGATCCTCAGAACAATCACTAAGAAAACAGCCAAAAACACAGGCAGTAGAAGAAATGACAAGGGAATTGGAAATGGTCCACAAGGAAATAGCTAGTTAACATAACAGAGGAAGCCAGGGAGGAAGAAAGGAAGGAAACTGAGACGGGAGAGAACAAGTAGCCCAGTACCCTCCAGACCCCCCACCTGACCAGGAATGCACCCTAGGGACAGGCCTCGGACCCCAGGGGTCCCTGTCAGAGGCGGGTGTGTGTCCGTGAGGAATGTACATGTATTTCCTCCTTTACGCTTTCCTTAGCTTTCTGTCTAGCTGCCTTTATTATAAGGACAGAGTATGTAATGCCCGTAACACAGAGGACGTGTTCACTGCTGATGTGGTCGATCCCTAAGGCTTTTTCCCCACTGTGTGGGGTCAATGCCCCTGACCCCAAGCTGTTGAAGGGTCACCTGTAAATGGTCAAACAGCACAATTAAAAGGTGAACATTAGCAACATGGGTTAGAGGAAGAAGACACAGGGGCGAGCGACCAGGTACGGTTTAGATGGAAAGGTGCAGAAAGGTGTGAAGTGGACGGACGGGGAAGTATCCCAGGCAAACGGGGATCGCAAGGGGCCGGATGGGGTGTGTCGCTCAAGACAGACTGCATAGAGACATTCTTACAGAAAGGAACACAGGCATCTCACAGAAACATGCTGTTGTGATGAAGAGGCCGTTCCAGCAAGGTGCGGCCACCGCAGACATGTAGGGGCCTAACCACAGAGCCCGGAATACATAAAGGAAACGCAGACGACAGTGAGGAAGACACACACTTCAATACCAACAGCCCGGCCGGTGTGGCTCAGTGGCTGAGCGTCGACCCTGCACCAAGAGGTCGCCGGTTCGAGTCCCGGTCAGGGCACATGCCCAGGTTGTGGGCCCGATCCCCAGTGGGGGGCATGCAGTCGATGTTCTCTCTCATCGATGTCTCTATCTCTCTCCCTCTCCCTTCCTCTCTCTCTAAAATCAATAAAGGAAAAAAAACAAGAATGGACAGAACAAGACGGAAAACTCACAAGGAAATACAGCACTTGGTTTCAGCCAGTTCATGGTCAAATACCATGAACCACCAAGCCCTGGCGGATATCTACGGAACACTCCACCCAACCCTAACAGAGCACGCACCTCAAGTACACACGCGATACGCTTTTTGGAAAGATGAGAGCTAGGCCAGAAAACCAGCACTGGTGCATTTACAAGGGCCCAAACTCCCACGAAGTATTTCCCCAGTGAAATGGAATCAGAAATCAGTAACAGAAAAAAACTTGGAAAACTCATACACGTGTGGAAATGACATGAAACAAAGCTAAGTCTTCAATCGCTGGTCACAGGAATCACGACAAAGGGACATGAGGAGATCTCTGGGGATGGATGAAAAGAGCAGCATGCCGAGCCAAAACCTCTGCGGTGCAGGGCAAGCCACGCTGACCGGGAGCTGATGCCTACGACGCCCCTACTGAGAAGAGGTCGGGGGGGGGGGGCAGTGTACCCTCTGATGAGAGGCTTGAGCGCGGAAGGCAGGCAGGTCTGGCAGCTGGAGAAGACGAGGACACAGACTCTGCCCTCGGGCCTCTGGGGCACCAGGCCTTCCCCGCATCAGCTCCCTGCACTGCTGTGGGGTTCTGACCTCCAGAAATGCAACTTAACACGTCCATGTCGCCTTAAGCCCCAGGCTTCCGTCCACTTGTGACCTCGATAGACAGGTAATACAATAAGACACTTTCTCAACCATTCATTTTTCTTTTTTTTCTAATTGTACAGTGAACTCAAACAGATAAAGAGAAAAGAATGAGCCTTTCTTAACTTCTCATTCACAGGCGCCTTAAGGATGAACTGAAGGTCGACAGCTACAGACAGCTTGTAAGACCCAGCTGAGACACCTGCGGGAGGCCACCCACAGGGTGCTGAGAAACACCCAGGCCGCAGCCTGCTACTATACCTCACGATGACACAGGCAGGGATCATATTCCTCGCTGTGTTCTTTTTAATCCTCACCCGAGGACATTTTTCTATTTATCTTTAGATAGAGCATGGGACGGAGGGAGAGGGGGAGAGAGAGAGACTTGAACGCGAGATGGGACACAGCGACTGGTTGCCTCCCTCAGGACCCCAGCCAGGACCAGGGACAAACGTCACCCGAGGTACGTGCCCTTGACTGGAATCGAACCTGCAGCTGTCTGGTCCGCGGGCCGACGCTCTAGCCGCAGAGCCAAACCGGCCAGGGTGACACTGCTTTGTTCTTGTTTTTCCATCTCGGACTGACCCATCGCCACACTTCCGTTTACAGAATGGCAGCAATGTAAACGTTTCTCGAGTTTTCAGAGGCCAGCATGCGTGGAGTTCTTGGCCTTCCCATCCTCTCTGTCGCTCGCGGCTCTCGGGTCGGTGTCCCGTGTCCCAGGCGTCAGGGATGAGTGCCGCCCGCAGGTGGCCTATGCCTTCTGAACACACGGGAACCAGCAGCTGTCCTCCACAAAACGCAGAAAGGTGCCCAGAGGTCTCCCCGCCCACTCCGCAGTGCCCTCTCCTTTCCAGGCCCTCCCTCCTGCGGCCTGTCTGGCTACTCGCTGCTTCCCAGGACTGCTGGCGTGATGCTGAGGGCCAGCAGTGGTATTTTCACGGAGGGCGATGCCAATCATGACGCAACCTAGGAAACGCACTGAGCTCGGAACGTGCACACTGGCCTCCTTCCCGCGCGGGCCAGCACAGAGCACAGCCCGCTGGCTGTCAGCGGGTGTTTCTGCTCACTGATGTCTGTGGGGGTGGGGGCACAGGAACGTTAGAATCTCAGTTATAAAAATACGGCAGGAGTGAAGATCAGAGATCGAGGTGTGGGCAGGCCTCCTGAGGCCTCTCTCCTTGGCGTGTATACGGCGTGTCCTCATATGGCCGTCCCTGTGTGTGTGTGTGTCTTCATCTCCTCTTCCTGGAAGGACACCATCCCATCGGATCAGGACTCGCCCCAGTGACCTCGTTTTCCTGTAATCAGCCTTACAGACCCAGCTCAATCACAGCCCCATTCTGAGGTCCTAGGCGTTAGGGTTTCAGCCGATGGATTTTGAGGAGATGCAATCCCATCCAAAACACTGGGCTACAGATCTTCAGCTACTCAGTGTTTCTGTCCCTCAGAGGCAAGAGCAACTGATAACAATGACCCTGTGTGTCTTGTTTTCAGGGGGAGGAACGAAGACAGTCACCCAGAGGTAAGGATCCGAGCACTCTTTCAAGAATATGCGTGTACCTGTATAAATTCATTTGGATATCTTGGGTTTTATGTGGTTCTACGCAAGGTTTCTACTAATGACCCAAAGCAGTGAGGTGTGGGTCTCTCCTCCCACGCACAGCATCTTGGGCCCTGAGACGTAGCGAGTGGGCGCACTCCTGAACAGAGGCGGCCACACTTGGCAGGCGCAGGACGAGCTTGGTTCCCCCGGCACGGCACGCCGTCCGCAGGGGCTGACGAGGGGAGGCGTCAGAAGCACCCTCCCCCCCCACAAGAGCAGAGCTGGGTCCTGGAGCTCCGCGGAGCTGGGCACAGTGGTGAGAGGCGCCCTCTCTGGGCACAGGCAGAGGCTCTTGGCACAGATCCCAGCTGCTCCCAGTCCGCTCTCTCAGCCCTGTGGTACGGGGCCTTCTCGGGTGTCACCGTTCGGCAGAGTCCAGGAAAGATACGCAGCCTTCGATCACATGTCATGGCAACAGCCGTCCCCAGGACTCAGGTGGACTGGGAAGTAACAGGACCAAGGGCAGAATTCTCATGAGGGTCCGAGATGAGTGGTGAAGGCGTGGGAAATGGAATCGGCTGGGGGGAGGGGAGGTGTTCCCTCAGGGACAGGCACCCTCTCGGCTCCCAGACATTCAGAGATGTCTGTGCGTGTGGGACGACCGGCGAATGGTGTCTGTGTGTTACAGGTTCTTTTATGACTCGAGCTCTCCCACTGACTTTGGCCTGCTGGGGCAACGAGGCTGTAAACAGACGTTTAGCCTTAATGGCTCACTGCGCTGGAAACTGACGAGCCCATCGCGGGGTCTGCCCCGTGGGCTTCCCGTCCACCCTTTCTACGGAAGGCCTTTTCAGGTCCCTGCCTGGCCCAAGAGGCGGCGTGCGTGCCTTCCGCCTGGGGAAGGGCTGGACCAGGCAGTCAGTGCACGAGCCCGGCCTCACGAGCAGACAGGCGCTGAGGATGGTAGCCAAGTGCGCGCCGTCCAGCAGCATGTCTCGGAACCGCCCACGCGAGCAGTCGATGAGTTTTAAGCAGACAGGACGGCAGCCTGCTCAGAACAGAAGCCGTGTCCACGGGAACACTCCGCGTGTGTGACACGTCTGTCCCGTGTCTGTCAGCTGCGCCCAGAGCAGAGTGAGCACGGGCTGGCACCAGGCGAGCGCGGCCCGGGCAGCAGTGCGCGCCCAGAGCTCCAAGGGGCGCCAGAAAGGTCACTGTCATCCATGAGAGGAAGGCAGGCCTTGGGAAACAGACAGCCTTGCAGGTAGAGGGTCTCACGAACAGGGCTCTGGGGGTCGCGCTTCTGTTTACACCGTCTCTCTCTGGGGACGTGTTCCAGTTGTTGGCGCACCACACACCTGAGTTACTTCAGGCCCTTCACTGACACGCTAGTGTTGGGGTGAAGGAAGGATGACGTGCGCCCAACTCCCACGAAAGAACAGAGCCCCAGGGGATCATCCCATCCCCACGTATCGCCGCCATCACTGCAGGTTCCCAGCCAAGGCCCGCCCTGTCTTCTGTGCGCGCAGCTGTTTAGGAAGGGTAATTGCGTCTGGGTGCAGCTGGACTCTGTCTGCTGCAGGTGCAGTGACATGGTGACCGCAGTCCTCACAGCAGGAGGGCAGAGGCCTTGGCCCTGGGCAGTCCTGGCAACCACTGCTTTGAAGGTAATTAGAGAGCGAGTGCAGGTGAGAGGTGCCAGGATGTAATTAGTCACACCCACCGTCTCATTAGCAGCAGGAACAGTGCCCGAAGATCACAGGGCACACATCTAACCACATCCCGGTTCCCCTCCTCACAGTGGCCGCAGGGAACGGAAACCCCGTGTGCAGGGAAGGGAGCGCCCAGCACTGGGCCCGGCCCCGTCCCCGCCGTGTCCTGGGATATCAGCCATCTGTGCAGTCCTCCCCCGATCTGCACATCAGGTCTGCACAGTTCCAGGACCCACTGGGCCCGTCCCCGTCCCCGCCGTGTCCTGGGATATCAGCCGTCTGTGCAGTCCTCCCCCGATCTGCACATCACGGCTGCACAGTCCCCAGGACCCACGTCCGATGCGACGGTCTCATCGCCAGTCTCCCAGCGTCTAGCTTTAGTCACCCGCATCACCCACGACACGCTTCTACAGCATCTCAGCATCTTCCCCTCCACCGAGGTCAGCGACTCCCACGGCTCTGCCCGAGCTCACGACGGACCCTCTCCGGGGAGGCACACCGGCCCTCCAGCCCACTTGCAGCCCCAAAGGAAACTGGGTCAGCGCAGCAGATACAGGACATGCAGGAGGACAGAACACGTGTGCCTCCCCCGGCGCACACCGCGCCCGACTCCAGCCCCCGCACCGTGCCTGCAGCCAGAGCACAGATGGAGTCGCACCCACCCCGCACCTGCAGTACCTGGCGCTGGGCAGCATGCCATGACCCTTCCCCTCGAGGAGCCACGGATGCATGCCTACGCCCTGCACTCTCCCTCCATGGGGCCCTCCAGGATCTGTTGCAGCCTGCTTCCCTCACACTGCTTTTGCACTGAAAGCTCTCTCCCCACCACCTCGCAGGGAGCAGAGATGGAGCAGAGCGCCACCCGTCTGGACTGACCGCCCACAGGCCGGCAGCAGGCCGCCGCGAACCGCCCCGGTGGCTGGCTCCCGTGGGGCTAGGGGAGCCCGTGGGCGACCGCAGCTGAGAGGAGGAGCAGCTGGCAGCCCGACCCGTCGGCACGACTGGACCGACCAGCGCTGGGATGTGCTGGAGCTCAGACAGAACCAGTCCAGCGGCTGCCCCGGCTGCCCCCGAGGTGACTCACGGTCTGTGGTGACCACAGGGCCAGCAGGAGAAACCAGCACCCGACAGAGCGCCAGTCCCCACAGGACAGAGCACCAGTCCCCACAGGACAGAGCACCAGTCCCAGCGCCAGTCCCCACAGGACAGAGCGCTAGTCCCAGCGCCAGTCCCCACAAGACAGAGCGCCAGTCCCCACAGGACAGAGCGCCAGTCCCCACAGGACAGAGCACCAGTCCCCACAGGACAGAGCACCAGTCCCAGCGCCAGTCCCCACAGGACAGAGCGCCAGTCCCCACAGGACAGAGCGCCAGTCCCCACAGGACAGAGCGCCAGTCCCCACAGGCAACCTCAGGCTGTTTCATCCGCATCACACAAATGCCACGGAGTCTGCAGGACAGTGTCGTCCCACTCCCCGAGACAGGAAACGAGCATTCTGGGGGGAATGCCTGGGGGTCGACCCTCTCACCAAAGGCTCCTCCGTGCAAATGCACCTGGCCCTAGAATTCTGCCATCTCACCCACCTGAGCACCAGGTGCAACCACCGCCACGGGTCTTTCTGGAACTGCGCTGAGAATACCTGACTGTGGTTGAGAGAAGAGGCATGAGGGGTCACTGTCCCCGTCACGGCCTCTGGAGTGAGGTCGCTTGGCCTCCTGGAGCCTCGTTCCCTCATCTGTAAAACGGGCAATGATGGCGACGACCGTGTGCCGTCCGCTCGCAGAGCTGGATGAGAGGGTGTGAGCAAAGTGCTCACCACACACGGGATGCCCGGGAACAGCTCGATAAATATTCCCTGCGGCGAGACGAGGAGAAAGACAGAGCCTAAAGACAGAGCCAACAGAAAGACAGAGCCTACAGACAGACAGAGCCAACAGAAAGACAGAGCCTACAGAAAGACAGAGCCAACAGAAAGACAGAGCCTACAGAAAGACAGAGCCAACAGAAAGACAGAGCCTACAGACAGACAGAGCCTAAAGACAGAGCCAACAGAAAGACAGAGCCAACAGAAAGACAGAGCCTACAGACAGACAGAGCCTACAGAAAGACAGAGCCTACAGACAGAGCCTACAGAAAGACAGAGCCTACAGAAAGACAGAGCCAACAGAAAGACAGAGCCTACAGAAAGACAGAGCCTACAGAAAGACAGAGCCAACAGAAAGACAGAGCCTACAGAAAGACAGAGCCTACAGAAAGACAGAGCCTACAGAAAGACAGAGCCAACAGAAAGACAGAGCCAACAGAAAGACAGAGCCTACAGAAAGACAGAGCCAACAGACAGAGCCTACAGAAAGACAGAGCCTACAGAAAGACAGAGCCAACAGAAAGACAGAGCCTACAGAAAGACAGAGCCTACAGAAAGACAGAGCCAACAGAAAGACAGAGCCTACAGAAAGACAGAGCCAACAGACAGAGCCTACAGAAAGACAGAGCCTACAGAAAGAGCCTACAGAAAGACAAAGCCTACAGACAGAGCCTACAGAAAGACAAAGCCTACAGAAAGACAGAGCCTACAGACAGAGCCTACAGACAGAGCCTACAGAAAGACAGAGTCTAAAGACAGAGCCTACAGACAGACAGAGCCTAAAGACAGAGCCAACAGAAAGACAGAGCCTACAGAAAGACAGAGCCTACAGACAGACAGAGCCTACAGAAAGACAGAGCCTACAGACAGAGCCTACAGAAAGACAGAGCCAACAGAAAGACAGAGCCTACAGACAGAGCCTACAGACAGAGCCTACAGAAAGACAGAGTCTAAAGACAGAGCCTACAGACAGACAGAGCCTAAAGACAGAGCCAACAGAAAGACAGAGCCAACAGAAAGACAGAGCCTACAGACAGACAGAGCCTACAGAAAGACAGAGCCTACAGACAGAGCCTACAGAAAGACAGAGCCAACAGAAAGACAGAGCCTACAGAAAGACAGAGCCAACAGAAAGACAGAGCCTACAGAAAGACAGAGCCTACAGAAAGACAGAGCCAACAGAAAGACAGAGCCTACAGACAGAGCCTACAGAAAGACAGAGCCAACAGAAAGACAGAGCCAACAGAAAGACAGAGCCTACAGACAGACAGAGCCAACAGAAAGACAGAGCCTACAGACAGACAGAGCCAACAGAAAGACAGAGCCTACAGAAAGACAGAGCCAACAGAAAGACAGAGCCTACAGAAAGACAGAGCCAACAGACAGAGCCAACAGAAAGACAGAGCCTACAGACAGACAGAGCCAACAGAAAGACAGAGCCTACAGAAAGACAGAGCCAACAGAAAGACAGAGCCTACAGAAAGACAGAGCCAACAGAAAGAGCCTACAGAAAGACAAAGCCTACAGACAGAGCCTACAGAAAGACAGAGCCAACAGAAAGACAGAGCCTACAGAAAGACAGAGCCTACAAACAGAGCCTACAGAAAGACAGAGTCTAAAGACAGAGCCTACAGACAGACAGAGCCTACAGAAAGACAGAGCCTACAGACAGACAGAGCCTTCAGAAAGACAGTCTACAGAAAGACAGAGCCTATAGACAGACAGAGCCTACAGACAGACAGAGCCTACAGACAGACAGAGCCTACAGAAAGACAGAGGCTACAGACAGACAGAGCCTACAGACAGAGCCTACAGAAAGACAGAGCCTACAGACAGACAGAGCCTACAGACAGACAGAGCCTACAGAAAGACAGAGCCTATAGACAGACAAAGCCTACAGAAAGACAGAGCCCACGAAGGGACGCAGGGCTGAAGCAGCATTCCTGCTGTTGTTTACAGGGTAGGTGCAGCATACTTTACGCTGAGATATACACGCATGGGGGGAAGAAAGAGCAACTGACACTGAGAAGCAAAGGAGCAAGCAGTTCCTGCCTGGAGGAAGGAGGGCCAGGATCCCAGGGGACCCTTTCATCCTGATGGCAAGGAGGAGAGGATGCCTACGGGTTCCTGGGAGCTTACCCCAAGCTAGGGCAGGGGTGAAGAGGGCAGGGGTCCAGTCCTGCTCAAAGGCAGGGCCCGGTCTCTTCCCGCCCATCAGCAGAAAGCAAGCATTGTAACCATGAAGACAGGTGCGCTGTGTGGACTTTCCAGTACTACAGATGCAATTAGATAATGATGTTAAGTTCTTCGGGCGACTTCTCAGAAGCGCCATCCGCTCACTAAGTGGGGATATTATTTTACTTGATTCAATAACAAACACTAATGGAATCAAGAAAGGCTGCCTAATGTATTCAGATGATTACATCTCTTTTGCAAAATCATGTTAAACAGTGCAGGGAGGACCGTGGGTCAGGTGCCCATGTGGTCTTCCATCTGATCGTTTTAGCAGAGCCAGAGGGGAAAAAATGTCTGAAACAGAAATGTTTATGCGCCACCATTATTATGTTTTCAAGACAATTCTCGTTAGACACCCTGAGGGCAATTTTAAACCAAGGCTATCTGCACCATAACAGCCAGGCCGGCCCCGCCTGTTGAAATGGAATTAAGTGAAGGCTTTAATAGGGCACATTGGGTCGTTATCCGTCAGTAGTTTTCACCTATGCCCGCATCAGAAACTTTACTTTCAAATGTGATCTATTCTGGTGTAACATGGTGTATACAGCCACAGGCTGTATGCCAATCACTTCTCAAGCGTCTCATGCTAAGATCTGACAGGTCCCTGGGCATCTGTGTAATGGGGGTGTGGGGGGACGCTTCCGGGGGAATGCCTCCCCTGCTCTGGCACACTGCATTACCTCCGCATCTACCCCGAAAACTGACAGAGCACAGCTGAGGTTCAAATTATAGCAGTTAAAAAAAGAAAGAAAACATCGTCCAAGTAAACAGCCGATAATCAGAAAGACAAAAGGGACCCCTGAGTCCGGAACACGGCTTTTCAAGGAGAAGCAGGGAGCAAAGAATCAAGGGTTCAGGGGAAAACAGTGAGTGCTCCCCACGACGGCACCCAGTTTGTGCAGCTCACACCCCAAGTGAGGCCAGGCTGTGAGAGTGAGGGAGCCGGGCGGAGCCAGGGATGGCCATGCGCACCTGCCCTGACAGGACTCCGCTCAGCACTCAGGTCCCATTGCAGCCGGACAGAAGTCCCACGCTCTGCAGGGCTTGGCACTTTAGATCTCACCGCGACTCGGTTATTCTAGAGCAGCAGCAGCTGTGGACAAGGAGCCACTGCCTGACTGAGTACAGGCGTGGACGCACGGCCGCCATGCCTCAGGTCGACCAGAAGGCAGAGCCCAGGGCGCTGAGCCCACCCACTCTGGTGCATAATTGGATGCTTCCTCATTGCGGATGAGTTTTCTCTGACATACAACACAGCCTAGTCTTACCTTCCCTGAGCCCACAGCATCGGACTGCAAATCCTATTGGACCCTGAAAGTGAGCACAGGTGTTCTACGCCCCCATGCTCTAGGCCGTGCTCCACACAGCCCCCCCCCCCCAGCCTCCGTACACAACAATTCTTAGCGAGTACAGTAAAATGAGAAACTCACAGTGTGAGCATTCTGTCAGGCCAACGGGCGTCTCTGCCTAGGGAGACACCCCCAAGCACCCTTTCTTCTGTTCTGCCTTCCTGAAAGGGCGAAAGGCTCTCTGGGAACCCACAATTCAATCACATCACGTGATGAGGACCGAGAGACACCGGAAAAGCTCCACTTTTAACCCTCACAGGTATTACACGAGGCCTAAGGACAACGTATAGGGCGGGCAAAAGGAGATCTACAGTCCTTCCCAGGGAAGTAATACAACTGGTAGACAATAACACCAGAAGGAACTCCGGGTTTCGCGAACTCACAACTGTACACCTACCTCTGCCCCAGGCCGTATGTTGAGTCTTCTGAAAGTTAACCTGCGGCATGAGCAATTGTTATATCATATTCTGTTTCTGTCATCTGCTCCATGGATGACCCAAAGTCGAAAGAAGTTAGCCCAGGTGGGGTGAGCAGGACCGTGTGGGATGGGCTTCCGAGCACAGACCGGACAAGACTGAGAACTGGTGGAGCGCCATGAAGCCCCGACCCGCCAGCAGCCCGTGAGGTACCCTGGGCCCCGGACAGAGAAACAGACACTTCCCAACAGGCTCACGGGCTATGATCTGGCAGGCAGGAAGCGAGAGTGCGGACAATTACACAGCAGGCCCTCCATGCTGCTCTGAGGGTAACGCTGTGTGTCACCCTCAACATCCTGCCATTACCTGGACTTAGAGAGACCTGATAAATGACAGTCAACGCTGCAAAGACTTCCCCTCACAGATCTACCCTATTTCCTGCTGATTTCTTTCAGTGAATTTGAAAATGAGCTTATTTTTCTTGGCTGATATTTTTAAAGAGTCTAAATAATTACTGTATCAGGCACCCTGCAAACACATTTTACATTATCTCACATTTTACATATACCAAAATTCCCAATTCTGAATATTCTTAAAAGCCACCGTCTGCCTGGCCCCATTATCCACAGCAGACCCCAGGGGTTGCGACCGAAATCTCTGGACCTGTCCGGCCCAGCGAGGCAGCCACTCGTCCGTCGTGGCTGCTGGGCACTGGAAATGCGGCCACATCCAGCTCAGAACTGCTATGAGTGTGACATGGACAGACTTCAAAGACCAGCTATCAAAAATGAACATACACCTCAATGACTTCTGAGACCGATCATGGGTTGAATGGCAACCTTTTGGCTTGTAAGATAGGAAAACATGTACCACTCAAGTTTCACCTGCATCCTTTCGTTTCTGCTGATGTTGCTGGTAGAAAATTAGGAGGGTGTTATTTCGATCAGGGCTGCTGCAGACCACCAGCTTCCTGCTCTTTTATTTATTTATTTTTCTTTATTGAATTTGAGAGAGAGAGGAAGGGAGAGATAGAAACATTGATGGGAGAGAGGAACACAGACTGGGAATGGAGCCTGCAACCCGGGCATGTGCCTTGACTGGGAATCGAACCCGGACCTCTCCGTCCATGGGGGACGCTCAATCCACTGAGCCACAACGGCTGGGCAAACGTCCTTGTCTTTTAAAGAGAAGGGTCCAGCCCTGTGCCCCTACTTTCATTTATTTACAAACTAGATAATCTTCCTTAGCCAGGAGCTGAGATTCTGGGAATTCTTGCCATCTTTCTTTTTCCTTCAGAATCTTGTCCTGGTTCATACATAACCTCAGTCCCCTTTCAGTTTCCCTAAATGGCAGTGAAAGCCGAAAAGATTACCTGGATCACAGCCGACTGCTACCTCGTGTCAACAAAAACTGAATCTCAAACTGTCTTTTCTGTTTGAAGGGACGACGGCATCATCTATTTCAAAACACACCTAAGAGCACCTGGCGTGCCCCGAAACGTTTCCGCAAAAATCTCTATTTACTTCCTCATTCCGCTTCGATGAAACAAGCTGCTGCTATAAGAATTCCATGAAACTGTATTCGGTTTCACTTCCTTGAAAACCAAGTGTTGGGGCTCCATTAACAAAAACAAGTTCCTGGGGAAATGTATTCAAAATCCACAAAAGCAGACCTACTGCAAAAGAACTCATTATAAACTGATGATACATTGTTAGGCCAACAACAGATGTACTTAAATGAGGCGCTTAAGAATTCCAGCACACGTAATTGGGTAGATTAAATGAGATAAACTAGCATATTTCGAAACATAGGGTTTTATGTGAGACGTTTTGAGGAGAGAGAGAGAGTAAACAAAGGTGAATTTCTGAGAAATCTGAACAAGGTCTTACTACTTCAAAGAATTGCCCGGGCAGGAAAGGAGAAAAAGGGGCAGGAAGTAGGCAAAAAGCTAGGTCTCATCTTCCCAAATGCCACTAATTCTTGGTTTTCAGGAGACTGACGGTACCAGATGCTACACCATTCAACTTGCTTGAACTAGCAAAGAGCAGACCCTGGCTGATAGCAATCTGCAGGTATGGCCCCATAAGTCACATTGCATCGCTTCAGGCAAGAGCTATGGAATCCAGAGTCTGGAGTAAGCATCGTCTCATTTAGAACTCTAATAAATGTAATTTTAATGAGACATCTGGGTTTGCATTAAAATTCATGTGACTCCCACAGCAGGTTCTCTGGACCTTCCATTAGAGGGTAAGGAATTTGACAATGTATCCGCTCGACCACCTGAGCAGGAAAATTCGTGTCTACAAACTACACTTATGAATCCCAGAAGCTTTGTGAAATTAAGTCATGTCAGAATTAGTGGCTGCATACACTGTTCTCTCCACTTACTGACCTGGTTTTGTTTTGTTTTTCTTAGGAATCCATCCATTTATCTCTCTGGGTCCATAAGTAAAGAGGCTGTTTAATTTGTGTACCTTTAAAAAAAATCAGTCTCATTACCACTGAACCACCTAGCACTGTGATCAGCAGGGGACAAGGTGACACTCCCCATGTAAGATGAGAACAGCACTTATATTTAGAATCAGAGCTATCTGGAATCATTTCTCAGCTTTGCTCCTTGTTAGATGTGCGACCTCGGCCAAGTAACTTTCCCTTGCTAAGTTGCAGTGTCTGTTTCTAATTAGTCAATGCAGCTATTTCCTCTGGCCTTGCAGGATTGGAGGAGATGAAGAAATTGGAGGAGATGAAGAAATAACGTATGCACACCCCCACCAGTTCAGTCATCTCCATAAAATACGCGGGCATTTTTTAAGTCCTAAGCCGCCTTCTGGGGGCTATGGGGTGAGGCCTGGGGGTAGCACTCCGGAAAGGGCTCTCTGGAATTACAAAGTGAGCGCTGGCTTCTTTGATTTGTACTTGAATGCACCTTGGACGGGGAAGTTTGGGTCTACCCTAGCCGGCTCTGGGCTGTTTACTTCACACACAGGCCTGCAAATCGCTCAAATCCGTAACTCAGTGTGCTTCCCAAACTTCCAGACTCGGGCTAAAAAGCAGACTGTGAGCGGGCAGCGGTGGGCTGGGGCCCCGGTTCCACACTTCCGGGCAGCTCCCGGGGGTGCCCGTGCTGCGGGTCACCCCTGCAGGCAGGACTCAGCAGGGCCGCTGCACTTGCGCCCCACGGACCTTTGGGGCTGGACAGTGCAGGGTGGGGTGGGGTGGGGTGGGGCGGTCCTGTGCACTGCGGGAGGCCCAGCAGGCGCCCTGGCCTCCACCCCCCGGATGACAGCACCCCCATCCCCCTCCAGCAAGGGCACTTCTCATGCCTGCAGACGCTGCAGATGTCCCCAAACCGGCGGTGGCGGACAGCTGCTCGGGAAGATGCTGCAGGCAAGGTGCGTGCAGCGCGGCGCCCGCAGCCCCGGGGTCGGCAGGCTGGGGTCCTCGGCCCCGGTGCAGACGGGGAAACTGAGGCCGTGCGGCGCGCGCACGCCGCACTCGCGGCCGGACGCAGATCTCCCGCCCGCGCGGGGGTCCCCCGAGCGCCGCGCTCTCCCGCGCCGTGACCCACGCGCCGCGCGGTCACCGGAAGTGGGAGCCCCGGACGGCGTCGGCGCCTCGGCCCCGCGCGCGGCCGGTGATGTGGCCCCGCCGCCCGCCCGCCCGCGGGTCCGGGGCATGGCCGCAGCGCGGACCCGGCCCTGAGAGCCCGCGCGCCCTGCCCGCTCCCGCCCCGGACGGCCCTCGTGGAATGCGGCCGGGGCTACCCACCCAGCAGGAGGCCGTCCATGTCAAAGAGTAGGTGGGTGACAGGCCGCGGTGAGGGCATGGGCGCCGCCATTGTGCCGCCGTCTCACTCAGGTGGGGGCGGGGAGGAGGCGCGCGCCCGCCGGCCCCACCGGCCCGCGCACGCGCGCTCCGGGACTCGCCGCGCGGCCCTGGACACTGCGCACGCGCGTCCCCGGGGCTCCTGGCGCTCGCGCCCGGAGCCGATCCCGCGCACGCGCGCTCCTAGCCCGCCCTCAGCGTTGCAATCCCACCCTGCGCACGCGCGCCCAAGGCCTCCTCAAACCGCGCGACCTGAGGCGGCCTGCGCACGCGCCTCTTGAGCCTGATCGGATACGCGCTCTGTGCTGCTCCCGCGCACGCGCGCTCCGGGCATCGCGGGCATGTCCCGCGCACGCGCGCCTCGGCCGTTCTTGTCTGGAGCCCGGCTGGGGCAGCAGCCGGCGGGACGAGTTTGCCCGCATCCACCCCCGCTCCCTTCACACCTGCAAAAGGGCCGGGGCGCTCAGTCTAGGGGCCGCGCGGAGCCATGTCCCAGTCCTGGGGCAAATGCATGGCTTGACTTTGGAAAGGGCATGATGTGAGGAAGCAGGGAACGCCTAGAGGGATGGGGCGCGGGTTGTTGGGGGAGGGGTGCAGAGGTGCTCGTGTTGGCGTCCCCGGGAGCCGCCAGGTCAAAGTGCGGGCAGGTGGCCTTGGTCGCGGGAGCCCCAGGGGGTTCCTCCGAGCCCGGGCGCATGCGCAGGGGCGCGGGTCTGCGGTCTTGGCTCTGGCGTCCCCGGAGCATCTCCCCAGCATCTCGGGCTGGTGCATTGTCCCCAGGCAAACCCCCAAGGCCAGAACGTGATAGGCAGCACAACGATAAGAATGTTTTAAATGCCTTGCCGTCTCTGCCTTCTTCTGTTCCATCAGCCTTTGCTCCGTTTGCCTCCTTTTCCAACCTATCTGAATGCAACCTGGAAAACATTTTCACCCCGCTGTCAGAAATACATTTTTGTCCCCGTTTCTATGGACGGTCGTTGACTTGTATATGCGCGTTGAAGCATCAGGATAGGGCCTTTCAAGAAACAGAACCGGGAAAGCCCCAGAGACTTTCAAAGGTGAGGGTGCATTTCAGGTGAGGTGGGTCACCTGTGCACAGGGACACAGCTGGGTTCAGCAAGCTTATCAACAGGAAGGGCAGTGAACCCTCCGTGCCTCAGTTTCCCCGTGCATAACATGGTATGATAAGTGAGAGGAGGCAGGTCAAGGTCAGTACTGCAAAAATGTGTCCCATTAATTTATGTCTTTTTAGAGCTGTTCTTGTAAGATATTTCCCCCCGTTGAATCCAATCATGATT
Organism: Tadarida brasiliensis; assembly: GCA_030848825.1. Lineage (NCBI taxonomy): Eukaryota > Metazoa > Chordata > Mammalia > Chiroptera > Molossidae > Tadarida > Tadarida brasiliensis. The sequence goes on along the minus strand of CM061280.1, from coordinate 131,681,569 downwards.
CTTCACTGAGGACGTGGGACCTTGGAAAGGGAAATTCATCAACCAGTTAGGGAACTGTGGCCAAAGGTGCGAGGCTGTGACCCAGAGTACCATGACCTGGGCGGCCTAAACCAGAGAAATGTCTTGTCTCACAGGTCAGACCAGAAGTCTTGATCAAGGTGTCAGCAGAGTTCATTTCTTCCCAGGCCGCTCTCCTTGGCCTTCTTATCCCCCTGTCTCTTCCTATTGTCTTCTCTCAATGTGTCTATTTCCGTGCCCAAATTTACCCTTTGGGTAAGGACAGCAGTCATAACACATTACCATCCACCGTAATGACCACATTTTAACTTGATTAAGTAAAGACTCTGTCTTCAAATAAGATCACATTCCAAAGTCCTGGGAGTTCGAACTCCAACAAACCTTTTTGGGGGCACACAGCGCAACAGCTTACAGATTCATCCCACAGAGGTGGGTGGAGTACCTAAACTATCTCAGTGCTCACCTGCAGGGGCCTTCAGAATTCTTCCCAGTTTCCTTCCATTGTCTGGAAACAACTAGATACACAAACTAGAGAGCTGTTTTTCTTTCCCATTATAACAACATTACATTGCCATTGATTGCTTAGATAAAAGGAGTGTTTTTGAAAAAGGGGAAGAGCTGCAATGCCAGAACTAAGAACTGGAACCTGGACAACGACTCGGATGTTATGGTTGATCTCGAATACATATAATTGATCTCAAGGACGGGCAGAGTTGGTGCCTTGGAGGCACATAAGGGGTTGCCTGGGTTTTGCAGCCTCCTAGAGTTGGCTGAAAAACGAAGCAAACACAGAGTTTGGGGTGATGACAGTGTCAGGTATGCTGGGACAGGGATCCTTGAAGAGGGTCCCCCTTGCTCTCTTTTGGCCACAGCAGGTCTGGCCTGGCTGTTGTGGGGGAACCCACTGTGTTCACTCACAGGGACCAGGGTGCCGGCTGGCAGTTCCCCTTCCTCTGGCGCTGACCTGCCGAAACCTGACCGCAATGGAGGAAGAGATGCCTGGGCCAACCTGGCGTCCTGCCGCTCCCCAAAGCCGTGGAGGCATGGTTCAAATCGTTTTTTGTTTTTTTTATTTGTTTCTTTTTATCCTCACCCGAGGACATTTTTGCATTCATTTTCAGATAGAGCGGGAGGGAGAGAGGGAGGAAGAAAGAGAGAGAGAAACATTGATGTGAGAGGGACACATCAAGTTGTCGCCACCCACACGACCCCAACCAGGGCCAGGGACAAACCGAAACCGAGGTATGTGCCTTCGATGGGAACTGAACGCGGGACTCTCTGGTCCGCGGGCCGACGCTCTAACCGCTGAGCCAAAGCGACCAGGGCCAAATCGTTTTTAAGTCCCTTTGCGCACTCTTCAGAAACATCTCTCGTGTGGTGGAAGACACCCCTTCACTTAAAAACAAAATTGACTACTCTAAAGCTTCTTTGCCACAAGCTGGAGTGGAAATCAGTGAAAATGCGTCCCTTCTCCATGAGCCTGTGCAGCTAACTAAATGCTTTTTAGGTTTTCATAATTCTCACGCCGAAGATGGCAACTTCTCTGAAGTGTCTCTTCTGTGAAGAGACAGGATGGATTTTCTTCCAGGAATCAATTTATCTTTGCAAACCTGTTCAGTCCCTGGGGCAACAGCTTCCTTTCCTTGACAGCTTTGTATGCAACGGAGAGGCTCCAGGAACCTGGCGTCCAGCGCTCTGAACAGCTCGCTAACCACTGATGAGACGCATCGAAAGACCAGAATGTCTCACCAGTGTGTAAACGTTAAATGCCGTGTACTGTAAGACAGAAGAACGCCCGATGTACATGTAGGCCCATAGACACCGGCTACTGTCAGTACAGCCCTGGCGGACTGCACCTTGCTCCTTGGCTGTCTCGGGCCGTGGGTTCTTCCCCCTAAGCGTTTGCTTTACCTGTTGTGTTTGGAAAGCTGCTCTGGCCGAGGTTATCTTTGGAAGCAGTCCCAGCCCTTTTGTTCGCCCTCAGCAATCTCGATCTCCTTCCCTTTCTCTTCCTTATGTTTTTCTTTCTTCCTCTTCCCTCCCTCTCTCTTCCTTTCTTCTTTGCCCTTAATGTTTTGGGTCTGCCATGGCCTCCTCCCTCCAGTATCTGCTAGGGGTAGTGGTGCCCAGGGCAGACATGTGGAAAGAGGTTGGCATCTTGGATCCGTTCTGTCTCCTTGCCCAGAGCCACAAGCCGGGGTGCCCGGGCCCTGCGTGCGACCTTTGCAGCCTCCCGCAGGGCTGGAGCTGGACCTCACCTGCCGAGAGCTGTCTCAGCCGTGCACCTTACACGGGGAAGCAGGCCCTGGGCCATCGGAAAGGTCTGAACGCCAGGCAGAGGCACAGACAGGCCGCACGGGGCTCCTCTCAGTTCTCAGACATACTGATTCAAGCCAGGTGTCGAGGGTCCCGTTTAAAGAAAGATGCGTTGTCCCTGGTTAAAATTGGCCTTTTGTTTCATAACAGCTGTGGTGATAGCCTCCAGCCCTCCAAGGATGAGGACGAGCTCACGGCTCCAGGAAGGATCACTTACCTCACTCTCTCCAGGCCTCGGGAGGTGTACTGTGACGATTCTCATTCTATAAACAGGGACAGGGAGGTTGACCAGTGCCACAGACGGTCTCCGGTCACACACCTGACCAGGAGCCGGGTGGCCCAAGCCTCAGGGGTCTCGCTTCCTGTCCCAGACCCAACAAACACAGCTCTCTGTTTTTATTTTTGTCTCTGTGTTGTAAAATGTCTTACATGGTGGGTGAGGAATCAAAACCAAACCCTGACAGATAACAAATGTGAAAATGAAATACATTCATGATTGTACCAAAAAAAAAAAAAATGTGTGTGTATATATATGCACCAGCAAAAAACACAGTGACATAAAAGTCAGGTGTGAATAATAAACCAGCAGAAGCCACTTTTTCCTTCTGCGTTTGGATGTAAATAATGCCCCAGGGCCCACGGCAGCCGCCAGAGTGCGTGAAGGAAGCGCCAGTGGGAGAGGACCACCAGCCTGTGTTCCCCCCCACTCGATGACACGCCAGGAGAGGGTGGTGCTCGGCCATCTCCGCTGACCCACAAGCCGTGTTCACTGGGCACAGCTAAGACCTGCCATTCTGCGGTCCCCGGTGCTCTGCTCATTATTCTTTGTGACGCGACGTTTCCCCAACACGTCCCCCACATTCTCTAAAGAGTAAGTAAGATCGGTTACCTTCCCATCAGGCTGGCTCCTCCCCACACGTGTTTTGAAATGCAAGCTGATGCATTGGTAGATTGGTAGGGTCTGTCTGACTCACGTTCTCTCTGACCGCCCGTGTGGGACCTGAGCAGGGTGCTGTGACCTGATGGCACTGTGACCTGATGGCACTGTGACCCTGGTGTGTTGAAATCGCAGAGTAAATTCACACAGCCCGTCGAGCAGAATGACACTCTTTAGTACTCAGTGAGGATGAACAGGAATGAAATGCGTGCATCTACATGTATGCCTGTACGAACACACACACACATTATATATGCAAATATTTGTGTATGATTTTTAGAAACCCGAGGAAATGTCTTTATGCAAAATTTAATAAACTCTAACATATGCACACATGGATATAGTATGCATTATAAATAATTTATGTGTGAGTGGTTTTAAGAAACTTAAGAGGAAAGGCATTATATGCCATTTAAACATTTCCTTGACATATATACACATCATATAGTCTACATAAATAGATGTGTGTGTGGCTTTAAGAAACTTAAGAGGGCCCTGGCTGGTTTGGCTCAGCAGTTAGAGCGTCGGCCTGCGGACGAGAGAGTCCCGGGTTTGGTTCCCGCTAAGGGCACGTGCCTCGGTTGCAGTTTGTCCCCGGCCCTGGTTGGGGTCGTGTGGGTGGCAGCCAGTCGATGTGTCTCTCTCATGTCGATGTTTCTCTCTCTTCCTCCCTCTCTCCCTCCCGCTCTATCTGAAGATGAATGGAAAAATGTCCTCGGGTGAGGATTAAAAAACAAAAGAAGAAACTTCACAGGAAAGGTCTTCATAGAATGTATATATTTATATATGTATGTGTGTAAGGTGTGCATATGTGTACACATCTTTGCAGGGGTTGGAGAGCCGTATAGTAGGTTACGTGAAGCAGATGAATTAAACAGGTACAATAAATGTATTTGGTGGTTTTGTGGGCACAACTGCATTGAATGTTGGCTGCCGTGACATTAATGTGGAAACAATAACACGTCAGGAGGATATTCCAGCTCCGTTTCCTAGGACCATTTAGATGGCCGGGACACTGTCCCGTGAAAAGCCATCAATTCCCAAGACTCCTGCCGTCTGCACCAGGCCAGGCTGCCACTTAAAGGGGGTCATTTACAAGGGTTTTATTTGGGGTTAATCATAAGGCTCTCACTTCAAACCCCAAAATGCAGTTTGTCAGGGAGAAGGTGGTGATTAGCCCGGCTGGTGCGTAATTAGCAAACCACAGACAACCCAAACACCTGGTCGGGATTGTCCGTCTTCCGCTGGTGCCGAGCCCCAGCCACACCGGGTGCAGCTCACGGACCGAGGACGCGTCTCGGGGGGCCTTTCTCATGCGATTCCACCCTGCGCTGCTCAGAAGCCTTCCTGGTACCCAGGGAGGGCCTCGGGATGAGACTGGCAGGAGGGTCTGAGATGTTTCAGGGCCTCCCATGTCATGAAGTCAGCCCGTGGCTTTCTGGAGAAGACACCTGAGTCCAGCCTGGTGTCCACGGAGCTACGCAGGTGATCGTGACCTTGCAGAAGACGCCCTGGGAAGAGTCGTGGACGATGCTAGCAGCTGGGCAGTGCATCCCGGGGCTGCAGGCCTCCCTCTCCGCGTGGCTACGAGGAGAACCCGTCTGTGAACCAGCTCTGCGTGGAGATGCTTGTTCCTGCATCCAAAGCCCCAGTGACCTAGTGACCAATCGATCGTCTTCCTGTTCAGTGTGCGGGATGAGTCTTGGCTTGCTGGTGCGTGAACGACCGCTTCCTGCCCTAGTCCTGTGGGACTCCACAAGGTCCCACCAACAGTCTCTCCATTGGGGTTCCTCCGCTGCAGACCCACGGCGAGAAGGCGTGCCTGATTTTAGCGTAAGGGCCCCTGTGTGACACCTGTGAGGGTCAGGGCCACCCTCCTGTGACATCAGCCAGGTTCCGTCCTGAAAAACGTCCTGAAGCAGCTACCCGGATGAAGAGACCAAGCCCCGTCCTCCGTGACCTCAGAGCGCAGCAGTTTCCATACCTCCATTAAGTGGCATCTTGATCCTCATCTTTATCCTCGAGGGACTAGAGTCTAGTCTCAAATTTGCCGAAGAGGAACGTGTATTTATGTGCCGGCATGGTGCCCCGGGCCACCCCCTCTCATCAGTAACCTCGCCTGGGAACTGTCCCCCGTCTGCCGGGCAGACAGAGGAGCCGTAACGTCTGAAGTCACTTGGCCAGCCCAGTGCCGCAGTCAGGACTGAATCCACGTCCCCTCGTTCCAGAGGCCTCCTGTCACTTCCCGAGATCCATCATCGGGGGGGACTTTGTCCTATAACGCGGTACGAAGTCCGGAGTGTTAGCCGACACGCTGAGAAACGAAGACCTGGAGGAACCCAGGATGTGGGCACCCAGGACCCTGTGGGCTGTGTGGCCCCACGAGCAGGGTCTAACAGGAGAGAGGAGGACTTCGCTGTGAGGTTTATGCAGCCTGGACGCCATGCCACCGCCCCAAGGCTGGTGAGCTGGTCTCTGCAGCCCAGGGAAGGTGCCCCAGCAGACTCCCAGAGAGGACACGGCCTGCTGCTCCCCTCCAGGGACAGGGGGCTGGTGAGCTGGTCTCTGCAGCCCAGGGAAGGTGCCCCAGCAGACTCCCAGAGAGGACACGGGCTGCTGCTCCTCTCCAGGGACGGGGGCTGGTGAGCTGGTCTCTGCAGCCCAGGGAAGGCGCCCCAGCAGACTCCCAGAGAGGACACGGCCTGCTGCTCCTCTCCAGGGACGGGGCTGGCACCTAATTCTCCTGAGAAGGCTGGGAGGCCTGGGAACACAGAAGAGGGGGTTCTGCCAGTCTAGGCTGCACCCCCGATCCCCTCCAACAAAGACATGCCACCTGGTGATCTGAGACCCTTGGGGACCGACAGAGACAAGCCATCTGGACTTGTGCTCAGATCTCCTTGGAGGAGGAGGAGGAAGGGGGGCTGCGACGGAGGACCATCACCTGTGTCTCAGGAGGGGCACATGGGTGGCATGGAGGGGGTGGCTCCCAGGAGCAGGTGCCCTTCAGAGGGCGCTCAGGGCCCTGAAGGAGGCCTAGTCCTTCTGAAAGGACTCCCAGCAGCACCAGTGCCAGCATGCTGTCTGCCTCTCCGGCCCCATCTCTCCATCCACGTGTAGGGGCGCCGGGGAATAAGAGGAGCAGAGGCCGCCCTCCACATGCCCTGCCTTCCAGGGCCACCCGAAGCACACCTTCGCGGGGGTGCCCCGCACCCAGAATTAAACCCGCAGAGGCTTAGTATCTCAGGAGGCTTCCCCTTGGAGTTTCCGAGCAGGTCGTGAGTCCGAGCTGGGTGCGCTGGAGTCCTGTCCAGTGGCCGGGATCCCACATCTGTGCGGGGCGCACGCTTTCTAGAGACCCCGGGACACCAGACCTTGTCTTCTGACGCGACCCCGGTCGTCCTGTTCATGTCATAGTATTTTTTTCGTCTCCACGACATTGTCAGGGGACCGCTAAGGATGTCAACTCCGTGAGCAGCGGCGATGTGATGTGTTCGTTATTTGAGAGCCCACCCAGGGCCAGTGGCACACGCAGCTGGAGAACAGCAGTTTTTGTTTTCACGAGTGGATTCATGGACACCAAGATGCAGAACGAGGTCCCCACCCCCGCCACCAAAGCCACACGCATGACATTGGGGAACGGGGTCAAGGAGACGCAGATGTTGTTTTTCCTGGGGTCCCACGGCCCCCAGGTGTGGGAGCGAGTCCCTGCTGGAGTTATCAGGGACTAGTGCCTGTGTCCCGCCCAGGAAGCTGCCTGGTGGCCTTGCTCACCGTCTGCGCCTGGGTGTTGACAAAGAATGAATTCCTCGGGGCTCTGTGCGAGGTGAATGTGGCTCAGTCACTTTGCTGGCTCGCAGGGTTTCCTGCCTGAGGCCAGGGCACGAAACACAGCCCTGCTCTTCCCAGCCTCACTGGCCCGCGGCGTCCAGTTCCCACTGATAAGCGGGTCCCCACCGGCCCCACAGATGCACACCCCACTGTCAGATACTCCCCCCGCCACGCTCCTCACAAACGCTTGTCTTGTTTTCCTGCTCTGCGCACAGAAAACGCTCCGGGTGAACTTGCTTTTTTTCCTGTTGCTGTGCTTCCCTCCCCCACTCCAGGTGCCCACAGGCACAGAAAGATTGCAGGGGAGTACTCAGAAGCAAAGCACGTGTCTGCCGCACTGTGATCACTGGTGCGGGACGTCCGGCTTCCCTCTGATTGATATCTGAAGCACGTGGGGTGGGAGGGGAGACCAGGGGAAGAGACACACGCACTTAAATAACTTTTTTATGATAGATTCACCGGTTACCCAGGGATGACCTTGGGGCCGGTGATGGGCCATATAACTGCCCGAGCTGTCACATGTTTATTCACACCTGGGAGGCTGGGGCCGGGGTGCTCGTTGGAAAAGCTGTGCGAGATCCTGGGAGGAAGGCACTGGCGTCTGAGTCCCCAGTGAGCAGCCCTGTCGGACACTTCGTGGGAACTGGTGAGTTGGATTCGTTTCGTTTCTTCTCTGCTGCTAAGGTATGGGGATAAATGATGACAGAGGCGACGGGGAATAGTTACCTGCGGGGATCTGCCTCAAAAGCCGTCGGCAGGCTTGTATTTGTTTCTCCGTGGAATAATGAAGTGTGTGCGCAGTAAGGGTTAATTTTTAAAGCTGAAAGAGCTGAGGCTTAGTGGTGGGAGCTGGAGATGTGAACTGTGGTCTGGGGGACAGAGGACGTTGGCACATCCTTACCTGTGCTGAAGCTCTGTTCAAACACGTTTAAAAACACCTGCCACCGTGTGCTTCGTGTGTTTTTACTTGTGCATTTGCCCAGAAACAAGGTCTTTAGGGACGAGAGAGGAAGAGCCAGTCGGGTTTTGAGGTTTCTGGATTAAAGTGGTCGTTGGCAAACGCAGGCTTGAGAATACTGCAGGCGCAGAGAGACACAGAAGTAGCATTTTGCTTGACCCATAGCTCACTCTGAAGAGAAACCGAGTTAATTAAACTTGTGTATCATAACATCACACCCACTGCCTCCAAGTTGGACGCAATGAATATGAATAAGATGTACTGGCTGTCGGATGCGATCCCTGAAGGATGGTGATTCTCAGCTCCCTGGCTTGCTGTCCTGAGAAGTCCATTTGAGAAGGAGTGAATAGCTGTTTGTCTTTCTTCAAACTTTTTTGGACACGGACATTTTTTTTTTTCATTCTTCATACGCATTTTCAAAATTTGTCATGAACCCCCCTGAAGGGTTCCTGGGAAACGGAAGCAGAAGAAACATTTCTGCCTGATTGGGAGACATGCAGGTGGGCCTCTGTGGGCATCCTTGGACCACGGCAAAGGGTCTAGGCAGGATGTGCGGGGTTTGTGTTAGATGAGTGTTGTATTACTCGTTTGACGTTGTGTTTGGCTGTGTAGGCCGTTTTTATAAAGGAGCTGGGCTAGACAAGAAAGGAGTGTGGTTCAGAAATCAGCCAGTCTCTTCTGAAAATTCTTAGCCATCTGGGACGGCTTACCCTTGGCAATGGATGCCATGGCCAGTCTGCCAATTAGGAGCCGAGCAAATGTTTTCGCGAAGAGAGGTGCGTGTGATTCTTTTTAGGTGAACCCTTTACATGATCACGAGTGAATGACGCTAATTAATTAAGGTTCTCGCTCAGTTTTCTTCCCGTCCAGGAACAGCATTTTTTTTTTTTCATGTCGATGTTGATTTTGTTCACTGTGCTCCCCTCACAAGTTGCATGAGATGGGTGATAAAAAGAATTGTCATCACAGATGATGTCACTAAAAATGATGAAACTCTTTTATTGAAAGATGATTCCATCGTATGGCCATTTACAGTACGCACTGTTTGTCATGCTAAACGCGTGATAATACCTGACAGTTTGTCCCTAGGAATTGCTGTCTACAGTGACATTCATATTTAGCAACTGAGAAATTGCCCAATATTCATTGATCATGAGATTATAGCATAACTACTGATGATATCAGGATCTGGATATGTAAAAGCGTTCAGTGCATGAAAAAAAAAAACAAGATAGAAAGCCTCCTTTATTTGCATAAAAACCTAGACAGCCAACCTCAGGCACCCTGTGAAAGGCTGAACGGAACAAGGGTTAAAAGGTGGTGGGGGAACCACGGGACCCGTGCTGCAGACCTGTCTCCATCTGCTCCTTTGTTTGCATCTGTCTTCTCATTAAAATTCCTGCCTTGTTTGGGAATTCACCCCGTAAAACCTGGTCACTGAGTCAGCAAGCCCGTACCTATGGATCAGTAATCACCGGCGTAGCAGTGATGAAACAGGGTCCGGTCTCACCTCCAAGCTGTCCAGGAAGACAAACACCCCCTCAGTGTTCGTCAATACTGTGAGTGCCAACAATAACACGGGCTTCTGCCGAGCAGGACGTCCGGGCGGACCCTCGGCGCTGGCTCCCATTCGGACAGGCAACCTGGGGCCCACCGTCCGCTGCTTCTCTCTGTGGGTCCAGGGTTGGGAGTGTCTTGTCCTCAGGCAGACAGCGACGGGTGTTTACATTCCCAACTGTAACACAGTCCGCTCCGTGCCACCGTACAACTGACGTGTGCTGTGCACCTGTCAGCATTGACCCGCGAGATTCCTGCGTGACCCCTTCCAAACAGCAAGCACCAGACCTGTGTCAAACTGTCCAATGTTCCTTCCACGGCAGTGGACACACTCACGAGGAATAAGCGTGCCATTCGGGGCGGGGTGGTTGTGTTTGGGGCTGACCTGTGTAACGTAGGATATTTACAGTCTGTCTCCCCATGAGATGCCCTAGCAAACCCCCACCGCACCCAGGATACTCTCCAGCTATTGACACGTGTTAGAGAGTGAAACCACCGCTGGGTTAGCATCTGGAAGCATGGAGGAGGCGTCCAGGTCGCCCCTGTGTCCTGTCCTCAGGTGCCTCCGGCTTCGCACACAGCCATTCCTGCAGCTGGGAGGTGGCCCAGCTCGTTTGACCTGGGTCGTTGGATGAGGGTTGCCTGGGTCCTGACCGGGCACCTCTCTCACTGTGGCGAAACTCTGGGGTTATCTGAGTTCAGGGGACCTGGCCAAGGTCCTCATCGGCGCACACGGGCTTGCCCAGGGCCTCACTTCTCCCCAAGTCCTGCCTTCCAGGTTGCAGACCCACAGCCCCTTGTCCAGAAGCTCAGGGAGGGAAGAGAAGAAACAGATCAGAAAGCTGCGTGTTTTGTTCCTTATTTTGCAGCAGCTCTAGTCCTGGGCGGGTGTGAGGTTAAGGTCACGACCCGGTGACCCGCTGTGTGGGCACATTGGGAAGCATTTGCCACCGTCTGCTTGCTGATCGTCCATCAGCTCACATAGCTACCGAGTGAGTTAGGGTTTGGGTTTCGAGACGGCGTGTGTAACAGCATGAGCGCTGTCAGGAGCCGACGGCATCCCTGTGAATTCCAAGATGCTAACCCAGGGGTGGTTTCACTCTCGACTTTCAGGTGGTCTTTGAAGACCTTGAATACGTTTATTTTGATTTTTTTTTTTAAAAGAAGTCATGACTTTCTAAAATTCCAAAAAATTCTGGCCCCCAGAAGTTTGCATTTGGAGACTGTGGACACGGACCTGTGGTTGCCAGCAGAAGAGGGTTCGTGTTTGAGCCCCGTGACTTGGAGCAGCGGGGGACAGTTACACAGGGGGTTGGGCCCCGATGACAGTGCCCCTGCCAGCTGCACAGCCTCTTCCCTGCCCTGCACTCTGTTTTGCAATGATGTGAGGACAGTCAGACACTAAGTCCAGGTCGGAAAGGCTGTGCATTCTGGTCTCCGTGCCCCGTGCTCAGCCACTTTCTTTTTTTTTTAAAAAAATTGATTTTAAAGAGGAAGGGAGAGGGAGAGAGAGAGAAACGTCAATGTGAGAGTGAACCATCAGTCAGCTGCCTTCTGCGCGCTCCCTAACCAGGGACCCAACCCGCAACCTGGGCATGTGCCCTGACGGGGAATCAAACCTGCGACCTTTCAGTACATGGGACGATGCTCCAACCCACTGAGCCTCACCGTCCAGGGCACGGAGGCACTGTGACCCCGTCGATTCAGCCCATGCACCTATGTGCCGCTTACTGAAATCTACTGGGGGCCACGGCGGCCCAGCGGGGAATTCTGGGACCTGGGGATACGACAGAGAAAGGCAGGTCTTGACTTTTGAAAAGCCAGATAGGTGATTCCGTTTTTGTTTTAAAGCAAAAGAGTTATGCAATCTGAAGAGGAAAAACAAAAAAAAAAAAGAAACTCATAGACACAGACAACAGCATGGTGATGACCACAGGGAAGGGGGTGAGGGGAGGTAGCAGAGGATGAAGGGGATACATGGTGATGGAAGGAGACTTGACTTGGGGTGCTGAACACACAATACATCGTACAGATGATGTGTTGTAGAACTGCACACCTGAACCCTATATCATTTTATTAACCAATGTCACCCCAATAAATTGAATTCAGACAAACCAACAGAAACACTCAAGTCCATTTCTGGTGCAGAAGAAAGGAAACCTGTTTGGTGAGCGTGTGTGTGTCCAGGTCACGGTTTTCCGGAGTGACACAGTTGCTGTTTGGGGCTGCAGAACCCCTTGGGGTGAGATGACTCGTGTACATAGTGGGATGAATAGCCACGTCCTCCAGCATTATCTGGGATATGCCTAGGGCACCCGCCTGATGGGGACCATATAAATGACGCTAGAGATTGCTGAATGTCTCCTGGGGAGGGGGCAGGACAGCAGTCATCCTGATTGACAAACACGGGTGTAGAAAAGCATTTGCAAATGCGTGAGACAGAGCCCTGACTTAGAGAGGGACTCTCCACCTCGGCACGGCTGACATGTGGGTCCCTGTCATTGTCTTGTCGTGGTCTGCCTTCTGCATCGTCGGGTATTAAGCAGCATCCGTGGCCTCCACCCACTGGACGCCAGGAGCGCCGCCCACTTGTGATCGTCACAAATACCTGCAGAGGTTGCCAAGTGTCCCCTGGCGAGCAAAGTCCCTCCAAGCGTGCACGCAGCAGGCTGGGCTCACGCTGTCCTCTGTGGAGTCTAACTTTACAGGTAGGAAAACCAAGCCTGTTTTTTACAGAGTGTCGCCGTCAGGAACTTGTCTGCCCAGACATACTGTCCCACATCCCATGGCTGACTCACACACAGGGGTGTCGAAAGCCTCCAAGGGCGTTCCGGGTCACAGCCGATGATTGACATATCAGCAGCCAGCGTCAGCAACGTGACCGGGTTTTAGGAACTCGGAATGGCAAATCGGTCCCAGTGACGGATGCATTCACCGGGGAGGTTGCCGTCTTGGTCCCTGGAGCTGCAGGGTGCGTGAGCCTCCGGGTTGGAAGGAGAGGCTCTCAGTGACATTGGCTCAAACACAGACGGGGATTTTCCAGGGGCCTCTGTGGGATGTTCACAGACTCAAAGGACAGGTCCCGGGGACCCAGGGCTGGTTGCCTTGAACACAGAATTCTTTGTGAGTGTGATGGGCATGGCCCGTAGCCGCTGTCTAGCTGCTGACAAAGGGGACCACTGTGTTTGAAAACAGCCAGTTTTGCACGCTGCTTGAATTCTGCAGGGTTCGTATCCTGTGGCGACCTGGGGACTGGGTGTGCTTGTACTTATCATCACCGCAGAGCGTATTGCCACAAACTCGGGGGCTGGAAACAGCACCCATTGATTCTCAGTGGTGGGCCAGGATTCTGGACAACGCTTACCAGGGTTTTCTGCAAGGACTTACCTACCAGGAAGCATCAATTGTTGCTGGGCTTGTGGCCCCGTCTGGGACTGGGGCCGCTTTCCAAGCTCATTCAGTACACTGGCCACTTCTGGTCCCTGTGGTTATAGGACTGGGCCCTCAGCAGTTAGGGGCCACCCCTTCCTGTTTCGTCCGGGCCAGCAGGAGCGTGCCTGGGGCATGGAGTCAGCTTTCTAGGACTCGCCACCTGATTAGGCCAGGCCCACTCAGATGAGCACCACTCACGTGAGATGAGGGATGTCAGTTTCATGTGCAACGTTCCTTCACTTTTCCACGTGCTGTTGGTTAGAAGCACATCTCTGCCAAACACACCCCACGCACTCTCGAGAGGAAGGGAATCCCAGGGAGGTAGGCTGAAGGGGCTGGGGGCCAGGGAGCTGCGTCGGAACCCCCCCTGTGCGTACACAGGACGCTCATGGACACCTGCCGGTGGGCTCAGACCCTCCGCTGGGACCAGGAGGCCGGCTCCCACTCCACGGAGGGCTCTGGCATTTCACCAGACGTCAGTTTGAGGATGTCCCGTCACGCTAGTGGGAGCAGAGAGCGCAATGATATTCTTTTTAAATACACATTTGATCTCTTTGTTCTTTTTGTTTTTTTTTTTAATTTTCATTGGGGTGAAATTCATATAACATCCAATTATCCTTTTAACAGTGTACGGCTCAGAGGCACGTAGTACATTCAACCACTTGTTCATCCGCTGCCTGGTGAGTTCTCGAGCATTTTCATCACCCCCTAAGAAATAAAACGCGTGCCCTTTATCAGCCACGCCCCGCCGCCTCCCCCTGGCAGCCACCACCCGCTCTGGGTCTCTGCGGATTTGCGTACCCTGCACATTTTGTGTGAAAGGACTGAAGCGATGTGGCCTTTGTGTCTGGCTGCCTTCACTCGGCATGGCATCTGCGAGGACCACCCATGATGGCTTGTGTGTCCCAGCAGCTCTCCTTTTTCATGGCTGAGTAATATTCCCTTGTGGGGATGCACCACCTCTGTGTCCATCCGTCTTCTGGTGGGCACTTGGTGTGTTCCTACCTCTTGGCAACCGTGAGGAGTGCCTCCGTGGACATGGTGGAGCCAGCGCCTGTGGGAGGGGCTGCCTTGAGTGCTGTTGGGGTCACTCTGTTTCGCCTACAGAGGAACCCCCCACCTGTCTCCACCACACGCTTTCCGCTCTCTTCATTTCCGAGGTGCTCAGCTTGGAGGTTTGTCTCCGCTCAGGCGGCAGGCCTGGGAGGCACATTATAATATCGTCCTGTCCCAACCTGTGTTGGGGAGGAATGCGCTCACCTGGCACAGGTGCCGCTGGGAGGCCGGCAGTTCCCGCATCGGCGTTTGACAGACGTGTTTCTCTGCCCTGCAGCATGTTGGGGAAGAACCGGGCCAGGGCCGCTCTGACTCAGGTGTCCTCCCCGGGAGGGAGACTCCCAGCGCCGCAGGTCAGCTGATCGGCAGGGTCACATGGCTCCAGGGTGATGAGCGGACGCAGGGGCCTCCGGCCGGCCCGTGGGTCCCCAGGGGCCGTCGCGCCTGTCCTGGGGCCGCCGTGGCTCCTCGGGCAGGAGAAACGGCTCTGGCTCGTTTGTGAGGCTGGAACGTTCCTCGAGGACTGCACCTGGCCCGAGGCTGGCCGGCTGTCCAGGAGGGTGGCCGCCACTTCAGGAGTACTCGCTGAGTTGAACCTGCCTCTCTGCTTGGACTGGGCGCAGAGCCAGGAGCCAGGATCTGCTGGACGGGTCCCCTCCGCCTGCCTGCTCTCCGGGCGGGTCGTCCAGTTGTTTTTTCTTTGACCAGCTGGCCTCTCTCTGCCCAGCTCAGCCCGGGCACCCCTGCCTTGGTCTGAGCCACACGGAGGGCCTGGGGTCCAGGGCACGGAGCCAGGGGCCGGTCTCCGTGGCCATATTTTGAATTCCAGTGACATCAGGAGCCTTGTCTTTGAGTTTACTGGACCAGATCCCATCCCCCTTGCCAGTTCCGTTTATCACCCTCAGCAAATGCAGTTCCAGCTGACACGTCATGGGAGTGGGGACGCATGCGACATCGTGCCGTGGAAGGGCACAGTGAGTATGTAGAACTTATGTTCAGCAAGGGGCGTGCTCCTGGGTGCTGCCCAGCCATTCATTACGCTGTGAAACGCGCCGTGGTCCGGTGCTCCGTGGCTCATGCGTGATGATACACGGATTAGACCCGTAGTCGCCAGGTCCCTGTGGTGACGCTTGGAGGCCTTTGAAGGATGGCGGAAGTTCTGTGTATACCTGGCTACCTTCGACACCGCCGTCGCGAACATTTTGAGACAGAATGTTGATCCCTGTGATTTCTCCATTCAGCTCATTCATTTTACGCCCGCACCTTCTTTGTGGGCTCAGAGAGGGACCTCAGCCAGAGAGGCCAGCGATGCATTCATAACGGGGACATCAGGGGCCACCGCTGGGGCTCTCCCAGTTTCCCGTCAATGTAGCTGCTGGTTCTTCATCGATATGCTTGGAATGGCACCAGCACTCAGTGACTGACGCGGAGACTTTGCTTTTTGGCCATTTTAATTCCCTGTGACAGTTGACGTTCGATATTATTTTGCATTAATTTCAGGTGCACAGCAGTGACTGGGTAATCACGTCCCTTACGAAGGATCCCCTCGATCCGTTTGCTGTCCACCGGCCCCATGCGGAGTTACCGCAGTACTGGGGACTCTGTTCCCTGTGCTGGGCTTTACATCCCCCGATGACTTTATAACCTTCCATTTGTACTTCTTTTTGTTTTTTTTTATCCTCACCCGAGGACATTTTTGCATTCATCTTCAGATAGACCGGGAGGGAGAGAGGGAGGAAGAGAGAGAGAGAAACAACGACATAAGAGAGACACATCGACTGGCTGCCACCCACACGACCCCAACCGGGGCCGGGGACAAACTGCAACCGAGGCACGTGCCCTTAGCGGGAACCGAACCCGGGACTCTATGGTCCGCGGGCCGACGCTGTAACCGCTGAGCCAAACCGGCCAGGGCCCATTTGTACTTGTTAATCCCTTCCTGTTTCTCACCGAGTCTGTTTTTGTTTGGTTGGTTCCTGTGTTTTGGTCATTAGAGGCCACACATAAGTGAGATCAGGTGGTACTTGTCTTTCTCTGACTGGCTCATTTCCCTGAGCCTAACGCTCTCTGGGTCTGTCCATGGCGTCTCAGACGCTCAGATTTCATTCTTTTTTATGGCTGAGGAACATTACTCTGTGTGTATGCACCACCTCTTGGTTTTTATTTTATTTTTATTGAATGTATTGGGGTGACATTGGTTAACAGAATGACAGGTTTCAGGGCTGCCCTTCTGTAGCGCATCCTCTGTGCCCTGTATCGGGTGTTCCCACCCCAAGTGTCCGTCCCTCACCGTGTGTCCCCCTTCACCGTTTGGTGCACGGGACAAAGCCAGCTGAGGCACACCGGCCGGGCCCCTCCTGCCCCGATGGCATGGGAGACTTGGTGTCCAGAGAGTGGACCTGAGCTGGTGCACAGCCCTCTGCTGGCTGCAGAGACAGGTGTCCTTGTGTCCTCTGAACACAAACCACGTGAGCACACTGACAATGACGATCACGGTTGAGCATCAGCGAAAGGAGAACCAGGAGTTCTGTGCTCCTCTGTGTTTTCACAGCGTCCGAGCTGAGGCGCTGACCCTTCGGGGCCTTTGAGCGTGGGTTTCATCCGTGTTCACTGAGCCTCGTGTGGGGGGAGAGCACCCCGCTGTAGGCACAGTGAAGGGGGCCCCGGCTCCTGCCCGCCTGGTCGTGAGGTCTGAGTCCACGCGTTTCCCCTGCCACGGCCTCGCGTCCTGGGGTTCTCGAGCTGAAACTTTCTCCTTTTTGTCCCTTCCCTTTGCTGCCCAACTCCTCAGCAAGGTCGAGGTGACGCCTCCTCTCGGGGTTCACTGCCGGTGTCCTCCCCATCTACGAGGCCGCCCTGGCTGGCACAGACATGTCGCCCCGAGTCTCTGGTTTCCTAAACCAATTGCTCACGAAAGAGCCGGAAAGGCCCCGCGATTGGTGACCCCGTGGCTGGCCGTGTCTGGGGGTGAGGGCACTCTGTCCATGGGCGAGGCAGGCTGGGGCCCCGGGAACAACGCAAACCCGGGGGAGGAGAGCTGGGCTCCTGTGGCAGTGTGTGCTGTGGCCCTGTGGCCCAGGGCAAGGTGGTCGCTGTCCACTCTGTCCACACCCAGGTCTGGGGATTTTAATTCCTGATTCCTGGATGGGACGGGTTTCCTCCAGCACTCCCGGGTCGGCCCTGTGGTGGGGGCCAACATCCTCTTCTCCCAGCGCCCAGGCTGAGCTCCGAGATCACCTGTCCTCAGCGTCTCTGTGGCCCTGAAGGTGGGATTTCGTGCATGGGGCTGCGCTGCGAGGGGGCGAGGGCCTGTGTGCCAACTCCCGGGACATGTACGCAATCCGCACCTGGGAGAGCCGTCCACGCCGTCAATTCCCCCGGCTATTGAGATGAATAAGTTTCCACAGAAAGCAAGTAATTATGAGTCTGCTTGTCAATCGTAGTTCAAACCCACACTCAGACGTTGACAAACCGCCCCCATAAGTCAGACGGCACCTGTCAGGCCGTTACCAGCCAGGAGAGCTGGAGACCCCGGTATCTCCTGGCAGCTTGCGTCCCGGTGCCCTCCCCGGGAGGGGGCTGTTTGTCATCCACTAAGAAACCCTCGTTTTTCTTGTTCGTTTTTCCTGTATTGGCTTTAGAGAGAGAGGAAGGGAGAGGGAGAGAGAGATAGAAACATCAATGAGAGAGAACATCAACTGGCCGCCTCCTGCATGCCCCCACTGGGGATCGGGCCCACAACCTGGGCATGTGCCCTGACCGGGAATCGAACCGGCGACGTCTCGGTACATAGGTCTATGCTAACCACTGAGCAACACCGGCCGGGCAAGAAAACCCTTCATTTGTTAGTCAGCAGGGCCAAGTTGTCTGCTCAGCAAAGCATGCGGCACTTTATTCCCTGGTAGAGTCTCCAGACCAAAGTTATCTTTAGCCATCTATGCCTTTAAGGTTCTACACACCTTTTATTTTTTTATTTTTTATTAATTTATTTTTGTTCCAGATGTTTCTCCTTTTTCCCCCATTGACACCCTCCTCCCCAACCCCCCACCCCGTCCCCAGCTTTGTTGTCCATGTCCATCACTTATGCATACATGCGCATAAGTTCTGTGGTTTATCTCTTCCCTCCCCCCACCCCCTCTTCTGAGGGGTGTCAGTCTGTACCCTACTTCCACATCTCTGGGTCTACCCTGTTCCTCAGACTGTTATGTTCATTATATTCCACAAATGAGTGAGATCGTGTGATATTTGTCTTTCTCTGCTTGGCTTGTTTCGCTTAGGATAATACTCTCCAGGTCCCTCCATGTCATCTCAAAGGATAAGAGATCTTTCTTTCTTACAGCTGCATAGTACTCCATTGTGTACATGTACCACGGCTTTTTTATCCATTCGTCCACTGATGGACACTTGGGCTGTTTCCAGATCTTAGCTATTGTAAATAGCGCTGCTAAGAACATGGGGGTACATGTATTCTTTCTGGTTGGTGTTTCAGGCTTCTTAGGGTATATTCCTAGGAGTGGGATCACTGGGTCAAATGGCAATTCAATTTTTAATTTTTTGAGGTAACACCATAGTGTTTTCCATAGGGGCTGCACCAGTCTGCATTCCCACCAGCAGTGTACTAGAGTCTCCTTTTCTCCACACCCTCACCAACACTTGTTGTTTGATGATTTGTTGATGGCGGCCATTCTGGCAGGTACACACCTCTTTTTAAAAATTCAATACATTGTCATTTTTGAGCATAAAATGTTAATTTCATGAAGAGCACCTGTTGAGTGCCAGGGTGAAATCACACCCTACCTGTGGGCACTGTGATCGTGAAAACGGGTTAATGAGGCGAGCTTGTGCCGTCAAAGGTGACGGGTGCGGAACCTGAGAGGGAGTTTTGGGGACCCATCTGGGACGGTCACTTTCCGTGGGGTGTCGACATACACATCCCCAGGACGTGGCCTAAGTAAGGATGGACGCTGTCAAGGCCCTGGTGGGCAGGGACCCAGCTGTCTGGATGGATGGCACACAGCGGGGCTTACTAGGGACGTCACTCCATCACCCATGCAATTGTCCGGGTGCAGACGCCAGCATTATGCAGCATGTGAATGAGAAGCAGCAGGCTCCTTTCCAGCCGCCTTCCATTTGAAATGTCAAGTCACCAGGTGACCCTCTGAGAATTGTAATACCCTTAGTATAAACCAAAGCGGTCACTCCTCACCCGTCCACAGCAAGCCAAAACGTGGCCGCCGCCGCGGCGAAGAGATTCATAGGAAACATTGAAACAATCCGCTTGGCAAGAAAGAGACTTCGGTGGTTGTAATTCTTTCCCCTCATTGAGTCAACATTATCATGTTTAGCTGATGCAAGGAATTGGTTTTGCGTGGTAAATTCAGGCTCGGCTATCTTTCAGGCGGAAAGCCAGCTACATTGTTACACTCAACTATTAAACATTGTAGCATTTTCTATTGCGGGTTTGAATGGAGCCCAGGCTCCCGGCCACATGGCTGAGTCCCCACCACACCAAATGCAGAAACAGCAGGTCGATTCAGGTGCTTGGCGACTTCACATTGCACATGGAACGTGTGTTCTGTAGGAAAGGGCTTCTGGGAATGAGCACTGCACCCGTCTGAGCTGGTGCAGAGATCCAGATGTTCTTTGTGGGTACAGCGACATCATGGCACGTGCCCTGATTCAGTTCCCGGTGTTCCCACGATCCCGGGGAGCAGGACTTCTGGGTGCAAGCTGAATATCAGTAAACATCCACAGCTTCTTGTCGGAGGCCCTGGGAGGCAGATCTGGCTTGCAATTCAGAGTTATGCATATTTCAGAAAGATCGTATAGACCTTATCTCCGGGGCACACCCAGCAGCTGGGGGCAGCTTCCAGCAACCCGACACACTAACACTCCTGCAGGACAGTGCAGGGCCCTTCCTCCCAGGGGATGCTTGAAGGCCACAGGGCTGTCATAGTTCATTGAAAGCAGCGGTTCTCAACCTTCCTAATGCCGCGACCCTTTAATACAGTTCCTCATGTTGTGGTGACCCCCAGCCATAACATTATTTTCATTGCTACTTCGTAAGTGTAATTTTGCTACTGTTATGTCTTAGGCGACCCCTGTGACAGGGTCGTTCGACCCCCAAAGGGGTCGCGACACACACTGTAAAGCGTGTTTGGATAGTGATGAGGAGGAGAAGGTCATTGTATGATGATGGACCGTCAGTACCCCGGAGGACTTTCTATTTCCAAGTAAAACGTCACATATAGCCAACTGAGAACAGATAAAAGACCTGTGCATGTATGTGTCGCGTATGTTCATGGTCCCGGGATGCTGGAGCTGCCCATGGCAGGGTGGCCAGAAAACCATTTCCAAGGACAAAGTGGTCAAGGGAAAACGACCTTTTAAAATACTCTTTATGGGTTCTCAAGGCACCTTTCCCCTCTCCTTCCTCCCTCTCCTTCCCTCCCCTTCCCCTCTCCTTCCTCCCTCCTTCCTCCCCTCCTTCCCTCCCCTTTCCCCTCTCCTTTCTACCTTCCTTTCCCCCTCTCCTTCCCCCCTCCTTCCTCCCCCTCCATCCTTCCCCTTCCCCCCTCCTTCCTCCCTCCTTTCCCCCTCTCCTTCCCCCCTCCTTTCTCCCCCTCCATCCCTCCCCTTCCCCCCTCCTTCCTCCCTCCTTTCCCCCTCTCCTTCCCCCCTCCTTCCTACCCTCCATCCCTCCCCTTTCCCCCTCCTTTCTACCCTCCTTTCCCCCTCTCCTCCCCCCTCCTTCCTACCCTCCATCCCTCCCCTTTCCCCCTCCTTTCTCCCCTTCTTTCCCCCTCTCCTTTCCCTTTCCTTTCTACGCTCCTTCCTTCCCCTTCCCCCCTCCTTTCTGCGCTCCTTCCCCAGACACATTACCTTTGCCTTTCTTTCTCACAAGCTCCCGTTCCCTTCTTCTGCCTCTATAACTTGTTTCCTGAGCCCACGCAGCCCAGCCGACTCATTTCTTTCTACCTCTGTGACTTCCTAATATTCCTTGGCTCTGAATTAGCAAACAAAAAATACAATACAATAAAATAGACTTTCCACGGTCATGCACGAGGTCAACCTCGACTTGTCCCTGAGCAGTCTCTCTGACTGAGGGACGAGCCCCAGGCCAGCCGCCAACAGGGCGCGCGCTGTGACTGTATCCAGGTCTGAAGCTCAGCCTGCCCTGCATTTATTTCTTCCACACCCTTGTCCCCCTTCCCTCCTCATCCCCGGGTCACACCCTGGGTCCCCGGTGCTGTGGGATGGAAGCACACACGCTTGGCTTTGCCACCCACAATTTTTTTTCTCTTTATTGGTTTTAGAGAGACAGGAAGGGAGAGGGAGAGAGATAGAAACACTGATGAGAGAGAACATCGAGTGGCTGCCACCCACACGACCCCAACCAGGGCCGGGGACACACTGCAACCGAGGTACGTGCCATTAGCGGGAACCGAACCCGGGACTCTCTGGTCCTCGGGCCGACGCTCTAACCGCTGAGCCAAACCGGCCAGGGCTTCACGTGGAGTTTTGCTGGCAAATTAAAAAATCGGAATTTACAAAACTGTTGCTTTCCAGCCCTTTCAGAGTGTCAGAGTCAAGGACAAGGGGTGGTGTTGTCTAACTTCATCCTGAGATGACTTTTCAGCGATGTTGCGAGCATCCCTGAGGTGGGGGTGAGGACCGTGACGAAGACAGACCAAGAACGTGACAGTCAGGACGATTACAGATGAGCACGTCCTGGGGGTGCTGAGGGGGCGCGCTCCTTGTCCTGAGCTCACCATCTAACCAGGGTCCGGGCCCGGGAACAAGGCAGCCGGTCTCCCGTGTCCTTCTTCTCTGACTGTAAGTGATAAGTTGAGTCTGAGGAGATGTGTTTTCCCGCAGTTTAGCCCAGGAACGGTGCATCCACCGTGCACGGTTGGCCGTGGGTGATTGTTGGAGCAAACTGGGTGTGACAGTCCCCCCGGCCACCGTCAGTGTGCTTGTGTCCCGGTGATCACACCCTCGGGAGTGATGATTAGACCCGTCGTCTGACGCGTTGACTCTAAACTCTGGCACTAGCAGCACTAACAACTCACGCTTTGTGGCGGTGGGGTTGGGGCTGCAGGGGCCTTCTGGGCGGTGGGCACCGTCCTGTGCGCCCCAGGAGGTGAGCAGCCTCTCGGCCTCTGCCCCTGGATATGCCAGCGATGCCCACCCCACTGAGAAAGCCAGAGACGTGCCCGCCCTTCCCTAATGACCCTGTGGGACAAGGGTTCCCTGGCTGAGAAGCTCTCTAATACTACTTTGAAAAATGTCTGTGAGCGCGGTCTTTAGATTTTCCCTCATTCCTTGTGTGGGTGCAGTGCCCGGGGGCGATACCCCTGCCACGGGCATCGTCACTTCATCCCTTGAGGGGTGTTTTCTGTTCTTCACGCGTCCCCCGGGGAGTGAGCACAAAATATCAAGCATCCACCAAAGGGCTTCCACGCTGGCTGCTTCGGGTCTTGTAAATAAAAGGTGTGGGCAAGAGAAGGGAGCAGACTCCGCTGGGCTTCAAAGGGGAGTCGGCCGACTGCTCAAACCCACATCCATCTGCTCTTACTGGTGCCCAGGGGGTCAGGGTGCAGGCGCAGGACAGGTGAACCAGCCCAGCAGGTGTGTTCTCGCCGCGCTGGGACGACGCCTCGCACCCACGGCACGCCACCCCACGCCAACGGGAATCGACCACCAAAAGGCACAAGATTGATTACAGGGTCAGATGCCACGGGGGGAGGGGAGACAACACTTCTGGGACACGGATGGACCCTGGGACACGGATGGACTCTGGGACATGGTTTCTGAAAGCTGACCTTCCATGAGGCGAGATCTGCGTTCAGAAAAATCGATACAACATTTCTCTCTGCTGTTGTGTTCTCTGTGAACACTGTTTACCAACTGGGATTATACTTTGTAATTTAAAAGTATCAACGGTAGATGTAGATGTCAATACATTGTTTCAAGGCATAGGATAGGTTGTGTCTAAATGTCAATGACTGAAAACTATTATATGTGTGTGTGGGGGGTATGTTCAAAGCAATCTTTATAGCTTTTTTTTTATTTATTTAAAAAAACATTTTTTTATTAATGTTAGAGAGGAAGGGAGAGGGAGAGAGAGATAGAAACATCGATGAGAGAGAACATCCATTGCCTCCTGCATGCCCCCCACTGGGGATCGGGCCCACAACCTGGGCATGTGCCCTGACCGGGAATCAAACCGGCGACCTCCTGGTGCAGGGTCGACGCTCAACCACTGAGACACACCAGCCGGGCTTTATGGCTCTTTTTCTAAGCACATTTTCCGTTTCCGTGTAGCAGAGGAGGAACCACTTTCTGTGAAGGGCCAGGTAATAAACCTTTTTGGCTTTTCGGGCCAAACAATCTGTCATAACTGCCAGGCCTGACGCCGCCCGGAAGCAGCGTGGATAACGAGCGGGCGGTGGCTGGCTGCGTGCCAGGGCCCTGTGTTTGTGGACGCTGGCATGTGAGTGGCTGAACCTCTCCGCATCGCGAAGTGTTTTCTCCGCAACCGTTTCAAAATGGGAGCGGACAGTGCTTCTGCCTTGGCCACAGAGACGCATGGACGGGGCGGGACAGTCCATGCATGCAGAGCGTGAGCCCAGCTCTATTAGGGAAATATTTGTACCTGTGGCCAGGTTTGCTCAGCGGTTAGAGCGTCGGCCTTAGGACCGAAGGGTCTTGGGTTCGAGTCCCAGTCAGGGGCACGTATCTGGGTTACAGTTCGGTTCCCGGACCAGTTGGGGTCGTGCAGGAGGCAACTGCTTGATGTCTCTCTCACATTGATGTTTCTCTCTCTGTATTTCTCTCCCTCCCTCCTTCCTACTCGGTCTAAAAAAAAATCAATGGAAAAGTATCCTCAGGTGAAGATTAAAAAAAGAAAATAGGAAGGAAGGAAGGGAGGGAGGGAGGGAGGGAGGAAGGAAGGAAGGAAGGAAGGAAAAGAAAGAGAGAGAGAGAGAGAGAGAGAGAGAGAGAGAGAGAGAGAGAGAGAGAGAAAGAAAGAAAGAAAGAAAGAAAGAAAGAAAGAAAGAAAGAAAGAAAGAAAGAAAGAAAGAAAGAAAGAATATTTATAGAGAGCTTGCAAAGGGGGAAAATGCCTCCTGCCTTCTTCGTTTTTTACAACCTGCGGGAAGTCCACATATCAAACAATAAGAAAACAAATAGATACATCATTGCAGAGAGTGATGCCGCGTCTGAGGGGGAGGGAGGCACGGTGAGAGTGAACAGTGGAGGAATATACTTGCTTTGCATCGGGTAATCGGGAGGGCTTCCTGGAGGTGGTGGCTGCTGTGAGATGTGCAGATGACCGGGAGTCAGGCAGAGCGCGGGGGGAAGAAACGCAGGAGTAGGCATTGCTGAGGCAAGAACGAGCTGCTGCAAGGACTTCCGCGTGTGGCGGCGCAGTGTGTGATTCCTGTCCTCTCTAACGAACCCACAGGGTGAGCCGGATGTCCCCCGATCGTCTATGCTGACCGCTGCTCCCCCCGCTCGTCTGCACATGGTGTCTCCATAACGTAAGACCTTTGAGGACAACGCGTGCCCACCCTGTGATCAGTGTAAGTAGAGGACACTCGGGGGTTTCACCGTGGGGTCACCGGGTGCTGGCCTCCCCCGGCCGCGCTGACTGAGTCGAACGGGGGCCTTTGGCGACTGTGTCATGCTGTTTTGGGAGATTCTGCTGCTAGAGGGATCCCACACATTGGGATGGGTCCCAGGTCCTTTACGTTCAGAAAAGACGTCTCGACAAAGGGGCGCTGGGCCGGCGGGGAGCGTGAGTGACGGCACACGCGTGGTCCTGGGAAAGCTGTATTTCGTGTGAGGGCCGCACACGGCCACGGTGGCACCTGCTGTGCGGATGGGACCCTGCGGACGCAGAGGGGGCGATTCTCAAAACGGGTTCCGGCCTCCCCTGGACCTTGGAGGGGACGCTGCATCAGGCAGCCCGGCGACAAACCCCTGGCCCAGGGGAGGCTCCTTCTGGGCTGGGGATCCCACCTGCTGTGCTCAGTCCTCGCCTGAGGGACACGGCAGGCAGGAGGACTTCCTGTAGGAGGCGAGCCCCCCCCCCACGGGGTTCGTGTGCTGGTTGGGGGAGCACTGTTGTCTCACAGGGACAACACCTGACGACTGTGCCACTGTGGTGTGACGGGGGCACTGCTGGTCATCCGATCATGTCCCCGCCCCAGCACAGCGGGTCGGAGGAGGATGACCTCAGGGAAGGCAGTGGCGCGTGTGGGTGCGGAGAGACCCCCAAGGTGGAGCCACGCCATGGAGGCAGAGAGGCCCGGGCGGCGGGCCCCAGCTCTCAGTCCGCCGGCCTCGCGTTCTCAGGGAGTGCCAGGGTGGTCCTGACGAGCACAGCATGGCCTTTCTTCTTTTTTAAAAAATGATTTTTATTGACTTTTAGGGAGAGAGGAAGGGAGAGGGAGAGAGAGAGAGAGACATCGATGAGAGAGAACATCAACTGGCCGCCTCCTGCACGCCCCCCACTGGGGATCGGGCCCACAACCTGGGCATGTGCCCTGACCGGGAATCGAACCGGCGACCTCTTGGTGCAGGGTCGACGCTCAACCACTGAGCCACACCGGCCGGGCAGAGCATGGCCTTTTTGGGGCCACGTGTGAATACCCGCATGAGCCCGCCCGCCCGCCAAGGTGATGGGAAATGGAGCGCGGGTTTCTGGGAGAGTGACGGCTCTTCAGAAACGGCTGGGGCTGCGGGGTTCCTGATGCCAGCCCAGGAGCAGGGCGATGGTGCCCTCCGGGGGCAACTGGGCAGGTCTGAAGGCCTTTGGGGTGTCTTCACTTTGGAGGCGCTTTGCTCCTGGCCTCTTGTAGGTGAAGGTGGGGATGCTGCTTGCACTGTGCGTGCAGGGGACAGAGCCCCCCACAAACAGCTTTCTGCCCTCTGTCGACCTGCCCGGGACACGGGACCTTCATCTTCTCCTTCTTCCTAGAAGATCTGATGCTCCTTTATTTTGAGGGAACTGCGTTAGAGTGGGGATGAAGGAGCAGAGAATAAGGATGGCCTTTGGGGGTGTCTTTCCCCATCCCGTGGAGAGCGCTGTGTGCGGGGTGTCCCGCTGGCCGGACAGCCCCGAGGCTGAAGCCGCCGCTTCGCTGGTTAATGCCCAGCCGCTCCCACACCCATTTTCCACTGCGATTCCCGTGATTTGTTCCTTAAGAGGATTGTGTGTTCCGCTGTGGTGGAAACAAACTTTTCGAGGGTTTTCAAGAATGATTCGTTTCGCGATGTCCCTGTGAATGCCTGCATCAGCTTTGATTTTTCCACCCAGCTCGTGAAGCCTTAAGCACCGGCTAAGTAGAGTTTTATTTGGAGTCCTCTGGAAAATGACTGTACATTTTGAGAGGAAATGCTCTCAGTGGGTTTTTTTTTCTTTTGGTCGTTTTAGTCTAGAGGGGAGATTGACGTTTTTTAGAACCCACTAGCAGTGCTTTGAAAAAGTGGACATGCCCAGCTGGTGTGGCTCAGTGGTTGAGCGTGGACCCTGCACCAAGAGGTCGCCGGTTCGATTCCCGGTCAGGGCACATGCCCAGGTTGTGGGCCCGATCCCCAGTGGGGGGCGTGCAGGAGGCGGCCAGTCGATGTTCTCTCTCATCAATGCTTCTATCTCTCTCTCCCTCTTCCTTCCTCTCTCTCTCTCAAATCAATCAAGGAAAAAATAAAATAAAATAAAAATACAATTTAAGCAGGACAGTGGAGAAGCATAGTCTCTTGTATAGGATTTCCATCAGCTATACACTGACTCTCTTTGCGTTTGGATTTGACGGATGGGGTGGAATACAGGGGTGGGAAAGAAAAAAATAAAAGCCTAAGTTTCCTGTTATCCTGTGATATTCCACAGCTTTTGTTATTGATTCTTTGGGCTTTGCTTCTTCAGTTGTAGCAACCTAAGTTTTCTTCATGTAAACAAATGTGGTAAGTACATGAGTTTTTCAAGGAGAAGGTTAACATTGAAGTCATGAACGTAAAAAAATTTCATAGAATGGATTTATTTGTTTACTTTTTTTTTTTAATCCTCACCTGAAGATATTTTTTTATTTATCTTCAGATAGAGTGGGAGGGAGAGAGAGGGAGAGAGAGAGAAATATTGACATGAAAGGGACACATCCACTGGCTGCCTCCCGCACGACCCGACCAGGGCTGGGGATGAACCACAACCCAGGTACGTGCCCTTGACGGGAATCGAACCCGAGACTCATTGGTCCACAGGCCGGTGTTCTACCGGTGAGCCAAACCGGCCAGGGCTGTATTTCCGAATTTTAGTTGTCAGAGTGAGGAATGTTAAAATTTGCAATTTCCTTTCGCGAACCTCATTTCAAACCGGTACTTGCGTTAGCATCACCCCACGTGAAGGTTATAAATGAAAATGACCAGAATGTTCCCTGAAGAGGACCTTTTTCTAAAGGAAAGTCCATCTGAAATTAGTAGCATCTGGAATATTAAAATGGAATTCCTAATTTTACTCACGATGAGGACCTAATCTTTTCCTATAAACCGAGAAAGCATGAGCATAGGTTTGCTTGTACTGATCTGAATGGAATAGCCTAATTAAACATTTAGGAATATGATATAACCCCTTTGCCAGCAACGTATCCACAAATGTTTAAAGCACTGGTGGCAATGTCTGAGGCATCAGGCGTCCCTTTTCCGTGAGGACATCTGTAGGCACCCTTCAGCAGAGCCCTGGATCTGGGAGCTTCACGTCCAACCTAGTGAGGACATTTAGGACTGTAGACCCGCTGAGCACTGCCGTTCTTTCTCGATAGACCAGAACAAAGTGTTAAGCTAAGGGACGGGAGTTTGCGGTTTGTTTCCAGGCACAGGTGCATCTGGGAGGCAATGATGATGAAACGTAGCCGTTCCTGAGTTTCCACAAGGGGCGACAGGCTGGGCGGGTTCTGCTTACGATGCTGTCTTTTCCTGGAGAAAACCCCTCTGAAAGCCTTCACTTCAGGGCTGCATTCTAGGGAAAGACGGTCTGTTATGTCGTACCCACCATCAAATAGGATCTTCTCCGAAGTGCGTTGGGAAATTATATCACAGCAAGTTGCAATTCCTCATCAGCTTTCCATATGAAATGTTGGCAGACGGTAGTACAATGTCTGTGAGGAGATTGATTTTATGATTTAGAGGCGCAGCCTTCTGATTGCCGAGAGAGAGGTGAGGATGAGTGGTTGGTATATAACACTCGTTTAACTGATACAGCTGGACCACTCTGTATCTTTTTGTTAAACCGATACTATTGTATCACTGTCTCTGTACTCCTGTAACCTGTATTACTTTGTATCTCTCTTTTCATGAAAAGCAACAATGGATTTAGCAACATAATGGAAATTGATCATTTAATATCATGTTTTCCTCATCCCTTCCTATTATAAATTGAAACGCAGATTTTGTCTGTTTGTTTCTGAATCCTACATTTTTAGAAATCCCCCGCCGTCTCCGGGAACCCTTAGACTTCTCCAGTTGAATCAGGTTCTTGGGTGGTCTTTTTCTTCTTTCCCCTGCTAAATGTACCAAAAAGCAGATGTGATGAAGACCCCGAGGGTGTTACCTGTTGGGGAAGGTTGAAAGGTGCGGCACAGAGAGAGAGTTCCAGGTCTGCGTCCGCCGCTGCATGTTCAGTTCCCACGGTCCCCTGCCACGGCGTCCTCTGAGCACGTCCGTGCTCTTGGGCTCAAAGAATAAGGACTTAGAAAGATTTCTCTGAAAAGGGGATCATGTTTTTGTTTCTTCTGATTATGTGACCAGGCCCAGCTGCAGACTATTTGATAGAACAACGGGATGTAGAAATCCGCGCTCCTCAAAGTGAGGTTGTCTAGATTAGGGTCTCTTTGGGCCAAATGCAAGCTGGCTGCATTTTCTTCTTATTCCCATCAGTATCAATGGTCGTGTTGGAGGGGTTTTGTAAGTGGGACTATGACTGTCCCCATTGCAGCGAGGTTTATGATTAATTTGTCCTTTGCAGGCTTTCTTTGTTTTTTAAATATGTTTTTTATTGATCTTTTAGAGAGAGAGGAAGGGAGAGAGAGAGAGATGCATCAATGAGTCGCCTCCCAACCACAGCTGGGGACCGAACCGCAACCAGGGTACGTGCCCTTGACTGGAATTGAACCTGAGACTCTTTGGTCCACGGGCTGATGCTCCAACCATTTAGCCAAACTGGCCAGGACATGAGAGTATTTCTTAACTCTTGCTGTTTTCCAAGGTCACAGGGCTTGGGTGAAATTCACCGTTGTCCGCGGCACGATTTCAACCCAACCACCTCTTCCGTTTGTCGTGGAGTTGAAAGGGAGCAAATAAGCTAGGGGCAGAAAGAGAACGTTTACCTGAGCATACCCTGGTGGTGTGGTCTGCAAAACCGTCCCATGGGCCAAACCCGGCCACAGAGCCCAGCTGTCGGGAAGCGTTTTATTGGACAGGTTTGTCAGGGTGTGGTTGGACAGGCCCTCTTTCCAGGAACAAGGCTCTTCCTGAGAAGATGCTTATTCGGCTCTCGCTGGTGCAGAAACCCAGAGCAAAGTGAAGTTGGTATTACCTCCATCAGCTCCCATCCTGAACAACGGGCAGAACTTGGCGATGCCTTGAAGATAGTGAGAGCTGGTTGGCTTCTTGGCTTGTTGACTCATTGGCTGATTGGCTGGTTGGCTGGTTGGCTGGTTGGCTGGTTGACTTGTTGGTTTCTTGTCTGGTTGACCCATTGGTTGGTTGGCTGGTTGGCTGGTTGGCTTGTTGGCTGGTTGGCTGGTTGACTTGTTAGCTTCTTGGCTGGTTGACCCATTGGTTGGCTGGCTGGTTGGCTGGTTGGCTGGTTGACTCGTTGGCTGGTTGGCTTCTTGGCTGGTTGGCTGGTTGGTTGGTTGGCTGGTTGGCTGGTTGACTTGTTGGCTGGTTGGCTGGTTGACTCGTTGGCTGGTTGGCTGGTTGGCTGGTTGACTCGTTGGCTGGTTGGCTGGTTGGCTTCTTGGCTGGTTGGCTGGTTGGCTGGTTGGCTGGTTGCTTTAACCGTGAAACTGCCCAAGTTGCCAAGGTCATGGGCAGCTAGCTGCTTGTGTTGGGTATTCCATCAACAAGTATCGTTGTGTCCATGTTTTTAAAATCTGTTGTTGCTTGGTAGTTTCCATTGATTATAATGATTTTCTGGGAGGCTAACAAGGGGAGGCTGAGAAGGGGTTATAAATGGGGCTAATTAGTGAGATGCAAATCGTTTTCATGGCTGTTTCAAAACACTTAAATGACCCATCATTAAATTAGGTTGCCAAGACATTTGTTAATTAGCACGTTCCTGTCGAGTGTATTTCGTCAGGAGGTCTCGTCCCAGGCCTGGCGCCCAGAGCAGGGAGCACCCTGCAGACAGGGGCACCTCGAGAAGGGCTGAGGCTGCTCCGTGGGTCGAGGTCCTTTCTCACCGGGTTGGACTTTGATGTTCATTTCCACGTCAGTCTGTTAGAGGATGAGTTTGCTTGTGCACTGATGAAATCTCCTGGTTGGGAAGGATGGCACTCGACATTGTGCTCAAATTCCCTACGTCTGCGAGAAGGAATCCGTTGGCAGCGTCTGGACAGATGGGGCTGGGCGGTGTCTGCCAGGTCACGGCGGGAGGGAGATGGGGTTGGACAAGCTGATCATGTCCTGGTCTGGCAGCTGGTGGAAGATCAGGTTCCTGATTTTGGACACCGTCCTAGCTCTGGCCTCTGAGACAACAGCTAAATCTTTCCTCTCTTGGAGACAGCCAGTCAGGCGAAGGAAAGGCCTTATGTGCGTTCCGACGTTCCCAATTCCTGAAAGAGCGAGGTCATGTGTGCATCGTGTTTTCAACCCTAACATCTTGTTTGTTCTTTCCCTGGTAAGCTAATTTGTATCTATTTCTCTTAAATAGTAGTGATCGGAACTGAAAAATTTTCCAGCTGTGGCTGGACGTGTGGAGAGTCAAACTTACCTTTATTGTCAGAACACGTCTCGCTGTTAATATGTACCAACGCAGAATTAATTTTCATCTCAGGGATTTCACATCATTCTGCCACTCACCTGGCTAACGCTCTGTCGTCGGTGAGAATATTCTTCACACGAGTCACGATTAGGCCACATTTTAGGATCAGTGTGTTCCTGCTGATGCTTGTGTTTCTTAAAAAACTGGACATGGCCCTGGCCGGTTTGGCTCAGCAGTTAGAGCGTCGGCCCGCGGACCAGAGAGTCCTGGGTTCGGTTCCTGCTAAGGGCATGTACCTTGGTTGCAGTTTGTCCCCGGCCCCAGTTGGGGTCGTGTGGGTGGCAGCCAGTCGATGTGTCTCTCTCTCATCAATGTTTCTCTCTCTCTCTTCCTCCCTCTCTTCCTCCTGCTCTATCTGAAGATATTTAAATGCAAAAATGTCCTCAGGTGAGGATAAAAAAAAAAGTGGATATGTGTCTCTGCATTGGATGTTAATTTGGTTAGTTTTCAGCTTTTCTTCTACAAGGTCTTCTGAGGATGTCAAATATAAACAAAGAGGTTGGTGGCGCTTACTTTTTTAAAAAATACTTTTTTGCCCTGGCCGGCTGGCTCAGTGGGTTGGAGCATCATCCCATACACCAAAAGGTGGCAGGTTTGATTCCCAGTCAGGGCACATACCTGGGTTGCAGGATTCGTCCCTGGTCGGGGTGCTTATAGGAGGCAACCAACCAATCCATGTTTCTCTCTCACATTGATGTTTCTCTCTCTCTCTCTGTCTCTCTAAAAATCAATAGAAACATATCCTTGGGTGAGGATTAAAAGAATACTTTTTCTTTATTAATACTCCTAAATTAATTTAACTGATTCAATTATAGTAGGTGTAGTTGAGTGTATGGAGAAATACAAAGACCAAAACACCAGCTACCATTCATAGCCAATACAAACAGCGTTCGCTAAATAAAAAGAACATGAATATTCATCTGAGAAAAATCACAGGCAATTTAAATAGGTATTTAAATCTATAGAAACACCTGTTTAAACACATATTCAGATGGGTTTTTCCTGCCTACATATCAGACTGTTTTTCTCAGTGAGTTTAACACAGGACATCGATTAGGTAATTTCATTTATTATCCATACCGTGCATTGAACAAAAGCTGCATTTTTTCCTAAACAAAATGTGGTTTCTATTGTGGGTTTTTCCCTGTTTTCAGTAAGCCTTTTTGCCATCAGATAGATTCGTAACATGATCGTCGCCGTGGTAAAATTTCTCTTCTGTAAGCGCAGTGGGGATTTTATTTTAATGAACACATTTAATGTAATCACATCTCGGATTATGAAAGTGTCCTTTTGTCTCGCCCCTTCCTAATAATTCTGTGTTAGGAAGAGCGGCTTTCTCAAACCAGTTTCTCATCTTGCTTTTTGGCCAAATTAAGTTGGTTCAGAAAAACAATTTAGTATTTTAAGGGGGGGGGGAAATTATATCGTTTTTCGGAAGTTAACGTGCCATGCTTTCAATATTTTGGAACGTGTTCATTAAATGGTTAAGTACTTTTATAAACCGACTCTGTTTCAAGAGTTTAAAACATGTTTGTTAACACCTTGCTCTGAGTCATGCTTGTGGGGAGAGAATAAGGTCTGGTTGCCTTAGATGGTAATAATTTATATGCAGTGGGATTCTTAGAGGCTATTAACAAACTTACACTCTGAAACATTCTTAATTGGGCTAGATGGTATTTCTGACCCTGGACTTCATAATATCTACCCCAGGCGCATTTCGAGGTATAATTAATGATATACGGTCGCCGTGTGCTAAGCAAAACTGTTCGGCAATTCAGAAATTAACATAGGTATGAATCATTATTAATGGGCTGTTATCCTCTCGGGTTGAATTTCCACGCCAAAGCTCTGCACCTGGGCCAGCGCTCTGGCCACCCAGCACAGAAAATCGGGGTGCTTCTTGTCCAGGGGCACACGTCCCCACAGCAGATCCCGGCTGTCGTGGTGTTCTGGCCGGGAGACCATCCGTCATCGTAACCCCAGCCGTTTGCCGTCTTTATTGTTTCTTTTCCCAGCGAATGGCCCCAGTCTCTTTTCCGAGGGCAAGGTTGAGGTGCCGTTGATCACCCCATCTCTCCTATCTAGTCAAGGACCAAATTCTACGGGTCGCATCTCAGTGGGTCCCGTTCCCCTCTCCTACCTGCCCCCGCCTCGTCGGGGGACCAGCATCATTGTGGGGTTATGGCCGTGGTTTGCACATCTACTCCAGATTCTGCCCAGTTCATCTTCCCCTGAGCAGGAGTAAAGAAATTTTTTTTAGTAATTTATTTTTGTTACAGATGTTTCTCCTTTTTCCCCCTTTGACACCCTCCTCCCTATCCCCCCAACCCCCCCAGCATTGTTGTCCATGTCCATCAGTTATGTGTACATGCGCATAAGTTCTGTGGTTTATGTCTCCCCTCCCCCACCCCCTCTCCTGAGGGTTGTCAGTCTGTACCCTACTTCCACGTCTCTGGGTCTATTTTGTTCATCAGCTTGTTTTGTTCATTATATTCCACAAATAAGTGAGATCATGTGATATTTGTCTTTCTCTGCTTGGCTTGTTTCTCTTAGGATAATACTTTACAGGTCCCTCCATGTCGTCTCAAAGGATAAGAGATCTTTCTTTCTTACAGCTGCATAGTACTCCATTGTGTATATGTACCACAGCTTTTTTATCCATTCGTCTACTGATGGACACTTGGGCTGTTTCCAGCTCTTAGCTATTGTAAATAGCGCTGCTATGAACATGGGAGTACATATATTCTTTCTGATTGGTGTTTCAGGCTTCTTAGGGTATATTCCTAGAAATGGGATCACTGGGTCAAATGGCAATTCAATTTTTAATTTTTTGAGGTAACACCATAGTGTTTTCCATAGTGGCTGTACCAGTCTGCATTCCCACCAGCAGTGTACTAGAGTCCCCTTTTCTCCACACCCTCGCCAACACTTGTTGTTTGATGCTTTGTGGATGGCGGCTATTCTGACAGGTGTGAGGTGATACCTCATAGTTGTTTTAATTTGCATCTCTCTGATGATGAGTGACGTTGAGCATTCCTTCATATGTCTCTTGGGCGTTTGTAGGGTGAGGCACGTTTAATCCAACAGAGCCCGCGTCAGGCCTGGATTGCGTGTGGTTTTTCTCTGACGCTGTGTAGCCAGCTGCCGCCCCCACGGTGCCCGCGGTCCAGACAGGAGGAGGGTCTCCTTGCACGCCTCACCCATGGGCGTTGTCCGGAGCTGTTGCTCATAGGCTCGGACACCGACCACTGACCGGTTCATGTCAGGATCGCGGTGGCCCGCGTGTAGCCCCACAGCTCCCGGGGGACCCAATGTC
The DNA here is from genome assembly GCA_030848825.1 of Tadarida brasiliensis. Lineage (NCBI taxonomy): Eukaryota > Metazoa > Chordata > Mammalia > Chiroptera > Molossidae > Tadarida > Tadarida brasiliensis. Next base: position 131,647,104 of record CM061280.1, on the reverse strand, counting down.
CAGCCCCTTCCCAGCCCCAAGAGTCCTTGATGCCATAGGCTCTGATAAGGTCTTCTCCTGAGTCCCAGGTCCCCCGTTGTCCCAGGGTGGACAGGAGACTGAAGTGGGTGCATCCATTGGCCTGGCCCTTGGGTCCCATCCTGTCCCTCTGTAGCCGAGGTGATGGGGTGTCCTCTGCTTGCAGGTCTGCTTCCTCTTCTGATATTTAGTTGGCAGTTTCTGAGATCATCAGACAGGGGGTTTTAGGTGGGTGCACCCCGGTGCCATGCCCCCCGTGTTGCTCCAGCCGTCACTCTTTCTGGAGTGGGGTTCTGTCCTGTGGGTGTCCGCTGTGACGACAGCCACACCACACGGATGGATTCCCTTCGGGTCGTCTGCTCCGACCTCTTAGCCAGCACCCAGAGCTGCCCCAGGCTCTGGGCCTCCCGTCCCCCGTGTTTTCAAAAGTGTGCCAGCATTTCTGTTTCCCCGTGAAGAGCTGCTCAGACAGCTGGTGTCAGGAAGGCTCGGGCACTGAACGTGTGACTCGTGAGACGCCTGTCTGTCCGGGGCTCCAGCACAGAGCTCCTGGCTGAGGACAGAGCCCACCTCCCAGAACACACGGCGGGAGGGGGCTGTGTGCTCCTTTCTCACCCGAGCCTGCGTCCCGGGCCGGGTGTCTAGCCGAGGTTGTCACTGTCAAGGAGAAGGAAAGCTTTGTCTGGAAACAGACACACGGGAGAGAGAGGACACAGTTTCACCAAGCGTTGCCTTTGACAGCGTGTCTCTGCTGACGGGTTGTCTCGTCTGCCACGTGGGTGAGCAGAGAGGAAGGTTCGAGAGGAGGAGGTGGAGGGGTGTCCCCCAGGTGCCGGCCTCGTTCACCGTGCCGTCCTCTTTGCCTTTGCAGGAAGATGACGAGGACCTTTCTGCTGCTGCTGCTCTCATTGCTGTGTGAGGCTCAGAGCCCAGCAGCCTCGAAGCCCAACTTTGTCCTCATCATGGCCGACGACCTTGGCATTGGAGATCCTGGCTGCTATGGAAACAAGACCCTCAGGTAGGCTGCTGAGCCAGCCACGGTGCAGACACCTGGCTCCGTTCCTACTGCCCGGTGACGGTGCGTGCACGTGAGCAGAGCGCAGGCCGTGTGGGACGGCGACTCCCCTCCCCGCTGCGCACTGAGCGACTTCACAGACACGGACCCGTGTGGACATTACACAGAGGATAAAGTCAGAGGTCATGGCAAAGATACTCAGTCATCCTTTCCTACTGGCCGCCACTGGGCTGCACTTTTCTTCTTCTCCTGTCCCCTTCCCTTCAGCTCACGTCCTGTATCTGGTCTCGTTTTGGCGTCTGCCTTTGTTTCTGCTGCTGTGATGGCGGCCCCATCCTGCCCCAGCTTGTCACCCGCCCACTCTGACCCGCAAACCTTCCTCCCCCTTCTCGCCCGGCTGTCCTCGGTCATCAGCCAGCCACCCCAGCTGGCGCACACGTCCCAGGGACCCCCGTGACGTGGGGTGATGCCAGAACTTTCCGACGGCCAGGGTGGACCACAGGGGCGGCAAAATGCCCTGGCAGCCAGGCTGGGGGACAGAGGGGAGTGTTTGGATTCTCAGCGCCCCCTCCCCCATAAAACTGACAACATAAGAAACAGTTGGAGGGCTGCTGAGTTTAACAGGAAAGTTGCCTTTTTACATTAGTGTGTCCCTTTTCCTGGCGGGCTCACCCATTTGTTGACATTCACTGGTAAACCCACAGGGTGGCCCGCTCTTCCCTTCTCCCCGGAGGCCTGTGCTTCCAGAGGCTGAGGCTGTTGAGAACTGGTCAGGGGCCTCCCCTGGGCTGTGGCTGGAGAGAGGAGGCAAGCTATCCCCAGAGCTTTCTTGTTTGGGGGCACAGAGGTAACTGGGGACACATGGGTGGGGTGGGAGTAAGGCCTTGACCCATCTCACCCCCCTTTTCACAGTAGCTCATTTTCAAGACATGTTCTTCTGTTCTCAGCCAGGGCAAAGAGAACAGGAGCTGAGAGCCCTCTTGGGCATACGGGGTCCCCTGAACAAGGCGGACCTGGGTCATGCAGACCTCAGTATGGTTTCGTGCTTTCTCAGAATCTTGGTTGTAGGTCCTTTCCGACCCTCTCTGCCCTTCACTCGACCTCACGCAGCCCCCGCTCCTCACGGTCCCTGGGTTATTGAGAGATGACTCGTTACAGAGCCACAGAGAAAGCTGCCCATTCAGAGGCATCATGAGTAACATGATCCTTCCGTTCCAGGACTCCCAACATCGATCGCTTGGCCAGCGGGGGCGTGAAGCTCACTCAGCACCTGGCAGCCTCACCCCTGTGCACGCCCAGCAGGGCGGCCTTCATGACAGGCCGCTACCCCATCCGATCAGGTACTCTCCTGGCCGTGCGCCGGGGCCGTCCTCCTCTCCGGGGCGCCCTCCCAGGGAGAGTCTTAGTGGTGCCCCCGCCCTAATGGTCGACTTCTCCTGCTGCAGGAATGGCGTCTAAGTCTCGCATAGGAGTTTTCCTGTTCTCTGCCTCTTCTGGAGGACTTCCCAACAATGAGGTCACGTTCGCCAAACTTCTCAAGAATGAAGGCTATGCAACGGCTCTGATAGGTATGGCAGCTGGGGACCTGGGCAGGTGGGGCGGGAGCGCGGGGAGGGCGGGAGCGCCGCCTTCTCAGGGTTGTCATTGCGGATACAGTGGGAAGAAATAGGGAAGGAATGCTTGCAGTACTGATTTAAAACATAATGCCCCTACCTGGGTTATTTGAATGTGTAACTGTGTGTTATTGTGCAAGTGTGTGTGTGTGTTTATGTGTGTATCTTTGTGGATGCATGGATGAATAGATGGATGGATGAATAGATGGATAGATGGATAGATAGATAGATAGATAGATAGATAGATAGATGATAGATAATGATAGGCACTCAAAAAGATGGATACATCAAATGGATGTATGAGTAGATGGAAAAACAGATGAGGTAGGTGATATATAGAGATAGGATATATAGATCAATAGATGACATGGATTATGGATGGATGGATGCATGGATGGACAGATGGACAGATGATACATAAGATAAGTGATAGAGACAGACAAGAATAGATAGATCAATAGATGGAATGGATGATGGACGGATGGATGCATGGATGCATGGATGATGGATGGATGGATGGATGGATTAATGGATGTACAGACAGACAGGGAGATGGAAAGATAGATGAGACAGGTAATAGAGACAGACGAGAGTAGATAGAGCAATAGATGGAATGGATGATAGGTGGATGGATGATGGATGGATGGATGATGGATGGATGGATGGATGGATGGATGGATGATGGATGGATGGATGGATGATGGCTGGATGGATGGATGATGGATGGATGGATGGATGCATGAATGGATGGATGATGGATGGATGGGTGGATGGATGATGGATGACGGATGGATGGATGGATGGATGGATGGATGGATGGATGGGTGATGGATGGATGGATAGATGGGTGGATAATGGCTAATAGGTATAATTATACACACAAACTACATCATAGGCACACCATGCTATTGATACATATTTTTATTTTACTTTTTAAATCTAAAATTGTGTCATCATGTGTCTCAGCCGATATTCCCGTATTGATTTTTTTTCACGGCTGTGAACGACGCCTTCTCCCATTTTATTGGACAAGCGGGGGCCCAGGCAGGTCAGCGGGCGAACCCTAGAAAACCTCGTAGGAGCAGTGACCATTCTCATCCCCACACATGTCATCGTAACACCGTCCTCATTTTTGTGTGAGACACTCACTGATTTAGTGGTGTCATTAACATTTTATCAGAAACGTTCACAGGTACTTAGCATAATTGCTGAGTTATGAGTGTGATCTCCGCAGGCCTCAGGGGTCGTTTTTGGGAACGTTCATGTCCAGTGTTCCCATTCGGGGAACAAAGGCAGAGGGTGCCAAGATTTAATTTTAAGGAAATGTGTTTAGAAACACCGCCATCTTAGAAGAGCACGTGTTTTTTCTGTATAGTTACATCTCCTGCCCGTTAAATATGTTAGCTTTTTACCCGGCTGGCATGGCTCAGCGGTTGAGCGTCGACCCATGCACCAAGAGGTCGCCGGTTCGATTCCCGGTCAGGGCACATGCCCAGGTTGTGGGCCTGATCCCCAGTGGGGGGCATGCAGGAGGCGGCCCATTTCTCTCATGGATGTTTCTATCTCTGTCTCTCTCTCTCTAAAAATCAATAAAGAAAAAAAAGTTTTTTTTAAGTAATATGTTAGGTTTTTGTCTTTTCTTGTTACTAAACTGTTTCTTGTTTTCTTCTTTTTTTTTTTTTTAATCCTCACCTGAGGACGCTTTTTGCATTCATAGAGCAAGAGGGAGAGAGGGAGGAAGAGAGAGAGAGAAACATCGATGTGAGAGAGACACATCGAGTGGCTGCCACCCACACAACCCCAATAAGGGCCGGGGACACACTGCAACCGAGGTACGTGCCCTTAGCGGGGACCGAACCCGGGTCTCTCCAGACCGCAGGCCGACGCTCTAACCACTGAGCCAAACCGGCCAGGGCAGTTTCTTGTTTTCTGCGGGAACGAGTTAATAGCCTAGTGTTTGTGGGAAGGAAGCACCAGGCCGGGAGGTCCCGGAGGTGGGACTGAGGCTCATCCGCGGGCAGAACGCCCTCGCGTCCTCGGTGGGAACGGAAACCGCCACGCGCGTCAGGGCGTCCCTGGGACTCAGCGCTCCCGTGTCCTCCTCAGGGAAGTGGCACCTGGGCACGCACTGTCACAACAAGACCGACTTCTGCCACCACCCGTCCAGCCACGGCTTCGACTACTTCCACGGGCTGCCCGTCACCAACCTGCGGGACTGCAAGCCCGGGGAGGGCAGCGTGTTCACCTCGGCCATCCGGCTGCTGGTGTGGGTGCCGCTGCAGGTCCTGGCGCTGGCGCTGCTCACGCTGGGCGCGCTGCGCTGGCTGGGGCTGCTGCAGGTGCCCGCCGCCGTGCTGCTCGGCCTGGTGCTGCTGGGCGCCGCCCTGCTGGCCATGCTCGTCTGCTTCCTGCACTTCTTCCGGCCCCTCAACTGCTTCCTCATGCGGGACCGCGACATCAGCCAGCAGCCCATGTCCTACGACAACCTCACGCAGAGGCTGACCGAGGACGCCGTGCAGTTCGTGCGACGGTGGGTAGCGCCTGGCGTCCGGGTGGGGCCCGGGAAACCGCTCCGGGGCTGGCACGGCGCAGGGACGGCCCGGCGGGTCCTTCCAGGGCCGCGGCCCCTTCCGTGCGGCCGAGCTGGACCCGCCGGGCTCGCTGGAGGGCGGGGCAGAGGGACGCAGCACAGGCTGGTGTCCTCCTGGTGGTGTGGGGGGCTCTCCCGAGACGGGGTGCACCGGGGGTCCCTCACAGCCTGTGCGGATGCCGCCTTGCCGCCAGCATGTCTGCTGATGGCAGCGGGGCCTCCTGACCCCGCCGTGGGCGTCGTGGTCCAGCGTGACCTCAGGAGACAGAGGTCGGTGTGTGCTTTGACTGTGGAGGTTGTCGTGGTCCTAGGGGGCGAGATGCAAAATATTCCACGCACATTTCTGAGCCAAGAAAAGCACCCATCTGTGCATAAATGTGGCCAAGTGAGTGATGTCTCTGGGGTCTGTGGGGTGCCCGTGGGTTCCTCGTTTTGGGGTTGCTGTCAGCCAAGGGGGCGACCCTCACCTGAGCAATGGACACCGAGGCGGAGTGCAGGCTGGGTCAGGAGTGCTGGCTGGTAGCAACAGGCAGAACCGGCCTGGCCAGTGTGCTCAGCGGTTAGAGCAGCGGCCCACGCACCACAGGGTCACGGGTTCAATTCCCGGTCAAGGGCACGTCCCTGGGTTGCAGGTTCAATCCCCAGCCCGGCCTGGGATGTGTGCAGGAGGCAACCGGTCGATGTGTCTCTCTCACATCGATGTTTCTCTCTCCCTCCTTCCCTCCCTCCCTCCCTCCCACTCTTTCTAAAAAAAATCAGTGGACCAAAATGTCCTTGGGCGAGGCTTAACAAATAAAAACAGACACAGACAGAACCGTTCTGGTCCATTGGTAACTTCAGAGGACAGTGGTAGAGAGAAAAATGGACATGCATCTGAAATCCACACGTGGTCTTGGTGGTTACCTGCCGAGGCCACGCGGAGGGTGGTCCACCCGGCCCACCTGTGGGACAACCCTGGTGCCCTCCAGCCAAAGGGCAGAATGAAGACGCACCGTGATTCTGAGCAGAGGAGGGACATTGGAGGGAGATCGTCGCGCTTCTGAACATTATTTGACCGTTTACACGTGGTGGAGATAGTGTTCGGTTCGTCCACAGGAAGCCAACCATGGGCCCGCCAGCCCGAGGCCAGTGTCGCTGGGGGGCCACCCACATCCTGGGTGCAGCAGCAGGGATTGGGCGGGCACTTTGACAGGTGAGGACCTCATTTCCAATCAAGGAGCATCCGTATAGCTTCCCACGGGGACACAAGCTCTTCTCAGATGCTCTGTTTCCTACAATGTGGTCACCTCTGCTACTTCCTTTCCTGTTCTGTCCTGGTTTTTTATTTCTGGTTGTGGCACTAAATGCCGGAACTCGACAGTGGGTCACGGTGTCCGCAGGGTTGGCAGAGCCCCTCCCTCATCCGCTCCCTTGGCTGCATCGGTGGGCAGAGAGAGCGGAGCTCTGGGGACGGCAGACCCGTCCTTTGGAGCCACACAGCCAGGCTGCAGCCGGGACACACTGTGACATCAGTCTGTCCACAGCCCCCCGTCAGAAAGGAGGAGCAGGTTGGAGATGGGGTTTAGAAACGGCAGCCCGTTTGCAGGGTGAGCCGCGGTTTTGCGGCCTGTGTTGTTTGGACAGAGATGAACCTATGGAGCGTATGGATATTCATAGGGTTCCAGGGCATTGTGATGGGGCGCTCAGGCTCTGCCTTGGGGAGCAAGACAGATTTCATTACCAGAAGCGGGTTGAAGCCCCATTGGTTTATCGTGAGTGGACGGACGTTTCTGAGACTTTGTCCGGAACGAGAAACGCAAGGTGAATGTTCTAGCAACGCCGTAGTTGTAGGTTGTGGTTATTGCGTGATTACAAAGGGTTTATTCCCTAAAATAGGTGATTCCAGTGCCAATGGCGGCGGCCCACTTTGTTGTTTTTGTTTGTTTGTTTGTTTCGTTTGTTTGTGCCGGGGATCGAACCCGGGGCCGCACACATGCAAAGCAGGTGCTGTCCCCCCGTGACGCCCCCGCCTCCTGCAGGCCGATGCATCACGGACGGCACTAGTGAAAGGTTACGTTTGCACACGCGTTGGCTGGACACACGCAGCGTGAGGCCCCCAGGTGAAGTCCCTCGGGGCTGTGGTCGTCCTGGTACCTCAGATGTCGGATTCACTGAACGTGAGCTCCAACAGTCTCGAGAGAATTGCCTCAGTGTGTCACCAGAGAATCACAGCACAGGGGACACCATCGTATTTATTAAACTGTTTCCAGGGGTCGGGAGGCACACTTATGTGCGTCATCCCCAGAGAACCCGAGTCCTGAGGCAGGTCCTCCCACGCTTGTGAGAAATGCACGCACGGGCAGAGCAGTCAGAGTGATCAGAGTGCTCGTGGAACTGGTTCCAACGCCTCAGGCTTTAAAATGTCCCCGTCGAAACCGACGCCCTCGCGACGCGATGACATGGAACCCGCTCAGGGTCCAGAGCCCCCGCTCCGCTCGTAGGTCAAAGGCGATGAGCAAGGTCACGGAAACCCTGTGTATTTTCTCTCGACCCCGGCTGCGGAAGTGATTCGCGGCCCCGCGTGGGTCCTGGACATGCCACGCGGCCGTGTGAAGCTGTGAGTGACAGGGCAGAGGGCAGACCCACAGCGCTCCTTGGTTTCTGACGCTCTCAGACGAGGTCTGCGCAGCCCCACCCGGCGCGTGCCCGGGGATCCCCAGGGCGGATTTCCGAGTCGAGGAGGGTGATGGTACACTCATGCACGCCTCCATCCCTCACCTTAATTGGCTCTTTTCGGGATAAAATTCATCTCAGGGAGATGCTTAGAGAAGTCGGCAAGGAGCTCGCCGTGTGTTCGAAGCTGCAGAGTGACTCCAAGCACAGGGCATCCTCGTACTCTCTGATGACCAGGAAATCCGCTGGGATCCCAGGCGGGAGGGACTGCGGTTCCTCGGACAGCCAGGTGTCCGACCCCGGTGTCCTTAAGGAGGCCGTGCCCAGCACGCCCCTGCTCCTTTCACAAGGCGCCCTCTGAGGTACCCGTGGTTTCCAGCGATACGTCAGGCACTGGGCATGTGTCATGACCTGGACCACCTCTCACCACCATCACCTCTCCTGCTCCACAAGGACCTTGTGCGACGAGCGGGGAGGTGTCTTTTGCTGGAGGAATTGGGGGTTCAGAACTTTTGAGAGAACGGCCCCAGCCCTGAGAGTCTCAGCAGAGTCTGCATTGAGGACCACATCGGACTCCGAGGCCTCCCCTCACTGGAAGACAGGACCGTAAGGGGACCGTCCCCTCGGCCGGCGTACTGATCAGGTCCGAGTGCGAGTGAGCTGGGAGAACTGTAGAAAGCTGGACAGACATCTCAATCCTCTTCCTCCGAATGGGGCGTCCAGGACGAAGGCCCCCAGGGAGCCCATGAATGCATTTGGAAAAGCGTGCATCCGTGCACCTGTTAGACTGAGAGCTGTTCGAGGGCGAGACCCAGTAATAGCCTGAGGGGTTTGGGGTTATCGCGAGGAGTGAAGTGCTAAGTGAGTATGTAAAGGCAATGGTGATTTAACGAGACAGATCATCTCTTTAGAACTGGTGCTGGCTGTGGAACATTCGGATTGATCCCTCCAAAATGAGCGAGACTTCTGGCTTAGGTCCGACATCTGGAGAATCTATCTGTCTGTCTGTCTGTCTGTCTGTCTGTCTATCTATCTATCTATCATCCACCAGCTGTCTTCTATCTATCCTCCATCCATCCATTCATCCATCCATCCATCTACCCATCTATCCATCTATCTATCTTCTGGCTTAGGTCAGACATCTGGAGAATATATCTATCTATATATCTATCTATCTATGTACCTGTATCTATATCTATCTATCTATCTATCTATCTATCTATCTATCTATCTATGTCTATATCTATCTATCTATCTATCTATCTATCTATCTATCTATCTATCATCTATCTATCTATCTATGTATCTGTATCTATATCTATCTATCTATCTATCTATCTATCTATCTATGTCTATATCTATCTATCTATCTATCTATCATCTATCTATCTATCTATCTATGTATCTGTATCTATATCTATCTATCTATCTATCTATCTATCTATCTATCTGTCTTCTGGCTTAGGTCAGACATCTGGAGAATATATCTATCTATATCGATATCTATCTATCTGTCATCTATATAGATAGATATATAATAAAATACCTAGCTGTAGAATGCCTACGTACACATATGATACCCCCTCTGAAGCCTATTTTATCGACCCCATGTTGCATTGACGAGTCCCCAGAGTTCGCTGGACTGCGTTGGGGACCTTCGGAAGCTGAGAGAGCTATGCAGTGTTTTTGTCGAGTCACAGAGGTGACCTGAACTCATGTGACCTGCCCATCACTGTGCCCGTGGCAGGACCATGCAGATGCCCCGCTCAGGGTCCAGTGCGCGTAAATGATGACCGGGTGGCATAGCAGGTGTCCGTCAAACACTGCATCCGTGCACCCGTGCATCCGTGCATCCGTGCATCCACTCACCCAGTCCTCCATTAGCAGTACCGCTGAGACCGCGGCAGGCCAGGCGGTGCCCTGTGCCTGGGAAGCCATCCTCAGGACTACGTGACACCTCGCATTAGAGTTTGGGGCGTGAGGGTGTAGCCTCGGGACAGGCTGAGTTTGCACTGTGGTGTTTTGTTGATAAGGAGCCCGCAGCCTGGAGATTCCGGGTGTGCACCCAGATTCACAGAGGTCGTGGAAGGGCGAGCTGGAACTAGGGTGAGCGGAGGCGTTAGGGCGGGCAGTGAGCAGTGGCTCCCGTTCCGGCGTGTCCTCCGGGCACCCTGGCTTGTCGTGGGCATCTCCACGAGCTACGGACAACGGCGCTCCCAAGTGAGCACGCACCCTGTGCCCCGACGGCCCTCAGACGGCACTGCGGCAGTAGAGGTTATAGCAGGAAAGGAGTCGAGGAGGTGGCCCACGCCAAGGTAGCGGCTGAGTCCGTGTGTGGAGCTGCAATGCAGTCACGGGTGCGGAGGCCAGCTCCCTGGAACGAGGAACTTGTATACCCTTTCGGCCCCTTTCAGCCACCAGGATGCGAAGCCCAGACATTCCCTCAGTCACTAAACTCATAGCAGTCGCCCCAGGGCCACCGTGGACAGGGACTTAGGACCGCGGAGCCCCTGTGTGTTCTCACCGGTTACAGCTGCGTACACCCAGGAGCCCTGGGGCCTAAGAAAGGTGTTCATGGTAACACGGAACCCTCTAGGTTGTCGATTTGAGCCAGTTCAAAGACTTCCGTTGAGCTCCCAGATGTCCGCGTTGATGACTGAATGTCGATCCTGGGAGATGGGTCCCTCTGCGGGAGGTTGGCGGGTGGCTGAACGTGGACTTGAATGGACATCGGGAAGATGTTGGTAGAAGAGGTGATAACTCAGGTACTGCCTTGGCTACGAAGGACGGTGTGCGTGTGCGTGTGCGTGTGTGTGCGTGTGCGTGTGTGTGCGTGTGTGTGCGTGTGCATGTGTGCGTGTGTGTGAGTGTGTGTGTGTGCGTGTGTGTGCGTGCGTGTGTGCGTGTGTGTGTGTGTGCGTGTGCGTGTGTGTGCGTGTGTGTGTGCGTGTGTGTGTGTGTGCGTGTGCGTGTGTGTGCGTGTGTGCGTGTTCTCTTCAAGGTGTTGAATTCGCAGTAATCAGCATACAGACAGGGAAGAGTCGAGTTCAAAAACAAAGCAGGACGTTCCCCACGACTCGGCGATGTCCTTGGAGAACGTCTCAAGGATCTCGCTAGCCCTCCAGCCCGCTGATCCGCACAGGGTCACAGGGAGTCCCTCGGCCGGGGAGACCCTCTGCACACCCCTCTGTCCCTGAGTAGACGAGGGCCAGCCTCGGGCACCGTCCCTGCTGTTTCCGAGCTGCCCCGCGGTAACGCTTGTGGTGATCGGAGCGGCGTGGGAGGTGCTGATGTGCCCGGGGGCTTGTGTTTTCCAGGAACGCCGACTCGCCCTTCCTGCTGGTTTTCTCCTGCATCCAGGTGCACACGGCCCTCTTCGCGTCCAAGGACTTCGCGGGGAAAAGCCGACACGGCGCGTACGGGGACGCCGCCGAGGAGATGGACTGGGGCGTCGGTACGTGTCTTTACCTTCCGTGTGTCCTGACACGTGGCCGAGTCCTTCCCTCCCTCCAGCCGGATCCCTGTGGCTTTCCACCAAATTCCAGACACCTTTATAGACAGGAAAGGTGCTTCTGTGTCTCCCCCAAAAGGGTAACCCAACAAACACTGACTCTGAAAGGTGACCAGATGGGAAAGGCATCTTCAGGCCCGAAGGATGGATGGGGGTGGCCCGTGGATGTAGATACACCCCAAGGGGAGGTCTGGGTCGCTGGGCCGGTGATGGAAGAGTCACAGTGTCAGTCCTTATCACCCCGTGTTCTAGTAACAGTGGGACATGGGCAACACTTGGTCTTTTGCAAAGTTACAGAATGGGGGGGATATGGGAAGGGGGGACCTGCAGCTGGGTACAGCCTTGGCGAGTGTCTCGGGGGTCTCTTATGGGTGCTGATGTCATCGCCGCCACAGTCCCCGTGTCTCCTTCTGGTAGAGCTCTTTCTTCTCGCTACCTCTCTGAGGACGTCGGAGCCCCTCGTTCTCCACGTCCCTGCTACTTCTCCCTAAGGAAATGACTCTGTTTCTCAGAGATGGGCCTTTTCGTTTTGTCAGAGGTACTCGGAAGACTTCTTATTCAGGGTTTCTTTCTTTTTTAAATGTTTTTATTGATTTTTTAGAGAGCGGGAGAGAGAAACATTGACCGGCCGCCTCCTGCATGCCCCCTCCTGGGGATTGAGTCTGCAACCCGGGCATGTGCCCTGACCGGGAATCGAACCGGGACCTTTTGGTACACGGATGACGCTCTATCCACTGAGCCACACTGTCCAGGGCCAGGCTTTCTTTCAAGAACGTGTGTTGGTCGTCTGTTTGAGGAATCATGAGCAAGCTGGTTTTCTTTTGCACGGCTGAGCTGTCTTGGTTGCATTCCACAGTGTCGGGGAAGCGAGAATTGTGGGTTCAGCGCGGGATGGAAAACCAGTGACTGTCACTTCCCACTCCGTCCCGCCTTCTCTGGGGACAGCCTCTCGTGTTGATGTCGCTCGGTCCATCTGGACCGAAGGGGCCACATGTCACCCGCCCACCAGGTTGCTTAAGAGTTTTGTATATTTGCTTCCTTCCCCTTTTTCCGCTCTGGTTTTCGTCCCGTGTGTATACTCCATTGATTGTTTCTCGCGATTTCATCTCGATGTGATGGAGATGTTTGAACACGGCCACATTGATTGTGTTGTCCGCGGCAGCTGTTTTAAATGTCATTTTTCAGTCACGGTTTACATTTAGCATCGGCTCGTGTGTTTTAGCCTCAGATGGAAAGCGTGGAGATTCAGCCGTCGTGGGCCGGGTGGTTGGGGCTCAGCAGCCATCGGAAGGGGAGGGTGTCCCCGGTGGGGGGTACGACAGCGACGTCCTCTGTCTGCCGCGTCTTTTTTTCTGTTTTCTTTTTGCTCTGTTTGAATCTTGGAAGGAACACCATCTTAAGAAACAAGAAGTCTGGACTTTGATCCTGGCTTCTCCCTCTTTCTTTGCCATCTCTGTGAACTCGAGAGACGTCTTAAATCTCTGGGCTTCCCGCCCGTCATCTTTCCGTGGAGAATTCAGATGAGGCCGTTTCTAGGTTGTTGCTGTTTTGTATGATGTTTGTTTATTTTATCAGGGCTGCGCTGTGATTCTATAAAACAACAGAAGTAAGTGCAAAGGATGAATTACAGGGAAAAGCACACGAGCGTGCCCTGACTCATTGAAAGTCTAACTTCTGATTGTTTTTTCCAAACGACTGGTCCCTGCAGACTAGAACCAAGAGTATTTTTCAATCTTCGAGAGCTGCGTGACAGCCTGATGTAATATTAATAGATGGCTGTGTTTTGGGTTTTTTTTTTTTTTTTTTTTTTTTTTTTGCCAAAACCAGAATCCCTCCCGAAGCCAGGACACGAGCTTGCGAGGGTGTTTCTGTTGTTTCACGGATGCGGTCCCCACGAGCTTTGGAAGGAGTGGCCGTTGTCTCGCGGGAGATCCTTGTATGCGGACGCAGCATCGGACTGCAGCATTGCGAATAATTACGTAATAAAATGAACCGGGGACCTGTGCTTAGCAGGAAAGGCTCGCTGTGCTGGAGGCAGCTCGGAGAGGAGCGTGGGGCCCGGGAGAGCACATCTGTCACCCAGACACGTCGCAGGGGCACCACAGGCCATGTGGCCTTGTCCCGCAGGCCTGTCTGTACCTGGAGAGGCATGTTCACCGTGGAGGATCTGTTTCAGGTCATTCTCCGCCGGGGCCAACATCAGCGCACCTGTTGGGGCTGACCGCCTCCTGGGCTGCATATGGCTGATCTCACAGGTTAAAGAGACCTCCCCCGGGTGACAGGACTCACAGGGACGGCAGGAACTCGAGTGCAGATGTCCCAGCACACACTCGAGCCTGTCCCTCACCCGCCTTCCACGTGGACAGACAGGCTGCCTCACAGAGGGGTGTGTGGTCCACAGTGCGTCCCAGGGACACCCTGCATCCACTGTCCGTGACGTTTTTTGGATGCCCACGGCATGCCTACGTTTCTTTGGAGGGGAGATATAATGACGACGGGACTTAGAATGTAGGGGCTGCAAAGGAACTTGAGGTTCTTCTAGGAGATCTGGAAAGGGACCCAAGGGACAGAGGGATGTCCCAAGGGCGGTGCCGAGGAAGTGCTGGAGCAGTTTGGAGAGGGGAGGGCGGGCGTATGGGGCCAGAGGACACGCCCGGCTCATGGCAGCAGGGCAGACTTACCCTCACGCCCTCTGGGCAGCCGAGGTGCCATTGCAAAGCCCGACGCCCAAGCCCTCCATTCTGCAGCCCGGGCGCCTTGGAAGGCAGGTGTGGATAAAATCCGTGGTTTCAAACGCACACCAAGTACTGCACGGGCGTGTCATTGCAGCGGGTCTGCCGGAGCTGGGGTGACATTTACCTGAGACCTGTAAGTGGGGGGCGGGGCAGAGGGACAGGTGCACAGGGCGTTCCCGCCAGCGGGTCTGTATCTGCGGCTTGCACCATCGCCGCGCCCGGGCTCCCGTCTCCGGGTGAATGCGCAGGCAGCCAGCCTGTGTTTAGACCCTGTGCCATGAAGAGAAGCAGGTGAAGGCTGTGTGAGTCAGCATTGTTCGTACTACACCAGCAGGTCTGCACCTGACAGAGAGGTGAAGGTCGTGGGCGCAAGGCGAACGCCAAAATAAAAGTCTGCCTCGGAGCCAGCCTCGCGATGGCCAAGGAAAAGTCCTGCCTCCTCTAAGGCTTGGGGCCCGGCGGCTTCGGTGGGATGCTTGCGTTCAAACAAAAGCTGTGAGCCTTGAGTGTTTGATTTTTAACCCATCACCCAAGGCAATCATCACTCTGTTCTCTGTGTCTGTAAGTCTGTTTCTGGTTTGTTTGTTTGTCTATTTGGTTCCTTAGATTCCACCTATAAGTGAAACCAGACGGCTTTTGTCTTTGTCTGACTTATTTCACTGAGCATAACACCCTCTAAGTCCCTCCAGGCTATTGCAGTTGGTAAGAGTTCACTCTTTTTCATGGCTGAGTAATATTCCATGGCATATATGCACCACCTTTTTCCTTTTTTTTTATCCACTCATCTGTTGATGGGCACTTGGAGTGCTTCCATATCTTGGCTTTTATAAACAATGCTGCAGTCATTACACGAGTACCCATGTCTTTTTGAATTACGGTTTGGGGTGTCTTTGGATAAATACCTAGAAGCGGAATTGCTGGGTCAGACGGCAGCTGTTTTTACGTTTTTGAGGACACTCCACACTGTTGGCCACAGCAGCTGCGCCCGCCTGCATGCCCCCCAGCAGTGCACGGGGCTCCCTTTCTGCACACCCTCGCCAGCGCTTCTTGTCTGTGGATGTACTGATAACACCATGCTGCCAGGCGTGAGGCGGCATCTCGTTGCGGTTTCAACGTGCTTTTCTCTGATGACTAGTGACGTTGAGCGATGAGCCTTTTTTTGAACAGCAGTGTAAGTGTTTGGTCTTCAGGTGCCCATGTCTGCACGGTGGCACCTCCTAGTGGCTGCCACTGGTCAGGCCACCCTCCTTTCCTCTGGGTGTCTGTTCCTACTGGGACGCTCCACAGTGCCACATTGTGTGGGCGCAGGGATGAAACGGAGGCCAGTCCAGCCGGTGTGGCTCAGTGGCTGAGCGTCGACCCTGCACCAAGAGGTCGCTGGTTCGATTCCCGGTCAGGGCACATGCCCAGGTTGTGGCCCCGATCCCCAGTGGGGGGCATGCAGGAGGCGGCCAGTCCATGTTCTCTCTCATCAGTGTTTCTATCTCTCTTTCCCTTTCCCTTCCTCTATCTCTAAAATCAATAAAGAAAAAATATTGAAAGAAAAAAAGCAACAGAGAACCCACTGGAAGGAAAAATGGCCGATGAGTTCAGGAAAGGTGAATGGGGAGCAGAGGATGGGACAGAATGGACTGTTTCCCGTGGGCAACACAGCTTCAAGGGACCCCCGTCAGGTCTGTCGTGAGGAGTGGAGGGTAAAATGGACAGCGTCCTTTAGGAAGAAGTTGGGAGAGTTGCAAAGGAACCTCAAGCAACAACGCAGGAAAGGTTTGCGAGGCAGGAGCCTCCGTGAGGGATGAAAGTCGTCAGGCGTACAGCGTCACTGTAACCAGGCTTTGGCTGGTTGGACCTACGTCTAGTGGATGATCCACGTAAACGCGGACTCTTCGGACTGCTGGACTGAGATGGTCGTGGCGGTCTGAAATGCAGCATGCACTGGGTAACCCCTAAGTTAATGGATCTGGGTCCCTGGGCGAGCATGGTCTGCTTGAGGGTATGTAGGTGACACCTACTTTTAGAATGCTGTAGACCAGTCCAATGGTAGGTGCTCAGTAATATTTTTATAAATGCAATTGAATTTTCCTCACCATGTATCCCCCGTATACCCTCTATACCCTCTTCCATCTCCATCCAACCCCTTCTCCCCCACAATCGCCACACTTGTTCATGTCAATAAGTTCTTTCTCTCTTGATTTTTTGTTTTTTGCTCAATCCCTGCAATCCCTCCCCAGCTCCCCAACCCTGCCCCCATTAGACGGCTGTGAGCCTGCTCTCCCTCAGTCTGTATCTACGTGCTTATTAATTCAGTGGGCTCCTGATGTTTGTGAGACCCTCTCCAAGGTGCTGGAGTTTCTGGGAAAGTGTGGCCTTCTCTTACCTCCGGGTCCCACCGTGGGATTGGATGACATTGCTGTGCGAGGATGTTAAAAGCAGTTAAACAAGGTGTGCATCGAGATTTCTCGTCCTGTAAATCCAGGACAGAAGTTTACACATCAACCTCCTTGTGTGTGCTTCTCGAATGCTAACACTGCAGGACCTACGCATACAACACCAGCATTCCCTTTGTCAACCTTTTGTTCTTTACAGAATGTAATCTCAGCCCGAATGTGTGTACTTCCCTTGGGAATCAGCGCATCTATTTCCTATCTTGAATTTTTCAAACGTTGTGATTCTTGATAAATGGGACCTTTTTTAAAATGTGAGACTCTCGTGTAGATGGAAAGGTGGCATTTCTAAGCATGTGGCTGAGAATAGAGGGCACATGGATGAGGAGTAAACCTTTGGGGGAATAGTGTGCTTACTGTGTGGTGCCTGGCACGGTGCTAAGTGTTTTGCATGCCCTTGACAGATATGATGGTGTAGTGATGATGATGATGGTGATGATGGTGATGGTGATGATGGTGATGATGATGATGGTGATGATGATGATGGTGATGGTGATGATGGTGGTGATGATGATGGTGCTGATGATGGTGATGATGATGATGAAGATGGTGATGGTGGTGATGATGGTGATGGTGCTGATGGTGATGGTGATGATGGTGATGGTGATGATGGTGATGATGATGATGGTGATGATGATGATGGTGATGGTGATGATGGTGATGATGATGATGGTGATGGTGATGATGGTGGTGATGATGATGGTGCTGATGATGGTGATGATGATGATGAAGATGGTGATGGTGGTGATGATGGTGATGGTGCTGATGGTGATGGTGATGGTGGTGATATTGATAAAGATGATCCTGGTGATGATGATGGTGATGATGTTGATGATGGTGATGGTGATGGTGGTGATGATGATGGTGATGATGATGCTGACGATGGTGGTGGTGATGATGGTGATGATGATGCTGACGATGGTGGTGATGATGGTGATGATGGTGATGATGATGATGATGATGGTGATGATGGTGGTGATGACGATGGTGATGATGGTGACGATGAAATCAGTAAAGATGGTAGGAGGAGGAGGACAAAGGAAGTGGTGATGGTCAAGACAGAGAAGCCCAGTTCACAGGGAAGTGAAATACTGCAAACTGAACTGCCTTGCGCACAGTCGTGGCGATGGCTCATGCTGGCTGGGATTCTCATCTGGGTCTGTCCTGCACATTATGCCACACCGCCGTTCCCCACGTGTCTGAGTAAGTTCCCCATACAGACTGAATTTGGAAAATGAACCTGTTGAGAATGCCAGACAGTATCATGGGACCGATTTATCTGATGTATGATCAAGTAAAGTCTTTTTTAAGCATAAAAGCAAATCAATAAATAATAAAGGAAAAGGTTGCTAGATTTAACGACACAAAATCTAAAATCCCTTGATATCAGAAAAGATACACTAAAAAGACCAATGACAAACCAGTTTAAACGCATGAGCAACGCCTGGGTAAAACACAAAGGAAATCCTTGAGATGTAGAAGAGTTTGTACAAAGATATTCATACAGAGATAAGGACCAGAAAAGGGCATTTGTTGTACCGATGTATTAGACCGACTCACTATACGTTTGCTAGCCGGGAGCATTAGGATTTCTAAAAAATAATAATAATAAAAATATCTTTGCTAATATGATGACTGAAAGGGTAACTCTGTTGAGCGGTTGCATATGCCACAGTCTATTGATTCCTAAAAAGGTCAGACATTTTTCTTTTGTCATTAAACAAACAAAGAACCCTGTTGTCATTTATCACGTGGGCTGGGCACATTTTCCAAAGCCCCGTGTTCCAAGGAGGACCCGAGACAGGGCAGCCAAACCTTTGACGCGTGTCCGCTGCTGACCGCTGCACGCGTGTGGCATGACCGCGTCTCGATGAGGCATTCAGCCCGCGCTTGTGATTTCTGAACCCCCAGGCGCATAGGACGCAGTGATTAGAAGTGAACTCAAGCCACGAATACGATTTTATTTCACCCTGGTGGTTGTCTTCATTGAAAATTCCCAAAGGGGAGTTAAGACTTGACGTTGTCTGGGAGAGAGAGAGAGACAGAGTCCGCTCTACGTGCCATGTGCTCAGTATATTGGAGATTGGCTTTGGTTGGTCTGCACCTCAGTGGGGGGACCTCTCGGAAGTTGAGTGAGGTGGATTTGGTGGCCTGACGCTGTCCTTTGGGTCTGGGCAGTGGACATCAGCTCAGGCCCTTGTGCAGCCCACTTTTAAGCCGGTGGCTCTGACCCAACGTCTCAGTCCAGCTGACCAGACAGGACGATCACCAGGCAAGTGTCCTCTGGCCAGGGGCACTGGCAATTGGTCTCACCTGTCTTGTCTCCACCGGACATTGCAGTCAAAGCACCTTAGTACATGCAGGGATAGCGGCTGTGTTCCCTCCTGTACCTGTCCACCTGCCCAGGAGCCCAAAGCCTTGAGATCACTCCGGGGAATGGCTGACCCCAGACTGCACTTAGCACGATACCCTGGAGGTCCAAATGGCAAGGTTCCATTCTTTCTAATCACCGCGTGACGTCCTGTTTGGGGTACGCTCCCCACCTGTGTGCACTCCCCGGTGACGGACACCCAGCTGCCTTCGCTGTTGGGGGTCACGCTGCAGTGAACACAGGGGTGCGTGTGTCCTTTCAAATCCGTGTGTTCGTTTTCTTCACGTGAACACTGTAAGTGGACTCGCTGGGTCCCGGTAGACCTGGTTTGAGTGTCTGAGGACTGTGCGTCGTGTTTTGGGAAGACGTTGGTTGATGACAGGACTCTCCAAGACTGTTTTATTTTTCTTTGGCACCCACGCAGTGGCCGCACGTGAAACCGGTTTAGGAAGTAGTGTGCGTCCGTAAGTCAGTCCCAATGCAAAATGGGCCTCGTGCATCGGGTGTCCCAGCTGCGACTCACGCGACCCCATCGGGCTGTCTGTGGGGTTAACTGGACACACAGGCTCGTTCATGGGAAGCCGGGAGTGGCGGGCACACCCTGGAGTCTCAGGCAGAGGAACACAGCTTCTGATGTTCATCAGTGACTCCAATGGCACAGCCCAGGCTCGGTGACACCCAGCGGCAAAAGCTCCTTTAGTCCGCCACGGCCAAATGTAACATCTGCCCGTGTTCACTTTTCCAGCTCCTAGGAAATTGTGACAGTGTTGCCATTGTATGTTTTCAATGGAAGGTAAGGCAGTAGGCAGAAGGGAGCAGAAAGGACAAGATTACAGCATTTTCCGTCTCTCAGCTGTAATCATCGGGAGGCAGGCACACGTGGGGATGGCTTTGGGGGTCTGCTGTTCGCTGCCTGCCGAAGTCCATTCGTCACAGTCATCTCGGGGACGCACTGATGCACCTGATTACGGCCAGTGGGTACGCCGTGTCCCGGGAACCGGAAAGCTGATGGCAAACCAGCTCCTTGGACAACCCTCGATGCTTCGCGGAAAAGCCTTGTGTACGTGACGTGACCTCTGGGAGTGTTTACCACGGCCCTGCAGGGCACAGGGGGCGGAGAGGCATGAAGGGACATGACAGGTCATCTCGAAAGAGAGGGAATGCTCAGATTCACGCGTTCACAAATGAGGTCGACGCTGTCATCTCGGAAAGTCTCTGTGTCTCTGCACTCACAGGACTTCAGATTCTCCCAGATGGGAGGGTACCTGGCTCGGACAGCGTTGCCCAGGCAGGGTGGCGGTCCCTCAGATCTGGGAGACAGTGAGGGACTGTTTGACCAGAACAGGAAACACGGACGTAAGACAAGTGTGCGTGTGTAGGGCGGCTTCCACGCTATAGAATTACGTCCGTCTGCACGCGTGTTTGCCTGGGCGGGCGTGCACCAGACACCATCACGACGACTCAGTCCCTACGAAGCAGACTCGTGTTTCGCTGAGCATCGCCAGGCCTTTCTCGACCTTCTGCACGCGTGCCGAGTGCCAGACGGGCACCCTCAGAGTGCCCTCTCCCTGCAGGGCGCGCTCTGTGCTCATGGAGCACAGGACTGCGTGTCTCGGCTTGCAGTCGCGCCCAAGTCACGGGAAGCCTTTGCGAATTCGAAGGACCGCTCTTCTTTGCTGCCGGAAAGGTGTTGGTGACCCTGGGCACGGAGGACCTGGTGGGGACGTCTTTGCCTCTGCGCGGTTTAAGGCGCCGTTTTTTATCTGCTTCTGCTTGTACTCTGCACGCGGAGAGGTTGGAAGACTTGCATTTATTTCCGGAGAGAGAGGAATGACCTCCAGGTGTCCGACCTCTCAAGGTCGCCTCTGCGCACCTCGCTGGGTCCCCATCGCCCTGTCACACATCCATGCCCCGGCAGCCCCGGGCGTTTCCGAGCTGAGCCCCCTGTGTGCCCTGAACGGGACCCCTCCAAGGTGTCTGTGGGGCTTGTCTGTAAAGAGTAGAGCACGGAAGTCCTAACGCAGAGCCGACATCAAAAAGCAAACTGTGGTTAAGGACAAAGGCAGCTATGGCCACCAGGGACGTCAAGATGAGAGCTGGGGTAACGGCCCCTCTTCTGCCCTCTCTTGGGGGCGTTGGCTTTGAGGCATTTCCCGCTGCGTCGTCCCCGCCCCCGCCCACTGGCGAGCTCCGCTCCGCACCCTTGGTGACCGTTCTCGCTCTGATCTGACCTGCACCTTGCAGATAAATCCTCATCTTCAACAGTCTGCTTTCCTCCCTCTGTGAGGCTGTTCTTGATTTTACGTTTGCGTCAGGGGGGGCACACCTGGAAGGCGTCACCTCAACCAGGGCGCCAGAAATTCAGTTGCAGGGCAGCCCGCTTGAAGGGAGCATATATGGCACGTGTTTTTCTCTCTCTCGTTTCTCTAGTTGTTGTTCGTCTTGTTTTCTAATGTGAGTTCCCGATCATTGCGTGTTTGTGAGCAAATAGTCCATTTTCTGCAGAAAGAGATGTTCGTGCCCTTAGCCTGGAGTTGTAAACAGTGCCCAGGGAGAGACGGAGCGGTTAGGGCAGCTCAGGGGGTCCCCACGTGGGGGCGTCATGTTTATTTGGAAATTCGCTGTGTAGGATATTGATTTTGGCTCTCTCAATTAATTTAGCGTATGAATCGTGTACCTCTGGGTTTCGCAGACTGTGTAATAATGCTACCATCTCTGCGAGGCCCAGAGCTTAATTTCATGGTCTTGAGCCCGGGACAGGCATTATCTTACCTTGCATTTACATCTCAAAGGAAAGTGCATAGTTTTTGAACACCGTTTTGGAACATGTTTCTGTAAAGAAGGCAGCATCATAAATTCTCAAGGCCTCAGTGGCGCAGTGATTCAATCAGGATTCATTAGATCGGTGGTAGCATTTAGATACTGTGGATAATAACAACAGCACCACAAGAACAGCCCAACAGGTACTGAGTAACAAGAGCTAAACCAGAGAAGCCTTTGGCATATTCTGGCCACTGATGGGAACGTCACCTGTGGGTTACTTCGTGTATGCCCCATGACTCTGCTAGGATATGGTTGTTGCTTTTTTTTAATTTTTTTTCTTTATTGATTTTAGAGAGAGAGAGGAAGGGAGAGGGAGAGAGAGATGGAAACATCAATGAGCGAGAACATCGACTGGCCGCCTCCTGCATGCCCCCCACTGGGGATCGGGCCCACAACCTGGGCATGTGCCCTGACCGGGAATCGAACCGGCGACCTCTTGGTGCAGGGTCGACACTCCGCCACTGAGCCACACTGGCCGGGCCATTTTGGTGCCTCTTAGAAATTCAAGTTCTCGGACCTCACTCGAGCTTTTCTGAACCGGAATCAGCATGTTAGTGTTTGTGTCTGCGTGATAAACAAACCCGTGCAATGTCAGGAGCACGGAGAACCGTGGGAACCCACTAGGGGACACACGTGTTCTGAGCTGAAGAAGAGGTGCTGACGTAGGCAGGTCCGTTCCCGAATCCCACGCGCTTCCTGTTCCACAGCTACTTGCAGAACGATTAGGGAGGTCTTCGATCTAAGCCTGCTTCGAGTGACATTTCCGCGTTAGTGGAGGAGACAGGGAGGGAGGGAGGTGATAAGGAAGATCCCAGAATGAGTGGATGTGGGAGTCGGAAGGGCTGGTGGGCGTGGGAGTCGGCGTGGCTGTCAGGGCGCGATGTGTCCGGGTGTGAAGGTCTCGGGTAGTTGCCCACCTCCTCTGTCGCCAGCCCAGGCCGGCAGGCTCGTGTGCCACGTACATGGTTCGTAACAAAGTCCGACCCTTGCCGTCCGCGCCCCATCCTTCGTGGAGAGCGAAGCCACCTGTCAGCACTCAGCATGCAGACACGCCACGCGGGGTCGAGTTCACCCTCCTGCTCCCAGTTATTTTCGCTCCTGAGAGCATTTGCAGGAGTGTGATGTTGCGGGCTTCCTGAACCCCGACGTCCACGTGGCACCTGCAAAGTTGCATCCCGGACGGCATTCTTTCCAACATGTACGCGAGACGCCAGGGTCGCAGGCAGAACACCGTGTGTCCTGTGCAGCTCCTGCAATGTTATGCTTGTTTCTCTCTAAAAATACCCTAAAGTCAAATAATGAATGAAAAGCCACAGCAAAGCTCAGCACCCCCCCCGCCCCAACACACACACCCCGTAACCCAACACATTTTGTCTGGTCTCCAGACCAGCTCACGGAGTGCAGGGGAATAATTCCCTCCTAGGACTTTCATTTTGGGTCATCTGTTTGTCTTCTATGTATGAGCTTTGGGACTTGATTTCATACCATAGATCACTCACAGGCTTCCAGCCGTCCCCCCCGTGGGATCCCTTGAGCCGTGTGTCACGGAGCGGATCAGGGCCGGAGCTGAGCAAAGCTGGGCCGTTTATTTGAGGGACAAGGGCTCGGTCACGCCCGCCTGCACGAACAGACCCTTTCCCGCCGGGGACGGGGCATCTGTTTGCGCGCTGACCCACGCTCTGAAGGACGGGATGTCGGTTACGCGTCTAGCCCCACGTAAGTCCTCGAAGAATTGCCGTGCCTGGCCGCTGACAGCGGCATTTCTCTGTGCCGCTCCATGCCTGGTTCAGGACACACTCTGACCATACGTCCAGAACATCTGACTGTGGGCGCTGGGTACACAAGGCAATGGACAGATGACGTGGCACAGAATTGTGCACTTGAAACGTGTCTAATTTTATTAACCAATGTCACTGTTGCTCACATCGTTTTAGCGAACGTTTTAGAGTTCCCATGTTCCCTGGAACGACCTTGAGCGGGTGGGGATTCTTCCTTAATCGTCCGTGGTGGGTGGCCGGAGGAGATAGGTTTTCCTTCTGGCGCCAGACGCGTCAGAGAAGTCTGCTCCAACCCTCGGTGCGCTTTGTGGGAGAAAAGGGAAAGGCGGAAATCGCCAGGCTTGTGGGAAGCAAGACAGGTTCTTCCATTTTTAGAAAAGGTTCGACGACAGTTGACAAAAGTATGCTCATTAGTTTCAGGGGTACAACCTAGTGATGAGACGTGTGTGTGACGTACGCAGTGACCGCCCCGGGGAGCCTGGTACGCGGGTGACTCCTTGTAAGAGCTGGGGGGCACTGAGCATTCAATGTGCGACATTCAGTGGGCGACAGTCCTCGGTGAAGGGTTTTGCACGCAATACCCCTTTCTGTCTTCTGGTAACGATGTACTATTGTGGGTTATCGTCTCCAACTTAGACGTAAATATTCCCAGGGTGCAAGCAGGGGGCCCGGAAGCCCAAGTTGGAGCTCTGAGGGTTACGTGGTAGCGCCCCCTTCAGGCGACGCCCGAAGTCCCCCTGTGCCTTGCAAAGCCTTCCAGGTCTGGCAGCAGGTCACAGGGTGACGCTCCGTCGTCTCTGGACACTTGTTTGTGGATGACCGCATGCATGAAGGCAGTGTGTGGGGTTTCATCCCCTCTGCACCCCACATTCACACCTGGGAGACCAAGGAGCCAGAGTTCCTTATTCCCCACTTTCCTTCTGTTAGGGTTGCAGAGTCTGGCCAGGAAACTCCCATTTTTTGATAAGTTTGCCCCTGTGGTGTGCCGTTAGATAACAAATTGCTCTCGAAATGGCTTATTTCTTGTATTTGTTTCATCCAGGCAACGAGATGAGAAAGCTTTGGAAATAAAACATTTCATTTATAAGCTACCCTGCAGCCCACCCTCGGTAATTCAGAACCATCATCTTGTATAAATTGGTATCATTACACCTGGAGAACCTTCCTGAAAAATAATATTTGCGGACCCCTGGCTTCGTCTGAGAGCAAGAATAATAATAGGGCCGTTGCTGCCGGGGGAGGGTGGTCAGATTGTTCGGAGAGAAATAGGTCAGACGTTCATCCGGGGTGGACCAAAGCAGGTTTACAGGGGTGAGGATGAGAAACACACTTTGTTCTTGTATTGTTCTGGGCTGATCACCGAGTGGTTTTCCATCCGAACCACTGTGAACCCACTTTTGCCCACCCTGTACGGTCAGTCTTCGGGAAGTTACATGGGGATCGGGCTCTGGGCTTCACGCATGAGATGCTGGCTTAGGACCTCCCCAGAATGGGGTCCAGACTGTGTCTTTCAGGGCAAATAAAAAAAACAGGACCCAAAGGAGACAGGAAATGGGACAGTTTCCGCGCAGATGAAGCCAGACAGTTCAGCGTTTGTCGGATGGCCTCAGCTAGGCTCTCTGGCAGTAAGCCCAGCCCGCTGCGTGAGGCTGCGGGTCAGAGTGACAGTCCGCGCTCGAGGCAATGAGTAGGGAAAGCGGTGGGACAGGGAAATGTCCCTGGGGCCGTTGGAAATGCAGGAGTGTGGAGGGCAGCCGGGAGGGGTGTGGGGAGAAAGGACGGAGCACGGAGCACGTGTCTCAGGAGAAGGAACCTTTGTGCTGAGTGGAGCTGCAGGTGTGTCTGAGGTGAGAAAGCCCGACGGGAAGGTGGGGGGGATGTCCTGTGGCAGCAGAGGGGCGTGTCTCCAGGAGGCTTTGGGGAGGAACGCCGCCCCCAGCACCCTGCGGGGCCCAGCACTGAGCCCACGGCCCGTGTTCAGTGTGGGCTGCAGAGACACGTGGAGAAGGCATGCATGAGCCCACGGCCCGTGTTCAGTGCGGGCTGCAGAGACACGTGGAGAAGGCATGCATGAGCCCACGGCCCGTGTTCAGTGTGGACTGCAGAGACACGTGGAGAAGGCATGCATGAGCCCACGGCCTGTGTTCAGTGCGGGCTGCAGAGACACGTGCAGAAGGCATGCATGAGCCCACGGCCTGTGTTCAGTGCGGGCTGCAGAGACACATGGAAAAGGCATGCATGAGCCCACGGCCCGTGGTCAGTGCGGGCTGCAGAGACACGTGGAGAAGGCATGCGTGAGCCCACGGCCCGTGTTCAGTGCGGGCTGCAGAGACACGTGGGAAGGCATGCGTGAGCCCACGACCCGTGTTCAGTGCGGGCTGCAGAGACACGTGGAGAAGGCATGCGTGAGCCCACGGCCCGTGTTCAATGCGGGCTGCAGAGACACGTGGGAAGGCATGTGTGAGCCCACGGCCCGTGTTCAATGCGGGCTGCAGAGACACGTGGGAAGGCATGCGTGAGCCCACGGCCCGTGTTCAGTGCGGGCTGCAGAGACACGTGGGAAGGCATGCGTGAGCCCACGGCCCGTGTTCAGTGCGGGCTGCAGAGACACGTGGAGAAGGCATGCGTGAGCCCACGGCCCGTGTTCAGTGTGGGCTGCAGAGACACGTGGAGAAGGCATGCGTGAGCCCACGACCCGTGTTCAGGGCAGGCTGCAGAGACACGTGGGAAGGCATGCGTGAGCCCACGGCCCGTGTTCAGGGCAGGCTGCAGAGACACGTGGAGAAGGCATGCGTGAGGAAGTGTGGAGTCAACATTGCACTGAAAGGCAGTTAGACATACCCGTGCCGTACATTTTCACCAGCTTTAGGGTAACAGGGAAACTGACTAGAGGGTACACAGCGCTATCCTGTATTCTCTTTTGCACACGACTTCCCTTGTAGTATCTCGTATTAGTGAGGTGCATTTGTTGGCCCTGATGAGCCCATATCGCGACGTGGTTTAATCAGCTAACAGCCATAGTTTACATTAAGGTTCACTGTTTAAATTGTACTTTCTGTGGGTTGAGACAAATGCTATTATTCGCCTATTTATCTCTCCCGCCAGCACTCCTCCCCAACCCCCTGGCAAGCACTGACCTTGGTACCGTCTCCACAGTTTTGCCTTTTCCAGAACATCATAGACTTATAATCACACAGTATGTACCTTTTCAGATGGGCTTCTTTTTAAAAAATTTTTTTTTCTTTATTGATTTTAGAGAGAGAGGAGGGACAGGGAGAGAGAGATAGAAACACTGATGAGAGAGAACATTCATTGGCCGCCTCCTGCACGCCCCCCACTGGGGATCGGGCCCACAACCTGGGCATGTGCCCTGACTGGGAATCGAACCGGCGACTTCTTGGTGCAGGGTCGACGCTCAACCTCTGAGCCACCCGGCCGGACAAGGGTGAGCTGTTTCGAACTGGACTGTTCTCTCCCCTGCAGGGCAGATCCTGAACGTTTTGGACGAGCTCGGCCTGGCGAACAACACGCTCGTGTACTTCACGTCCGACCAGGGCGCCCACGTCGAGGAAGTGACCTCCAAAGGAGAACGGCACGGAGGGAGTAACGGCATCTACAAAGGTGAGCTGCACACCTGGCCTGGCGTCCCCGCTCAGCCCCGGGCCACCTCTCCCTGAGCTCGGAGCGTTGGTCTCCTGACACTTTGCGCCATGCAGGACTCCGTGGCCTCCGGGGCGTTGAACAGGCAGATGGCGGAAGCGGCCATTTCTGCGGAGTCCCCCCGGAACTGAAAGGACACAGGCTCTGTCAAGATGTGGGATTGAAAATCGTGTGCCCTCTGTGTAAATGCAGCCCCCGGGTGTGGCTGATTAAAACAAGAGCCCCTTCCCGTGCGTGTGTGACCGACGGCCCTGGGATAGACTGGCCCAGCTCCCCGGTGTAACGCAGCACAGCTCGGTTGGCTTGTAGGTTTGCGGGTGACAGGTCGGAAATGGGTCCCACTGGTCTGCCATCCCCACGGCAAGGCCTGGGGAGAGTTCTTGGCCTTTTCCAGCTTTGGGGGGCCACCTGCTTTCCTGGGTTCGGACCCCATCTTCCTTGTGTCAGCCTGACAGTGGAGGACCTCAAGGCTGCCTGTCTCTGAGCTCTGCGCCGCGATCCCGTGTCCGTCAGTCCCTCCCTCCCCGGAGGACTCTTGTGCGGACGGGTGCTCCTCAGCCGAGCGCTGGGGCTACACCCGGAGAAACTCATTGTGAGCAGAAGGTATCGTAGGTCAAAAACGTGTCTGACCTCCCGGGCGCCGTGGCCTTGCTGATTTCTCCTGAGCAGGTGTCCGGGTTGCACCGTCGTAAAGTGGAAAGATCGTAAACCTCGGTACGTCTGAGTAGCGGGCCTACCCAGATGATCCAGAGGGGTTCCCCACTTCAAGACCCGGTTTTGTGTCATAGATGACTGTCTGCAGAGACGTAGCTCCAGACTGCGCTGCCTCCTGCATGCCCCCACTGGGGATCGGGCCCACAGCCTGGGCATGTGTCCTGACCGGGAATCAAACCGGTGACCTCTTGGTGCAGGGTCGATGCTCAGCCACTGAGCCACACCAGCCGGGCTAGTTCTTTTTTTTTTTTTATCCTCACCCGAGGACATTTTTCATTTATCTTCAGACAGAGTGGGAGGGAGAGAGGGAGTAAGAGAGAGAGAGAAACATCGATGTGAGAGAGACACATCGACTGGTTGCCACCCACACGACCCCAACCGGGGCTGGGGACAAACTGCAACCAAGGTACATGTCCTTAGAGGGAACCAAACCCGGGACCCTCTGGTCTGCAGACTGACGCTCTAACCGCTGAGCCAAACCGGCCAAGGCTAGTTCTTTTTTTTTTAATTGTTGAAAGTATTACAGACGTCCCCCCTACGTTCCCCCATTGACCCCCTCCTCCCCGCTCCCACCCCTCCTGCTTTCCCCACACTCATTATGTGTGCATTGCTTCTGCATAATGCATGTAACTTCTTTGGTTTATCTCTCCCCGCCCCCACCCCACATCTCTCTGAGGTTGGTTTGTTTTTTAAGAAACGTATCGGATATGTTGGAAATGTGTGGCTGTTTTGCTTGTGATAGAGACAGCATCCCCGTGGGACCCTGTGTAGTCTCGCCGATGCTGTCGTGCAGGACTATCCCTGTGTCCAGTTTAGTGGACGTCAAGGTGGCTGGACACGTTGTTACAATTCAGCGCCCAGGAAGAAAGACTCAGCTTCCTTCTGGCTGCAGGACAGGCAAAGTATGGCGTTCTGTAACGCCAAAAAAATGGCCAGATACCGAATTCTCCAAAGCTGAGACCTCAAGTGCACTTTCTTTCTTTTTGTTTAATTTATTTTTCTTTATTGATTTTAGAGCGAGAGGAAGGGAGAAGGAGAGAGATAGAAACATCGATGAGAGAGAACATCGACTGGCCGCCTCCTGCATGCCCCCCACTGGGGATCGGGCCCACAACCTGGGCATGTGCCCTGACCGGGAATCGAACCGGCGACCTCTTGGTGCAGGGTCGACGCTCAGCCACTGAGTCACTCCGGCTGGGTTTTTCTCACATTTTTTTAAAGGAGGGATAAAGATGAGGGAACTGATACGCATTATTCCTTGATTCGTTCTTCTTCCCAGTACGCAGACCTCACCTGTTACTGGCTTTGGGTGATACTCTGCCCCTCTGCATTCTCCTGGGCTAGGCGTCCCGTGGAGGACTGTTGAGGTGATAAAAATCTGGGTCCAGATGCGGCATAAGAACGACTGGCATAACCCCACCCCCAGCTTTCCTACGTGAGTTTCTCCTTTGCAAAGCCACTCGGCGGAGTCTGTGGGCTCAGGGGAGCAGCTCCCGGGTCCCGGGCGTCTCCTGGGCTTTTCCTGCTGCCCCCAACCTGCGGGTCGGTCTGAGACCTGCAGTTTCGCAGGGTGAGATCTGTGTGCACACACCTGTGTGTGTCCTGTGGGAGTCTAGAGTCAGGAGGTTAGGGTGCAGGGCTCAGCGTCGCACCGATGCCTGACACCCCGTCCTTGCTGTGCTCCCGGGACACGGAACACTCCGCTCTTTCCCGATCGCGGCTGCCAGATGGACGATGCATTTGGCATCCGTCATTCCGATGCCTCCGTGGTCACCCGAGCCACGAGCACCGCCGTTCCTGGGACAGCAGTGAGCCATGTTTTAAGCGGGCCGGGCATATTTTGTGCATTTCCATGGGCGCCGGGAGCAGGAGGGAAGAGACTCGGAGCCACAGCAACCGGCGAGCAGGGACGTGGGCTCATGAGCTCGTGGCTGGAAACGAGATTGTCCTTCCTGCAGCGTGCTCGCGCCCGGACACGGGCACAGAGGCGCTGATCGCCTGTTGGACGTTTTTAAAGGTTGCTGTTGTGAAAACACTGCTGTTACCATTTCATCAGCCTGCGCTGACTGATCCATTTCTTTCGGTTCTGACTGTAAATGAAGGATGGTAGGTCGCACACTGGTCCACGCCGTGGGTTGAGACTTGGCTGGCGGAGAGTACATCAGCTCGGACTGGCTGTCCCCAAAAACTGGCTGTGCACGGAGGCCGGGGTGGGCTTTGCCCCTGACACAGGCCCGGGGTAGGGTGGGGACGGGCTGCCTCTGTGCCCTTCTGGAGGGTCCTGGGGCATGCCAGGTGAGCAGACATCAGCCCCTCGCGGTGCCCATCAGAACTGTTGGGAGCATCAGGGCACAGTGTCCCGGACCTCGCCAGGACTTTTGTTTTCTTTTAATTTTTTTTTCTTTGTTGATTTTAGAGAGAGAGGAAGGGAGAGGGGGAGAGAGATGGAAACATTGATGAGAGAGAACATTGACTGGCTGCCTCCTGCATGCCCCTCACTGGGGATCAGGCCCACAACCTGGGCATGTACCCTGACCGGGAATCCAATCGGTGACCTCTTGGTGCAGGGTCGACGCTCAACCACTGAGCCACACCGGCCGGGCCAACTTTCAAAGTGGCTATGCCCTCAGCCATGGTCTCATGGACGGTCCATTCCCTGCACGTCCGGGTCGGAGCAGAGTCCCCGCCGCAGAGCACATGTGTGACATTGGAATCGTGACACCCCCGTGTGCCTGTGGATTTCCGGGGCACTGTCTGTGTGTGCGTGTGTGTGTGTGTGTGTGTGTCTGTGTGTGTGTGTGTCTCTGTGTGTGTGTGTGTCTGTGTGTGTGTGTGTCTGTGTGTGTGTGTCTGTGTGTGTGTGTCTGTGTCTGTGTGTGTGTGTCTGTGTGTGTGTCTCTGTGTGTGTGTCTGTGTGTGTGTGTCTGTGTGTATCTGTCTGTGTATGTATCTATGTGTGTGTGTCTGTGTGTGTGTGTGTCTGTGTGTGTGTGTCTGTATGTCTGTGTGTGTGTGTCTGTGTCTGTGTGTGTGTGTCTCTGTGTGTGTGTCTGTGTGTGTGTGTGTGTGTCTGTGTCTGTGTGTCTGTGTCTGTGTGTGTCTGTGTGTGTCTGTGTGTGTGTGTCTGTGTCTGTGTGTGCAGTGTTATCCAAGTTCACAGCACACTGTGCGTGCATCGATCGGCGTGCGTGTGAACGCTCGGAGGTGGAGAGACAGGCCGCCCTCTGCTCTGTTCCGTGGTGTTCCAGTCCCCGTATGGACACGGCGTGCCCGCTCACCCCTGCAGTGACGATCACGGCGTATCCCCTGCTCTGTCTCTCTGCCCAGAACGGCACTTGGGACCTGGGACGATTGCCGTGTAACCCACCCCGCACGTGCTGGGAATGCGGGGCGCGGGCGGGTCACCCCGCCGCCAGGCCCCAGAGCTGCTGCTCTCAGTCCTCGTGGTTACTGTCGCAGGTCCCCACACGGGGGGCTCCGAGCAGCACGTTCACTGTCTCACTCTCTGTGGCTGAGACGTCACAAGTGCAGCCGCTGGGCTGAGATGGAGGAGCAGCAGGGCCGTGTCTCTGTGAGGATTCTGGGGGAGCCTGTTCTCGTGCGTTTTTCGGCCGCTGGGTTCCTTGGCCCCTCCCCACGTTCCCCGCGCCCTTAGCCCCTGCCCCTGTCTGTCCGACTACAGCCTCTGCTTCTCCCGTCCCCGTTGGCTGCTCCCCCCTTTGGATGACCAGGACCCACTCAGAGACGCTGACACAGTGGCCCCTTTTGCCGTCGAGGTTATTGCACCCTCAGGTTTTGGGGAGCGGGGCCTGGACGCCCGGGGTGCTGTTATTGTGCTGACTGCGGCTGGCACAGCGTCGGAGCGGAACTGGCACACGGGCCCCAGCCTCGCTGACGTGCGCCCTCTGTGGCCCGGGACCTGAGTCTCCTGGTGACAGAGTCATTGCCCGGGAGCCCCGGTGGTGCGCCAGGTGGCGGGCACAGCAGGGAGCGGGCACGGCAGGGAGCGTGGGATTTCCCAGCCCGTTTTCTGCATGCTCCCCACTCCCTGAGCCCCTGTCATTGCAGCTGCTGGTCTTCCCAGGGCCGGCGTGGATGGGGACAATTCCTCGGAGGAGCCCCAGTGAGGGTGCCGTGCTCACCTCTCCTTGTCCCTCTGGCATTTCAGGGGGAAAAGGAAACAACTGGGAAGGAGGAATCCGGGTGCCAGGCCTTCTCCGCTGGCCGGGGATGCTGCAGGCCGGGCTGGAGATCTCCGAGCCCACTAGCAACATGGACCTGTTCCCCACGCTGCTCAGCCTGGCCGGCGCCCCGCTGCCCGAGGACAGGTACGTGACTCTGAGGCGCGGTGGGTCCTGCAAGTCTCTCCGCCGGCCGTGCTCTGCTCTCTGCGGGTGGCCTCCAGCCCGGCGCCTTCTCCGCCTCCAGCGACGGGGCTGATGGTCGGTCCACCCACGTAAAAGCCCAGCTGTGGGTCCGTTATCCCAGTGGGAAGGGAACTCCGGCCCTGAGTGGACGGTGGTCTGTAACGGCCACTCCCCTCGAGCCTTCGGCCGCTCCCGAGTCCCCAGTCTGTGCCCGGCACTGGCTGCTGAGGGGCAGCGGGGACGCGGCCCGTGAGCCCCCAAGTTGCACCCCACACCGTGGCTCGGGGCCCCACGCCGCCGCTCTTGGCTGCAGCAACAAGGAGCCAGCTGGCTTCCCGGTGAAGGGCCCGTTTCCCAGCATGTCTCCGTTCAGCAAGTTCCAAATGAGGCGTCTGTCTCTTAAATTTAAATACAACTTCCTGTGCCATTGCCAAGGGTTTCTGCTCAAGTGTGATTACCCATCGGAACAGTTTCAAGTGACGCCCGGGACGGAGTGTTTTCTCGAGTGGGGTGGCAGGCCGGGCGAATGTCACAGAGGCCGGAGGCAACTCTTGTTCCAGGCTCTGCCGGCGGAACCAGGAGGAAGGGGGACCCAGAGACAGGGACAACGGCCGAGCTGAGCTGAGCTGAGTCTGGCAGAGATTTGCTTGGCTGCCAGGGTTGGCAAGCCTGTGCATTGCCTGTACTGTTATTTACTGCTCTCAGATTTCTACCTTAGGTATGCCCCCCACATACACACATGCACACACACACATGCACAATGCATATATACACGTGTGCAATCATGCATACACGCAAGCAATTCTGCACACACACATGCACACACATGCATGCACACACATGCAATCATGCATACACACATACAGCCATGCACACATAGGAATGCACACTCACATGTATGCAGGCATACATGCACACATGCAATCATGCATACACGCATGCAATCCTGCACACACATGCAAATGCGCACACACACACACACACACACACACACGCACACACAAGAAAGGCAGCGTTGTACAGGTCAGCCACGCTCAAACTTTATGGTCTCAAGACCCACGGACACTCTTTAATGATCAAGGAACCCAAAGATCTTTTGTGGATGTGGGTTCTATCTATGGATGATTTTTGTAGTCACAATTAAACCTGGAAAGCAATGTTGAAACACACGAGCACCCAAGCACGCTTTTCACTGACCAGCAGACTGGTGACGTCAGCACCAGCCACGGAGCCACGCGGCAAGTCCACCGTGTGCTGTGGAAACAGTGGTGTGGGTCAGTCAAAGGACGTGTGGCGTTTCTGTGGAAAGAGTTGTGACCTGTGGACCTCCTGGAAGGGTCTCGGGGTCCACGTGGAGACTGGCGGGTGCTGTGGGGAGAACAGAGGCCCTGCAGTGTCTGTTTGAGCTCCTGTCTGGGCTTTCCTGCTGGTGAGTGTTGAACCAGCTGGGCCTCGGTTCCTCGTCTGGACAGTGGGTCCGTCACAGCGCTGACCTTGCTGGGTGGCCGTGACAATTCAACGCCTCAGAGCGTGTAAAGTGGATTCGAGAGAGCGTGGATATCTGCCGTTTCTCTCACCCCACGCTGAGAGCCAAGATGTCCATAGGAAGCACAGTTCCTCCTTCTTCCACACGTACTATTCACGCAGGACCGCGGAATTGCAAGAACATGAGGGCTGACGGGACATGTGAGATGTGCCCCGCTTACACCGCTCTCTGCTGCCTCAGTGACGGCAAAATCATTGGTGGTGGTAACTCGTCAAAAGTCTTCTCTCAAGCCAGACATTGAACTCCCATGCTGTCTACTCGTTGGCCCTCATTCCTACCCTTGGAACGGATCTCGGTGTCCATTCTTCAGGAACTCACACAGTCCCAGGTAACTGCATGAATTACATTCTCCTCTCGCTGCTCACCATGTGGAAAATCATCACGACGCTTTGCTTTTCAATAACTTCAAATGGTTTCCCATCCGACCGGGGAAAGGAAGGAAGGAAGAAGTTCACAGGCAAAGCGGGAAACTGGCTGCTGCTGGCACCTCCTACCCACCCCACTCGGAAGCTGATGGAGGCTTCTCTGCTTGTCTTCACCATCCCCATCACAGAAGGAAGCGGCCACCTCTCAGGAGGCCCAAGTGATGCGGCCGACCCTGTGTCATGGGTAGAACCCATTCTCGAGACCGAAGGCTCTTCTCATGATGAGAGTTGGCGTAAGTCAACCCAACGATATTGACTCTGGGTTGAGGTCCCAGGACCCATAAAATGCTACCCTCATTCTAGGGGCAGCGCAGATAGGAAAACAGAAATCTATGTCCAGGACGCTCGTGTGGAAATAAAATGAAGACGTACTATTGCATTTAAATCATGTGACCGACGAAGTCCCGAAAACATCGTTCTGATCTGCCCTGGAGACTGTGCCCTTCTGAAGCAATGGTTCTCACCTGGGGTGACTGCCCCCCCAAGGGGCCGTTGGCCAATGTCTGGACGCAGTTCTGCAGGTCTTGCCTCAGGCTGCTACTGACACCTGCTGGATGGAGGTCAGGGATGCTGCTGAACATCCTCCAAGGCGCAAGGGAGCCAACGGCAGAGCGTGGCCCAGCCCGCATGCTGCAGTGCTGAGGTTGAGAATTCCTGCTGGAAAACGTATTCTTATAGTGGAACACCTCCTCAGAACGTGTCAATAACAGCATCTGGACCACGTCCTCACACATAGATTCATCTGCAAATTCGATGCACAGATATCTACCCTTCGGGAAACAGCCTGACGTCCTCCCACCGTGCTGGGGGAGGTCAGCGTCCCTGATCTCTGGCTTCTGCAGAATGAAATGCACATTTCTCAGGAGAACAAACCCACTCAGAGGACTGGACCCAAGCTGTTGGACGGGCACTTCACGAGGTGCCCTCACTTTTTTCTCTGTGGTTCGTCGGCACGAGAGGGTCTCTGTTCAGAACCCGCCTCGTCGTCACCTGCCAACTTGGACTTCTCCAGAAGCCGTTTGTGACGACTGGGCACCTCCCTGACCCATCAGGGCTCAGTGGGAGGAGAAGACCTTCGAGGCAGGGCTCTGACTTGGGTGAAAAGAGCAGTGTTGGGGGTTCCGTATGAGAGATTTTCAACTGCAGGGTCTCGCCGCCGCTGTGACAGTAATGGTCTCATTCGACCCTGTGGTGTGGCCCTGAGACGCTCTCTGCAGTGGGTTTTCCGTCCCGCACACTTCAGTGACTCAGCGACACCGCTGCTCTAAAGAACTTCTGCTGGTCATCCCCCCGGGCGTGTTCAGAAAGATCCTTCCCCCGTGTCTGATTCTGGAAAGAAATGGAGGGCAGCCTTTTCGGGGATCCAAAATGTAGGCAACGAGGACGGACCTAAAAGGAAGCATCGCAGACCTAAGTAGGTGAACTCATTAAAAGGAAAAATCTGTGCATCTCATCGTCACAAGGAGATTGAATATTTTCACAGGCAGTCTGTGATCACGCAGAGAACGGTGACCTGCCCTAGTTGGTGAAATCTTTGGAGGACACCTCAATGCCGGCCGGAGACCATGCAGCTGGGAGGGGAAAAACAGGGCCCGAACACCCTCGAGAACCAATTAGGTTTTCTAGTCCATGATTTAAATTGAATTCGATTGTTTTTTTCAAGTTAGGAAAAGAAATCATTACTTTAATGCTCGATATCGCTTTTGTCGAATGAAGACAAAGGAAGGGGCTCAGGTCTCCCAAGTGAATGGTGCTCGCATGTAGCTACGTGTACCAACCTCTTCAACAGACCCCTACGCATAAGTCCCTTCTGCTTTGCAGGGTAAAAGGAAAAACTCTTTTTTTTATTATTTATTGATTTTAGAGAGAGAGGAAGGGAGAGAGGGAATGAGAGAGAGAGAGAGAGATAGAAACATCGATGAGAGAGAACATTGATTGGCCGCCTCCTGCATGCCCCCCACTGGGGATCGGGCCCACAACCTGGGCATGTGCCCTGACCGGGAATCGAACCGGCGACCTCTTGGTGCATGGGTGACGCTCAACCACTGAGCCACACCAGCCGGGCAGAAAAAGGCGAAACTCTTTATGTTGTGCAGGCATATACCTGATCTTGCTTTATATTCAGAAATCACAGTTCGATGTGGATGAATAGAAACAGTTTTTTCATTACAAAAATGACCTTCTGAATACTTGAGGTCCCGTTTACTAAAGATGCATTCTTTCTCCTAAAGATATTTCCTTTCCTATTACTTCTACACTAGAAATAGCACTTTTTTTTCAGTTACAGGTGATCTTCAATATTATTTTAGGTTAGTTTCAGGTGTACAGCATAGTGGTTACGCAATCATGTACTTTCTTTACAAAGTGACATTTCCGGTACCCACCTGGCATCATACAGTTATGACAATATTACTGACTGTATTCCCTGTGCTGTACTTTACATCCCGTGACTATTCTGTAACTGCCCATCTGTACTTCTCAATCTCTTCCCCTTTTCCATCCAGCCCCCGACTCCCCTCCCCTCTGGGGACCATCACTCTGTTCTCTGCATCTATGCGTCTGCTTCTACTTTATTTTGTTCTTTAGATTCCACATATAACAGGAATTGTATGGTATTTGTCATTCTCTGACTGATTTATTTCACTTAGCACAATACCCTCTAGGTCCATCCTCGTTGTTGCAAATGGTAAGATTTCATCCTTTTTGATGGGTGAGTACTACTCCATTGTGTAGATGTACCACAACTTTCTTATCCACTCCTCTACGGATGGGCACTTGGGTTGTTTCCATATCTTGGCTATTGTAAATAACGCTGCAATGTATGTAGGTGAGCCTATATTTTTTTCCAATTAGTATTGTGGGTTTGTTTGGAATCACTGGGTCATAAGGCAGTCCCATTTTTAATTTTGGAGGTAACTCCATATGGCTTTCCACAGCGGCTGCAGCAGTCTGCATTCCCAGCAACGCACAAGGGTTCTCTGTCTCCACATCCTCCCCAACACTCGTTAATTGATGTACGGATGAGAGCCACGCTGACAGGTGTGAGGTCCCGTGTTCTTAAATGGAACACCGCACTATGCTGGCCGATGCCAAGAAAAAAACAGCTGCAAGAAATAGTTGCAGAGCTGGTATCAAATAATGGAGAGTCGTTCTTGCCCTGGAGTGGTCGTGGAAAACAAAGCCTTCTCTGCACCTGAGGGAAGCGTGGTAGGGGAGGGGTCTGAGCCCTCTGCCCGCCTCCAGCCGTGGGGTCCATTGTCACCCCTGGGTCCCCGCACACTTCCCGTCATCCCTTCCTTTGTCCCCGCCCCGTGCGGGATCACGTCTCATGAAGGACCGAGTCTTTCTTGAGAGCAGTTCGAAAGGAACAAGGCACAGTCGCTGCCATTCTGGGATGGAAATAGTATTTCAGGGGACAAGCTGCTTCTGGATAGAAATGCCCGTCCGCCTCGACTCTTCCTTCCTCTCACGGCAAACAGGACGCGGGCGTGGGACATGGGCCCAGTCCGTCTTTCCTTCTTATTTTTAACTCACAATCATGGAATATTTTCAGTCCACAGACGTCCACGGAAGGCGTGATTAATTCCGAGGGTCGAGGCCACCAAAGGGCTAAGCAATAAGGCTGTAATTACACTGCGGGGTTTTTATAGCAACACCAAAATAGACCACACCAAGCTCGGGGGGTGCGGGGTGTCTCAAGAATGCTTACCCAAATTATATCACCAAGCGGAACTCCCAGTTCCCAATCCCTTATGAGAGGGCATTGTAGGCACGGAGTGTTTGTAATCAGAGGAAGGCAATCCTCAAGTTAAACGAAGTCTTCCAAAGAGCTCTCTTCTTCTTTCGGTGACGGTGGCCCCTGCCGCCGGGGACCTCCGTTCCTCTAGGGACTGTTAATGTAGCGTCAACTCAGAGCAGAATGGTAGGCTTTTCCCTGTCCTCTAAACTCCAAGTCATCTTTTCTCGCTGGTCACCTATGGTTGTCCGTGGGGAAAAGAATGCAATAATTAGTAAATAACAATACAGGAATGAACTGGATTGTACGTATTTACAGCTGTAAACCTACTTTTGCCCCGCTCTGTACAGTTGACCCTTGAACCACACGGAGGTTGGAGGGACAGCCACCTGCACAGTTGAAAATGCGGGTGTCACTTAAGTGATCGCTCATTCGTGGGTCCCCAACTGCCAGTTGACGTATGAACAAAGCAGATTTGAAATGCGGTGGGTCGAGCTGTGAGGGTCAATTGGAGGTCCGTGTGTAAGTGGACCGGCGTGGTACACACCCACGCTGTTCAAGCATCACCTGCGTTTGTATGGGGGCGCCATCCCGTCCCAGGGTGCTTACGTCACCCTCAGTGTCGTTTACCAATGAACTCGTTCTGATTTCACTGACGTCTGTCCAGTGCAAGTCTTCCCGTGCTGTATGCTGTCTCTCTTTAACCCCGATTGTCGGGTGTTCTCGTTCGCAATCGACCTGGGGTTCGTGAATACAGCTTTCTGTCTGCCAAGGCAGAAGGCAGCCGATGAGGCTCAGGAAAAGCAGCGAGGAAACTGTCAAGGGCACGGATGCCAGTCACCTGGGTTTCAGTCC
The DNA here is from genome assembly GCA_030848825.1 of Tadarida brasiliensis. NCBI lineage: Eukaryota > Metazoa > Chordata > Mammalia > Chiroptera > Molossidae > Tadarida > Tadarida brasiliensis. The sequence continues at coordinate 131,608,251 of CM061280.1, read as the reverse complement.
GGGGGCTCTTGCTAGTGGCATGACCTTGCATGGGTTCCTTACTTTTTTTGTATCGGTTACTTAATGATAACTAGGCAGCTCTCTCAGGCTCGCCTTTGTTGGAAGGACAGCTCGGGGGTCCGGGTGGGTTAGTCCCAGGACGACGGGGCCGCTCACGCCCTCACGCGCCCCTGGTTTACTCCACAGGATCATCGACGGACGGGACCTGATGCCGCTGCTTCTGGGGACAAGCCAACGCTCGGATCACGAGTTCCTCTTCCACTATTGCAACTTTTACCTGAACGCTGTGCGCTGGCACCCACGGAACAGTGAGTCGGCACTCTCCATGCTCTGCGGCTTGGTGCGGGCGTGCGCGCGCGGGTGGGCCTCCGGGGGCGCTGTGCTCTGCAGAGGCCGGGAGATGGCTATGTGCACCTGCGCTTTGCTTTCCACTCCTCCTCTCCTCTCTGATTCCTCCTGGCCCCGGAGTTGTCTGGGGGGACATCAGCGGACCTGGGCATTCACCCACGTGTATGCCAATGGGGACTCGTCTTCCGGAGACGAGGCTCGAGGTGCTCAGCGGGGCCCGGTGGTCCCTTCCTTCCCGCTTACCAGCTGCAGGCTCCCCCAGTCCCTAGTCACCCCGCCTTCCAGCCCTCTGCTCCGCGTGTGGCTGGCGTGTGCTTGCAGCTTCGTCTCCCTGGAAGGACTTTCCTTCTGTTCTTTCCTGGATGAGGCTGATCGATCCCCCAAACCCCACTGAGACGCCGCGTCCTCTGCCTGCTGTTCAGGACCTTCCCACGGTCCCATCGCTTGGCGCTCTCGTGCTGAATGGCGTTGAGATGCTCACCCCGTTCTCTCTCCCCAACCTCAAAGGTGGCGGGTCAGGACTCACCCATGTGTATTTCGTCACAGATGACACGGATTTCCTGGACGGGGGTCTTTAAAACCGGGTTCAAATGCTGGGGTGTTGTCTGGGCGTCCTTGAAGGCCTGCTCCGTATCGGTGACGGCGTCGGATGTGGGTTTCCGACACCGGTCTCCGAGCTGCGTGCTCAGAGCCTGGGAATGGGACGTGATCCCAGGTGTACTGATAGATCAGCTACCTTTTCATACGTTGCAGCTGAGAACCACAGTCATGACCATGTCACTGAGCTGCCCGAGAGTCTGTGCAAACCCAGCAGCTGCTTAGACAGCTGTCGTGTGGTCCAAAGTTAGCTGTAGGGGTTGACGTCCAAGTCACTCTTCAGACGTTAACTAGGTCTCCCCTTTCCTCTCTGGTGTTTGGGGGTTCGGCCCCTGGAAGCTACACTCTCCCCGGATGTCTGGTAACCTCCCAACCGATGTCTCATTCTTAAACTCACAGTGGCTGGCAATGCATCCCTCTCCCAGCCCTGCGTGTCCAGCCGAGTTATTGACGACGTATTGAAATCACTCCCTCTTCGTTATTTTCAAGTGGAAAGTGAGCCCCTTCGTGGTACCCACGGAAATGACCCCAGCGTTAGGCTGCGGAGTTTCTACTCTCCATGTGGGCGCTGCCTTGGGGTGCTCCCTGTTTGCCTGTTGAAGCCCTGGGTGCGCAACTGCAAAGCCCCATGGGAATCCTGTTTCTGTGTTTACGTGAATGGGCACATGTCGGTCGGACCATCCGCTAAGGGGGGCTGTGCTTCTCCCCACTTCTGTCTACACCGAGGCTGTGAAAGACGGGAAGAACCGAGTCTCTGGGACGCTCGGGTGTTTAAAGAAGTGTGATCACCGTGCTCTTAACTTTGCAGAACTGCATGGAAAGGGAGGAGCCCTCACCTCACTTGGAGAAGCCAGAAGGAACATAGTTGATCGGGGGCCGGAGAAGCGTATTGTGGGGGAGGAAAGAGGGAGCAGAGAGGAAGGCAGATACAGGAGCAAGTGGAAGGGAGAGAGTCGGGTTGGACAGGCAGCCGGCTCTGGGATGACGTTTGCTTTTTCAACAAGCATTTCCCCAAATGCAATTTCTCAAAATCTCAAACCAGCAACGAAAGAGTAGAAGTCAGTGGGCAACAATGCTGGGCTTGCTTAACGAGCTGCATTTCATGAGTCATCCTTGCGGCCAGGTTCCCTCGGGGCCTCGGGAACCAGGTTGCCGCCTTGGCGGGCACGCACGGCTCTGTGCTTAGTTAGTTGTGTGTATTTATGCATGCTCCGAGCATTCAGTGGGCACCTACTACGCGGTGTCTGTGTGCTGGAGCGGACGTCTGCCAGGGAGCAGGAGTTGTGCTGACCTTGTGAAGAGGGGCTGGGACGTCCAGCCGCCACCCCCACCTTGGTGGCCCAGTGTTACAGGGGGGCACTCGCGATGGCGGGTGTTACCGAAGTCTAGAGAACACAGATAAACCCCAGCTGCTTGGCTGAGTCGGCTGAGGTCCGAGTCTCCGCTGCTGTGAGATGGTCGGTAACCAGCGGACTGCAGGGCAGGGCACGTTCTGTGATTCTTAGGGAGGAGCGGGCCTCCAGGGGACCCCGAAATGCTTCATGAGAGAGGAGTGAGCAGCAGGGTTTGCTAACGGGCGGGGCTGGGGTGCCGCCGCTCCCACCCCTCTGTAACGTGAGGTCCGCCACGCCGCGGGGACGGACACCCCGCCGTCGGCCAACAGCGCCCGTCGGCCTTGGCGCCTCTCCTGGGACAGGGCGCTCTCCGGGCACCGGGAGCCGAGCGCACTGCAGGTGTTTCCAAGGTCCAGGGGCTGCTGTTCAGGGCCAGCTGGAGGCCTCCCTGTGACACCTCCAGACGTAGCAAGTAGTTATTTTCCAAAAACGCAGAGCTGGAATTCGTTGTGACCCTTTTATGACACGAATCCCTTTTCACTTCGGTGGACAGCGTCTGCTCTATCAGTAGTCACTCTGTCGTACGATAATTCTGTCATTGAGTCGTCTGAGCAGCTCCAGGGCCTGATTTCGTTAGGGTCTCCATTCCCATCGCATTTAGACAGAATGCGTAAAGGCGGGATCAGAGCATGGACAGACTTTCTTGCGTTGAAATGGCAATGCTGAGTTGGAATTTACCTTTCCACGAGTATTAAAAACGTTGGCCTTTGAACGTACGAATCAATGTCACAGAATAGAAAGGGACACGCAGAGACAGAGAACAGACTGGCAGCTGTCAGAGGGGAGGGGTGGGGGATGGGTGAGGGGGTGAAGGGGTTAAGGGACAAAAGCAGAGACACAGACAACAGGGTGGTGGTGACCACGGGGGCAGGGGGCAGGTGGAAGAGGGTGACGGAAGGAGACTTGACTTGGGGTGGTGAACACACAGTACAATAGACAGATGATGTGTTACAGAATTGCACCCCTGAGACCTATACCATGACATAAATGCTCACATCAATGTGAGCGCCCACAGACCATCTAGTCCACGGAAGTCCACAGATGTGGCCGTTGTGGTGTCGAATCCACGGAACCTCATAAATCCCGTCTCGTTTTCCATTCGAGTTTGTTGGAAACTTTTTTTTCTTGCAATTTAAAAAATCGCTTAAAACAATCACGAGAAAAAGCAGCCCATGAAAGAATTTATTCTAAAGAACAGCGTTCGTGTCCCGCTTTTTAAAAGGCACCCCCTTTCCAACACGGGAGATAAGCAGGTGGGAAATCCAGACGGCATCGGCATGGCAAGGAAAGGCAAATACTCGCTTTGCTCACTGTCGAAAGTTTTCAGTCAGTTACAGAGTTAATGTCGCCCCTGAAATGCACCCAGGAAAAGAGAGCAGATGTGAACATGTGTGCTTCTGTCTCGTGGGTGAGCCAGCGTGAGGGGGCTGGGCTGGGCTCTGGTCCTGTCTGCAATTTCAGTGGCTTCCTTGGATGCCCTTCCTGCTCTGATGATCTGAACTGGGTCTAAAGGGTCGGAAATGAAATGTGCAGGCGGACACCAAGCTGCCGTGGGCTGCCTGTTTTTAAATACTAGCAGCTGACCTTAAGAAAGACCAGCTCCGGCCCTGGCTGGTTTGGCTCAGCGGTTAGAGCATCGGCCCGCGGACCAGAGAGACCCGGGTTTGGTTCCCGCTAAGGGCATGTACTTCGGTTGCAGTTTGTACCCGGCCCTGGTTGGTCGTGCGGGTGGCAGCCACTCGATGTGTCACTTTCACGTCGATGTTTCTCTCTCTTCCTCTCTCTCCCTCCCACTCTATCTGAACAAAAAATGAAAAAAATGTCCTCGGGTGAGGATAAAAAAAAAAAAAAAAAAGAAAAGAAAAAAAGAAATAACACCTTTGAAGATGTGGATGCCGGGGTTCCGGGTGAATCACAGGACCCCTGTCTTGGGGTCCCTATGAAAATGAAACTCAGGCCTGTTCCTCTTGTTTAGCGGATCCCAAATGGTTCAAAGACCTAGTACAGACTATAAGCACTGTGTCTTTTTATAAAGGGTTTTAAAAATCCCAATGAGAAGATGAAAAAGGCCAACACCTGTGTGCGGCTGCCCATCGATTCTTCATAAAACAATTTCCATTCTGCGCACGTTCGAGGGAGCGAGCGGCCGCCCCTCCCGGGCCAGGATGCCTGAGCTCTCCGGCTGGCGCTGAAGCCCATCCCCCAGGTCACATCCGGGCAGCACAGCGCTAACTCGGTAATAGAGGCATCCGTGGGCACCGCTGGCAAAAGCAACTGGGAAATAGAAGCCCTTAAAATGAATTTGTTCCAGCAGCTTGCACTCTCGCAGGCTTTTATACACAGAGAGACGTGATGCATGCCAAGTCCTGAGCGCCCCGCAGGCCTGCGGTGTTCTCTGCCAGAGCTGGAGGGCTCCCCGCGCACAGCTCCGTGACAGCGCGTCCTGGCCGGCCCTGACCTGGGGCAGACTCTAAGTGGCTGCCGTGCGGCAGAAAAGAGTCCTGGAGGAAATCTGTTCCACCTGGGGGGAGAGGGGAACGAGAGGCCTGATAGGAATGTTAATGGGACCCGCTTCTCTTTGAAAGTCTGCTGGGGACGGTCACCGCGTCCGGGAATTGTGCCCGCGAGGCAGGCTGGCTCCGTCTGAAGGAGGGACAAGAGCTAAACATGTGAAAGGACACAGATGTTCCGTCCTGCCTCCCTGTCAGCTACGACACAGACCGGGGCCTCCCATGATGCAGTCACGTGTGAAATACTCGCAGTGCTGGCCGGGTGTCGGCCAGGTCTCCCCCAAACCCCAGACAGGCGAGGTCAGTGGCTGTCTGGGGACAGTGCACACACCCCCGGCAATTGCTTGGAGTTGAGTCTCTTAATTCATCTTGCGTTGATGAATTAAGTGAGTCGGCAGTGGGTCGCTAAATACCCGTAATTATAAAAGTCACCGTGGCCGGGAGACAGACCACAAAGCGAGTTAAGTAGGTGTGTGATGCTTGCTGGTGGGCAATGCCGTGGGTGTGTGTGGGAAACCGGAAGGGAAAACGTGGGAGGGACTTCACCCCGCACCTAACCCCAGTCAGCCCACGCGCGTCCTCTGCCGTGGTCCGCCACATTGTCACACCCAGGCCACGGCGTTTACCGCATCGGGGTGTTCGTGGAGCGGTCACCCTTGAGGACGTCAGGACCTCGGGGAATATACAGGAAATGAGTCAGTCACTGCATAATGGTTGGAACATCTCTTTCTGGAATGTTAATATTTGGGGATTTCATGGAACACAGAACTTACATTTTTGAAACAATTTAACTGTCCTTCTCTGGGGTCAGTAAATTCCTCGAATCTGGAATTTTTAACACCTTTATTAAGGTATAAAATACAGACCATACAGTTCCAATTCAGTAACTTTTAATATTTTTTCTTTACTGATTTTAGAGAGAGGGGAAGGTAGAGGGAGAGAGAAACACTGATGAGAGAGAACATGGATTGGCCGCCTCCTGCATGCCCCCCACTGGGGATCGGGCCCACAACCTGGGCATGTGCCCTGACCAGGAATCGAACTGGCGACCTCTTGGTGCATGGGTTGATGCTCAACCACTGAGCCACACCAGCTGGGCCCAATTCAGTAGCTTTCAGTAAACATAGTGTTCTACGAGTCTAGTCAAATCTCGGGTTAGAACATCCGTGTCACCCCCGAAGGTCGTGTCTGTTCCCTATGGGCGGTGGGTGGTGGGCAGGCCCCCCATCCGCAGTCACAGACTCACCGGAGTGTGGATTGGATACCTTGGGGCTTTCTCACAGCCGAGAAAATGAAATGCTCTCTGAGGCCCTGCATGTGTGATTGTTCTTGATGGTCATGTGTGCACGTGTGTGCGCAGGTGTATGTGTGCGCACGTGTGTGCGTGTATGTGTGCGTGTATGTGTGCGTGTGCGTGCATGTGTGCACGTGTGTGCATGTGTGATTGTTCTTGATGGTCTGTGTGCACGTGTGTGCATGCGTGTGCACGTATGTATATGTGTGTGTGCATGTGTGCACGTGTGTGCATGTGTGTGCCTGTCTGTGCACATCTGCGGTTGTACGTGTCAGCAGTGGGCCTACCTCTTCCTCCCGTCTTGTTTTAAGCGGAAACCCAGGCTGTACGTTTAGGACGTGCGTGTTGCAGTACCGGAGGAGCCGAGCCGGGAGCTTGTTGCCTCTTCATCACTGCAGATGCATCGAGTGCCCACTCGACATTTCCGAGCTGCAGAGTTGATGGCGCTGACATGACAGTCCTGTTTGAGTTCCACGCGGAAGCAAATAGGCCTTTTCCCCTCTTCCCACGAAGCATTGCCTAAAAGATTAGAGAGCGGGGGCAGTGAGGAGGGGGAGAGAGGGAGGGAGTGATCGGGAGCAAGGCAGCGATGCCGCAGCTATGCCGTGCGTGGGTGTGCACCGCAGCGGGTGTGCGTCCGGGTTTCGTCTGCGTTCCTGGCCGGTTGGGCCGGATCGCGTGCGTGGGTTTTCTGCTGTGAGCCTTGCGTGTGAGAAACACCCAGGTCGCAGCGCGATCGAAGGGCGGTGCCCCCACTTCAGCCCGGGCGGCGCGGTGCTGGTGCATGTTCTGCTGGGGGGGGGGGCTCTCATGACGCTCTCCCCGTGACCCCGGTTCTGTCCTTGTCGACCCCAGGCACGTCCATCTGGAAGGCCTTTTTCTTCACGCCCAACTTCACCCCCGAGGGCGCCAATGGCTGCTTCCCCACCCACGTGTGTTTCTGTCACGGACACTTCGTCCGCCGCCACCACCCGCCCTTGCTCTTCGACCTGTCCCGAGACCCCCGGGAGAGGAGCCCCGTGACGCCGAGCACCGAGCCCCGCTTCTGGGACATCCTGGCCGCCATGCAGGACGCCGCCGACCGCCACACGCGCACCGTGCAGGAGGTCCCCAACCAGCTGTCCCTGCCCAACCTGCTGTGGAAGCCTTGGCTGCAGATGTGCTGCCCCTCGTCCTCCGGCCTGTCGTGCCAGTGTCCCCGCGAGAAGCCAGGCCGAGCAAGGAGCCCTTAGCCCTGCTGTGGGGACACCCGGGCGCACAGTGTCCGCTCCGCCTCCTGCCTCACCCGGGCGCGCGGAGGCTCACTGTGCAGCCGGGTGGCCGGCACCTCGCACCGGTGCCCCTTCTCCACCTTATCCCCCCAGACCCCACCAAGAGCCCGCGGTGACCCGGGGGGAGACATCAGGGTTAGCTGTACGCAGAGGGACAATTGTGAGCGTGTGCCTTCCGTGGTCAAAGTGCGTGCACGCGTGTGCATGCAAAAGGGCAGGAAGCGGACTGTGCACCTGCCGTGCACACAGAGGTGAGGCCGGTGCGGAAGGCACAGGGCCTCGCTCGTCCCACAATCTGACGCGATGCCACGGCCGGCGGGGCTCCGCCGTCGTCCAGGGACGTACAGAATACGATTTAGGAACCGCCAGCAAATCTTCACCTATGCAAGTCGATGAAGGACACGGGACCGTCAGCTTTGCCAGTGAAAGATGCTGATACGCTCCCACGGTGGGCGGGAAGGCGACCATGATCAGTATTATTTAGAACACGCCAAACATTATGCAAAATATATAGACTGACGTAGGCACAGTTTACTTCTCTCCGCAAAAGAGGTTAAGAGATTTAACGTAGGGAACTAAATGGTTGTCACTATTTCATTAAAACCGGTGGACGCTCAGAGAGTCCTGTTAACGTGGGTCTCTCGTTCCAGACACTGCTGAAAGTCCGTGACTCCGTTTTAGACAACATTCTCGTTACAGAGTGCACCCGCATGGTGACAACGGCTTAGGATTATTGCTCATATTATAGGACAACAACTATTAAAAGCCGCTGTTACGGATTTGTTTTTAAACATAATTGTGTTCGGTCAGAGTTTAAGAAACTCGATGCCAACGGACGTTTCGCAGTTTACGATGCGGGAATGTGTGTTGCGGACGAAGGCCTTGAAGCGTGTGCCTAGATTACGCGAACATATATTTATGTATGCAATTAACTTTAATCTGTACGTGTTAAGAGCAAATGAAAGATACCTATAGCTTTAGAAGTCTCATGAGCTTGCACAAAGTATGGCCTCAGAGAAAGTTACAGCACCGGGATGTGTCCAGGTATTAAAAACCAGGTTTATGTGTAATGAACATTCACCATCTGAAAGTGTTGCTTGGAATGTACCACAGCAGAATGGAATTATTTTGTTCCGGAGAGACATAACGTTTCTTTCTGTAAAAAAAAAAAAAAAAAAATTGAATTTACTGGGGCGATGTTCGTTAATAAAATTGTAAAGGATGCCAGTGTACAGTTCTGTGACACATCAGCTGTGTGTTCTATTGTGTGTTCGTCCCCCGAGTCGAGTCTCCTTCCGTCACCGTTCGCCCCCTCACCCTCCTCCACCTTCCCACCCCCTTCCCGCTGAGAATCGCCCCCTGTTGTCTGTGTCCAGGAGGCTTTGCTGTGTGTTTGTTTTGCTAAAGACCCACTTGCAGCTACTTGCTTTCCCAGCATCTATGGTACTCATTCTCGTGACGTATCCAAATCCTCGTGGTTGCTTTGGAAGCGTGAAACACGTGGGGTGTTTTAAACCTCGTATCCCTAGCATTTCAACAGTAACGTCGAGACAGGCATTATCGGACAAGGTCAGGAACACCGCCTGGGAGCAGGGCGCGCCCTCCGCCCCGGGACGATGAAGGATTCGGGAAGGAAAGGGACCAAGGTCGCCCTGAAGGAGGCCCGGGGCCCACGGGACAGCAGACACGGGCGCGCCCCGTCTGTGTCCCAGGGGTGTCGTCGGTCACAGGTGCTCACCCAGTTACGTTGCTCAGAGCCGAGCTGTATGGTAACGGGACGTTAATAAAGCTTTCCTTGGCGATGCCGAAGGCTGTGTCCTGGGGCCCTGATGTCTCCAGCGCCACGCGGTCCCCCACTGTGCGGCTTGTTGACCGCGTTGCGCCCCCGTGAACACACGTTCCAGTTCAAAACACACGTAGCGTCTCTCACGCTTCAGGGACGCGGTGAGACACGCAGACATGGGCAAGAAACGAAGTCGCCGCGAGGCCAAGTGACTCATCTCACACACTGTGTTCAGCCTTTCTATGGCTCACCAAAAATGTCTTTATTTTATTTTATTACGTATTTTTGTTAATCCTCACCCAAGGATATCTTTCCACTGGTTTTTACATAAAGTGGAAGGCAGGGAGAGTGAGAGAGACACATCGATTGGTTGCGTCCTGTACGACCCCAGCTGGAGTGAGGGACCCATCCGGCAACCCAGGTACCCGCCCTCGAGCAGAATCAAACCCGTGACCCTTCGGTCCGCAGGCCCACATGCTAACCACTGAGCCGGACTGGCCAAGGCTGTTTTTTTTTTAAACACTATCCCCAACACCCCCTTCCACTTCGACAACCATCAGTGTGGTCTTTATATCTATGGGTGTGTTTCTGTTTTATCGGTTATCTATTTTTAATTTATTTATAGTAGTTATGATCTGTTTCTTTTACATCCCACATGTAAGTGGAATCATACGGCATTTCTCTTTGCGTGTCTGCCTTATTTCATGAGCATAATGCCATCCGGATCTGTCCATGTTGCCCCAGAGGGCGAGATCCCACCCTTTTTCCTGGCTCAGTAGTACTCCATTGTATGTATGTACCACATCTTCTTCATCCACTCATCTACCCATGGACACATAGATGTCTTAATTTTTTTAAGTATTTTACCTTTATTGATTTTGCAGAGAGAGGAAGGGAGAGGGAGATAGAAACATCGATGAGAGAGAACATGGACTGGCCGCCTCCTGCATGCCCCCCACTGGGGATCGGGCCCACAACCTGGGCATGTGCCCTGACCAGGAATCGAACCGGCGACCTCTTGGTGCAGGGTCGACGCTCAACCACTGAGCCACAGCAGCCGGGCTAATGTGTTAATTATTTTAAAAATCAGATGTAGGAAACACTGACCATTTGGGGGCGGAAGGCGATATGTACAGGGGTACCAACGGAGTCCAAAAACAGCGTTTCAGTGTTTCATGTTTTTCGGTAACACGCCTGTATCTTACAACATCCCTGTAAGTTGTTGAGGGCGTGGTTCCCGAGCGTTTTAGTTGCCATGTGGTCGGGTGAAGCCACTGCTTGCCTCAGAGGTGTTTGCAGCAGAGAGGTTTGAAGACTGTGACGTTAGATACCAAAAGCCTTGTTCTCTCCTCTTTGGACTGGGTTCTTAGGAAAACCCCGGAGTTGGGATAAACCCCCCGAGCCGTGGGCCGGAGAAAGAAGGTCAGGGGTGCGGGGCCGGGCGGAGGGTCTCCTTCGACCCAGCGATTCTAGACAAAGCTCAGCTGTGTCCACAGGAAGGTGGCAGGTGACGGGGACAGCAGAGTGGGGGATGGGTGGACGAAAGACGCTGGCTGTGTAGCGGTTCCTACGGCTTTCCAGTGATCTGAAAGGTGCACCTGCGTCCCTCCTCTGCATCCCTGGCAAGAGACATGCGATGCACCTGGCCGGTGTGGCTCCGTGGGTGAGCGTCGACCCTGCACCGAGAGGTTGCCGGTTCGATTCCCAGTCAGGGCACATGCCCAGGTTGTGGGCCCGATCCCCAGTGGGGGGCATGCAGGAGGCGGCCAATCGATGTTCTCTCTCATCGATGTTTCTATCTCTCTCCCTCTCCCTTCCTCTCTCTAAAATCAATAAAGAAAAATAAAATTAAGAGACGTGTGATGTAACTGGTGGACTCGCTGTCTGGTTCTGCTTACCTGCTGTCCACCTGGCTTCCTCTGGGCCTCCCCACCTGCCTAGACAGTGTGCATTGGAGACTCGAGCGCCCTGCGCCCGGCCATCCTTGGTTTCCAACGCCGTGGACCGTGCGTCTTGCTGGACGACCTGTAGGAACGTCCCCTAATGCCCTGTCTTGGTGTGCGGGGCTCCGAGTACAGTGAGCGGAATGGACCCTGTTTCACAGTGCTGAGTGCTGTGTTAGGGGAACCTTTGTCATGAAGGGAGTGTCTGCTTGCCGAATTAGAATACTGGGGACTCGAAAAACATCCCTGTGTGCGTGCAAAGGACATGTTATCATGGGGTAGCTCTTTGTCCATCTGCTGAGAAGTTGATGGGCCTTCCGTGGAGGAGACCTTCAGATGTCTTCCCTAAAAAATGCTTCAACTCCTGTCCAGCCAGTGTGGCTCAGGGGTTGAACGTCGACCCTGCACCAGGAGGTCGCCGGTTCGATTCCCGGTCAGGGCACATGCCCAGGTTGTGGGCCCGATCCCCAGTGGGGGGCATGCAGGAGGCAGCCAGTCGATGTTCTCTCTCATCAATGTTTCCATCTCTCTCTCCCTCTCCCTTCCACTTTCTCTAAAATCAATAAAGAAAAAAAATTTTTTTAAACGTTTGTCATGTTTAGTCCCGTTTAATTGTATGTTCACATTTCTTTACAATCTACTTACAGTAAGAAGATTATCCAGAAGGGGCAGTAATGCCATGCATCCTGCAATTAGGACTTTGAACCAAGACTTCAGCATTTGAATCGTGGGCCCTTTTCTTCGCCCCCATGCCGTTGAGTGAATCGTGGTGGTGAGAATCGGATTGCGCTGTTTTCCGTGACAGTGTTCGGAAGGGCGCTGGGTGTCCGGCGAAGGTGTACAGCCGTAGACAGTTTCCGCCACAGCACGGCAGCGGTGACGTTCCCCAGGCCTGAAAACAAACGGTCCTCCTCACGCGTGGTTGTTCAGATTCCCAGGGATGACGCGATAAGTGGACCCCACAGAAAGGAGGCAGTTCCGTGTGGCGATGGGAAGGGGTGGGAGGCGGGAGGGACGTGGGTGGGAGATCGGCAGAGACGGAAGCATCCCCACTGGTGTTCACGGTGCATTCCCTTCCGAGATGAGACACCAGCGTCTGGGAATCCTCCTCGCCATCGGCCCAGTTCCGTAATCACCGGGTGCCAGTCTGTCTGCAGAGAGCACAGAGAATGCAGGAGAAGGCCCCCGATGAATGTGTCGTGCACATGACAGTTGAGCCCCAAGGTAGAGAGCAGAGTGGAATTTCACCCCTCACCCTCCTGTCTGTCCACGGTGTGCCGGGGTCCAGTGTCAGCTCATCCCTTACCGTGCCTTAAAAAGGCATATTTCTCTGCAAACGATGCTCCGTGGGCTTCTCGGCTGCACGCGGGTTCTCTGGAAATGGGAGAAATTGCTTGTGAAGGTGCAGAGGTCTGTTGTGGGGAATGACCGGGCGCTTGGATGGTGCTGCAGGGACACCGGCCGTGAGCAGCGTCCCCCACAGATGGCGTGCTGCTCTGTCCGGGAATTCTCGGCGTCGGCACACTTCTTCCCGCAGGCCAGGCGGCCCGGGCGACGTGCGCGGAAGCCAGGCGTACTTCGCGTCGGCCGCCCGTTCTGAAACGTTCAGTAACCGCTCGGAAAGGGACCTGTCCTCTTTGCTCGCTGGGGGCCTCCTTGGGTCGGCGTCTGCGTTCTCCAATACGAACACAGAGACTGACATACCGTGGAAGGAAAAGGATGCGACCCGGCGAATTCATGGACCCCTAAATCACTGATTTGGAGAATTTAACTCCAATGTCACATAATTCCGTTCTTATATCCTCAGGAACTCCTGGGGCAGAGAGGCAGGGTGGAGACCCCCGCGACGGCTGCGTGGGAAGACACCGTTGTGATTCCACCCGCTGATTTTATGGAGCGCACGTTAATTGACAGGATTACGCACGGGAAAGTGTTTCCGGCAGGTGCGCAGAAAGAGGCGTCTTGATGAATCTCTCCTGCAGTTTTAATTGCAGTTTGTAAGGACGAATGCAGACAGCAGCCACGCTCGAGCCCATGTCCTGTTGAGCCGGTGAGTGTTTTCCTGGACCGTGAACGCCGGGTCTGCCCAGGGAGGGAGTTAACGACATTGCCCTGGATTCTGCTCTGTCCTGGCAGGGACACCCAGAGGGCTTTCCAGCGCGCAGCTCAGTCCTCCGATCAGTCTGCGGTCCCTCTTAGCTGCCAACACCGTCGGCTTTACGAGAGCGAGACGTCTTCATCAAACACGAACGTGCGACAGCAATGTCCGTGGCGGACCCTGAACACGTCGCGTGTGTGCGTTCCGTGTGAGATTCCAAACGGTCACGTGTGCATAAGCTGCACGGCACCGCCCTGGGCTTTGGGGGAAACGGAACGTGCTTTTCATCTGCCTGTGAAGCCTCAGCAGTGTGGAAAGAAAGCTGAGAATAAATAATGTCATTGGGTTTCTTGAGAGAGGCACAGATTAAATTTGTGAGCTTTTCAAACCCGGTCTCATCTCTGCTCCTGCAGTTGGGAACACAGAACAGGAAGACTGCATGGCAGTTGCTAACCATATTTTTTATTGAATGTATTGGGGTGACGTTGCTTAATGAAATTATATAGATTTCAGGTGGACAATTCTACAATACATCATCTGTACATTGTATGTGTGTTCACCGGCCCAAGTCAAATCTCCTTCCATCACCATTTATCCCCCTTCACCCCTTTCCCCTGTTGCTAACCATATTTAATTTTTTTTCCTTCCTTTATTCATTTTAGAGAGAGAGGAAGGGAGAGGGAGAGAGAGATAGAAACATTGATGAGAGAGAACATCGACTGGCCGCCTCCTGCATGCCCCCCACTGGGGATCGGGCCCACAACCTGGGCATGTGCCCTGACCGGGAATCGAACCGGCGACCTCTTGGTGCAGGGTGGACGCTCAACCACTGAGCCACACCAGCTGGGTGCTAACCATATTTTTAAATAATATTGTGTTGTAGAAAATTCCAAGTCAACACAAAGGTGGAAAGACTGTATGTTGAGTTCCAGACAAGAGGTCAGCGTTCGGTAGCCCTGTGCCCGCCTGTGACCCCTTCCAGACCCCGTCCCCCAGCCTGAGAACTGTTCCCCGTTGTGCCAGTCTTCAAACACCCTGTCGTCACAGAATTTAAAATTGTGCGTAGTCATCTCTGAGCAGAAAATGCCTCTCCCAAGGCTTCAGGGTATACGGCACAGACTGCTGTAGTGTTGGGAGGGTGTGCATCGTCACAGGGATATGCAGGGAGGGAAATGGATTTAGTCAAGACAGGAACCGTCTCAGGGTTCTGTGCATGTGAGACCATCTGAAGACGTCATGGGTGGATGCCCACACCCATTTATTCAGGTCGTTTCTGGAGGGTTGACCTTTTCCGGGGCTCCGGTGGCCGGCCCTTCTGCCTAGGTCAGCTCGGGGGGTCTAGGCTGGGCTCTGGACGAGCAGGAGGACCTGGCGTCGCAGGTGGGAACTGCAGGGGTCCCCTCCGCGTGGGCCCCGCATTCTCCGTGATTCCAAGGCCTTCAGCATGCCTGTGCGGACCCTGGATGCCACACCAGCATCTGCTAGCTGCTTCCTCTCGACCCCACTCACGTTCCTTGGCTAAACGCAGATGCAAGAGGTTGGTCAGGGCCCCTCAGCCTCTAAAGGGAGGAACGGCCAAGCCCCGTGTCACTGGGACCTGCACACAAGACAGAGAAGCAGTGACGAGTGGTACAACCCACTTCATCAAATTAGAAGTTTCCCCAGGGAAAACGAAGGGACATGACGCCGACCTTTGGCCCAGTAGGGACCTCCGGAATTGCTAAAATCGGTTATACAGCTGGAAAAAGTCGTCAGAAATAGCTTTATAGAACTCTGGGAATCGCCCAAGGGCTCTGAGCAGTCTGGGGAGCACTTACAGGGAAGACAGCCTCGGGGGGAGCCCGGCGCGTGGTGCTGTTCTGACTTCAGCCGGCAAGGTGCCAGCGTGGTCTTTGAAGGAATCACACCTTTTGGGACCCTGTCTTCTTCGTCTGAGCCAGCCAGAAAGGGCGGCCACTTGTGAGACCATCCTCCCTACATAAAAACACCCTCACGCAAGTAATGATTCCGTAAGACTCGTGAGGACCTACATTTATACGTCTAGCGCGTTTATTTACTTCCTCGGGTAGCTGCAGATCTCAACTCCGTAGCTGTCCGGTGTCACGGACACGTGTGACCACTTTCTGTAGAAAATAATTTCTCTCTTTTTTTTCAGGGTATTCTGAAATGATGCGATCATCTCATTTCAGATCCTAAACTTTCTCTGGGTCTCAAATCCCAAATGATGTATTGGTGTGTTTGGAAACTTAGGTTTCTTTAGCACTGAAAAAATCAAAATGCAAACGTAGCTAGCTGTAGGAATAAAAACACTGCAACCAGAAAGGAAAAAGTGATTTTTTTCATGTTTTTTTTTTTTGCAGATAACGGCCTTAAAATAGCTTTAAGTCCCGTTGCAAGATAACAGGAATAGAGCTTCGGCCTAATTAAAATCATCCCCGATGATATAGAACACGCGTTCGACTCTGTTACCCCAGAGATCACCTACTTGGGGTTTGTCGATGATAATTAAACTTTAGTCGTAAAATTAAAGCCTGGAAAAGGGGGGAAACGATTGTCTGTGTTTCTTGTGGCCGTGTAATCGAATTGATGAGTGAGTTGTTCCCTTATGGGCTGAGCTGGTTTTGCATTTGGGGGATAAAGGCGCGATTTCCCCAAGGCGTGCAGCACGTGTGATTTCCCAGGGGCGCCTGGAGTCACTGAGACAGGTCCTGCGGCCGGGATCCCCAGGCACGAGCCTGGCTGTTGCTCTCCTATTGACCCGCAACACTCCTCCCAGGAGGACTCACGTCAGGTAGACGGTCAATGCGTGAACGTCACCCTGCTGGCGACTTAACAACGTCACATTTCTCAGGCACGTAGAAAGTGGTTTAGGAGGGTACACGTGTACGTAGTTCCGAGCGTGTGGCTCGGTGGGTCTGTTCAGAGCAGACATGGACCCGCCCGGGTTTCTTGTCTTTTTCCTGCCAGCCGCTTGGCGTGGAGGCCACTTGTGGGCGACCTGGGGTCTTCAGCTGCCCGCGCTCCGGGTTCTTTCCGTTCACGCCACGAGGCAGAGAAGCAGAGTCGCAGACGTTCAGGGACGCGGCTGAGCTCTGCCCCCTTGGGCGTGGAAACGGTCCTGTTAGTCAGCTCTTGTCACCGTGGTGCCGTGTAACGAGCCACTTCGAACGCAGCGGCACACAAATACCCTTCACCCCTGGCCTTGTGGGTCCGCGGGCCATCTCCTGGGAGTCACGTTGCTACATAAAAGTAACCCTTACAGACGAGGTCAAGTTCAGGGGTGTAGGGGGGAAAATGAGGCTCCAGACAGACGGGACCGTGGTCTGGAAACTCTCATTAAAGGGCTCGGCCTGTGTTCTCACGGCCGAGGGATGGGCCACAGGGCATTATGCTCACTGAAGTAACTCGGACAGAGAAAGACAAGTACCATGTGATTTCACTGATATGTGGCATCTGAAAAACAAAATAAACAAACGAGCGAAACAGAAGCAGACTCATCGATACAGAGAATATTCTGAGGGTCGGCGGATGGGAGGGGGCTGGGGGCTGGGTGGATGGGCCAGTGAAGACCCTGGAGTTTTAGGAGTACACATGGGTGGTTACAGAATAGTCATGGGGATGGAAGTACAGCGTAGGGCATACAGTCAGTAATGCTGTATTAACTCTGTGTGCAGCCCGGCCGGTGTGGCTCACTGGCTGAGCATCGACCCATGCACCAAGAGGTCACCAGTTCGAATCCAGGTCAGGGCACATGCCCGGGTTACGGGTTCGATCCCCAGTAAGGGGCGTGTGCAGGAGGCGGTGAGTCGACGTTCTCGCTCATCGATGTTTCTCTCTCTCCCTTCCTCTCTGTCTATAAATCAATAAAGACATTTTTCAAAAATAAAATCACTGTGTGCTGTCAGACGGGTATTTTATTCATCGTGGTGATCACTTTGCACGTTGCGTGAATGTGTGTGTGTGTGTGTGTGCGCTCAGTGGGGTTTTTCATACGTGTGAACCACAGAGGCACAAAGAGGACAGTGTGACTGAAGTCGCAGCATCCAAAGGCCTTCAGAGAAGGGCTCCAGCGTTTCTCAGACGTGAAACTCGAGCCTGGTTCCCACACCTCCATGGCGCCTCCTGAGCCCGCGTGGGTCCGTGGACGGATATAAAACTCCCAGGTTCTGTCATTCAAGCCAGGAAGTCCTCGCGCCACTGTGCGGACGAGCGTGCCCAGGCCTCCTGGAACGGGAGGGAGGAAGCCCCCGTGTGAACAGGATTCTGTCCACGCGGAAACGGGGCCTCGTGCCTCAGTGACGTCCACGTTCCGGCTCAAAGGAGAAAAGTAAAGCGTACGCCGGACTCGCCCTTCCGGAGTAGAAAGCGTCGTTTTTGCAAGAGGCTCCTGTCTGCGCGGGAGGGCGGAGGACGAGGTGACCCCGGTTCCAGGGGCTCAGCTGGGGTGCTCCTTGCCTCCGTCCCACGTCCCTCCCACTGAGCGTCCGTGTGTCTCACAGCACACAAACCACGTCAGGGTTGTAAATGAGTCCAGGCCGCAGCGCATGGAGCGGACCAGTGGCTGTTGGAGATGGGTGTCTCTGCCCACGCAGACATCTTCCAGGAAAGACGGCCGCCCTCCCTTCTCCTCACGGGCCCCGCGCGCCGTCCAGAGGGTCCACGAGGACATGCACAGGGGGCAGCGGGACGGGGGGCGGGGGCGGAACATGCCCGCGTGCTCTGGATGAGTTTCAGGTCCTCACTGCACCTGCAGCCGCTTTCCAGAGTGGCCCTGCCGATGCCCCTGTTCAGAGGCCGTGCCCACTGCTAACTGGGTAACCCCTCTTCCCTGCCCTCAGACCCCGACGACACGGGGGCCACCAGGAACAGACACACACCTGCACAGGGGAGGTGTGCTCTGGAGGCGGGGTGAAGGCAGCTGGGCCGGCAAGGGTTTGATGTGGGGACCTCGGGAATTAGGCGTGTGTCTGCACACGCTGCAGCCAAGACGCCACGAGGGGTCTCATCGCGGAGACGGTGGAGCCCCCTGGTGGCTGCGGGTACGAGAGAGACGCCAGGTGAGCAGGGCGAGGTGATCTGAGGGGGAACCCCGTGGAACAGGCAGAAAGAGAAACGTTGAGGAGCTGAAACTGAGAAAACAGAGGGGGGAAGATGTCTTTCTACAAAAACGCGGATCCATTTCCAGCTCCCCCGGGGGCGGGCTGCCCTGCCTTTGCTGTCTGCGTTTCGGGAGGTTTCCTGGAAGTACCACCATGGACGCCCCACCTCTCTGCCTGTACGTAGAGAGAGACGATTCCTGATACTAACCACAACTAACAGCCCCTTGATTTTGTATCCAAGTCACCTCCTGTGTACGGCCTGCTTCCTGGGGACCAGGCAACATTCAAAAAGCTTTGTGTTCTTTGTCAGACCTTCATTTCCTGCTATTTTGCAAAACCACATGGAGCACTTTATTCCCACTTTGCACATGTGGACGTCACCCTGGGGAAGGACAGCGCGGTGCCCCACCCCCGTGGAAGTGCGTGTTTCGTTGCCGTTCACACCTGGCCGTGAGTCACGCCCTCAGACTCTGCACCGCGCCTCAGGTCGCACGGGCTCGTGGGCAGGTGTTAGTGGACATGGTGTGGGAGGAGATGGGAATGTATACGTGGTTTCTTCCACGTGGCAATGAGTCTGTTTACGATACGAGACGTTCCACTGTCCTGGGACAGCCGTGAGACCCACATGACGTGAGGACAAACATTGACAGCAAGCCAAGGATTTGCAGTCCTTCCAGGGCAGCCCTACAGGAAGGAGAAAGGGGAAGCTGTACCCATGAGGCAGAAGTCCACCGAGATAAGGAGCCGTGGTACCTGACTAAGCAGGAACGTTGCTCCGTCAACGGGAACTGGGCCAAGGAGTGGAGTTGACTCAGTCGAGTGCAGGGTGACCGCTGAAGGCGGAGCTCACCACTGTGGGTGACCATTTCGTCCCTGGAGGGTTATAATGTGCTGTGATAAATGCACACCTGCGCGTGTATCGGACTGGTTGCAGTACCGACACCGTATGCACGACACCGTTTTCCAACACTCTTTGGCCATCCACAAAGACCAGGCATGCTTGGCCGCCCTTGATAGACTTCGCGACCTTACCCACGTGCATCCCATCCCAGCGGCTGTTCTTACTGGGGTCCCTGTTTCCATGTCTCTGGGGCGTTGCCCCTTCCCTCTTTCTGGAGTCTTACTGCTCTGAGAATATGGAGTCACATTGGCTGACACACCCATATCAGTTCCCCCTTCGCCTCAAATATCCTCTGTGCCAGTGCATTTGACTCTATTTGTATCTTGGAAGACTTCTCAGGAAGGTGCACCTGTTCTGACAGGCTCTTAAGCTCTCGAATGCACCCACGTTCACGCCTCTAGGATCTTGGTCCATCTGGATGTTTCTTTTGTAACCTCAGCGCCTTCCATGTTGCACCGTGGCCTCTCACCAGATTTCCCGCTTCTAAAGATTCCCTTCAACCCTCCTGCCCTCGTACACCAACGCACCATCCCATGCTTTGTTGCATCCTAGACGCTGTCTGCGTTATCACACAGAGGCCACCTCCGTTGCTTTGGGGCTGGCTCCTGGCTGGCTCGCCCTCGAAGGGAGCCAGGCTCCTTCTCAGCTGTCCGCTGGGAGCTCTCCAAGGTACCTGGAGGTCTTTTCGTTGCCAACTTGAGTGACCTCCTTTCTGGTGCATTTAATGGCACGCCCCCCTGGTATTTGACACTGCTGACCAGCTGTTCCTTTTTCCTGCGTGGGTCTGTGACATCACCCTTCCCCAGCCCTCATCGGACCACGCGATCCTTTGAGGAGCTCTCTGTGTGCTTTTTTCGCTAGTCCTTCCTTATCCTACGTCATGCTGCCTTCCTGGCAACTGTAGGGATTGCCCCTGGAACTTTCTCAGGCCGCACTTGTTTCTAATTTAAATTTTATTTTCCCATTACAGTTTACAGTCATTATTATTGTGTGAAGGCGAAGGGAGTGGGAACTACAGACAGGGTGTAAAGTACTGCCCAGGGAATGTAGTCAATAATATTGTAATAACGGCGTATGCACCAGGCTGGGTCCTGGAAATATCGGGGGGAACCCTTTGTAGACTATGTGACTGTCTCTTCTCTCTTTTTGTAGTCTGTCCCGTCTGTAACTACGTCCTCTCAGAAATCACTCCCAAGTCCTCTGACTCGCTCTTATCTTTATTTGAAGTGCGGTCGGTATTACAAATTCCTCGCTAGATACTTCAAACTCAACAATCCTGAGCAGAATTAATTAACCTCCCTTTGCCCCGAGGGGGCGAACATCCACACCGCCCTGCTCCTTCTGTCCTTAATTGCATTACCATCTTTTAATTCGTTTGGCCTCCAAATATTGAAGTCACCTTTTCTCTCTCCCACAACTCTTCATTTAATTTTTATTGAGTTCTGTTGAGTCCACTTTAGAAATATCTCTTGAACTTGTATGCTTTTATTGATTCCAAGTGCCACTCTGTTGGTTTAGGGTCCTGTCATCTGTTATCCAGATTATTTTGGATTGATCATCCCTCCTCCAGCTTCTTCCCACTCGACCGCACACATGAATGCTAGGAGTGTTTTTCTTGACATTCATCCCCTAACCTTATCTTCCTGCCTCCATTTGCTTGTCTCTCCCTATTTTTTATGTCCTAGCCCCACTGGGTGACTTGCTGTTTCCTCTCCTTGATGGTGGCCGTGTGTCTTGGCTCCTGACACATCCTTCTGTCTGGAATGACTTTTCTCCTTCCGCCACTGAAGTCCATATTAGTTTTCTATTGCTGCCATAAGAAAAAAAAAAAATTATCACAAACTTAGCAGCTTACAACGTCACACATCAGTCACCTCTTAGCTTTGTGGGTCAGGGTAAGGGGTGGCGAGTTGGTTTGTTTCTCTGCTCTGGGTTTCATAACGCTGAAATCAGGATGATGGAGAGTCTGAGGGAGAGTACCCTTGCAGACCCATGCAGGAGGTTTCCAGAATTCGGCTCCTTCCGGCGGTAGGACGGTGTTCCCTATTTCCTTGGCGGCGTCAGCCAGGGGTCATTCTGAGCTCCTTGGGGCCAGCTGCATTCTCTGCTGCCCCCTTGGTCTTCAAACCAACGGCTTTGCAGCGCTGAGTCTTCCTCAGGGTTCGAATACCTCTGCCTCCTCCTGCCGACGCATCTGCCCAGGCGAGCTTGAGCGAGATCTCTGCTGTGTAGGACGGGGCCGACCTGTATACTTCCGGAGGATCTCCGTGTCTTGAGGTCCGTAACTGTCATTACACCTGCACGTGGAACTGTCATGTACTTCACGTGCTGACCAGTTCAAGGGCTCAGGGTGTGGACGTCTTCAGGGGTTGCCCGCTTCCCGCAGAAGCGCAATCATTCCTCAAGACACTAACTGCGTCTCTGTAAAGTGGCTTTTGCTTAGTTTGTTTCCTTCCAGGTATTATTCTGCTGTTGTGCTTATCAATGTGCTCTGATTCGGTGCCTTACTCCATACAACACTTGGTTATAGAATCCCACTGGTCTCTCTCCCACCACCAATGATAAGTTCCACGGGCACAGAAAACGTGCCTGATGGCCTTGATATTCACGTGCAGAATCTCACCCTGTACCCTACGCGCACTTGTCAAATTAACTGAACATATTGTATAATCATTTGGTGAAACCTTATTAAATGCATGTTATGTCTGAGGCACTGTGACCCCCCCATCATCAGCAATTTGAAGGCATCCATTCATGCAAAGTGTGGGAGGTATTCTTCTTCTTCTTTAATTGTTTTTCTTTATGGATGTAAGAGGGAGAGGGAGGGAGAGGGAGAGAGATGGAAACACTGGCCACGTCCTGCACGCCCCCACTGGGGATTTGGCCCACAACCTGGAGAAGGCTGCTGTCCTTGTGTTTGTAGCAACGAAGAGCAAGTGGGAGAGACAAGCAAATTGCAACAATGTCTTCATTCTGTTCCACTAAAAGACACCTTGCAAAGCTCGCAGAAACATACGCTCCAGGCAACACTAGCAATTACAGATGAAATCGGGACCAGAGAGAGAGAGAGACGTTCAGATGAAAACGGGCGGAACAGGGACAAGCCCCTGAAAGGCGGCGTTTTCTAATCCCGATGGCACCAGTGGGTTCGCGTGGGGGCGCTCTCTGACCACTGAGCTGTGATTGCAAATGCACCTGGCGGGGCTGCAGTCCCAGTCCAGGGCTTGCTTTGCACAGTGTGGGTGGGGACTGTGTCGATTCCTGACCATGGGCCATTTTCTGCCCTGTCTGTGATCACTCGACAGCTTCCCAGGACCTGGTTCGCCACGCGGTACCTGGCGCGCCTTTCAGTGCACAGCGTGGGCTGCTGGTGTCGCCTTCAGCGTGGCAGACACGGGAGAACGTGGGCGTTCCAGTCGCAGGCGGGACGGAGATGGTGGGCGTTCCCTGACGTCGCTCTGAGCCTCAGTTCCCTTTTCTGCAAAATGGGCGTTCAAGCGTCCACTGCTCGGTGGTGGTGTGCAATTAGAATGAGTGCATGACCCTTTGGCCAACCTAATCGTCAGTCAGGGGAGCTGTTGTTTTTGTAGGGCCTAATATATATTCTCACAGAAAACGTTTTTAATTCCATTGCGCTCCCCAAAATATGTTTCCTAACAATGCCATGATCCCCGTAACTCGCCTCCTGTCCAGGGCACGCTCAGAGGAATTGTTCCTCACGAAGGAGATACTAAGTGACTTCGGCCCCTGGTCCCCACACGCTTGGGGACCCGCACCCACTTCCTTGCTCGTTATGTCTGAAGGTGTGTGACCGTCCGTCTCGATGGGCTCCGACTGAGTTACACGTCTGGATTCCTTTCGGGTGGCTTTCCAAGGT
This sequence comes from Tadarida brasiliensis, assembly GCA_030848825.1. NCBI lineage: Eukaryota > Metazoa > Chordata > Mammalia > Chiroptera > Molossidae > Tadarida > Tadarida brasiliensis. The sequence continues at coordinate 131,585,136 of CM061280.1, read as the reverse complement.
GTGCAGGTCTGGAACCCTCAGAGAAAGCAAGGCTCCCGGGGCCACGACCCTTTTAGTTCCTAGATTTGCATCATTCCTGGTAGATTTTAAGTTCCCAGACACATGGGCCATGACTAGGCAGTGCTGCTGAGAATCTGCCCTGAGCATCTGCTACCGGCATCTGCTTCCCAAGTAGGGGCTCCTTGCGTTGCTTTGCGCACGGCATCTGGGGGGGGGGGGTGAAAGGGACAGAACGGAGGCAGCTTGCGTTGGTTTCTGTCCTTCTCACACATTACTTTTTCTTCACAACCACGGAAAAGGCAGATGCATGCCCAGACTCATTAGACCCCCTCAGTGGACATTTGATTTAAGGACGGGCACACAGTGACTTCTGCCCAGTGGAGTGGACGGTGGGAAGGAGGATTCACTGGGTACCAGCTTCACGGACACGGACGCGTAGCTATCGCGGCTAATGGTCTCAGACAAGCTGCCTGGTAACTGTACGTCCGCAAGTGCATTTCGACTCGTTTTACCTAATGGAAATTAATTGGAATAAATGTGTGTCAACTCGTTAAACTCGGTAACCTAATTTTAATGAAATGATTGAGCTTTTTTTTTTTTTTTTCATACTAATGAGGCTGGCTAGGTTTTGTTCTTCTAAGTCCGCCCTTCAATGTGCCCTTTAATGACAATGTGCTTTCCTGTCCCAGGTTCTCAGATGTCTGAGGAGGGGGGTAAGGTCCGATTCAGGAGCTCCCTGACAGTGGACAGAGAGCTGGTCAGTTTAATCACATCAAAAAAAGTAGCGAGGGCGGAGATGGGCAGCACAGAGCTGGTCCGTGCAGTAATTATTCCACAGATGCTGAATAAATATCTCTGGAAAGAACTAAAGTGTGGGATATGCGTTGTTGACCTTGCCAGTCTGTCCTGGTGCAAACACGGCCACGGACACTGGCGAGGCGGGCTGGGGATGCGTTGAGAGCTTGTTGTATGTAAAGGACTCACGACGGGCAAGTCTGCATGACTCTCACTACAGAATCCGGAACTGGCAATGACCTTGAGAATAGTGCGTGGTTCCTAGGTCCAGGTCCTTAGCAGCAGACCCTGTGGATTCTGAGTCCCACATGTTATTCGTAGCCTGTGGGATTGTCTCCATGGTGATCCCAGAGTTGTGGGTGCAGAAGTTGGGATACACCCCCTGGGGTTGGATCACATCCCTCTTCTTTTTAAAAAAAAAAATTTTTTTTTCTTTATTGATTTTAGAGAGACAGGAAGGGAGAAGGAGAGAGACATAGACACATCGATGAGAGAGAACATCAATTGGCCGCCTCCTGCACGCCCCCCACTGGGGATCGGGCCCACAACCTGGGCATGTGTCCTGACCGGGACTCGAACCGGCGACCTCTTGGTGCAGGGTCCACGCTCAACCACTGAGCCACACCGGCCGGACCACATCCCCCTTCTAGGCTGCTTTGTTCCCATATAAACCAAAGGACTCTGTGCTGCCCAGATTCCCGCTGTCAATCCCCGAGCAGACTGAGGCAAACCATCCCAAAAGCCACATCGTCTCGCCACAGTGAGCCCTCATGTCGGTGAATTCCAAGACTGTCATCTGTATATTGATAATCATATCTGAAAGCCATTCCTTATTAGCAGTACTGAGTATACATGAATATTCATGAGGTCATTAGCATAGCTGTATAAACATGGTTAGATGCGTGGTTGACCTACAGGAAGGCCATAGTGTTCCAGAGCAATGCTGGTGCAGATGGGACACCCGCTTCGGATGTCACTGAACACAGCGCCGTCTCGGGGACGCTGGATCTAACTCAGACTTTGAGGGTCTGCACCCAGCTGGCAGCCGGCTGGGCGTCTTTCTGCAGCCCGTGACCCTGTGGTCAGAGGGACTCCAGGAAATCCGTGCTAAGGGTCTACGCAAGGTTGGCAGACGGATTTCCATGGAGCTCAGCTGGTGGGAGGTTCTCAGAGCCGCTGCAAGCCGGAGGCGGAATCCGGGCCGCCTCGTGAGTCTCGGGGTAACGCCTCTGCTCTCTGATACTCCGGCTCAGGGTTCCTTTCGTTGCAAGAATTCACCAGACAGCCACCCGAGTGAAAGAAAAGCCAGAGTCGGGGGCCAAGAAGAAAGTATGTCCAAATATTTCACAGGGCTTTTGGAGGCGTGTGGGGTGGGGTGGGGGGAGTAGCTTTCATTATTTCCTTTGTGGCCTGATGTTAATATTCAGAATCCAAACTCCCCACAGGGTTGGAATCGTCCTCTGCTTGGTCTCAAAGGCTGTTTGCCATCCTCGTCTCAGAATGGTGTCTGGGTGCAGGGGGGCCTCTGTGACTTTTTGGAGGTGGGCGAGTGGCCGGGGGGTGAGGAGTCCATTCTCCGTCTTCCCTGGCTTGCTGCCCTGCAGTTGGCACAGCCCAGGGTCCATCCAGTGGATGCCAGCCATGCTTCCAGGGACCCCTCTGGAGCTGCTCACGGCCCCCACCTTGGCTGGCCCTGGGTTCTGGCTGTGAAATCCATGGGCCCCTTGTTGGGGGCCTCCCATCCTGCAGTCCTCCAACGTGGGGTCACTCTGTCGCCATCTGGAAGATGATCTCGTCCAGGCCCATCTTCAGCTCTCGTCCAGGAAGGAATTACCGAATCTCACCCGAGGAAAGTGTCGGATGGAAGGAGAGCCGGAGCATGGAGGTGTTTGGGAGATTTCCGTGGACTGGCTTCTCGGGCGACGGTGCCTTGCCCAGGCCAGGCAGGCCTCCTCCGCCTTCCCCTGTGATTTCCTCCGCCCTAGACTGTGTCTCGACCTTCGAGTCCGTCTCCTTCTCCTTGGGGTCTGGTGAGGACATTCTTTGCATTTTAGCTGTTGGGTCTCTGCACTGCATTGCTTATAGCAAACATGTCAGGTCATCCTTCCAGTTTCTGCTCTTGATTTATCAAGTCAAGCTTTCTGAACTTAGAACGCCGTTCCCTCTGCTGTCAATCCTTGACATGCAAAGCTAGAGTTTCTCTAACGATGGAAACACTTCCCCTTTGCAACCGGAAATCGAGCAACGCATCCTTCGTTCTGGAGACACGAGCCTCGTTCTGTTGGGGTACAGTGGGCGGGGCTTTGTGAACTGTGGGAGCAAAACACATGTTGGCTTAATATTTCCAAGTGACTACTAGCTTTATATATGAATATGTGTGTGTTTTCTGTCTACAGCGAGTTATTAAAATAAGCCAGTTGTACATAGCTAGAGTTAGGATAAGTGGCAATTTTCAATCCCAGTCTTCTAAAGGAGAGAATGCTTTGAGAACGTGAGAAAAACATAAAGATCCGAAGTTGCCGATGAATTTTTCAAAGACAATGGATTGAGCGTCTGCATAGTGCATGGTGGGTTCAAGTCCTCAGCCAGATCCGGGCCTTTCTCCCTTTTGTCTGGGGGTCAGGTTGTCCCGCCGCCCAAGTCTGTTAACCCTGAAGGGGAATAGGGCCTGTCCCATTGCCTCAGTGTGTGCCAGTGGACCGAGGGCAGCTTGGGGCCCTGAGCGTTGTCCTACCTCAGGTCCATCCCCTCAGCTCTGAGTCTGGGGTTGCCGAGATCCTCAGCTGGCCTCCCAGCCCCCGCCTTTCTGCTAGGCTAGCATTCCCTCCCCCCCCATAGCTCCTCTGCCTTCTTGAGAGTCTAGGAACTAGGAAGCAGGTGTCTGGAGTTGTCGGGGGGAAGGTAGACAGTGTAACAACCAGAGGTCCATTTCTCACTCCCCCGCAGCACCAGCATGTGCACCAAAATATGTCCACAGGCTCCCTCACGCTTGCTTAGGAGGGGTCTCTGCTCCCCAAACATGGCCTGAAAGACACGGAACTCGACCGTCCTTGGTTCAGATCCCGATTGGTCACCGGGTAGCCGTGTGACCCTGGGCAAACGATGTCGCCTTTGATGCACAAAATATCTAATTATTTTAAATGTCATAACCTGACCTTTGTCACCTGCACAATCGATCGGAGCAGTTTCCACCGGCGAGCATCACAGGAATGGGAGGAGGAGGAAATACCACGTGGCAAAGGGCCTGGGCGTGGTGCATTTCTCAGGACCTGCCGATTTTGTTTTTCCCCGGGGGCATCCCACGAGGAGCTGTGCACAGCGTCTTACCCTCATCGTCACCTTGACCGTGACCCTGGGTGTCAATCAACTGCACAGTGGAGCTCTGAGCGCCCTTCTGCACTTCAGGTCCTTCGATCCAGAGGTGGACGGGCAGATTGCAACCCCCCAAATGTTTTTATTCTTCAAAGACTCGTTTCAATGTGAATTCCTTAATGTATTCACGGCTTTCAAGGTCAGTGGAGAGCGATGTTGATTCATATGAGTCTGGTTGATTAGCGTGAAAGGTTTTTGGCCTCATCAATTGTGTCTGCCTCGTGCCCGGAGAATTAACGAAGGGGAAAATGGTGGGAACATGTCAGAGGCACGGCGATTAGAGCCGCGTGATTGAAAAATTTTACGTGTGTGCAAAAATCCATCAACCGCCTGTCTTTAAATGCCGTGGCACTTTCGCTCGTGCCCATACACAAAATGCAATTTCTGCCGGCAGAATTGGTTTTTTGCTAAGAGGGGAAAAGAAATGCGGGTGTGACATGCAACCCGGGAGTCCGAGTTTAAAAGGTGTAATTCAATGGGTGGACAAAAAGAAAAACTCAAAGAAAATGCTGGCGAGGAGAGGAGAGAGAGAGACAGAAACGGCGGGGTGGGGGGAGGTATTTTTTATCAGGAGAAAACAAATGAATTCAATTAATGTGTGCACAGCCCTAAGCTTTTCCCTGCACCCGAGACACTGACACAAAATCACTGCTTAGCCTTGGAGAACCTGCCCTGATTTTATTTCTTCATTAGTTTGCACACCAGGAGGTCTCCGAGCTTCAAGCAGAAGCCAAGGGAAGGCGACAGTCACAGTGAGACCCTCACTGCACGTCCTCCCGTTGCTGAGCCCAGATCCTCCTGATATCCCGAGCCTCTCACAGACGCCGGCACATACCTTGTTTTTCAACATGCCCTATTGAAATGTGGCGCGCGGCCCGTGAAAGATATTCCATTTGATAGACTTCATAAATGCGTCCCCTATCATGCCCACGGTGGTAAAGGTCAGACGTGCAGTGTGAGGGCGCTCGTAACGCCCTCCGCTTTTACTGCTGTTCGTTTAGAGTCTTCCCTCTGAGGTCTGAGCCCAGCCCCTGAGGTCCCCCCTTTCCATGACTCCAGGTGTCCTAACGCTGTTTCCTCTCAATGCACAAAGTGTCTCCGAAACTGCGAATCCTCTAGTAGAGAAGGCGACTTGGTCCTTCTTAGATGCTCATCAGTCTAGACGTGCCCGGGGTATTGGTGGCTGCTTCATGTACCCCGCGTGTTTGGTGACCTGATGAAGCTGTAGCAGAAACGTCATACTCTCTGCCTTTGCAGCAGCAGCACTGGGCTGGCGGGGTCTTGGGAATCCTCGGGGAATTGCGTGGATGCCCTAAACCAGACTCGGCGACCTCGCTGGAGTGGGTTGAATTGTTCAGATTTCTGATTTGGGTTATTATGGAAATGCAGAGAAGGTTGGACGAGCTCACACAGAGGCCAGTCCAATACTACGGAAGCGTGTTTAGGATGAATCCTGGCTTGTTCATTTGCTTTCAACCCATCATTTTATACCCTGCTGTAGGAGCTGGGGCAGAAAGCGATTCGTTTGCACCAAGTGAAACGGATGTTCCTTGTAGATCTAAAACAGTGGGATGTGTGCAAGGTCACGTGGTCCGAGGCTACCCACGTTCTCCTTCACCTCTTGGCTTCCCGTTGCAGCCAGTAGGAGGCGCTGTAGAGATACAGGGGGCGGGAAGAGGGAGAGGGGATTTCTGTGTCTTACTCCAGAAACAGCTATTGGTTAAGGTCATGTTTTTGGACCCTCCAGGCAAGCTTCTTTGTGCCTTCAGACACTCTGGCACCGACCAGGTGGGGTCTGCTTCCCTCTGAGGTCTGACCCAGTTCCTGGGGTCCTCCCTTCCCACGATTCAGGGTCCTGGGGATGCAAGCCCTTCCAGCCGCCGTCACCCCTTTTGGCTTCTTAACTACTCTACCTCCGTTGAAACTGATTTCCAACCGGAAACTCTGTTTGTTGGAGTAACTGGAGGGGTTTGTTCTTTGTCAACCCGACACCAGCGTTGATGAGTGCGGTTGGAGGACGTTCCCCATGCGGTCCTGCAGGCGCTGAGCAGACCTATGGTGTCTGTGCCCCAGCGAGTCACCCGCCTGTGCCCACGTCCCTAAGCCTGTGGTCGTCGAGTGGACCGGGCTGGGTTCCTGGTCCATGGGCTCAGCAGAGGCTTTGTAGCACTCAGGCATCCGTTGTGTTGGCTCACTCTTCCGTTCCTACCTCCTGGCTAAGGGCTGAGAAGGTCCCCACGAGGGCGAATCTGTCGTCACCCTTCACGATTCCTCCCAGGTCATCCACAGACCTGTGGCTGGAAAGTGGTAAAAGCTGACTGGTTGTTTCCAACAGGGTGTGAAGGATTTGTTTAGAAACAGAGTAAGACAATGAAATAAACCACTGTTTTGTTTTCATGACCGTTTTTGGCCATTGGACTTGAAAATGGGCACAGGGAATACACACATGGGCCAGCCTCCCCCGGTCCTGTCTGAGAAACAAGCACAGAGCTGGTGGGGTATTTCTGTTACAGAGAGTAAGGTTTCCGCCCGGCCGGTGTGGCTCAGTGGTTGAGCGTCGACCCTGCACCAAGAGGTCGCCGGTTCGATTCCCGGTCAGGGCACATGCCCAGGTTGTGGGCCTGATCCCCAGTGGGGGGCGTGCAGGAGGCGGCCCATCGATGTTCTCTCTCACCGATGTTTCTATCTCTCTCTCCCTCTCCCTTCCTCTCTCTCTAAAATCAATAAAGAAAAAAAAGGAAAAAAAAAAGAGTAAGGTTTCCAACGTTGACTGGCACCAGCTATGAATGTCACCAAACTGAGGTCCTTTTCTGAGGGTGGCACATTGATACAGGTTGAATGTTTGTGCCCCCCCAAAACCATATGCTGAAATCCCAACCCCCAGTGGGCTGGTACTAGCAGGTGGGGCTGCTAGGCAGTGAGGAGGTCATGAGGGTGGAGCCCCCGGGAATAGGATTAGTGGCAACTGAAGACCTTTTTCTCTCTGTGGACAGCAGTTCGTGCAAATAGAAATCTACGTTTCCTAGCTTCCACTGGGAGATGGGTGTTAGAGAGGCTGGAATCAGGAAGTTCAGTGTGATTGTGTCCACCAGTTTCAAGCATCGACCTGTTTGTTTGCCTGTTGGAAGGCAGAAGCCTTTGTCCGATGAACTGAGGAGGCATTGTGTTGAGAAAACCCCTGCACATCCGTGTGGCACGCTGACTCAATCCCCGAAGAGGCGAATGACTTGTGAATGGGGTTCTGTCTTCTGCTTACAACAGAAAACAAGGAAAGAAAGAAGGGGGAAGGTAAGGGGATGAAATAGTCGTTGGAACAGTAGATCAAGGAAGTCATTTTTTTCTTTTTCTTTTTCTTTTTTTTTTTTAATCCTCACCTGAGGATATTTTTCACTGATTTTCAGATAGAGTGGGAGGGAGGGACAGAGAGAGAGAGAGAGACATTGATATGAGAGAGACACATCGATTGGCTGCCTCCCGCACGACCCCAGCCAGGGCCAGGGATCGAACCGCAACCAAGATACAGGCCCTTGACCAGAATCGAACCCACGACTCCTTGGTCTGTGGGCCGACGCTCCAACTGGTGATCCAAACCAGCCAGGGCAAGGAATTCATTTTTCTATATTTTATGTCTCGTGTATAATTTCTTTGCATTTAATCCTTCTATTATCTTGGACACGCACCGAGTCGATGAAATCTATTAGAGATCCTTATTACAGGCCTGTGTTCTAATCGATGCAGAATTCATTTTCTCAGCTTAAAATAGAGAGGCGATTTTCCTCCAGGCCGCCTCACCGGCGTCTAAAACAAATCGACACCCTCCACAAATACCACACACGGGCTGAAAGGCAATTGGGGATGTGTTGGCTCACGGTGTCCCCAAGCTTTGGCACAGGCGATCCAGAAATGAATGCAGTTCCCAGGGCGACGTCCGCGGAGTCGAAGCTTGACAAATGAAATAAGTACACGTGGCAATACGAGGAAAGCGATTGTTAGGATGGAGAAACACACACACACACTCACTCACACACACACACACACTCACTCACATGAATACACACACACACACACACTCACTCACACACACACTCACACGAATACACACACACACACTCACTCACACACACACTCACTCACACACACACACACATGAATACACACACACACTCACTCACTCACACGAATACACACACACACACATGAATACACACACACACACTCACTCACACGAATACACACACACACTCACTCACACACACACACTCACTCACACACACACACTCACTCACACACACACTCACTCACACGAATACACACACACACTCACTCACACACACACTCACTCACACACACACACACATGAATACACACACACACTCACTCACTCACACGAATACACACACACACTCACTCACACACACACTCACTCACACGTATTTCACCCACAGTTATGATGAAGGAGGCATGTTAGCATTGCTTTGCCATCATTCCAAAGCTGCGAAAAGAAATGGAGCCTCCCCTCTGCACCCCTCCGTGTAGCTCGCACCTTGCTGGTAAGGCAGAGAAGTGTGGCTGTGGCAAAGTCCTCCTCTGACGCGAATACGATGATGTCTGACGTTTCTTAGCACGTTATGAGCCAAGCAATGGACGTACGCCGTGCTTTTCCTGATGGTCGAGGCTGCCGTTTCCCTTATTTTTCCGATCAGGGTCTTCATGGAACGAATTTCTTGCCAGAAAATAAACTCCTCTAGACAGAGCATTTGAAATGAAGCCAAGAACACTTCGTGCTGGGAGTCCGTGTTTACTCGCGTGTGAAGCGATTCATGCACTCATTCCGTTGCCGATCCGCCGACCTCTTGGATCACCTAGAACACTGCCCGACCCAGCACGTGGGCCCAGTAAATCCTGGTGGATAAATGGATGAGCAAGGCTCATGCAAGAAGCTATGCTGAGATGTACGGGCTGGAAAGAAGCCCCAAATAAGGGCACTGCCCTCGAGTCTGACGTTGCGTATCAACCTTGCACCTAGAGGCAGCCTTGGATGACAGGCACGGAATACATAAAAGGGGGGCTTTGGAGAAAATTATAACTTGCAAGTGGGTGACCACAAAGCATTCATGGAAGAGAGGGTGTAGGAGTATGACCAGCACGGGGGTCAAGAAGCCAAGATTCATGAAAGGGGAAAGAGGAAACAATTTAATGGGGATGAAAAGTGGCTGGAAATTCACAAAGGGGAGACCCTAAGGGCACACAATCGGGCCACGGCGAGAGTCCCTCTAGTCATCCTGGGACAAGAAGCAGCCCCTCAAAGTGCGTTGGAGAACATCTCTGAACGTTTTGCGGCGGGCAGAAGAAGGACCCCTCCCCCCACCCCGAGGATGTCCGTGTCCCTGGACTCCGTGTGTTAGCTTGTGTGGCAAAAGGGACTTTGCAGGGGAGACTCCGTTGAGCGACGTGTGCTGTGGACACGACCCTGGGCGATCCCGGTGGGTCCCATGTCCTCACTAGGGTCCTCGTGAGAGGGCGGAGGGAGGTCAGAGTCTGAGAAGGCTGCGGTCACACTGTCACCGGGAGCCAAAGAGCGTGGGCACCTCTGGAAGCTGGACAAAGCGAGGAAACACGTTCTGCCCTGAAGGCATCCTGTTGGCACCTTGACTTTACCCCTTCCGCGCCCTTTCAGACGTACGACCTCCAGAAAGGAAGGGGTCAGTGCACCCTGGTTTAACCCCTGGGTGTGTCACGAAGAATGTCCAGCTGGTCCAGCAGGGTGACCTCCTGGACGGGCTTGTTCTCCCTCTTGTCCTCTCGTTTTCCCCACCCCAGGACGCTTGGTCAGCCCCATACACAGCCGGGGTAGCTCCAGAGCATTCCGCACCGTGTCCCGATTCACGGGGACACACGTGACGCCCCGCAGCGGGCACTGGGGAACATCTTCACAGTGGCCTGGCCCTTGGAGTCCAACCCACAGACGTCATTTACCCCTCATTGCTGTGGCTCCCAGATAAAAGCGTTCTTCTTCCTAAGGGCAAAATCGTCAGCTCACGTATTGCCAGAAGGACGCGACCCTTGTCATCTGCATTCCTGGAATGCAGACATGCTCATTATTATCATTATTATTATTATCATTATTTGCAGGAGTGTGTGTAAGAACATCACGTCCACGAGACTTCACAACATTGGAATGGAAACACAGTTTCAGACGCTCTTTAAACACTGGGATTCCAGTGAAGCTGATTCTCACAACCCTTGGCCTGCTCGCCTTTTCTTTACCGTTTTGCCAGAGAAACTCATGCGTGCTTTGTACAGAAATACAGAAGACACGCGTGCACTGGAGAGCGTCCACTGTGTTCCCTCTCTGCAGCATGCGTGGTGGAGAATGACGGTTACGTCATCGTAAACAATTGTGACATTTTCTAAGCTGCATAAAAATACCACCATCCAATGTGTAACCCTCGACTCACCAGGGTACACGGACCACGTGCAGCATTTTGTCCAAAGACATATACTCAGGTAGGTTCTTCGAGCGACTGCGGAGAACGTCACAGACTCGAGATTTCCATGAAACCAGGGAAATCCAACGGCGTTCGTGCTTTCATGGAAAGCTGCGAGGATTCCCCCTCACATCCGCCGGAGTGAACCGCACGTACCCAAGGATGCACGGGAGTTGGTTCACGCCTGGGAGCTCGGACCTCTGACGGGACGGAAAGCGTAGACGCACAGTGGCCGCGGGTCACCTCCTTGGTCACGGAGCATGAATGCAACTCCCTGAATCCACACGGTCTCATCTTTAAGTCACTTTAAACCCAACAGAGAGCGTGAGTTCGGATCTAGCATTCCTCGTACCTTCCGAACCTGCAGAGAGGTGTTGTCCGTGCGTGCGACTGTGAGGAACCACGGCGTTCTCTGTCCTCGCGCTGTGTTGTGATGATCCACAGAGACCCTCGAGGTGGCAGCCGAGTACCTACTGAGAAACGTCAGCAGGTGCACAGGGGATGAGGTCCGCGCAGCTGGGTGTCATTGTTGAGACGTCCCCTCAGTAAGATTTCGATTAGAATAGAAAAGGACCCCAAACCTGAGCTCGGAACTTTCTAGCTACCAGTAATACAATTGTCACGTCGTCTCCGGTTATAGATCGACGGCACGAGTGTAGATGCCAGTATGTTGAACGTGTTCCCCTGCCTCTGTGTCTATTTCATTCGTCAGTGTATTTCGTTCATTAGATTTCACATGGAAGGGAGATCGTGTTTCTCTCGGATTCTTGCTGCTCTGTCTCCGTCCTCTGAGACTGGGGTCCGGCTGCCCACAAGTAAGCAGGTGTCCGGAGGCAGCCAGCCCTCGGGCTCTGAGGTTCCTCTGTGTGTGTCCCAGCCACTGCGTTGGGGGCTTTTGTGAGCGATGTCTGATTTCAGCCTCGCCGTGACCCTCAGAACCCGGCAATGTTTATCTTCACTGTGCTGTTGGATGGTCGCAGTTCGGACTTGGCTGCCTCGAAGCGACACAACCGGTGAGGACAGCAGATGCGCACTGAGCCCCCAGATGGGTTTCACCTACACCTGCGTGACCTCGCATGAACCAGCGTTCCCAAACGGGGTTCATCAGACCCCCGGAAGCCTGCGGATGACGTCGTGAAGGCTGCAGGCCTGGGTCCGAGGAATACTCTCCATTAGAATGAGTTCTTCCCTCGTATTTAACGTACATCTGTGGTCTTCACCGGTGGCGTCACCACCCCGGGGACACTTGGCAACATCTGGAGATACTTTGGGTTGTCCCACCTGGGCGTGGGGGCAGGGCTGCTACTGTCCTCTAGTGGGTGAAGGCCAGAGATTCTGTGAATCAGCCACAATGCACAGGAAGCCCCCCAGAGCGAAGAGATAAGGGGTCAAAAACGCCAGTAGAGTGCCCGTGGCAATAGACGCTGACGAACCCCGCGCTTCCTCTGGCCTTCTTGAGCTGTTTCTCAAACACTGCTTTTAGGGGAAAACATGCGTGCCCCTTCGCTCCTCTGCCCTGCTTTTCCGCACATAACCAGTCGCTGCTGTTGGCCGAAGCGTTTAACCCAGCCCGCGTTCAGGATCGCTGCCTCTCCTTCCTTTCCCAGTCTTTGTTTACGATTTTCCTGGGGGCGTTTCACTGTTCCGAATGCGTTTCTTCTGTTATTTTTTCTGTGCTCTGCTGTGTACGCCGCAGCTCTGGGATCGTTCCAAGGGGCGCTATGTAAAATAAATAACAGTAATGACCGTGTTTCCAGGGCTTATCTCCAGCAATTTCAGGAGCGTGAGGAAAGGAGACACAGAGCAGCAGGTGACCGCGGCGGTAGTCTCCATGGGTGCATTTTGTCTGCACGTGTGCACAGACGGGCTGTCTGTCGTGAAGGACATAAATCCTGTTTTGTTTTGTTTTGTTCCGGAATAAGTTTGCATTTAGTGCTCGAATGCCTTTCGCCCTTGGCTCCATTCCATTTGTCTTCATTTTGCAGTTTATTCTGCTCATTAGAGAAGGTTATAAGATTCATAACGAGTCGTTGCTCATGCACGCGGTGGACTGTACATTCGGCGTGATGAGAGGTTCCCCCCGGGGGGCCACAGAGGACCGGTTCACAGGCGTGGGCTCAGCGTTGGATGAGGTGCTCTGCAGAGACGGGACTCAAGATGACAGTGCCGTTCTGATGATTTCTCACCCCGTGCAGACATCACACCGCCATTATGTTGCCTGTGCTGAATAAATCGGCGTCTTGGGAGGGGCACGATGTCATTCACGGAGGGGCACGAGGTCATCGACGGAGAGGACACGCAGATCAAGAGAGGGGACTCTGGCTGAGGTGTTTAATAGTCACAATAGTGATAACTCGCTTAACAAAGCTCTTTACCTCTGTCGGGTTTTCCCATTGCCCAAGGACTTTCGCATGGACACACACACGCACACACGCACACACACACACACACACACACGCACACACGCGCACACACACACACACGCACGCACACACACACATGCACACGCATGCACGCACACACACGCACACACATGCACACACACGCACACACATGCACACACACGCACACACGCACACACACAGTATCACAGAGAGGCCATGCGTACCTTTTGCAGATCAGTTTTTTATTGGGTTACGTACTAGGTGGGGAACTGGAGGTCAACCCATTGCTACCGACTCTGTGTTCATTTCTCTTCCCATTATAAACCACACCCGTTTCTGGGGGGAAAACTGTTTCTGAAATCATCGCGTTTGAGCAGAGCCTATTAAATCAATTGGTAAAGAAAAAATAACGGGATCTTCAGAGGTAGGACAAAAACACCTGTGACTCAGTGATGGTAGAGTAAGCTATGAGGCCTCTCTTTTTACAAGGACACACACTTCTTCGTGGTAGCCCCACCCTTATGAACTGAACCCCAGTGACCTCCCCCAAACCCCGTCTCCAGACACCATCACACAGGAGGACTTCAACGTGTGTACTTTTGAGGGGTGCGGTTCAGTTCACAGCAATGCCTCGGCCCATTGATTTCAGGGGAACTGCTAGACCGGACGTAATGTCACGTCTAACAAACTCGCTAGGAATGAATGGTGCGATTTCAGGGTGTTCTGTGTTTACACTCAAAAGGACAACACTTTGAAAGCCTGGGAAGTGGCTGCCATCAATTTTCCGCTCGTTAGTATGACGCAAGAACCATTTTTACAGAGGAAATAGCACGATGATCTTGGAAATGGTCTTTGAACGTTCTGACACTTAAAAAAAAAAACAAAAAAAACACATTTAGAAGTTTCCCCTTAAGATAATAGTGCCGCCTTCACGGAGTGTTACTTTTCTCTGGCGATGTCAAAGTGTATACATCAGGGTAAGATTTCGAAACGAGGGATTGCTCAGTCTTTCCTGCCTCAGAATTGATGAGCAGTGGGTTTAGCAAAAGCAAAGGAAAAAAGAACTAGGATAGATTCCCAGGGTGTGAGCAGAGAGGAAGGGAGTCCTGGAGTGGTCCGTGTGAGGTCACTTGGAGTGTCTAGGAAAGGATGCTCCCTGTGGAACCTCTGCTAACACTGCGGGGAACTGATTGTAGCTGAAACGATGGCAGAATAATATAAAGCAGAGGAAACTGGCATGGAAACAGGCCATGGGAGGAGGGACCTCTAATACGTGTGGATTTGCGATAGAGCGTTTTGGATAGAGCGTTTGTTTACCCAACATTCATGACCGCCTGCCCCAGACATGTGGCCTTGGGAAATTCTCGTAGCTGTCCTCCGTGTTTATGCAGCGGCAATAATGCCGACACCCAGCAGGTACCACCAAGAGTTGCTCAAGTAGCAGATGACATAAACAAACAAAAAGTGTCTTTGAGAAGTCAAAACAACAACAAAGTAACAAAAATAGGCAGTAAACAATTATAAAGTAACAGTGAAGTGGGTTGTGATTTGATAATTCAATTTCTGCTTTTTTTTTTTCCTTATTGATTTTAGAGAGAGAGGCAGGGAGAGGGAGAGAGAGATAGAAACATCGATGAGAGAGAACATCGACTGGCCGCCTCCTGCATGCCCCCCACTGGGGATCGGGCCCACAACCTGGGCATGTGTCCTGACCGGGAATCGAACTGGCAACCTCTTAGTGCAGGGTCGACGCTCAGCCACTGAGCCACCGGAATGAAATGGCTGCTGGTCACTTGACTTGTGTTAGGAACCGAGCCTTGTGAATGATCGCTGCTGTAAGACTAAAGAAAGTCCTCATTCTATTACAGATCTTGTAGCCTACACACAATGTCATGATTTTCTCTGTAAAGGAAAACAAAACTAATTTTTCTCCCGTACGTAAGGCATGTCTATACGTTTTGAAGTTCAAAGGCTGCATCAAAATGATATTGTAGTTCCCGTCTGTGTATTACCCACAGTAAACTTTGAAAACTTTGATACAGGATGTTGGTGCAACAGACAATGTGGTCTTGACTGAGATATAGAAACCCCTTTCTGAGATCCTATTATGTCTACTTCTATTTCCAGAAGTTTAGACACCTGCCGGGGTAGGGAAGACACAGTAGGTTCCTATGAATACATTGGATCTCGCAAGCTAGGTTTTTAGAGTTGAAAACCTGGTGGCTTAAAGTCTCCCTCATTTATTATGTCACAGGGTGTGGGCGTCAGGAGCCCAGGTAGCGCGTAGCTGAGCCTGGAGGTCAGTGTCTTTCAGTGGCTGCCACCAAGGTGTGGCCCTGGGCTGCACTCTCATCTCAAGGTTTAACTGAGGAAGGGTGTCCTTTGAAGCTCGTTCAGGGGTTATTGGCGGGACTCGGTGTCTCAAGAGCTGCTGGACTGCGAGTTTCAGTTCTCTGGCTCGCTGTCAGCTGGAGGCCACCCTCGGGTCCTTGCCATGGAGCAGCCAGCAGGGAGCTGAGCTCTGTGTCATGGCGCCTTGTGCCATCAAAGCCAGCGAGAAACTTGGCTAGCAAGATGGAAGGCAGCCCTTTGTGACCTCGTCCGGGAAGTAACATCCATTTCTTTTGCAATGTTATTGAATACAAGTGAGTCACTAGGCCCCAGCCCGCACCCCACGGGGAGAGGGTCACATTAGGACTTGACTATCAGCAGGCAGGGGTCACTGGGTGGGGGCACCTTAGCAGGGTGCCTTCCACAAATGTCCACTCTCACGCAGCTAATTCCAAAGCGAAGAAAACTACGACCAGCAAGATAAATGAATTGTCCAACTTCCCCCACAGTTTAGCAAGATGGGATAGACTAGAAGCCTTCTTCTTAGTAATTTGCTTAAGAGGCAGCTAGAGGTTCCCGTTCTCTGATCTCTGCGGTTCCAACCAAAGGGCATGACGCTAATTCCCAAGCAGAAATCACACTTGAACTCGCCTCCTTCTGGCTTCCAGCTTCACGGTCTCAGCAGGTAGAAGACATCACCCGGCTTGCCCACACTCTTTTCCTAGGGTGCCCCCTCGCTTGCTCCTGGTGAATAAACCCTATCTGCATTCACGACCGTCAAAGCACATTGCAGTCAAGAGATGAGAGTTTCTTTTAAAAGATGCTTCTGTGTCAGTTTCACAAACAACAGGCTGTCGCTGCCGGGAGTGATAACCTTGAAATCGGAGCCAGTGGCGTGGTTTCTGGGTCGTCGGGAATTACGATGCTTTGAGCTTTTATTTCTTTCATTCTGACACTTGAAAACTCTTTTACGATCACGTTCGAGTCAAACAGTTCCGCTGCCCTGCGGTCTGAGGCTGCTGCCCGGCTTGTTTTTCTCTTAGAGTAAAGCAGCTCCCCAGCTTTGAAGGTGAGTGTTTTCAGGGAAATGACAAGTCCCCAGATGTCACGTAGACGAAGCTGCGAGGTGTGTCCCCAGCCTTGCCCTAGTGTGCACTCAGAATTTATAATTTCTTAGGGAACAGTTCCATCGGAGGGAGGCTCGAGCTCCATGTTGTGGAAAACTATCCAGTTAAGCTCCGTGTTGACTGTTATGGGGTTTTACTCGTGGGATGCAGTGGCAGAGAACAGCAGGTGGAAGTCAGCATTGACTCCTTTGATCGTTTCATACAGCTTCACTTCCTATCACGTTTCTCTAGAAGAGATCTGTCTAAAACGAGTTTGTAGTCCAGCCAGTGTGGCTCAGTGGCTGAGCATCGACCCCTGCACCAAGAGGTCGCCGGTTTGATTTCCGGTCAGGGCACATGCCCAGGGTGTGGGCCCGATCCCCAGTGGGGGCATGCAGGACGCGGCCAGTCGATGTTCTCTCTCATCGATGTTTCTGTCTCTCTCTCCCTCTCCCTTCCTCTCTCTCTAAAATCAATAAAGGAAAAAAAAATTTTTAAATAAAAATAAAATGAGTTTGTAAAAACATGTTTTCAACCAATTCACAATGTTTGCTGTTTTTCTCCCCCACCTGACGCCTGACTTGCCCCGGCTCCCATCCCTTTAACTCATTCCGTCACATAGACACATTCTCGTGTCTGTCAGTGATACATGCTAAGAACATATGTGGCTGTCTGAAATTAGAAAAGATAAATAAGAGCTAAAATCTGAAGACATTAAGCCAAATTAGGTCTGCAGTGTCACTCCGAGAGCTTCCAGCCTGGAGAGAGTCTGATAAGGAAATTGGCGATTAAAGCAGAACTTGAGAAGTAATAAGGAGCGTGACCTCGTTGCTATGGGTTTAAGTTGTATTAAGAGTCAGCTAGACAAAGAACGGTGCACATTTTTTTTCTGGCAAAACAAACATTGTGTTATAAACTGCCGTGAAATATTGAAAGAATTAATGTTATTTCTATATAATTGGCTAAAACGGTGCATGACTAATTAATGAGTGGGGGGGGGTGGTGAGGGCATGCCAGGCTCCCTGCACGAAGCTAAGGGCACTGAATTTTACCCTGAAAATGATAGCAGCCGTTGAGGGAGAGAGAACCTCAGGAATAACTCCGTAGGGAATGAATATCTAAGGGCCCATTGGAAGGCAGGACATCCGTTCAGAAGAGTGCGAATGGGTGGGCATGGAGGTTTCGAGATGAACTCTAGGGCATGGTGTCATCGGGAGATGGCAGGCTGGTTTAATTGACACAGTTGTCTCATTGAACAAGGCTGAAATACTCAGAAATAACAGACCTGAAGGCACGGTTCCCGTAAAAACACGAGCGCTTTGGTGAGGTCCGCAATCACCCCTCACCCCAGGGAAGAGTGACCTGGGAATGGAGTGAATGTGTCCCACCCCCACCCCTTGAAGACTGAGAATGTTTGGGTGAGGCTGAAATGCATTTCACATCTCCCTGAAATCTGGGGTGCAGTGCTGGTCTGGTCAATACAGTCAACCTCGAGAGACAAATAAAAACACCCAACCAGAAACGTTATTGGAGAAAGACATGTAGGCAAACGGTGTTATTTATTGGAAAATGTGCACTGACATTGTTTCTTTGAAAGTTCTTGTGTAAGAATAACACCTCCGTTCACCCTTACTTTCTGAACAGTTCGATCCTTCCGAACTGTATCTTTTATCTCGCGTCCTCATGATTTAAGGAGTCCAGTGATGTTACTCATTTCACATTGACATGCACATATATGCAAGAAAGCCAGTCAGCAGGGGAAGGTGTTCAGAATGACACTAGCAAGTTAAACTGCTGTTCGCAGTCCTGGGACACAGCCACTGGATTGTGAAGAATGTCATTTTCTATACCCTGCTGGAGGTATTTGCTAAGATTTTCTTTAGTGTTTTTTTTTTTTTTCCTTTGCATCTGCTGAGAGAGGTTGGCCCGTGAGTAGTCTTTGTTCTGCTGCCCTGTGAGGTATTGGAATGAAGATGATGCTAGCATCACAGAACGATTTACTGGGAGTCCTCATCTCTGCCTCCTGTAAGGGTTGGAATGACGTTTGAATTGCTTGTCCAGGGAATGCTTTATACCATTGGCTGGTGCAGCCATGTGGGCCTAACATTTTGTTTCTGGAAATATTAGGCTGGGAACTCAATTTTCTTAGTGCGTATGTGACTCGAGGCATTCTGTTTATTCTGTTTTTAAGCTACATCTTCCCAGGGATTTATTGCCTTAATGGTTTTCCCTTTGTCTCTTTAATATTTCAGGATTTTATGGTATTCCCTTTTTGTCCCTCATCCTGGTGATTTCTACCTTCCCCCTTTCCCCGTCCATTGATCAGAATCACTACCTTGCGTGTGTGTGCGTCCCTGAGCTATTACATATTTGTTTTCTGTTTAGTGAAATTCTGCTCTGATCTCTAGATTTTTTTCCCCCCTCTGCCTTCTTTCTGATTATTTACTGATTTTTAACTTTTTGAGATGGTGGTCAATTGATGAATCTTCAGACTTCCTTTGCTGATACGCACGATGGCCCTCAACACCGCCCAGGTGCCGCTCAAAGATTTGATCTGTGTTTTTAAGGTCATTCATTTAACACGTTCTCTAACTTCTGTTGTGGTGTCTCCATTTCCCTGTGCATCATGGAGACTTTAAAAAGATTCTAAACACGCGGTCCTTCAAAGTTCATTACACGGTGGTCAGACATTCACGCTGTGCGTCCAGTCTTTCGAAATATATGAAGACTTGGTTTTTGGTGGAATCTGGCACCGATTTAAGTGAAGGTATGTTGCAGGGAACGTGAACTTTCAATATTTAGTGCAGTAGATATGCTCGTTAAGTCGAGTGTGCTGTTTGCATCACGGCGATACCCTCTATTCTTACACCAATGTTTGTCTGCTGGCTCTCTCAATGATCAGAAAAGATATAGCAAACCCCCCACGGTAACTACAGGGCTCTCTATAAGGCCTTTTAGTTCTTTCAGTTTTGACTTTGTGGACTTTAAAGCGTTGTTATACTTTCTCACCATCTATTTGTTGGTCCAGCAACAATTCATTCGTAAAGTACCCTTCGTCTGATCACGGAGCAGCCCCATGTCGGTGTGTTTGGAATGGACAAGGTTCGTGTTCCTGCATCTATTTCCCGCAATCCCGTTGTGTGTTTTCTTTTTAGAGGTGAAAATGCCACACTGTGTGTCCCCATGCACCTGTCGATGGACAGCTGGGCTCTTTCCTGTGCGGCCTCTTGGCGAGCAAGCTGTTCTCAACATCACGTACAAGCCGTAGTGCGGATGGGCGCCTTCATGTCTCTCGGATAAATACACGGCAGGGAAATGGCTAGGGGTGCGTTTAACTTGACAAGAAATGGCCAACCTGTTCTACAGAGGGATTATTTCCTGTCGACCTGTGTATTCTGGTCACAGAAGAGACACATTTTGACGTCCAGCGCTTCCGACTCATGTCACAATCAGGGAAATAAAAAATGCAGGGCGTTGCAAGGAACATACCCCGCAGGAAAGCCCGCTAGCTGGGAGCTCGAGAGCTGGGGGTGCGGGGAGAGCAGAAGCACCAGACGGAATTGCCATCGCTGTTTGCCAAGCAATGCATCTCACCTGCTCGGTGATTTTTACGGGCTCCGCTCGCTCCCAAAGGCATCTTATCAGAACCAGCAAAGCGTCTAACATAGTGATCCCGGGCTCTTAAAATCCTGGGGATTTATAACATCCAGTTCATCCATTCAAGGGAGAACGTTCAGAGTCTTCCATGGGGTTAGATGGGATTGACTCCGCATGAGAATGTGAGTTTCGTAATTTCCTCTTACTTTTTGTCCGTGATCCCGCCACGGTTAAAATAATGTGCATTTTTCATTCCACTGGCTGGTATTCAGGACGCTTTGAATAAGTTCAAATGTTATTAAACACGCATGTATCTTTAATTGTTTTAAATTTTCAGTTAAAGTTGACACAATGTATTACTTTCGAGCGTGCAACAAAGTACCGAGACATGTATATAATTTACAAAATAATCACCGTCGGACGCCAGAGTCATTACAGTATTGCTGAGTATATTCCCTATGCTGAACTTTACATCCCCATGACTGTTTTTATTTTTTAAGAACAGTTGTTTATTTGCAGAAAAATTGAGTACGGAGAATGGAGACTTCCCATACCCTGCCTTCTCCGGTTTTCGCTCTTATTAACATCTTGCATGATTGTGGGTCATTTGTTACAATCAGTGAACTAATACTGTTACATTATTCATTAAAGCGTGTCGTTTACAATCGGGTTCACATTGCACAGTTCTACGGGATTTTAACAATGCGTGATATGATGCGTGCACCATTGCAAGGTACACGTATGTTAGTCAGTGACCCGAGGAGCCTGGAAGGGAGCTGAGTGGAAGGGAAGTGTGAAATTCCAGTGGAAACGAAAAACACCTGGATACGGAATCCCGTTATCAAAACTCCTGATTTTGTGTTTGGCGTCCAGGTAACGGTGTCAGGTGCAAAGAGAAAGCTGTACTTCCCGCAGCAGTGTTTTAGAGATAAAACATTCTCTTCTTTATGAAAGAAAGAGAGGAATTTGAGCTGGGGACGGGGCTTATCATGTTTGTGAAACGGAGTCCATGGTGGAATAGGGTTAGGTTTCTCAAGCCTTTAATTTTACGAGAGTGACTTCCCTGGACTTGGACGGTGACCCACTACTGAGAGGTGCCTCGATCACGGAGACCGGAACACGTGTGAAGAGGGACGTCCGTGTCTGCGTTGGGGAGAAAACTCGGGTGGTCTGTATTTGCTCTGCGTGTTCTTTCCCGCACGTTTTAGGGGAGAATATGCCTAATATTTCCATCCCGTGTTCTTCTACGCCTGTTTTTTCCCCTAATACGAACATCTGTTCTGGTTTTTATTCTCTGAACATTTTAATGTTTGACATTTTTATATTGCACAATTCAGAGATTCTTTTGTATCCCTCGAGTTATTCTCATGATTTCTGAGTGTTGTTGTCCCTTTTATGAACTAGGTCCGTGGATAAATCTTTACGATATTGGTTCTCGGTCAGCTCAGTCCCCCAGCAGAGGGACATGCGGTCATTTCTGGAGACATTACTGGGTGTCACAAGAGGGAGGGGTTGCTACTGGCCTGTAGTGGGTGGGGACCAGGGGTGCTGGTCTACATGCTGTAAAGGCAGGACGGCCCCACATCCCAGGACAAGGCAGCCCCACGTGCCGATAGGACTGATGTGGGAAAACCCCGCTTTACACCGTCTCCTGTGGCACCATCTCCTGTGGCATTGTCTCCTGTAGCATTGTCTCCTGTAGCATCTCCTCCTGTAGCATTGTCTCCTGTAGCATTGTCTCCTGTAGCACCATCTCCTGTAGCATTGTCTCCTGTAGCACCGTCTCCTGTAGCACCGTCTCCTGTGGCATCTCCTCCTGTAGCACCGTCTCCTGTAGCATCTCCTCCTGTAGCACCATCTCCTGTAGCATCTCCTCCTGTAGCATCTCCTCCTGTAGCACCGTCTCCTGTAGCACCGTCTCCTGTAGCACCGTCTCCTGTAGCATCTCTTCCTGTAGCACCGTCTCCTGTAGCACCGTCTCCTGTAGCACCGTCTCCTGTAGCATCTCCTCCTGTAGCATCTCTTCCTGTAGCATTGTCTCCTGTAGCACCGTCTCCTGTAGCATTGTCTCCTGTAGCACCGTCTCCTGTGGCATCTCCTCCTGTAGCACCGTCTCCTGTAGCACCGTCTCCTGTAGCACCATCTCCTGTAGCATCTCCTCCTGTAGCATCTCCTCCTGTAGCATTGTCTCCTGTAACACCGTCTCCTGTAGCACCGTCTCCTGTAGCACCGTCTCCTGTAGCACCATCTCCTGTAGCATTGTCTCCTGTAGCACCGTCTCCTGTAGCATTGTCTCCTGTAGCATCTCCTCCTGTAGCATTGTCTCCTGTAGCACCGTCTCCTGTAGCACCGTCTCCTGTAGCATCTCCTCCTGTAGCATTGTCTCCTGTAGCACCGTCTCCTGTAGCACCGTCTCCTGTAGCACCGTCTCCTGTAGCATCTCTTCCTGTAGCATTGTCTCCTGTAGCATTGTCTCCTGTAGCACCGTCTCCTGTAGCACCGTCTCCTGTAGTTCCGTCTCCTGTAGCACCGTCTCCTGTAGCACCGTCTCCTGTAGCATTGTCTCCTGTAGCACCGTCTCCTGTAGCACCGTCTCCTGTAGCACCGTCTCCTGTAGCATCTCCTCCTGTAGCATTGTCTCCTGTAGCACCGTCTCCTGTAGCACCGTCTCCTGTAGCTCCGTCTCCTGTAGCACCGTCTCCTGTAGCACCGTCTCCTGTAGCACCGTCTCCTGTAGCATTGTCTCCTGTAGCACCGTCTCCTGTAGCACCGTCTCCTGTAGCACCGTCTCCTGTAGCACCGTCTCCTGTAGCACCGTCTCCTGTAGCACCGTCTCCTGTAGCACCGTCTCCTGTAGCATTGTCTCCTGTAGCACCGTCTCCTGTAGCATTGTCTCCTGTAGCATCTCCTCCTGTAGCATTGTCTCCTGTAGCACCGTCTCCTGTAGCACCGTCTCCTGTAGCATCTCCTCCTGTAGCATTGTCTCCTGTAGCACCGTCTCCTGTAGCACCGTCTCCTGTAGCACCGTCTCCTGTAGCATCTCTTCCTGTAGCATTGTCTCCTGTAGCATTGTCTCCTGTAGCACCGTCTCCTGTAGCACCGTCTCCTGTAGCACCGTCTCCTGTAGCACCATCTCCTGTAGCATCTCCTCCTGTAGCATCTCCTCCTGTAGCATTGTCTCCTGTAACACCGTCTCCTGTAGCACCGTCTCCTGTAGCATCTCCTCCTGTAGCACCATCTCCTGTAGCATTGTCTCCTGTAGCACCGTCTCCTGTAGCATTGTCTCCTGTAGCATCTCCTCCTGTAGCATTGTCTCCTGTAGCACCGTCTCCTGTAGCACCGTCTCCTGTAGCACCGTCTCCTGTAGCATCTCTTCCTGTAGCATTGTCTCCTGTAGCACCGTCTCCTGTGGCATTGTCTCCTGTAGCACCGTCTCCTGTAGCACCGTCTCCTGTAACACCGTCTCCTGTAGCACCGTCTCCTGTAGCATCTCCTCCTGTAGCACCGTCTCCTGTAGCACCGTCTCCTGTAGCACCGTCTCCTGTAACACCGTCTCCTGTAGCACCGTCTCCTGTAGCACCGTCTCCTGTAGCATCTCCTCCTGTAGCATTGTCTCCTGTAGCACCGTCTCCTGTAGCACCGTCTCCTGTAGCACCGTCTCCTGTAGCATCTCTTCCTGTAGCATTGTCTCCTGTAGCATTGTCTCCTGTAGCACCGTCTCCTGTAGCACCGTCTCCTGTAGCACCGTCTCCTGTAGCACCATCTCCTGTAGCATCTCCTCCTGTAGCATCTCCTCCTGTAGCATTGTCTCCTGTAGCACCGTCTCCTGTAGCACCGTCTCCTGTAGCATCTCCTCCTGTAGCACCGTCTCCTGTAGCACCGTCTCCTGTAGCACCGTCTCCTGTAGCACCGTCTCCTGTAGCACCGTCTCCTGTAGCACCATCTCCTGTAGCATCTCCTCCTGTAGCATCTCCTCCTGTAGCATTGTCTCCTGTAACACCGTCTCCTGTAGCACCGTCTCCTGTAGCACCGTCTCCTGTAGCACCATCTCCTGTAGCATTGTCTCCTGTAGCACCATCTCCTGTAGCACCGTCTCCTGTAGCATTGTCTCCTGTAGCATCTCCTCCTGTAGCATTGTCTCCTGTAGCACCGTCTCCTGTAGCACCGTCTCCTGTAGCACCGTCTCCTGTGGCATTGTCTCCTGTAGCACCGTCTCCTGTAGCACCGTCTCCTGTAACACCGTCTCCTGTAGCACCGTCTCCTGTAGCACCGTCTCCTGTAACACCGTCTCCTGTAGCACCGTCTCCTGTAGCACCGTCTCCTGTAGCATTGTCTCCTGTAGCACCGTCTCCTGTAGCACCGTCTCCTGTAGCACCGTCTCCTGTAGCACCATCTCCTGTAGCATTGTCTCCTGTAGCATTGTCTCCTGTAGCATCTCCTCCTGTAGCATTGTCTCCTGTAGCACCGTCTCCTGTAACACCGTCTCCTGTAGCACCGTCTCCTGTAGCACCGTCTCCTGTAGCACCGTCTCCTGTAGCACCGTCTCCTGTAGCATCTCTTCCTGTAGCACCGTCTCCTGTAGCATTGTCTCCTGTAGCATTGTCTCCTGTAGCACCGTCTCCTGTAGCACCGTCTCCTGTAGCACCGTCTCCTGTAGCACCATCTCCTGTAGCATCTCCTCCTGTAGCATCTCCTCCTGTAGCATTGTCTCCTGTAACACCGTCTCCTGTAGCACCGTCTCCTGTAGCACCGTCTCCTGTAGCACCGTCTCCTGTAGCATTGTCTCCTGTAGCACCATCTCCTGTAGCATTGTCTCCTGTAGCACCGTCTCCTGTAGCATTGTCTCCTGTAGCACCGTCTCCTGTAGCATTGTCTCCTGTAGCACCGTCTCCTGTAGCATTGTCTCCTGTAGCACCATCTCCTGTAGCATTGTCTCCTGTAGCACCATCTCCTGTAGCACCGTCTCCTGTAGCATCTCCTCCTGTAGCATTGTCTCCTGTAGCACCGTCTCCTGTAGCATTGTCTCCTGTAGCATCTCCTCCTGTAGCATTGTCTCCTGTAGCACCGTCTCCTGTAACACCATCTCCTGTAGCACCGTCTCCTGTAGCACTGTCTCCTGTAGCACCGTCTCCTGTAGCATCTCCTCCTGTAGCACCATCTCCTGTAGCATTGTCTCCTGTAGCACCGTCTCCTGTAGCATTGTCTCCTGTAGCATCTCCTCCTGTAGCATTGTCTCCTGTAGCACCGTCTCCTGTAGCACCGTCTCCTGTAGCACCGTCTCCTGTAGCATCTCTTCCTGTAGCATTGTCTCCTGTAGCATTGTCTCCTGTAGCACCGTCTCCTGTGGCATTGTCTCCTGTAGCACCGTCTCCTGTAGCACCATCTCCTGTAGCATTGTCTCCTGTAGCACCGTCTCCTGTAACACCGTCTCCTGTAGCACCGTCTCCTGTAGCACCGTCTCCTGTAGCATTGTCTCCTGTAACACCGTCTCCTGTAGCACCGTCTCCTGTAGCACCGTCTCCTGTAGCACCGTCTCCTGTAGCACCATCTCCTGTAGCATTGTCTCCTGTAGCACCGTCTCCTGTAGCACCATCTCCTGTAGCATTGTCTCCTGTAGCACCGTCTCCTGTAGCATCTCCTCCTGTAGCACCTCCTCCTGTAGCACCGTCTCCTGTAGCACCGTCTCCTGTAGCACCGTCTCCTGTAGCACCGTCTCCTGTAGCACCGTCTCCTGTAGCACCGTCTCCTGTAGCACCGTCTCCTGTAGCACCATCTCCTGTAGCACCATCTCCTGTAGCATTGTCTCCTGTAGCACCGTCTCCTGTAGCACCATCTCCTGTAGCATTGTCTCCTGTAGCACCGTCTCCTGTAGCATCTCCTCCTGTAGCACCTCCTCCTGTAGCACCGTCTCCTGTAGCACCGTCTCCTGTAGCACCGTCTCCTGTAGCACCGTCTCCTGTAGCATTGTCTCCTGTGGCATTGTCTCCTGTAGCACCGTCTCCTGTAGCATCTCCTCCTGTAGCACCTCCTCCTGTAGCACCGTCTCCTGTAGCACCGTCTCCTGTAGCATCTCCTCCTGTAGCACCTCCTCCTGTAGCACCATCTCCTGTAGCACCGTCTCCTGTAGCACCGTCTCCTGTAGCACCATCTCCTGTAGCACCATCTCCTGTAGCATTGTCTCCTGTAGCTCCCCTTGCCCCATTTGAATGCGATCAGTAAATATGTCCCAGGTGGGGACCCTGTATCAGCAGCTCTTCCGACCAGCGTCCTGAGGTGATGGGTTAAGGTATCACAAAGAAAGCATAGGGTTGGTCACTAAGAACCTGATTATGCACAAATCAACGTGAGCCCACGTGACAGAGAAGAAGCCAGGGTGACCCGCAGGTTGGAGAAGCAAAGCCTTGGTGGGGTAAACATCATCTGTTGTAGAAAACTTGCAATATGAAGGGTGCTGATTTGTGAAGATAGATGAGGTCACGTTACCCTTCTCTTCTAAACCCTGAAAACGCTCTACTTTCTACAGCATCACCTTCCAGACTCCTTCCTTCATACCCAGATCTCGGCCAGTCTTACCATTCTCACAGAATCTTGTCACTTTTTTTTTTAGCAGCACTAGGAATTTGAGATTCTGCTAATATTTTAAGTGTTGAATGCCTCTCTCCTCCGGTGAGCTTCCTGAGAACACAGGTGCTGTTTCGGTTTGTTTTGTTTTCGTTTCTGTTTCGTTGGGTTTGATTCCCATGCCTCGTGCTGTGAACCCAGTTCACAGTGAATATATCTCACTGGTCCTTGGAGGGTAGGGAGATGCCCATGTCCTCAAGGAGGGCCCAGTCACGGGAGCGGATGGAGGCAGGTAGGACTGTGTGCCTACCTTGGAAGATGGGCAGAATCAGGATGAACTTCATGGTAGAGGACGCGGTGCTGGAAGGATTTCGACTCCTGGGGTAGGTGATAGGCACAAACATTTAAGCAGAAATAAAGCACACTAGAAGGTATTCCTGAGATGCATGTAATTATCTTACGTAGTAATTTTATTATCGAGACCTAACCCAATATGTGTAATTACTCATTGCATATTCCATTGTCGTGGGCACCAAACTCCTTCAAACATCTCTTTTTCTGCATGCCTGCTAGGGCTGTATCAAGAATGTCCAGAAGGAGACCCCCACCCCCACCCCCAAGCAGCATCCTTCTGGCTTATTCTATAATCCGAATATTCTCACGGTCGATTGTTATCTGTCAATCACAGTGTGTTTTGCTTTTGAGGAACCTGTCTCTAGAGACATCATAATCATTCATATTTATCTGGTGAGCTTTACGGGGCCATGACCGCATTACCTTACCGTACCAATTTCCAGTATTTCCGCTCCTTTTTATTGGGGGGGAATTGCCTCTCCTCTTGAGGTTTTGAAGGAAGGTCTTGTGTGTCCCTCTTTTTTTGGAGAACGTTGTTGAAAATGCAGTGATGTGAAAGGTGGTGCGTGTCAACACAAGTTGTGTCCTAGAATTGGGTGACACTCTCACCCCCTGCTGTCACCGGCAGGCGTGTTATTGCTGTGATGTCCGGAACGTAAAGTGCAAAGCGGGGTCCACACTCAACGGCCCCCCACTCCACGTTCTCCTCAGTTCTTTGGTTCCCGAGTCCCGCTTCTTCAGTTTCTTATCTAGAAACGTCCTTTCGACCTTCTTTCATGCCAACTCAATCTGTAAATTCCTCTCGCCTTGGGCGCTAACCTCATCCTAAAAGCCGATGATCATTTTGCTTTTATTTTGCCATTTAGAACTCATCCTCACACTTTTATTGACCAGCTCGCTTACATTTTCCACATCGGCCTCTAGTCTCCTGAAAGAAAACTGTCAAGGAGTCCTAGTTACCTGGTTGTATTTTGGGGGTGCTGTTGAGCCCCGGTCTCAGGAAGGGGCACCCAGGGATGGACTGCAAGCCTCAAGTTCATTTTTCTTCGGCAGCCAGGGCTGGGTCCATGGATGTGTGATCTGGACAGTCCCGCACGGCCTCACACTTACAAGGACCGGGGCTTGGTTTAAGGGTCCTCTCTTACTGTCTTGAAGTCCTTAGTCATTTGGACAAGGGGTCCCCATTTTCCCCTTTCATGGGGCCTCCTTGGTGCCTTGGGCTGACTTCCCACACATATCACCCCAAGTCTAAGCCCTGTAAACCAGATTGAGTTGCATGTACGTATGTATGTGAGTGGACGCTCTTTCTTCTCTAGTAATACACGTCTCCAAACCCTTCTCTCAATTCCCCGGTGACTGCGCCAGCCAGTGGAAGTGCGTCCTGTGGGATTGCTGATCCTTTCAACGGCACCATTTAGCGATGGTGAAGTGAGCAGCAGCTAATTCACTACGGAAATAAGAAAGGGGGGTTTTAAAGTAGATGATGATATGCTGTCCCTATCAATACTTAATGACATCTGACATGCGATGTGTCATGTCCTGCAGACTGTCATACGGCTTTGATAGTGAATGGGCTGTTTGCTGAGAACTTCCCCTCTGGCCTTATGACTTAGTTCATGCTTAGAGACTTTATCTACAAAATTCTCATTCTCTGACTCACCCGTGTCTTCATTCCCCAGCCCAGAGAGCCAGCACAGTGGATAAAATCCATATCAGAACGACTCAAGCCTCCTCCTTTTCTCTGCCATCGCTGCTGCCCTCTTAGTTGTCGTTGGTTCATCAAAACAGACGTTCTCTCTGGAGTCTCTGTTGCTGTCCAACATCAAGCTCGTGACACCTCTGTTTTGTTTTTTTTAATTAAAAATATTTTTTTTATTGATTTTTAGAGAGAGAGAACATCGATGGGCCGCCTCCTGCATGCCCCCCACTGGGGATCAGGCCCACAACCTGGGCATGTGCCCTGACCGGGAATCGAAGCGGCGACCTGTTGGTGCAGGGTCGACGCTCAACCCCTGAGCCACACCGGCCGGACCACACCTCTGTTTAGTCTCAGTGGGAGTCAGTCCTCGTTTTCTCTGAGAGAACGCTCCAAACTCTTCATCCTGGCGCTGGGACCCCCTGGTGACCTTCCCCTCTGGATAATTGCCAACAGTCTCTGTACAGTTAGCAACCCCTGTCCGTTTTCACTCACTGCCTTTCCTGGAAAAGACATTTTCTTGCCTTTTTTCCCCCTCCATGTTCTCTCCTCCTTCTCCGACTCACCCGAGCCTTTGGGGAAGCTGTCTTTCCTCCTGTCTCCTGGGCTCACGACCTTATATTGCAACTGTTCCTGGGACGATTGTATGGACAAGGCCATGTGATTCCGTTATGCAAAACAAAATCTCTCCTTCAGCGCCGAATCTTCGCTGCTGAGCACGGGGGCTGGTGCATGCAACTGAGAAGAAGGAGCCTTGAGGGGTGAGCACTCCTTGGTGAGAATGCTCACACACCCTGTCTGTGAGGCCTCTGACTATATCATGACCAATGCATTTCATTCAGACCTCCGTTCATTCCCCTTGCAAACCAATAAAAATAGCCTCTTTGCTTGGCAGAAAGTATAAGGATTAAGGGCCTTTCTCCCAGCAAAAAATTCAAGAAAATCGTCATCCATTCAGCTCCTAAAATACCAATACACATTCACTCCTGTGGTCGGTCCTTTAGAAAATACTTTTTTTTTTCTTTTTTCTTTTACCTATTCATATACTTCTCCAGATGGAAGATTAGATGCTGTCACATTCATAATAAGTAATATGTTTTCATTATTTGCCTCCAAATCCTTCAGTTTTAAATTAACCGCACTTGAAGGAGACCTGTTCACACAATTAAAATTTGAATTGTAGATCAGGGGGCACTCTGGGAGGGTTGGGTCACGCCGGAGCTTCTCAACACTCCCAAGATGTAATTTATGGAGTGTCAATGCACAGAGAGAAGTCTAATGGCGTTTTAATTATTCTCAACTTCAAAGAGTAAATGGGAGGGAGACCAGCTCCCGGTCCCAGGAAGAAGAGTTTGGAAGCTGCGCGGAGATAATGATGCAGTGACATCCTCCTGAAAGTCTTGGGACACGAGAAGGGAGAACGCTGTTCTGCCCATCAGACCTGGACGGTGCGGACGGCCGCACCCTCCTTCCCCTCCCTCCCGTCCCGCCTCCTTCTCACGGGCTGGCGACCGCAGTAAGTCACGGACAATTTGGAAAGCTACAGGTGCGTTTTTAGTACCTGGACTTAGGACATGATTATTTTGACGTATAAAACGGAAAGCTGGTGTTAGACCCATTTCCGTGGAGAGCGTGTGACTTGTACGTCCACGCAAAGCAGATGCGTCCTGTTTCATAATAACGAGCTATCCCTTATTCAATCTTTGTCGGATTCTAGCGACGAGGAATTTGCTTCTGTATTTGCTCCTGAGAAGGGCCCTAGAGATGGGGAGAATGATGGTTTTATTGTCATGAAAGCCAGGCTGGGTAGACGGGGACAATGGAGACGCAGGAAGGAAACACGGAAAACATAAACCCCGATGAGCACAGGACAGAGATGTAATGACCCTCCTTGCTCTCAGGCCGTCCTCCCCAGGGGAGGGGAGGGGGACTCCTGGGACCCTCGGGCTCGTGCGTCTTTCTGTTCAATAAAACAGCATATACCAAAGCATCACGTGTTTCTCGGTCAGATAAAGAACATTCGGCCAGACACAGTGAGATGAAGTTGTTGTATCTGTAAACCTTCCTGGCCGCTCCTGGGTTGCGACCCAGCTGTCAAGGTTGAGTCCGCGGCAGGTTGGAAGGATGGGGTACGCACCCCTGCAGAATCTTCCTGTGGACGGTCAGACGTGCATGAGGCACACTTTGTTCCTGCATTAGGAAGTATTCATTATTGCATTGCTTTCCATAGGAACAGCTGTTCCGACTGAAAGTATCGCAGCGTGGGTTCTCTGCAAATGTCAACGTAAGATCGCTGATGCAGGGATAGAGGTACAGTTTCTGATTTTTCAGACTGTTGAGTGACCAGCTCTAGGAATCACTACACCACATACGAAAATAACTGTGTCTAGTTAAAGGGAAAAAAGTCACACGTTGAGTTATACGGTTCTTGAAACAGACAATAATATTTTACTTAACCCACTTCTGATACTTACGGCTGTGTGTCCATGCTTCCTGTTCCCAGGGTAACCAAGAATTTCTTCTAGTCCAATCTGTTGTCTAAAGCTTCCTGTCCCATATTTTTAAGCTGTGAAGCAGGACTTGTTGGCTTCCAATACGGTAGCTAAAATTGGTAACACTAGCCCGGCCCATGTGGCTCAGTGGACAGAGCGTCATCCCATGGACTGAGAGGTCCAGGTTCGATTCCTAGTCAGGGCGCATGCCCGGGTTGTGACTGGATCCCCAGTGGGGGGCGTGCAGGAGGCAGCCGATCAATGTTTCTCTCTCTCATCGATGTTTCTCTCTCTCTCTCTAAAAAAAATAAACAAATAAAAACATATGTATATATTTTTTAAATTGGTAATACTAGAAAATGTCCACATCGCTGTTCTCATCTTTTGCTCTCTACCCAACATCTGCTGTCACTGAAAAGTTCGAGCAGGAATTTCGCCCCCCAGAATTCCGAGATAGTCAGTAACGCACGCAGCAGGCAGGGGGCTGTTCCAGGGGAACGCGTGAATATCGTCGCCACCAGACTGCATTCCGTCACCAAGTACTCCGGTTCAGGTGAGTGGACTATGTATTATGCGCGGCTCGTTGGCTGTGGCTTTATATGCATTTCATCATTTAATGGCAGAATTAGACGGCGGGTGTTAAGTAGCTGGATGTGAGGCGGGTCTTGCCCTGGCGGCCGCTGGGCTCTCCGGGACCGAAACAGAACCACTCGCGGCTCCTGGAAGGATGGCGCTGGACTGTGCGGGTTCTCCGCAGGGCATCGCCGGCTCCCATCGCTGGAATCCCTCCCTAGACCTCCTCGTCCCCACCTGTCTGCATGCATTCACATTCCAGCTGTCCTTTTTCTTTCTTTTTTTTTTTACCCTCATCCGAGGACATTTTTGCATTTATCTTCAGACAGAGCAGGAGGGAGAGAGGGGGGAAGAGACAGAGAGAAACATCCATGTGAGAGGGACACATCGAGTGGTTGCCACCCACACGACCCCAACCAGGGCCGGAGACACACTGCAACCAAGGTACGTGCCTTTAGCGGGAACCGAACCCTAGACTCTCTGGTCCGCAGGCCGATGCTCCAACCGCTGAGCCAAACCGGCCAGGGCTCCAGCTGGTCTTTCAGGCACCAGGAGCCGTGTCGGCCGCTCCGTCCGCTGTGATCCCTGTCGTGTGTGAGCAGAGCGCTTGCTGTCTGGAACACAGCTGCCTGGTGACATTCTGTGGGTCTGCTTTGCGGCCAGGCCGTGACGCCCCGAGGTGGGCTCTAGGGCTTACTTTGTGTTCTCTCCCTGCCCCGTACAATGCGGAGGTGACCGCACAGTGGTCCCTGGCCGCGGGGAACTGCTTTGGAGGCCTAAAGTAGAAATGCAATCTGTGCATTTAGTTGCTCATTTGGGTCCTTTTATACTTCCTTTCTGTATCGGGAAGTGCTATCGTTTTAACAATGAGACTACAATGCACATTTTAATTATAGGATGACATTATCCACTTTAACGAGAGGATTGCAACACACATTTCCTGCGTTAAAAATGGCATTTAGCCCGGCCTGTGTGGCTCAGTGGGTGAGCGTCGATCCCGTGCACCAAGAGGTGGCCGGTTCGATTCCCGGTCAGGGCACATGCCCAGGTTGTGGGCCCGATCCCCAGTGGGGGGCATGCAGGAGGCGGCCAGTC
The DNA here is from genome assembly GCA_030848825.1 of Tadarida brasiliensis. Lineage (NCBI taxonomy): Eukaryota > Metazoa > Chordata > Mammalia > Chiroptera > Molossidae > Tadarida > Tadarida brasiliensis. The sequence goes on along the minus strand of CM061280.1, from coordinate 131,552,292 downwards.
GATGTTCTCTCTCATCGATGTCTCTATCTCTTTCCCTTTCCCTCCTCTCACAATAAAGAAAAAGAAATGTTTTTTAAATGGCATTTATCCCGGCTGTACAGTGTCCCATGGACGGAGAGGTCCCGGTTCGATTCCCAGTCAGGGCACGTGCCCGGGTCGCAGGCTGGACCCCCATTAGGGGGCGTGCAGGAGGCAGCCGATCGATGTTTCTGTCTCTCTCCCTTCCTCTCTCTCTAAAAAATTAATGAAGACATATATATATATATATATTTTTTTTTTTTCAGATAGAGTGGGAGGGAGAGAGAGGAAGAGAGAGAGAGAGAGAAACATCGACGTGACAGGGACACATCGAGTGGCTGCCTCCTGCACGACCAACCAGGGCCGGGGACAAACTGCAACCTAGGTACATGCCCTTAGCGGGAACCGAACCCGGGACCCTCTGGACCGCAGGCCGATGCTCTAACCGCTGAGCCAAACCGGCCAGGGCAGAAGACATATATTTTTTAAAAATAACATTTGCCCTGGCCAGTTGGCTTAGCAATTAGAGCATCGGCCCCGGCACCAAGGGGTCTCGGGTTCAAATCCAGTCAAGGGCACGTACCTGGGTTGGGGGTTCAACCCTGGCCCAGTCGGGGTCGTGTGGGAAGCAGCCAATCAATGCGTCTCTCTCACATCGACGCTTCTCTCTCTCCCTCCTCCCTTCCAGTCTCTCTGAAAATCAATGGGAAAATATCCTTGGCTGAGGATTAACAAGAACAACAGTGGCATTTAATTGACAGCTGTAAGAGCATACATCATTCATGGGCTTTAAGACTTGAAATAATACTAATTTCTAGTACTAGGAACAAAATGCGGATCACCTGAAAGTACCAATTACCTAACGATGTTACTAGAAAACAATCATCATCGTAACTCCAGGCACTGGAAATTAAATCATATTTTTAAAATATATTTTAAAAAACAGCACCCAGAGAATGATGTCTGTTGAGTGGTATACAGTTCATCGTCATAAACTAGTTAAGTGTAAGATTTATTTTCCTGTGCAGATATAACTTAGTTGAAGGTGTATCGCTGAGATTAAATTTCAGTCTCCCTCGCCTTACAAGAATGAAGAAGACATCAAACTCAGCCGCACCTGAACATTTAATAACATGGCGCAACGGCAAATTATTTATTTCAACCGGGTGATAATTCATCGGGGAAAATGAGTGTCAACACCGATACAAAACGGGATGAATTATGGAACAAAAGAAACAAGACCACCTAGAGATACATCACTTGGCGTGATTTATGGGACTGGCTGCTTCCGTAAGGCAGACAGATATTGAGATCTCACAAAGCATTTGATACCTGGAGAGAGCATGTGTGAGAAATTCGCCCGAGATCTGTGATTCCCTGGAAAGATTCAGGAGGCGTTCACAGAACCTTCCGGAAGGATCGACTTGAGCCGGTGTTTGTGATGGACGGAAATCAGTGTGTGAGGCTTTGGGAAAGAGTGGGTTGGAAAGGTCAGGGATGGCACAAGCCATGCTCACATCTAAAGGAGGTAAGAGATGGGTCGTCAAAGCCCAGAAAAGACAGAGAGGGAATGCTTCCTGTGGGTTCAGGAGATCGGGGACGGGCCTGAGCGTCTGCACGTCTCGCCAGCCCCAAGGGGTTGCTGACGCTGGGGTCTGTGGTCCACGAGAACATTGCCCTATGAGGTGATGCTGAGACACCGAGGCAGACGCCGCGGATGTCTGAGCAGGGCGGGAGCGCCTGGAGGTCTTGGCTGTATGTTTATTGACGCTGTCGTGGCATAAAGATGTGATCATTTTCTCCGTGGGCTGGACAAGAGAAGGGTCGCCATGCCTGTCCTCACAGCACGTGACGGCTACGGCACTGAGCAATGCACAGGGAGGGGCAAAACGGATCGATGGTGGTGCCGTCACAAATAGGCAGAAAACTGAAGGATCATAAGTTTGAAAGAGAAGGTGGTTTGGGGCATGCTGGGCTTGAGGAACAACCTAGACGAGGACATGGAGATGTCCCGGGGGTGTGCTGGCCAAGCGTGGAGGTCCCCGTGACCTTCAGCCCCTGCTGTTGGTCCCTGGGTTATATGATGTTACATGGCAACAAGGACTGTGTACACGTCAGCGAGCTGAGCATACATCGGGGATTATCCTGTTCACTGGGTGCGCACAGTGGGATCACGTGATCCCTCAGAAGCAGAGAATTTGGAGGGGGAGGCACGGCCGAGGGGCTATGCCAGGGCTGACGCATGAGAAGGACTCAGTGTGTGGCTCTGGAGTAAAGACAGAGGACAGGAAGGGAGGGAAGTGAAGTCACCTCCAGAAGCTGAGAGCAAAGCCCAGTGGACAGCCACCAAGGAAACTGGGACCTCAGTCGCAGAACCCCCAGGGCTGGAGTCTGCCAGCGCCCTGAACGGACCGAGAAGGACGTAGATTTCTTCTCAGAGCTTCCAGACAAAAGCCCAGGCTGGCCAGCGCTTTACGTTGGGCCCTGTGGGACCAGAAGCAGAGGATCGCGCTGGCCCACCCGGACCTTTGGAGTCCAGAAGGGTGAGATGATACATCTGTTTGTCCTCAGGTGCTAACTGTGGGCCCGCGTGTCACAGCGGCAGCAGCAAACTGATACCGTGGGCGTTGGTGGCGAAGGGAGTTATCTGCGGAGTTGAAGAAAACAGTGCATTAGGAGAGGGAACTGTGCGTTCAGTGGAACAAGCAGAGGATGAGAAGAAAGACAAGGAGCCCTCAGAGGGCAGGAAGCCAGCCAGGTCCCCAGGGTGCTGAGCACACAGGAGACGAACCCATAAAGTAGGTGACGGTGAGCCAGAGACGGACAGGGCTGGGCGGGGCCAGCTGCGTCTGTGGGGTAGTGGGTCACAGGTGCGAACGGCAGCCAGGAGACAGAAGTCAAGTACAGGTGTTGAGGAGGGCGTGGGTATAAACAGCCAGGTGTTGAGAGTGCACACCCTTCTTCCGTGAGGGTGGTATCAGAAGCCGGAGGTAAAGGGTGAGACCATGTCTGAGGGAGCTGGGTAAAGAGATGCTCTTTAGTTTCTCTCTCTCACCGTCAGAGAAGCTTCCGTCTGCTGTGGACGGGAGGAAAGGGTCCTGCAAAGTGGGCATTGCAGATGAGAGAGGGAGGGAGGGAGACAGGAGAGAAAGGATGGAGAAAGGCAGGCAGGAGGCAGAGGACAGAGTCACTTCATTCTGAGGTCATCAAGTTGGGTCTCATTTGCTCTGTTTTATTACTTTTTTTTAAATGTGTTTTTATTGATTTTTTTTTTTTAAGAGAGAGAGGAAGGGAGAGAGAGATGGAAACATCAACGTGAGAGAGAAACATCGATCGGCCGCCTCCTGCACACCCCCTGCTGGGGATCGAGCCCACAACCCGGGCGTGTGCCCTGACCGGGGATCGAACCGAGACCTCTCAGTCCATGGGACGACGCTCTATCCACTGAGCCACACCGGCCGGGCTCATTGGCTCTGTGTTTGTCCATCGCCCAGAGCCTAACCCGCCACACAATTTTTAGGGCTGATTTCGAGTTCATCCTTTTAGCCTCAAATTCGTATCTTTTTGAAGCCATTAAAGGCCATGTTTTCCTTGCGTCCAAGCATCTGGACCCAGACACTCAGCCCTCCTTTTAAGAGTCTCTTCTCGATGGCCATCATCCTGATCCCTGTGAGTATCCCCTTGGCAGCCCGCTGGAGCTCCTCACCACAGTGTCTTCAAATACGCCAGCGGCACTCAGGGCTTAGCCACCGTGTCCTCTGTGTGGGTGGGGAGATGCGTGCTCTGTCTGTGGCGATGTGCAGTGGCAGTCCGTCCACACCTGCAGCCACGGATGCCAGCTCAGCTCTCGTTGCACGCTTCTCTGATGTATATTAGACACTAGATTACATATACATATAAATACACATTTGCATATACGCATGTGTCTACATGTACGTACGTGTTTACGTATGCATGTGTTTAAATACACACGTGTGTTTATATACATGTGCTTACACGTGTGTGTTTGCACATACATATGTGTTATATACACGTGTGATTAATACGCATGTGTTTATATACACATGTGTTTAGATATGCATGTGTATTTATGCATATATGCGTTTTAAATATACATGTGTGTTTATATACATATGCGTTTGAATATATGTGTTTATATGTACATGTGTGTTTTTATGTATGTATTTATATATATGTATAAATGCACACACACACACACACACACATATATACTCTGTTTCTTGACCAGAAGATTAAATACATGCATACACGAGGACAGGACTTACTTTTATATTCCAGATGGCTAGAACACTGCCGAGCACAGGGTAGCCACTCAGAAATGTTATTTGTTGTCCAATGAATGACCTTTGTTGACTGAGCCAGAATAAAGTCCCGGGAGTATCATGCATTCAGGAAAAATAACATAACACGGCACATCCTCTGTGCTCCAGAATGTCGTCCGAAGACAATGTAGTCCCCTCTGTTCTGGCCGTTTCCATGGCAGCGCCCTCTCAGCAGAGTCGCGTTCATCCCCGCGTGGGGGTCATGCAGGGTTAGGTACCGATCTTGTAGGAATGTCCACTCCTGGCCACTTGTTGTCATCACTGGTTTTGAGACCACTCTGACCCGTCCCACTTGAGTGTCGTTAATGATTCGATGACAAATAGTTAACATGCTTGTTTATTGCTTGGAGTAGAAATGTTATGGGGATAGTGGATGTTTCCTCTGTTTGTTCCCCACCGAGAAAGAGGAGCGCAGTTGGGGACCGCAGACTTTTCTCCACACCACTCCTATTTGCAATCTTTGCATGAAATAAGCTTACCCCTTACAGTCTCCTGCTCTTCAAACATGGACAAGCACTCGGTCATTCACCAGAGCCATTGAAAAGTGTGAGAGAAGACTGAAAGCTGGAAGCGTTTGGGCCACAGAATGGATCAGAACCAAGATCACTGCGTCACTGCACATTTGCATATTCAGTCAGCAAGTTCATTTTTCATCGTTCAGAAGAGTGCTTGACGGAAAGGCCAGTGAGGGACCACACATACTGAGAAATGCAGTAAGGTCAGTGAGCCGACGTGTGCACCAGAAATGCATGCGATTGAGAAAACAGGACTGAAAGACGTATACATACGGACGGACAAACGGTAGGAACTGGAGACATCTGTCAGAAGTCGCCCGGTCTCTGAAACGATGATGTTCCAAGAATGCTCGAGAGACAAGCGTTGGTTGTAAGCCTGTTCCTCCCCGTCTGAGTATATGCCTGGCTCCAGTTTTTGCACAATGAGAGATGCCAGGAACGACGAGACAAAGATACACGTGGCTTTAGGAACGTCCACTGCGCTGAGTCATTCCCGGGCTCGGGTCTGGCCACGCAAAGGCTCGGCCATTGCTCAGAGGTTCGCTGCCTGAAAAGCACTGGACAGCATGCCCGGTTCCGTGTGCGTGAGGTTAAACCTTCCAGGGAGATCTGTTTGACATCCGAGGACTTTCGGCTTCTCATTACTTCTTAAATGTAATGGTGCCCTGTGTTAATAAAGTGAGACTAGACCTTCAAGGCCGCCCGTGTGCCAAGTAGGAACTTTAGTCTGTACAGTCAGGAAGCAGAGGCTGGGCGATGGAAAGAGACAGCTGTCCCCATTCCCACCTGTCCAGAATCGTTCCCGCGTACAGGCACCTCGAAGGAAAACGGTAGCTTTCTTTCTCCTTGCATATATTTTATTTCGGTTTCTTTTTTCGTATCTCCGAAGGCATGAACTTGGTAATCATAGCCGTATGCCCTTACACTTGTGGAAATCCCGCAGAATAAGCCCGTGGATTTAGGCTTCTTTGGGGCTTTGCGTTGCAGACTGTAAGGTTGTAACGCATCAACTCGGATCCCCACCGAGGACAGTCAGCATGAAAAATCCCAACAGAAGCCCGGCCGGTGTGGCTCAGTGGTTGAGCATCGATCCTGCACCAAGAGGTCACCGGTTTGATTCCCGGTCAGGGCACATGCCCAGGTTGTGGGCCAAATCCCCAGTGGGGGGCATGCAGGGGCAGCCAGTCTATGTTCTCTCTCATCGATGTTTCTATCTCTCTCTCCTTCTCCCTTCCTCTCTCTAAAATCAATAAAGAAAAAAAAAACACAACAGAAGATGTTGACCTTTTAGAGCAAAGGATGAGGGATACCTACGGATGCCGTGGATGGTCCAATATGCACGACCTAGTCACAGTCTCCCGATCCGTGCAAAGTGAATACATGTGATATACACATTTTCATCTCAACATGCTAACATTTCGAGTACAGGGAAGCCACACTGTGCTTAAAGCCCTTTGCTAATTTTTTCTTTTGATTTTTTGTTGTTGTTTTAGTAGCAATGCTGAGATTCGTTGGTGTAAAAAACCACAATTGCTATTATAATTTTAAATTTTGGGGAGACTTGAGCGCTGCACTTTGGAAAGAGGATTGTGACATTGAACAAGGTGGCCAGGACACCACTTATTCCTTGGACACTGATCCTGTAGTCTGTAATTCGTTCTCCTCCCGAGGGACGGTGTCCCCATCTGTACCCTGCAGGGATAACTGGCTCAGCACTCACAGTGACAGTCTCAGGAGCTTTCCACAGTGCACATGTGAGGTCCCCAAGGGGCAGAGTGCCCCTGCAGTTGTCTCTTCCTGGCCGTGACAGAGCCCAATGCCTCCTGTCGAGACGGGGCGTCACAGCATCGCAAAGCCTGCTCGAGTCTGCCAGGTCTCTGGGTGACAGGTGTGAGCAGAATCTCTCCACCGCCCGGGGACAGGGAGTGAGCAAGGAACCAGCCTCTGTTTGCACCATCGAGGTTTCAGACGTGGCCCTGTAACCCAGCTTAGTGGAACGAAACAGCTCCTGGTGGGCGGACATTATGATGGCAGCAATAATCGATAATGCTTGGTGTCCCTCATATATGCAGAGTGGGTCTTTGTCTATGTGAAATTCACAGGGATGCATTGCCATTCAAAACCCCTGGCTGATCCCAGCTTCCACCGACTAGAAAGCCTACTGGGAAACATCTTTCCCTGGGAGGTTATCAAAACTCCCGACACTGCGAGGTCGAAGTAGTTGAACCCTTCCCGGCGTAGTATATATCTGTGGCGGATTTCAGGAAGTCAGAGACCCTGAGGGGGTGGTGTGGAGGGGTGCGCAGTTCCTGGTTTTGTCTGAGTGATAGGGAACTGTAATAAAAACATCTTGAGTCCGGCCGGTGTGGCTCAGTGGTTGAGCGTCGACCCTGCACCAAGAGGTCGCCGGTTCGATTCCCGGTCAGGACACATGCCCAGGTTGTGGGCCCGATCCCCAGTGGGGGGCGTGCAGGGGGCGGGCCGTTGATGTTCTCTCTCATTGATGCTTCTATCTCTCTCTCCCTCTCTCTAAAAATCAATAAAGAAAAAAAATTAAAAAAAAACATTTTGAGCATTCATAGATACCCTAGTATCGCTAGCAATTAATAATGGGTGGTTCTGAGAACTAACTATCCCAAGTCAATAGACAGAAATGTCATCTTTGAAGGGAAGCTACTTGGACAAGGTAAATTCCCATCATATTAAACAGCTGTCATTTTGATGAATGTGGGTGAGGACTCTGATGACGTCCAGATCGTGACCACGGGAGAAATGAAAAGACAGGTTTGATGGAAAGAAGGAGCGTTGATTTCGGTAGAAAATAGAAGAAAACGTGAATTTATGCAGAACACATCCTCCAAGTGATACATTTGTGCCCAAGGGGAGAAAAAATAACTTTGCAGCATTCAATGTCTAGGTACAATTATAAATGTACTCTAATCCGCTTTTCCGTTTTAAACAACTTGGTATACAAAATCTGACAAAAAACAGGACCGAGATCAGCCCAAGCTGCTTAGTTTTTGCAGATAAAATCCTTTTCCACAAAACACACAGAAACGCACAAGACAGGCTTTGCTGCTATTTTTAAGCAAGCTATACATTTCGCAATCGGAGTTCGCCTCATTCGCTGTTTTGTGATAATCAAGTCTATGGATAGTACTTCTTTTGCAGGACTGTGTTATCCCGATCTAATTTTAAATGAAAATAATAGTGATTAAAATGGAACAAAAGGGGGGAAACAGGCAGACGATGAGCTAGACTTGTTTGGTCTGGACAATGAAGTCGGCTTTTTTCAAGAAATCTGATTCTGCGTAAGGAGAATTATTTGCTTCTCTGAGTGGATCATGTTTGTAAATGCTTATTTTCGTCAATCCTCCCCACCCCCCAAAAAACAAGTTTAACGGATTCAAAACTCTCACTCATGAAAAGTCAGCGGGGGTATAACCTGGGAGAGGGAGTTTTGTGGTGCCTCACAGAAGTTCAACAGCATGACCCGTTGAGCCCGGCCGGTGTGGCTCAGTGGTTGAGCGTCGTCCCATGGACTGAGAGGTCCGGGTTCGATTACCGGTCAGGGCACATGCCCGGGTTGCGGGCTTGACCCCAGTAGGGGGCGTGCAGGAGGCAGCCGATCGATGTTTCTCTCTCTCATCGATGTTTCTATCTGTCTCTAAACCTCAATTTAAAAAGCAGACGATGACCCAAGCAGAATTTGTCCTTTCTCTCATTCTCCTTCATTTCACCCCCAATATCTGTATTTTAAATACTTTCCCTAAACAGCCAAGGGCCCCCCCAAAAGCCGTGTCCCTGTGTCCTTGAGTCTTGCTTTTTCTTGGCCTCCATCTGGCCTTTCCCAGGTTCCTTCCGAGTCCTGTTTCCACCAGGATGATGATGGGGTGAGATCAGAAGCGGCTACTCTCAGGAACACCCTGGTGATTCTGGGATGCAGAGGCTTCTCCCGGTGGAATTCGCGAGTCCCGGGGGCTCTGAGCGTCACCCGGGGCCGCGGCTTGTCAAAGGGAACCTGGGCCCGCTGTGGCCTCTGGTAGCTCTGCTCTGTCCGTCTCCCCATTGCCGGGAAGTAGAATTGAGTGGGCACATGGCCACGGGAGATCCCGTCCTTGATTTTACTGAAAGCGTTTGTCTGGTGGGTGACGCCGTGCTCTGTGTCACCCTGACGGCAGAGAGATGAACAGGGCATGAGAAATTGGAGGAAGACAGGAGATAAGAGCTGGAGGCAAAGGCCAGCGCCGAGAATGAAGGGCACAGGCACTGGAGCGTAGCTTGCACCTGGTGGAGGTGGGTGTGAGTGCTGCGTGGGTCAGAGCACCCGAGCCCTGGCACCTTGCGCCAGGTACGCAAATACCTGCAGCAGGTGCCCTGCGGTGGCCTTAATTCACCGTGACCGCTCTGCGGGGTCTGCCGGGCTGAGACGTTACTGTGGACTGCTGTACTTAGCCCACGTGGGCGTGAGATACACGTCTAACTCATTGCAACGCCAAGTTCATTCCAGGTGCCTCCCTCCCTGTGGCTTAGTTTACTGAAGAGTCTGTTGCCTTTCACAGGAAGGTGTTTCTTTGTTGAACGAGACAATCTCCCTTTTCAGAGTCCGAACAATCAGTCTGCAGACGTCTTTTTTTCTCCCCCCTTGTCCTTGGTTTCTGTCGAGGAGAATATTGCTGCCTTTATAGAGGCGATTTCCTTGAGTGGCTAATAAAGTGTCCCGTTATTTTACACAGCGACAAGTGTCTTAAGCCCTCACGGAGTGCGTTTTCCCCTCTCTGTGTACCTTAATCTTATTAAACAGGCTTAATTTCACCTTCATAAAGATTAAGGAAGAAAATCAATATGCCATGATAGACTCGGAGGTCGAGTGTATTTTGATAGCCGGGAGTGTGTTTGGATATCAAGTGGCCGGTTTGAACAGGGGATTAGAGTTCCCTTGGAAAGGAAGGAGGGTGGGAAGCAAACACAGCTTTCCCTCCGTCCAGCCCCTCACCCTGCAGTCTGTGCACACAGCTGCCCTCGCTGCGGGCCAGGGGTGTGTGCACATGGCATAATGCCCATTAGATCCCACTCTGGGGACGCGGCTCACGGCCCTCTGCTTGTCTGTGGTGGGTCAGCAGACTCTTCATAAGGACAGACTAAAACCAGCTGGGCGACAGAGGAAGGTGAAATTCACACGTGTAATTATGCAAATCCGTCTATTGTTCACGGACTCATCAACTACTGATGGCAGCTGTGGGCCTTTGCCTGTGAATGCTTGCGAGAAAATGCCCCCCTCTTTCTGTCTGCCTCTGTTCTGTGTCCCCAGCCCTTTCAGGCAAATCGCCCTGCTTCTCTGCAACCTGGCACCAAAGAATCACTCCAGTGTGACTCGCCGCACGTCTGCAGAAATGCACCCTGCCACATGGCAAAGCTCTTGTGAGGAATTCCCTTTTCGTCTCCTTTCGTTTCGTATGGCCCAGCTCTCCTGCCGAAGTGTGTCCCTGTGCCCTCAACCCCAGGGGTCCACCTGCAAGGTCAAAGGGCAGAGATGCCTGGAGTGGGCGCGGATGGGAATGGGGTTCTCTCCTGGGTGGCAGTGGGAGGTCGGCGTGAGAGGCACTCGATGGGCACGGAGAATGGGTCAAAAGCGATGAAAAGGGAGCAAAGGGAAGTGGGCGGGAACCAGGCCCTGGCTATGAGCTGCGGGCTGAACTGCGTGCCCGGGAATTCGTGTGTTGACATCTTAATGCCCAGGACCTCGGGGTGTAAGGTATTGGGGGCTGGGATCTTTAAAGTGGTCATTAGGTCACAACGAGGTCCTTCGGGTGAGCCCTAATGCAAAAGGACGTTGGGATACAGACAGGCATGGAAGTAAAGAAAAATAGAAAAGTCTGTTGATAGGTTATGGCAGCCTGAGCGATGGAAGGGAAGAGTGTGTGTGTGTGTGTGTGTGTGCATGTGCGTGTGTGTGCATGTGTGTGTGTGTGTGTGCGCGCGTGTGCTGTCTTTGAAAGGTAAACCCAGAGACCCAGCCTAGGCCTGGCCCCCAGTGAATGATGATGTAGGCGTCAGGTTCATCACAAAATGATATGGTCAGGCCTCGTGGAAGACCGAAGAATGGCTCGGAGAGCCCCATGCCCTGGCCCCCAGAACCTGTGAAGATCTCACGTCCCTTGGCCAAGGGACTTTGCAGATGTGGTTAAAGTCCTGACCTTAAATTAGAGAGATGGTCCTGGGTTCTCTGGATGCGTCCTCGTTAATCACTTGACGTCCCAGAGGTCAGAGAGGAAGGCACAGTGCCAGCCGGGAAGGTGCAGGAGGAGGAGGAGGAGGGGGAAGGGGAGAATGAAGAGAAGGAGGACGAGGAGAAGGAGGAGAAGGGGGAAGGAGGAGGAGGAGGAGGAGGGGGAGGAGGAGGGGGAAGGGGAGGAGGAGGGGGAGGAAGGAGGAGGAGGAGAGAGGAAGCAGCATTCTCCTTGGGAACAGGGAGCAGGTGAGGGAGTCAGTGCATGGGTCGACGCTCAAGCACTGAGCACACCGGCCAGGCGGTTGGTTTGTTTTTAGCTGCACTATTTGTGATGACCTCAACCAGGGGACAACTCAGATGCCATGTGCAGGACACAGCCTAAGAACACCCTGAGAAAGGCTGGGCCAAGGGAACGTCTCTGGGGCGAGGTATGGGGGTCCGAGGTACGGGGGGCCGAGGTACAGGGAGCTGACGTACAGGGAGCTGAGGTACGGGGGGCCAAGGGAATGTCTCTGGGATGAGGTATGGGGGGCCGAGGTATGGGGGTCCAAGGTATGGGGGTCCGAGGTACAGGGGGCCGAGGTACAGGGAGCTGAGGTACGGGGGGCCAAGGGAACGTCTCTGGGGAAGGTACAGGGGGCCGAGGTATGGGGGCTGAGGTACAGGGGTCTGAGGTACGGGGGGCCAAGGGAACGTCTCTGGGGCAAGGTACGGGAGGCCGAGGTACGGGGGGCCGAGGTACAGGGAGCTGAGGTACGGGGGGCCAAGGGAACATCTCTGGGGTGAGGTATGGGGGGTACAGGGGCCTGAGGTACGGGGGGCCGAGGTACAGTGGTCCGAGGTACGGGGACCGAGGTACGGGAGCCGAGTTGAACTCCGTCCTGAGTTGGTTCCAGCTTGCTCCTGCCCACTGTGGCACCGTGCACAGGTCCTTACCCTGCTCCTAGTCCCCTGAGCCTCCCACTGGTGTTTCTGGTGATATTTCCAGTGCTCTGCCCATGCCTAGCCCCGTGCCCAGCACAGACGGGTGTGTCAGACCTCATGACTGCGTGTCAGCTGGAAAAAATGCATAAAACAACTTTTCAGATGGTGGACGCATCGCCTGGTCGTTTTCCCTTGAAGTGGATTCAAGGGGTCGTTTACAGACTAGAAAGGAGAGTTAATTACAAGAGAGAACCTGGGCCATGTGAGGCTCTACCACTTATGCTGGCTAATTGGATTTGGCCACCGAGAAAGATGAATGGATCGGGGAGGATGGGAACTGAAGACCTCTCATCGTATATTCAAAGGCGTGGATGGCGGTGCTAAGAGGCACCCCGGATCGGGAGTCCTTGGCCATCATCCTTGACCTCTATTTCCTGCTTCTAAGAGACACACTCTTCAGAGAAGGACCTTCATCTTTGAAAAGTTCTGTTATTCTCTGCTCTCTGGTCAGAAAGCCAGCCCTCTGGGAGGAGGAGTGTACTCCCATTGATGACTAAATAGTGACACTGTAAAAATAAAGAGCGTTCAGCTGTGTCCTCTGCCGATGTAGAATTCATAACCCGGGATAAAAATGCCCTTTTAAATGACTCTCAGCCCAAATACTTGCATTTCATTTGAGGCCTAAAAAAATGCCATTTTTTGTCCGGCCGGTGTGGCTCAGTGGTTGAGCGTCAACCCTGCACCAAGAGGTCGCTGATTCGATTCCCGGTCAGGGCACATGCCCAGGTTGTGGGCCCAATCCCCAGTGGGGGGCGTGCAGGAGGCGGCCAGTCGATGTTCTCTCTCATCGATGTCTCTATCTCTCCCTCTCAGTTCCCCTCTCTCTAAAATCATTAAAGGAAAAACACATTTTTTGTAAATGCCCTTTTCTGGAGACATCCTAGCATAGACTTTTTGGGTTCATCCTGCGGGCATAACCGCAGAAACAGGGACCGGCGATGGATATCTCGTAACAAGCTGAGCTGCTGGTCTGGGACTTCTGGTCTCTGCAGCATCCTCGTGTCCGGTGTGGTGGGAGGGGCTGTAGGATTCCTCGTCCGTGATCTCGCGCCCTTGACGATGCATTTCAAAAGGCGCATGCAGGAGAAGACCCTTTGTTCTTCTCATCACATGCTGAGAATGTGATCCAGCAGCTCAACTGGGAGCACAGGTCGGGAAGCAAAGCCTAGATTTTGGCTGTGTCTGGTTGGGTTAGGGTCCAGGGCAAATGGGTAAGTCCTGGTGATCTGGTTACTGCACACGCGTCAAGAAGATATATCCGAAAGAGAGATCTCATTTTGGCTGACAGCTTCCAAGCCCAGCACTGCCCCCTGCCCTCTGTCCCACAGCTGGGCAAGGTCACGGACTGTGCAGGTCAACCCTCCTTGGCCTGTGAGGGGACAGTAACTTTGCCAGCTCCGGGCTATGCTCAGGAGCTGTCCCCACATGCCCTGGCACCCTCAAACCTGTTATCTCCCTCCCTCGCTCTCTGAAGACTTTGTACCAGCTGGGGGCGTGCCAGGATCTCCCCAGGAAGCCTCATTCTGTGAGTAACAGAGCTTTTCCTACATTTGTGATGCAGATTTGGGGTGGAGGGGGGTCCCATCCACCTGGGGTAACTACCACAGATACTAAATCCCGTCTCCGAGCAGTTCCGTAGAGCAGCCCACTGTTCTCTTGCAGAGCACGCAGAACTTGGCTGTTTTGGGCCAAATTTTGCACTCACCCATCGATATTTGATTAACTTGCTTTTATTCATAGACTTTCCAATAGCAATATAGTGTAATTACTGCTCTTTCCTTACATGCCTTTCTGCACGGAATTTGCAGCCCTAAGGGATTCTGTCCCCCATCAATCGTCACAGCGTTCACTTGTCGTTCTGTTAAACAACTTCCCTGTCCTTCCTTCTATGATGCTTCTCAGCACGGACCTTTGGGATTCCCATGGCGAAGTACAGTTGGATCAATGCACACGGGAGACGGAATAAAAGGCATTCTGTGGAAGGAGCATATCTTTCTCTCATTTCACGTCTCCGATAACAGCTCTCAGGATCTGAGCTGGGGAAATGCGCTGGGCAGAGAGTGGCAGGAACGAGTGCTCACAGAATCACAGAGCGGAGCCGGCCGCTTTCATTCCTCTCACTAGCTCCACTCTGAAAGCATTCCGGAATCCACTCCTGAACTGGTGTCCCGGTCGCCTCACATCCTTGTCACTTCTGAGCCAGGCTGGATGAGACATCTGTTGGGATGTCTTCTCCAAAGCTGGGAATAGGGGTGGACACAGACTGTGCTCGCCTAACCCACCCTTCCAGCTCCCCAGGAGGGACCACTGACAGAGCCAAAGGAGGGGCTGATTCTTTGAGGATAAAATGCAGTGAGCTTGGTGGGTTTCATCGCAGTATTTTCTCTCCCTTGTCCAGTCGGGTTTCAAAGGCAGTCTCAGCACCCAGCTCACCTGAGTTGGCCTTGGAAAGCGGGAGCGCATTTTGACCAATGACAGAAGACTGTCGTGGGAGGTCCCCAGCCCCCCAGGGGATCCATGTCTGAGGCCCGTGTGTGCCCACTAGACACTGTCAGGGCAAATACAAATTAAACATAAAGGGTAGCCCTGGCTGGTTTGGCTCAGCAGTTAGGGCATCGGCCCACGGACCAAAGAGTCTCGGGTTCAATTCCAGCCAAGGGCATGTACCTTGGTTGTGGTTCATCCCCAGCCCTGATCGGGGTTGTGTGGGAGGCAACCAGTCGATGTGTCCCTCTCACATCGATGTCTCTCTCTCTCTCTCTCTCTCTCTCTCTCTCTCTCTCTCTAACTAACATAATCCTCATAGCAAAATGGCATATTCTGGGGTACTGTGCTCTGATCCCCTTTATGTTCCATCTCTAAGCAATTGGCAGTGGTTCAGTCTGTTTCTGTTCTTTTAATAGGTGTAGCTCCTGAGAGTCTCATAGGAGTCTGAGCCCCCCTCCCCCTGGGGGGAGGTCCATGTGGTCTGATACACTCACTGACCTCCCATGCCATGCACCCGTGCTCTAAATCAAGCGTGGGCTCTTCTGGGCTGTCCGACCTCTTCTAGTTGTCCCCTTTTCAGCCACGGCCACACCATCTTCCTTACTAGAGCTTTATCTGGAGAGACTGAGTATTCAGCGGACGATGCCCGAGTCATTCGTGCAGGCAGCCGGGAGCAGCCCGCGGCCTCTGCAGGAAACGCAGAATGGCAGGACCAGGCTCGTGTCTGCGTTTCCCTCATCCTTCCCCCGTCTTGTAACTCAGAACCAACCAGAGAAGGAGCCGTGTCCCCCGAGCCAACAACTCCAGGTGTCTCGTGTGTATTGGACACCCCTCCGCCTTCCTCACGCGTGAGCCCGTCACAGCTCACGGATGCGTTGTTTTATTCCCGGTCAAGCGTTTCCCTGTCCTGCCGCCCTCCACCCTGAGCCAAATGCAAATACTGGTAGCTGACTCCCGGGGATAAATAGCCTCCCCTTATTCTCGTTTAGGGCCGTTTCTGTGTATTTCCACGTGGGACTCCCGAAACGTGGTCACGGAATTCTTCCAACTTTGTTCTTCTTCAAGACTGTCTTGGCTAGGCGAGGTGTTTTGAATTTCTGTAGACATTGTCGAACCCGCTTCTCGGTTTCTATAAAAGTCTGCTTGTTTTTTGCATTGGGATGGGCTTGCCTTGATACACCCATTTGGGGCCAGTGGAAGTCTCGGTAATACTGCATCTTCCGATCATCAAACACGAAAACGGCGTATATTTCCATTCATTTGTCTTTTTTCCATTTCCAGTCATTTGTGGTGGAGGTGTTTTATACGTCCGCTCTTAGGCTTGTTCCTGGTGTTCATTGCTATTATCAACTGCATTTCACGTTTCTTGTTTTTAAAAACATGTTGGTTCCTGGATGGTTTCTGGGCCGTTTCCTGGCGGTGTGTGTGGCGGAGGTGGGAGGGAGGGAGAGGACTCGCGGTCCTGGGAACAGAGTCTGCAGGAACCCTCCCACGCCTGCATGTGAAATGGTTTCTTTACTGAAGATTGCGTTGGCTCCCACAAGGCCCCTCTGGCCCTTGCCCATCTGAGGCCATTGTGAGCGACGGTGACGGGGCCAGAGCAGGCTGTGCTTCCCCTGACCAGCCTCCCAGCGAGGTTGTGATGGTCGGGGGCTCTCGCTTTCGGCACGAGCTGCAAGCGGCCCTTCCATTGCTCGGACCTGAGCCTCAGGATGCTGTCCTGGGCACCCAGGCCCTTCAGGGAGAGGCTGCTGGCCGCCAGGAGCTAGGAGACACCCGAGGCCCAGCGCTCTGTGCACTGAGTCCTCGCCTCAGGGACCTGTGCGCTCTCACGACACTGGATGCTCATCTGCCAGCTCAGCTTTGCTTAAAAAGGAAGGAAGGGAGGAAAATTGGCATTTTATCTGTAGTTTTCCCATTCGGTAGTGGGGGAGGGGTTGCCGTGAAGACTGCAGACCTCAAGGACTATTCTTCAATTAATGTTCCGGGTCTCACAGTCCATTAGGTAACAACGCACCACGTACATGCTGGGTTTCTCCCCTACAATGTCTCTTCTCTGTTTAATATTGGAGCATTAAATGGGAAGGAGTGAGTGGACCCCAAATTAAAGAAGGATATTTGCAAAACGGAAGAGAAACGAATGTCAGAATTTTCTTCCCTGAAGACGTTTGCATGGATTTAAATACATTAATGTTCTCTATGTAAAACAGCAACAAGGTTTCCTGTTTCCTGTGTAACTAGGGGTAAGCAGAGATGGTCTCATCAACTCGGAGGACCACTATCCATCTCTAACACATGAAAAGGTACGGAGCCCCTGACTTTAAAACTGCATTGCAGATTCAGAGAGATGAACGTGTTCCTTTTAATGTAATGATTTGTAAAAATTCAGCCGCATTGTTCGTTATAGACAAAGGTGTCTTTATCGCCCCGTGATTCCGTCTCTGTGTTCCGATAATAGGGGGTGATTAATCCGACAGCTCGGAACATTACCTCTTCAATGAGTAGCATCGGCGTTATCAATCATATTCTCATGTTTTTATTTTCCGTTCACCAACTCTTCAAATGCTTTTGCCTTGAAATAAGTTCTTTCTCTGTATTTCCTTCAGCATCTCTGTTAAATGTTCTCCACGGTTTGTAAAACCCAAGAAATGTTGGGGAAGTTGGTTTGCATGTGATGGTATCATGAGCGATGCGGACAAACTATTCTGTTACTGTTCTTCCTTCCTTCCTTCCTTCCTTCCTTCCTTCCTTCCTTCCTTCCTTCCTTCCTCCTTCCTTCCTTCCTCCTTCCTTCCTTCCTTCCTTCCTCCTTCCTTCTTCCTTCCTTCCTTCCTTCCTTCTTTTCTTCCTTCCTTCCTTCTTTCCTCCTTCCTTTCTTCCTTCTTCCTTCCTTCTTCCTTCCTTCTTTCCTTCCTTCCTCCTTCCTTTCTTCCTTCTTTCCTTCCTTCCTCCTTCCTTTCTTCCTTCTTCCTTCCTTCCTTCCTTCCTTCCTTCCTTCCTTCCTTCCTTCCTTCTTTCCTTCCATCCTCCTTCCTTCCTTCCTCCCTTCCTTCCTCCTTCCTTCCTTCCTTCCTTCCTCCTTCCTTCCTTCCTTCCTCCCTTCCTTCCTCCTTCCTTCCTTCCTCCTTCCTTTCTTCCTTCCTTCCTTCCTCCTTCCTTCCTTCCTTCCTTCCTTCCTCCTTCCTTCTTTCTTTCCTCCTTCCTTCCTTCCTTCCTCCCTCCCTTCCTTCCTTCCTTCCTTCCTTCCTTCCTTCTTTCCTTCCTCCCTTCCTTCCTTCCTTCCTTTCTTCCTTCCTCCTTCCTTCCTTCCTTCCTTCCTTCCTTCCTTCCTTCCTCCTTCCTCCCTTCCTTCCTCCTTCCTTCCTTCCTTCCTTTCTTCCTTCCTTCCTCCCTTCCTTCTTTCCTTCCTCCCTTCCTTCCTTCCTTCCTTCCTTCCTTCCTTCCTTCCTTCTTTCCTTCCTCCCTTCCTTCCTTCCTTTCCTTCCTTCTTTCCTTCCTTCCTTCCTCCTTCCTTCCTCCATTCCTTCCTCCTTCCTTCCTTCCTTCCTTTCTTCCTTCCTTCCTCCCTTCCTTCTTTCCTTCCTCCCTTCCTTCCTTCCTTCCTTTCTTTTCTTCCTCCCTCCCTTCCTTCCTTCCTTTCCTTCCTTCCTCCCTTCCTCCCTCCCTCCCTTCTTTCCTTCCTTCCTTTCTTTCTTCCTTCCTCCCTTCTTTCCTTCCTCCCTTCCTTCCTTCCTCCCTTC